>CM043700.1:80193119-80793119 GCA_023935145.1 Bretschneidera sinensis | reverse complement strand
TAAAGAGATAAGAGGGAAGAGCTTGCAAACTTAATTTATAGTGGTTCGCTTACTCTTTGTACCTAGTCCACTCCTCAAAAGTCTTCTTCAAAGCTGCTTCACTAAACCTAGTAAGAACAACAAGCAACTTTCAAGGTGTTGCCCAAACCTTTTACAAGAAATTTCTCTTCAAGTATTTAACTCTTAAACACTCAAAAAAATCTTACCAAGAGTTACACCAATTTTTTTACAACTTCAAGAATGAAGGTTTGTTTGTGGTAAAACAAGAGAAGAATCTCAACAAATGATTATAACTCAGATTTTCTCCATCACAAGCTCTTAGCACAAGAATAGCTCAATTTAAGATTTTGAAAACTTAAATAGATAACTTATGAGCTCAAGGATGTTCAAGATAGTTTATGAGACTCATTAATGTTGGGTATTTAAAGTTCTAACTCTTACTAGCCGTTAGAGACAATAAATGGTCGTTTGGTGCATTAAATGCTCTAACTTGCATCTCTATTTTTGAAAAATAGTCGTTATTATGATAGTATAGTGGACTTTGTCTTATTGCCTATAAACTATAACTTTGAATTTTAAAGCAGAGAGACAGAAATCGAGTATACTATCAACTGTAAGATTTTTCCAATCGATTGTGAAAAGTCTTTGAACCCTTTTTACAGTTGACTGCCAAAACTTATAGTCAATTGCATTTTTAGCATAGAAAAAGGACCTGAAGCAATCAAGCCTATAGTCAATTGTCGTACCAATCTAGTCGATTATGGCTTTAAAAGTTTCGTTTTTACTTAAAACATTTAGCAAGATGAAATATGTGAATCTATTTTAAGTAAGTCATTTTAGATAAACACATTTTGAGCCATAATTGAGGCAAGAGTTGAGAGAGACTAGAATAAGCTTCTTGCATGTGTGCCTTGCATCTTATCATTTAGAGATAACTTAGACATGAGAGAATTAGTGCAATAACATAAATGATTTGTTATTATCAAAATCAATATAAGGTCAACAATCTCTCCCTTTTTTCATTATGACAAAATCAGTTTTAAAATTTGATTTGCAAAATCTAAGTATTAAAATTTTTGAAAACTTTTGACAATCTCCTGTATATTTTAAATAAACGCCTTGCAAATCAAAGTATTTTATAATTATAATCCAAGCAAGAAATAAAAGAAAAAGTTAACTATTAAAGAGTTTACAATTAACCTCAAATTTATACATTCTTCTCCTCTTTTTTGTCAACATCAAAAAAGGGAAAAGAGGGACAAACTCTCCCTAATCATGTGCATCCATTTTTTTTTTAGGAAAAAAAGATATACATATGAAAAGAAGGGTTAAACAAAATATAATAGAAAAAAATAAACATTTTGTAACATTTAAAAGGCTCCACCTAAGCCCAAGCACACTATATAAAACATAATAGCAATAACTAAAAATGATAATGTATGCATGAGTTAAAGAGTGTAGCCATTAAAAGGGAGAGGGAAATGAGATAAAAAGATGAAATCATCACGGGAACCAAGAAGATCAATCATCCCATCTCATAAACACACGAATCTCCTCCAACATACCACCATACTCGGATTGAAGACACCCCATGCCATATTTCAAAGTTCCAATAGATGTCTCCAATCATCCCTCAAAGACCTAAAGTCAGTCCTTAAGCCTAGAACATAAAAAATAATGATATTCAAGCCATTCTGAATACCTGCTAAAGCTACCAAAATTTCAGCATTGGAACCAATAGGAGCTTGGTCTTCTTCTTCAATAGGATGCTCATCTTCATCATTGTCCATAACAACTAGACGAGAAGAGCTAGCTGCCAAATTAACTTTTGTGGCATGGCAATAAGAGTTAGTTTCAGTCACATACACAACCTTTTTTATTATATCCTAAGATTCATCTTCCAACTGAACCAATTTCATCCTATTAAGGGTGTGGGTGTTGAAAGTATCAGCACTATCTAATGGCACATCTTTAGACTCATCCAAAGAAATATAAAGAAGCTCAAGAATTTTAGTAATTAGCATCCCAAAAGGTAATCCTCCTTTAATGTGCCCAACTCCCTCAATAATCTTGCTTAAATCATATACTAAATATTGTACTTATAGCAAAAAATTAGACTCCAAAACATGATAATATCAAGCCTAGAAACATAGGTATAGCTACCACTTCTAGGATTAATGTAGTACTCAATGATCAAATATGACACCCTGGTCTGAATAGTTAAGGTAGAGGAACTACTAAATGTTTTTTCAAAGAAAATATAATTAGGATCTCCTCTCAATAACTTCAGAGCATCTTTTTTTTTTAAAATCATTAGGAAAATTAAAAGCATTAACCCATGCTCTACCTTCCTTAGAGATTTTAAAAATCTTAAATAACACATCAGGAGTTACCAAAAACTCCTTACGCATCACAATGGTTTGAAAACTCAGGGAGCAAATAGATACCCTTACTAAATTAGCATAAAAAGAGCTAATTGCCTAGGATACACCTTTTCTTCCATAGAAACTAATGGCATCCACCCTATACTCTTGAAATAATCCTCAACATCCAAATTAATGATCCTTAGAGAAATGAAATCAATAAATCTACCTTTGATAATTTTTATAAATTGATTATACCTCTCTTTGGTGTCCAAATTATGAAAACTTGATGAGTCAAAGTCCATCTTATCTTTATTACTTGATTCCCTAGCTTTTTCTTTCAATTTCTTCTCTTCATCACCGCTTTTCGATCTCTTCCCTTGATACACGAATTTTTCCCCATTTGATGATTAATCTTGCCTAGATAAGTAAGTGAAAAAGTGAAAGAGAATAGGATTTTGATAGTGAGTATATGAAGATTTGAGAGGAAATTTTGTGAGATTTGGAGAAATTTTGAAGAGAGATAGAACACATTTAAGGTTTGATAGAAGTGAGAAAGGATAAAATTATGTATTTATGTATTTATAAGATCATGTAGACAATCAAATATGAAAGTGAGACATTCGATTGATGAAGCCAAAACTCTTATAATTAGAATAAGATATTGAAGGGACAGTCGACTACCACGCAGCCAAGAAATTGACAAGTGCCACTAGTAATTTTTCAAAATATGACTTTTAGGATACCATAAGCATAAATTTTGAGTTCCTATCAAATATCTTAAAATTCTTTTAACAACACTCAAATGAGATTCTTTTGGACAAGATTGAAAGTGAACACACATGCAAATACTAAACATAATATATGGTCTACTAGCAATTAAATATAATAAAGCTCCTACCATGCTTCTGTATTTCTTAATATCAACAATTTTACCTTTCTCACCCTTGGCAAGCTTAGTTGAATTGTTTATATAAGCGTTCCATATGGCTTTGCACCTTCTAACTCAAAAGGCTTGATCAAGTCTAGTGTACTTAGATTCATTGTTGAAGTTGCCTTCTGTTGTGAGTTTTAAATTACTCGCAAGCGCACGAGTCGTTTGCAGTATAGCGTTGTGCAAGTGCGAGGTCGAATCCACAGGGAATTGCGTTGTGAAAATATAATTTTTAATCTAAACTAACTCTATCTTAACCTAGTTCCGAATTTTGAATGATAATTTGTAAAATAAATTAAAACTAAATTAAATTGATTTTAAAACTAATAATAAAAAGCACTAAGGTTTCCGAATCCACCCCACCGAAGTTAAGCATACATGTTCTAAAAATATAGCCTATCAAAACATTCAATGAATCCAACTATAAGACAAAAAACAAAGAATATCCCAACTAAACCAAAAGCACCCGATGTATCCGCTCTTAACAAATCACAAAGGGAATCCAATTTAATCGAAAATCATTCAATGTATCCATCAGATGAAACACAAAGAAAATCCAACAGACAATTTAAACTCAATCAATTATAAGATTAACTCAAATAATTGACAGAACATTTATACTAAAAATTGTCAGATTTGTACAAGTAAATCTGAACTACTACGCCAAACAACGGCGGGGCTTCATCTTCAACCTTAGCTGAAGAGTCTAGCCACTCATAACAATAAAACTATAATAAAAAATGCTAAACATTTAAACTAAAACAACTGAATATAAAAAAATAAATAAACAACTTTACATGGGAGAAATTCCACTCGCTGACGGGCGGCGCTTCCCCCCGTGGTAGCAATGCCTTCGGGATCCACCAGAATGCTGACGGACGTCCACCGGTAAACACCAAAGTGGCTTAGGAATTGTACACTCAATGATGAAGTGGAATGGGTCTTATATAGGCAAATACCACAAGTGGAATGTGTTTCCAATCCGATGTGGGATGTGGGATATAGAAATGTGTTTCCAACCAATGTGGGATGTTGGATTTAAGTCTTCACATGCCCTTCAAAACTTCTGTTCACGCTGAAATCCCGCACAGCCAGCACAGCCTGACCTTTGTCTACTAAAATGGCCATAACTTTATGTAGAAAAATCATTTTTACGAGTCGTAAAATTCTCTAGAAAATAGACTTCTGGATCTTTCTAAGCATATATGGCTCATATCCTGGTTCTTCTTGAATCAATACAGTTTAATTTTCAAAGATGATTGATCTGTACGGGCAATTCTGGCAATTTTAGTGAAACTCCTTTCCCAGTGCTTGTAAACCTGAAAAACAACGAAAACAACTCAAAGTAACAAATTCCTAAGCTAACAAATGTAAATTAGAGGGCCAGAATATGCAATATTTGGCACTCACCAAATACCCCCAAACTTACAATTTGCTAGTCTCTTAGCAAAACAAAATAAAAGACTCAATGAAAAACAAAGAACATAAAGATAAAGTCATCACTCATGGTATCCAAAAATTTAAGGAGCACACGTCACCATGATATTCATTCATAAGCAAGCTTAAAAAGGTAAACCCATCTTCGCAATGAATAGAAATGTTAAAATCTAATTACTTACAAAAGGCAGGATAAGGCATCATAAGCTTGAATCAGTGTAAGGTGAATTAGCATATAAAAATGAAGCTTCCAAGTAACTCTAATGTGTAAGGTCTCCATGTCTCAAGATACACCGAATTTCCCATCAAAAATGAACGACAAAGGCATAGTATTTTTTTTTAATAAGGCACGGCTATGTTTAGTTCCCTTAAGCTTTCTAATTGACCCATGTAGCGAGTGTTAAGTCAATGACTCCCAAACCAGGTGGTTTTAGGGCATTAGGTGTAAAGACACCCCTAAGGACTTACTAACTCGAGTCAAAAAGGCTACGAAATTAAACCGACCTTAATATTACCAAGCAAAATTCCACCTTTTGACGTGAACACCCACTGCTTACTAAGGCAAGAGGTCCAGTTACTCAGCGAAAAGTTTATTGATAATTTTTTTTTTATATTTTCCTATGCCCAAGAGTTCATCCAACAAGTCATCCAGTTTCAGTTAAGATAAGGAAAAATACACATTAAAATCACATGTCATACCTCACATAATTTGTGCTAATGTGCTCGTGTTAGATTAGATCAAACATGTGAATTCTCAAAATGCCTAAAGTAAGTAACTAAATTTTAAAAATTTATCACTAGATCATGTGTTCAAAATGTTAAGCTCACCAATGACATCACATCACAGAAAATGTTTAGATCAACTAAAATTTCACGATAACATGAGCATGCATTTATCTCTATGACGAAAGGACAACAAATTAGGACAAAGTGTGTGATGTGTCTCCCATACCCCCAAACTTAAATTACACATTGACCCCAATGTGTGACTAATATGGAAAGAGCTGACCTGAGATATGGAGAACTATCTGGACTGGTATGGCTCATAGCATACCCCCAAACTTGAACTGAAGTACGCTTTGTCCCTAAAAAATAAAAACTGGAAAACAAAAAATACTGGAAACAAACATTAATCATAAAAATGCGAAATAATAAATAAACAAAAGAAAAGATAAGCTGTGGGGTGCCTCCTATGAGCGCTAAGTTTAACGTCTTCAGCCAGACCCAACATTAGTAAACAGGTTCAACTAAGCTCTCCACCATCTGATCAATAAATGGGAATGGAAAATGATCAGGCCTAGTGGCAGCATTCAATTTACGGTAGCTGATACACACTCTCCAAATTGACTGAACACGAGTTGGAACCAACTCGTCGTCTTTATGGTGCACTACCGTTAATTCAGCACGTTTGGGCACAACATGAATCTGACTCACCCACTTGCTATCAGAGATGGGATAAATGATCCCTGCCTCTAACAGCTTAATATCTTTCGCCCTCACAACCTCTTGCAAAGCAGGGTTGAGCCTTCTTTGTGGCTCCCTCGATGGCTCAGCATCCTCCTCCAAATGTATCCTGTACGTCACCACCGAGGGGTTGATCCCCTGGATGTCCTCAATGGTCCAGCCTATAGCTTCCTTATGCTCTCTTAAGACGTCAACTAATTTCTCCTCTTGAGCTTCTCCCAAATCTGAAGCTATTATCACAGGCAAACAGTATGCTGGACCCAGGAACTTATACTTAAGATTATCCAGTAAAGGCTTAAGTTCCTTCTTGTGAGGTTCAGGTGTTGTGTTTTCCTCCTTCTCACTGATTTCTCGAG
This sequence comes from Bretschneidera sinensis, assembly GCA_023935145.1. Lineage (NCBI taxonomy): Eukaryota > Viridiplantae > Streptophyta > Magnoliopsida > Brassicales > Akaniaceae > Bretschneidera > Bretschneidera sinensis. Next base: position 80,786,565 of record CM043700.1, on the reverse strand, counting down.
GATCAGACTCCAAAATGACATTTACTTCATCGAGTAACTTATCTAAGCCCAAGTCCTCTCCAAAGTGAGCAAAGCATGCCTCCAAGGGATCCTCAATACGGGATTAATCCACAGTCTCCTCTGTCCTACTACTCTCCCGAGAAGTAGACTCCACGATAGTATTTGCTTGCTCAAGTAACTTATCTAAATCCAAATCCTCTTCAAACTGAGCAAAGCATGCCTCCATAATGTCCTCAGACTTCCCTTCTTTCTTGGGCACTTGTAGTCTCTCAGGGTAAGGTGTTTTAGGTAAAAACAACATAGAGAGATCCTTAATAATACGAGTGGCTGTAGATGGCTCAGCATCTCTCTTCTCATTGTTGCCACTCTCTTGCCCTTGGTGCATAGCAGGGTTCTCTTCCACTTGATTGTCCACTTGTCTCCCAGACAAGTATGGGACAGTTGATTGCACTTGTTCCTGCCAATGCATTGGAGTTGAAGAATTTCCCACTGCAAACTGTTCCTTTGGGTTAGGCTCAGTTTGACTGGGGAACGTTCCTTCCTCTCTTTCACCCACATAACTTGCGATTTGATCAATTTGACTCTCTAGTGTGGCAATCGCTTGGGTGTTTTCTATTGTTGCACTCATCACTTCACTCATAGATTAGCTAGTCATTTTCATGAAATCATTGAGAGCGTCCTCCAATGATTGTGAAACCGACGCTGGCGCTTGAATGGGAGCTTGGTAAGCGGGTGATGGTGCTGGATAAGCTGAGTGACCATAATTTGGAATTGGTGGAGGAAATTCAGGAGTGTAAGGGGCTCCTCCCTGATTCATCAGTTGGTTCTGCTCCCATGAAAAATTAGAGTGGTCCCACCACCTTGGATTGTATGTTTCAGAGCAAGATCCATTGATTGCCAACAACAGTCATTGAAAGCATTCATTTGTTCCATAGGATACTCGGCACAAGCCGGAATTGATGGGCAATTCTGTGCTAGATGCATGGGACTAGCACAGATGGAACAGCTTTCAACATTGAAAGTGTTGGCAGCATTGAGGGACGGGCCGGTCATTTTGATGAAATCCTTGAGGGCGTCCTCTAAAGACTGTGAAACCGGCACTGGATTCATCCACATTTTTTTTAAAATTAAATTATTATTATTATTATTATTATTTTTTTTTTGTAACTAACTAGTAGAAAAATAAAATCAATTCATACCAAAAATTTTCACAAACAAAACAGTTCCCCGGCAACGGCGCCAAAAACTTGTTGTGAGTTTTAAATTACTCGCAAGCGCACGAGTCGTTTGCAGTATAGCGTTGTGCAAGTGCGAGGTCGAATCCACAGGGAATTGCGTTGTGAAAATATAATTTTTAATCTAAACTAACTCTATCTTAACCTAGTTCCGAATTTTGAATGATAATTTGTAAAATAAATTAAAACTAAATTAAATTGATTTTAAAACTAATAATAAAAAGCACTAAGGTTTCCGAATCCACCCCACCGAAGTTAAGCATACATGTTCTAAAAATATAGCCTATCAAAACATTCAATGAATCCAACTATAAGACAAAAAACAAAGAATATCGCAACTAAACCAAATGCACCCGATGTATCCGCTCTTAACAAATCACAAAGAGAATCCAATTTAATCGAAAAGCATTCAATGTATCCATCAGATGAAACACAAAGAAAATCCAACAGACAATTTAAACTCAATCAATTATAAGATTAACTCAAATAATTGACAGAACATTTATACTAAAAATTGTCAGATTTGTACAAGCAAATCTAAACTACTACGCCAAACAACAGCGGGGCTTCATCTTCAACCTTAGCTGAAGAGTCTAGCCACTCATAACAATAAAACTATAATAAAAAATGCTAAACATTTAAACTAAAACAACTGAATATAAAAAAATAAATAAACAACTTTACATGGGAAAAATTCCACTCGCTGACGGGTGGCGCTTCCCCTCGTGGTAGCAATGCCTTCGGGATCCACCAGAATGCTGACGAACGTCCACCGGTAAACACCAAAGTGGCTCAGGAATTGTACACTGAATGATGAAGTGGAGTGGGTCTTATATAGGCAAATACCACAAGTGGAATGTGTTTCCAATCCGATGTGGGATGTGGGATATAGAAATGTGTTTCCAACCAATGTGGGATGTTGGATTTAAGTCTTCACATGCCCTTCAAAACTTCTGTTCACGCTGAAATCCCGCACAGCCCGCACAGCCTGACCTTTGTCTACTAAAACGGCCATAACTTTCTGTAGAAAAATCATTTTTACGAGCCGTAAAATTCTCTAGAAAATAGACTTCTGGATCTTTCTAAGCTTATATGGCTCATATCCTGGTTCTTCTTGAATCAATACAGTTTAATTTTCAAATATGATTGATCTGTACGGGCAATTCTAGCAATTTTAGTGAAACTCCTTTCCCAGTGCTTGTAAACCTGAAAAACAACGAAAACAACTCAAAGTAACAAATTCCTAAGCTAACAAATGTAAATTAGATGGCCAAAATATGCAATATTTGGCACTCATCACCTTCTTTAGTTTGTTTTATTTGAACTTCAAGGAAATAGATGAGGTCTCCCATCATACTCATCTCAAACTCACCTTGCAGGCATTTAAGAAAATCTTCACATATTTTATTATCATTAGCACCAAATATAATGTCATCAAGACAAATTTTAACTTAGAGAATGTTATACTTGTGATTTTTTGTGAAAAAACGTAATGTCAATTTCTCCTCTTGAAAATCCATTATCAAGTAAAAACTTTCTTATTTTTAATACCATACTCTAGGATCTTGCTTCAACCCTTAAAGAGCTTTAGAAAGCTTATAGACATGATTTGGAAGTTTTGAATCTTCAAAACCGAGAGATTGTTTAAAATAAACTTCTTTTTCAGTAAAATCATTTAGGAAAAAACTTTTCACATCCATTTTAAATAATTTTAAGTTTTTAAAACTTGCAAAAGCAAAAAAAAAATATTCTAATAGCCTTAAGTCTAGCTACTCGAGCAAAAGTTTCATCAAAATCAATACCTTATTCTTGATTGTAACCCTTAACAAAAAGTCTAGCCTTATTTCTTGTTACAATTTCAGATTCATCCATTTTCTTCCTAAATACTCATATAGTTCCAATAATGGAATGATTTGTTGGCCTACGAACCATTGATCAAACCTTGTTCCACTTAAATTGATTTAGTTCCTTTTGCATAGTGAGAAGTCAAATTTCATCTTGTTCGACCTCTTCAATAGATTTAGGTTCAATTTGAGGCAATAAAACAATATGATTACAAAGAGTTGTAATTAAAGAAAAACTTCTTACTAGTTGTGAAGGATCACCAATTACCTGGTCAATTGGATGATAATTCACATACCTCCAACTTCAGAAATATTATCGTTCTTTTCATCTTGTTGGCTTGAAGAAGGTTGATCAACTCTTGATTCACTTCTTTCTTGATAAACTTGTGGTTCTTTTTCTTTGGGATATTAATTTGTAGTGAGATTCCTACATCATCATCACTAGAATCCTTTCTTGTACAATGGGGCCAGTTTCATCAAATACAACTGAATAGATCCTTTAACCACTAGAGTTCTTTTGCTGAAAAATTTGTAAGCTTTACAAGAGGTTGAATATCCCAGGAAAATTCCTTCATCCAATTTTGAATAAAATTTACCAAGATTATCATTATTGTTATTCAAGATGAAACATTTGCGTCCAAAATCACAAAAGTATGAAATATTTGGTTTTCTACCATTCCATAGCTCATATGGAGTTTTCTTGAGCATATACCTAATCAAAAATCTATTTAAAACATAACAAACAGTATTAACGGCTTTGCCCAAAAATATTTTGGAAAACTATTTTCACAAAGAAGAGTTTTACTAATTTATTCTAAAACTCTATTTTTTTTTCTCTCTACAACACCATTTTGTTGTGGAGTTCTTGGAGCCAAAAAATTGTGATCAATTCCATGATATTCACAATGCTATGAAAAGTTTTGATTTTTCAAAATCTTTTCCATGATCACTTATTATACTAGTGATTGCAAAGCCTTTTTAATTTTGAACATTTTTGCAAAATTTCACAAAAGCTTGGTATGTTTCATCCTTATAAGAAATGAAGATGATAAAAGTATATCTAGAATAGTCATCCACAATAATAAGAAAATATTGATGCCACCAAGACTAATGGTTCTAATTGGTTCAAATAAATCCACATATAAAAATTGTAAAGGTCTAGAAGTTGAAACAATATTTTTGGATCTAAAATAGATTCTAGTTTGTTGTCCCATTTGACAAGTATCACAAACTTCATCTTTTTCAAACTTAATTTTGAGAAGACCAACTACCAAATCTTTATCTTGAAAGCATTTGAATTAAATCCATATTAACATGACCAAGTTTTCTATGCCACAACCAAGAGTTTTCACTAAAAGTAGAAAAACATTTTTCATTTTTTTATGGTAAACATTTAAGGTCAATAACATAAACATTTTCAAGTCTTTGGCTAACAAATTTGATATTGTTACTCTTGAAATCTATTATAAGAAAATGAGTTGATTCAAAAATGACTCTATTACCTTATCACATAATGGACTTATACTAAGTAAATTATGCTTTAATCATTGAACAAATAAAACATAATCAATGGTTGAGGAATCTTTACCTACTTTTTCATGGCCAATGATTTTTATCTTGGTGTCATCTCTAATGGTAACATATCATCTAGCTTTTGAGTTAAATTTACTAAGATTTCTTTATCATCGGTCATGTGCTTTGAGCATCCACTATCAAGGTACCAATGATCACCTTTCCTCCTTGATTGAAAACACACCTACACCATAAAGAATTTCACAATACAACTCTTATGCGCCCAAAATTACTTGCTTCCTTTGAAATTAGTCATTGAAAATACGAATCCTTTTGGAACCCATACTTTCTTAACAACATAGCTAGTTCTTCTCCTATATTGATAAGCATGATGCACATTTCTAGAATGATAACCATGGTTGTTTCTAGAATTACTTGTATAAACATATCTATCATTCCTAGAATGAGATAATTCATCACATCTAGCTTTTCTTGAATGGACAATTCTAACATTGTATCCATGATCATTAAAAGCATGATTGCTATTTCTAGAATGAGAGTGATGAGCATAGAAATTCTTTTCATATCTAGAATAGGCATTTCTTGGATAAGTGTTAACATTTCTAGTATATGCATTTCTAGCATAAGTGTTGGGATTTTACCTCTAAAATCCATGTACTCAAATTTCATGCAAAAACACAAGCACAACAATTAAATAGGAAAATAAAATAAAGAGTAATAACACTAATAATTAATGTGGTTCAATAACTTCTTTGCCTACATCCACCAGCAAATTCATTGCTTTATTAATCTTTAACTACAACTTTAGGAAGAGCATAGTTGTCAAACTCTTACCACAAAATCCCAATACAACAAAGCTCTTAACCTATCTCTAGTTATAAGTGCTCTCTCTACTTAACAACCCAAAACCACAATACACTCAAAGCTCTTCATCCTAACTCTAGTAGTAAATCCTTATAATTTACAATGTATATGGGAATTATAAGTGTGCATGAAACCTTCTCTGGGACCCCCTTTATATAGAGGATATTTTCTTAATACTATTAGGAAAAGAACAACAACAAAGAAAACAACTTCTACTACTAGTAGGACAAGCAATATCCAATAGGAAACTACTATCAGTCCTATTAGAATAAACAACTATAAAATAGAAAACCACTTTTCCTAAATCAATTAGAAGTCATCTTTGTGGGTAATTGAGCCAAAATCCAAACAAATCTCCACCTTGGCTCAAATTCTCCACCTCATCATCAAATTCGACTTTCTTCTTTTGGTTAGTGTGATCCTTCCTTTTTATCTTCCTAGCTCATCCGTTTACTCTTTGAAACAATCATCATCTCATTCACCACATACAAGCTTTCTTTGTTCATAGTATCTATCATCACTACCTTCGAAGCATCAAGAATTTGCATCTCATCAACTTCATTAGCCTTTCCATTATCACTCTGCTTCATTCTACTTAAATCCTCCAAGTCCTTTATCGTGGCATTGTTTTCCAATTGTTTGTGTTCCTTTTCCTTGTTGTAGATGCACTCCTTATTTAAAAAATCTAGAGATTTGGATCTTGATCTTTTCTCCACCTACCTTAAAGTGTTCCACTTGCTCACTATGTTTGGTTCTTCTCTTGATATAATTACAAAAAATTCTTCAACCTCAAACACAGTTGACCTTTTCAACTTATCTCTCTCTAGAGATATTGCGGGAACCTCTTCATCCATCAAAATGTCCTTGCCCACCATTAACATCGTGACTATGTCATCTCCCTTCGGTTGCAAGTACTTCATCTCTGTCAACATACTACTCAATAAATTACCGATAATGGAATTGAAAAAGCTAATATTCATCATGCCTTCTTCCATCTTCAATTCATCAAATAGCTTAATATTAATCATGTATGTTTTTTGTATTTTTGCCATCGGAACCACAACTCTGATACTACTTGTTGGGATTTTACCTCTAAAATCCACGTACTCAAATTTTAGGCAAAAACACAACCACAACAATTAAATAGGCAAATAAAATAAAGAGTAATGACACCAATAATTAATGTGGAAAACCTCTTTGCCTACATTCACTAACAAATCCACTGCTTTATTAATCTTCAACTACAACTTTAAGAATAGCAAAGTTATCAAACTCTCAGCCCAAAGTCCCAATACAACAAAAGCTCTTAGTGTATCTCTAGTTATAAGTGCTCTCTATATTTGACAACTCAAAACCCCAATACACTCAAAGCTCTCATATTAGCTATTGTAGTAAACCCCTCTAGTTTACAATGTATATGGGGATTATGAGTTTGCATGAAACATTCTCTAGGGCCCCCTTTATATAGAGGATATTTTCTTAATACTAATAGAAAAATAACAACAACAAAGAAAGCAAATTCTACTACTTCCAGGATAAGTAATATACAGTTGGAAACTACTACCACTCCTATTAGAACAAACAACTATAAAATACGAAACCACTTTTCCCAAACCAATTTAAATCATCTTTGTGATGAATTGAGCCAAAATCCCAACAATAAGAATTTTTAGAATGAACATATTTAACATGATAATTTCTAGAGTAAGCATTTCTAGGAAAGTATCTGCATTGGGAATATTTATAGAATTATCACTAGATTTCTTAGCATTCTTATATGGTGCATTATGAGCTTCACTATAAGGATGAGAGCTAGAAGCCTGATTCAAATTTGTTGCTTCCACGAAAATGGTTCCATTGGATTTTTGTCTATCCATATGAGTGTATCCCAATCCATATTTTTCTCTACTCATTCTTTAGCAAGCAAATAATTCATCTAGATTTTCTTTTCCTTTAACAATTTTAAATATAGTGTTGTCTAACTTAATTACTTTATTTTTTATTCATTTTCTAAATCATTTTGTATTGATTTATCAACTTCCACAGAAAAATTTTCATTTAGTTTTCTCAAATCATCCATTTATTTAGAAAGAGATGAAACTCTTTTTTTCTTGAGAGCAACATTCTCAATACCAATTTTCTTAAGCTTATCATGCTATTCATTGAATACTGTTGGAAAATCACCTTCAAGAATCCCAGGTTGTGACCTCCAAACCCCCAAATCCAAAATGATTTGGAGCCGAACAAGAATCAAACCATAAAAGAGAAAACACAAGCAATTATTATTGAGGTTCGACAAATTGCCTACGTCCCTGTGAGCTCCCCCGAGATCTCTGCACTAAATCAATCGAGTTCTTAGAATTACAACAACACCCCTTCAAGAACCATGTGTTCTTGAAGAATGAGACAAGAGAAAAGAAAGAGATAAGAACTAAGTGTTTCCCTGGAATTTTCTCCAAGAAAATTCCAATTACAAAGCTCTTGAATCCCTAATCTTGAATACTCTTTCTCTCTAGAAACACCTCTGAAGATTTGAGACTCTTTCTCTCTAAACACCAGCCACTCTTGGAATGAGACTTCTTCTTATTTATCTTGTGTTGTGTGTTGTTATTTCTCCTAGATGACCCTTTATATAAAGCAACAACTTCTTTAACCAATCTTGAAATCAATCTCAACCCTTTGATCTTGAGAACCAAACAATTATGGCCCTCCAAGAGGTCTAAGTGATCCTGTGCCTTTTAATCAAGACCCAACGCACCAGCTGGAAAAACAAAACAGAGGCATAAGGTGTGCTGTGCGCTGTGGCTCAGAACAGGGCAGACTGCGGCGCACAACAGGGGAAAAAGCCTCCACCTGCTAGAGGCCGCGGCACAGCCCAGCCTGTGCCACGGCACACACCTGGAGGAGAAAATCCTCCTTACTATAGGCCGCGGTGCACAAACCTTGTGCCGTGGCTTAGAGGGCTGAAGCTGAAAAGCTTCACCCTTTTAATTCTTAGAAAAAATTCCCAACAAACTCTACCTTTGTCTAAGCAATTAAACCCAAACCCATTGTGCAGAGAACTCAGGATCCAAACTCAACATGCGTCACCACATCATCCGACTCCAATTCTAAGAAGTCCAAGGTAATGATTGAACTTGCTTAGAGGTAGAACTTTAGTGCCTAAATCTGTAGGATTTTCTTCCGTTGCCACTTTATCCATATGAATGCTTCCTTTCGTAACATTTTCCCAAATAAAATGATATCGAACATCCATATGCTTTGTCTTCTCATGGAACACCGTATTCTTACACAAATGCAACGCACTTTGGCTATCTGAATACAACACCACCTGCTCTTTTAGGACCTTCAACTCTTCCAACAACCCTTTACACCACATAGCCTCCTTAATCACTTTCGTTGCTGCTATGTACTCTGCTTCGGTTGTTAAGAATGCTACCACCGGCTGTAGCTAAGCCTTCTAACTTATACAACATCCGTTTAAGTTGAAAAAGTATGAGGTAATCAATCTTTTCTTATCCTAATCTGCTTCATAGTCTGAATCAGCATAACCTTCTAGCCAAATGGACTTACCCCTCTTCTCGTAAATGAGCCCCACATCTGAGCTTCCCTTCAAATACCTTAACAACCACTTCATCCTAAGCCAATGCTCCTTTCCAGGATTACTCATAAACCTACTGAGAACACTAATGGCATGAGAAATATCGATTCTAGTGCTTACCATGGTAAACATGACTAATCCAAAACGCACTAGAGTAAGGGACCTTTTCCATTTTCTTCTTCTCCGCATTCGATCTAGGACATTGATCGTTGGAGAACTTGAAATGACCAGCATAGGGAATCTTTACTAGTTTACTATCTTCCATAGAGAACTTAGATATTATATTTTCTATGTAAGAAGTTTGAGAAACCTTTAACCTATTTCTCTTGCTTTCCCGGATTATACTCATCCCAATGATCTTTTGTGCATGACCAAGTTCCTTTATCTCAAACTCTAAACTGAGTTGAGACTTTTACCTTTCTACCCTCTCCTTACTGTTACCAACCAACATCATATCATCAACATAGATGAGGATAATCACCATTTTCTCTGCCTTGTGACCTTTGTAGTACAAGCACGAATCATAGTAGCTCCTCATGAAACCCAAGCTAGTTACAGAGGAATTGAACCTCTTATTCCATTGCCGAGGTGATTGCTTCAGGCCATAGAGAGATTTTTTCAATTTGCACACCAAATCCCCTTGCCTTCCTTCCTCATAGCCTTCGGGTTGTCTCATGTAGATGGTCTCATCAAGCTCTCCATGTAAGAATGCTGTCTTTACATCCATTTTCTTGATCTCCCAATTAAATTAGACCACCATAGCTAGTACTATCCTTATCATCTTGTATTTCACAACCAGTGAGAACATTTCTGTGAAATCTATGCCTACCTTTTGTGTGAACCCCTTCGCCACCAACCTAGCCTTATACCGAAATTTATCCCCTGGAGTGTTCCCTTCTTTGATCTTGTAAATCCACTTATAATCCACAACTCTCTATTTTTCTAGTTTAGACACCAATACCCAAGAGTTGTTCCTCCTCAAAGAATGCATTTCTTCCTCCATAGCTAGCTTCCATTTTGATGAATCCCTATATCCCATGGCATTAATGTAAGTTTCTGGTTCATAGTTGATTATCCCTCCTTCTAAATAAGGAGCTGCTACATTAGCATCCGCAAAACCATATCTCAAAGGTGGTCTGATCTGCCTCCTTTCCCGGTCTCTTGTGAGCTGATAATCATTCTGATTTGCTGCATCATCCCCTTTAGTTCAGCCTCCTCTTGAGTGTCTTGAGCTTGGCCTTCATCAATGGGCTCTACTTGATCTGAACCCTCTTACCTTCCTTGCTCTACCTGAACTGAATTTTCTTTGATGCTATGCCCTGTAGGGTTAGTTTTCTCCAAATAAGGAAATAATTACTCATTAAAAATGACATCCCTACTTATTATGAGTTTAGTTCCTTTTGGCTCTAAGGACCACAACCTATACCCCTTAACCCCTTCACCATATCCTAGAAACACACATTTTCTAGACTTTGGGCTAAGTTTATCATCCTTTTGATGTGCAAACGCAGCACATCCAAAAGTCCTAAGGTTGCTTAACTCAGAGGGGTTTTCCACTCCATATCTCCTTGGGAGTCTTAAGATTCAAAGCTCTAGAGGGTGATCTATTAACTAAATATGCAACAGTAGACACAGCTTCCCCCCAAAAACATTTGGGTAACCCGAAGCCAATAATCATGCACCTAACTTTTTCCATAAGGGTCTTATTTATCCTCTCAGCAACTCCATTTTGCTGATTGCTGAGAGGTTTTCACAACCATTCTATGACTTAGAATCCCATTTAACTCACAAAATTTGTCAAAATCCTGATTGTAAAATTCTAAGCCATTGTCGGTTCTCAAAACCTTAACTACCTTACCTGTTTGAGTTTATAGCAACTTTTTCCACACCACAAACTTATTCAAAGCATCTGATTTATTTTAAACAAATAAACCCAAACCTTTCTAGAATAATCATCAATTAAAGACAGAAAGTAAAGATTACCTCCTTGTGTTGGTGTTCTTGCTGGTCCCCAAAGATCGGCATGAATGTAGTCAAGAATACCCTTTGATTTGTGCACTCCGGTGTTGAAGCTGACCCAATGTTGCTTCCCAAGACCACAACTCTCGCAGAAATCAAGTTTCTCTACCTTGTCACTATCAAGTAAACCATTCTTGCTGAGAACTTACAGCCCTTTTCGGTCATACGTCCCAAGCGATTGTGCCAAAGAACTGCCTTATCAATCTCAGCCATCAAGCTTGCTGCTTGATCCTTGATGTCCGTCTCTCCAATCATCTCATAGAGACCATCCTTTATTGCTGCTTTGATCACTACCAATGATCCCTTGGTTACCTTGATCTTTCCTCCCTCTGCTTTGTATGGGTACCCCATTGAATTTAACTGCCCTAATGAGATCAAATTTCTTCTTAAATCCAGAAGATATCTCACATTCCATAATAGCCTTGTAACTCCATCAAACATCCTCAATTGGATGTCTCTTATTCCCCTCACTTGGCAAGAAGTATTGTTCCCTAAGAAAACCTTTCCTTTAGTGGTTCTTTGAAATTCTTGAACCAATCCCAGTGAGGACACATGTGATAAGTGCACTCGGAATCCAAGATCCATTTCTCGCTGCTTTGCCACTTTCTCACATTTCAGCACACAATAAGAACATCATCATCTTGTTGTTCTCCCTTGGCAATCGAAGCCTCTCCATTGTTGGTATAGCCTCTTCCTTTCTCATCCCTCATCATCTTTTTGCAATCTCTCTTGAAATGACCCTTCTTATTGCAGTAGTAGTATCATTTTCCTCCAAACTTCGGTTTAGAATGCGATCTTCCATGGCTTTGACCTCTACCCTTTGGTTTGTCCTGATAGTTACGATAGATGTTATTTCCATTCTGAGTTGCAGGCCTTCCTCTACTGAACAGACCTTCTCCACTTGATCCTTCCCTTATCTTAGCTTTTAAATCATGGGCCCTTATAGCATTAATCACAATTTCTTTGGTTAGTGTATCTCTTTCATATTTAATGACATTAATCAAGCTTTCAAAACAATCGAGAAGAGAATTCAACAATATAACAACCAATTGTTTATCCGGGAATGTTATACTACAACTAGTCAAATCTTGAACTAGTTTATTAAACACATCAAGATTATCTTGCAACTCTTTATTAGGATCCATTTTAAAAGCAAAGATTCGTTTTAGAAGATAGATTTTATTAGGGAGAGTTTTGGTAAGAAACAATTCATCTAGTTTCTTCCAAATGACAGTTGGATCTTCCGAATCTCCACATTCCCTTGTCACACTATCCGACATGTGCAGAAAGATGGTGCTATAAGCCATCTTCTTCATCTCATTCCGCTGGAGCACCGTGATACTTGCTGGAAAATCATCATCTTCTCCAATCACCAAGTCCACCTTTTTTTGCATAAGAACCGCCTTGATTTTTCGCTTCCATAGGGAAAAATCTCTATTTTCATCAAACTTCTCAACAATGAAGTTTGAACCCATCTTGCAGGAAAAAATCTTAAGATTTATGCAGCACCCATAATTGCTTTCCATACCTCTTCTCTCCAACTTTTAAACTTCAAGAACCCGATCAAGTCTTGATCCCAACACTGTTCTTGAACCTCAAGAACCCGATCAGATCTTGATCCCAACATCGTTCTTGAATCACCCAAGAAGTTTCCTTTGATTTTTGGAGTCTTGCTCTGATACTACTGTTCTAGCTCTGATACCGTTGTTGGAAAATCACCTTCAAGAATCCCAGGTTATGACCTCCAAGCCCCTAAATCTAGAATGATTTGGACAGAACAAGAATTAAACCATAAAAGAGAAAACACAAGCAATTATTATCGAGGTTCGTCAAATTGCCTACGTCCCCGTGAGCTCCTTCGAGCTCTCTGCACTAAATCAATGGAGTTCTTACAATTACAGCAACACCCCTTCAAGAACTATGTGTTCTTGAAGAATGAGACAAGAGAAAAGATAGAGATAAGAACTAAGTGTTTCCCTGGAATTTTTCCCAAGAAAATTCCAATTACAAAGCCCTTGAATCCCCAATCTTGAATACTCTCTCTCACTAGAAACACCTCTGAAGATTTGAAAATCTTTCTCTCTAAACACCATCCACTATTGGAATGAGACTTCTTCTTGTGTTTCATGTGTTGTGTGTTGTTTTGCTCCTAGATGACCCATTATATAGAGTAACAACTTCTTTAACCAATCTTGAAGTCAATTTCAACCCTTTGATCTTGAGAACCAAACAATCATGGTCGTCTAAGAGGTCTAAGTGATCCTGTGCGTTTTAATCAAGACCCAACGCACTAGCTAGAAAAACATAACAGAGGCATCAGGTGTGCTATGCGTCGCGGCTCAGAACAGGGCACGTCGAGGCGCACAACAAGGGAAAAGCCTCCACCTGCTGGAGGTCGCGACGCACTCCTGGAAGACAAAATCCTCCTTACTGGAGGCCGTGGTTCACAAACCTTGTGCCGCGGCTCAGAGGGCTGATGCTGAAAAGCTTCACCTTTTTAATTCTTAGACAAAATTCCCAACAAATGCTTATAGTAAATCTTCATACACAATTTTATTATCAACATCAATATCTAAAGAGTTAGTTATCTCATGTTCATCATCAATTTCTATTAAGCAAAGGCTGTCAATATCTTGATATGTATCATCATCCGAATCTTCTTCCTCATCATCACTCAAAGTAGCCATCATTTCTTTCTTTTTGAAGTTTTTAAGGGGCTTTTTTTCTAGAGGGCAATCTACCTTAATATGTCTAGGATTTTTGCTTCCAAAGTATATAATTTGATCTTTCTTGATGGAGTCATCTATAGCATGAGGCTTTTTGCTCCAATTCTTTTTTATCGTCAAGTACCTATGGAATCTCTTGGTGATGAGAGCAATGTCCCTATCTTCTTCAATACTTTTATCATCTTCTTCCACTTATTTGTTAGTGGTAGTCTTAAGAGAAATAGTATTCTTCTTCTTGGTCTCATCAACATCTTCTTTGTTGATGACATTCATCTCATAAGTCAACAATGACCCAAGAAAAATATCAATCTCAATACCATAAAGGCCCTTTACTTTCTCAATGGTGGTCATCTTTGATCCCCATGCTTTAAGCAAAGACCTAAGAATTTTTCTCACCAACTCATAATTATCATAAGATTTACCAAGAAGTTTCACATCATTGATAATGTTAGTAAAATGAGAATACATTTCAGATATGGACTTTTTTGTGACATTTTGAATGCCTCATATTTGGACACTAATGTATTGATTTTGGACTTCTTAACTTGATTAGCACCTTCATATGTCACTTGAAGTTTATCCCAAATTTCTTTATCCGATTTACATGCCGAAATTTTATTGTATTCGTTTATATCTAAAGCACAATGAAACATGTTTGTAGCTCTACTATTATGAGAAGCCTTTTTTATATCACCATCATTGAATTATTTTCTAACCTTAGGAACTTTGACTTTAACTTCCTCAACTTTCAGTTCTTTCATAGGGATTATAGGACCATCAATAGTGATTTCTCATTATTCAAAATCTTGAGCTTCTAGGAAAATTCTCATTCTTTTTTTCCAATAATTATAATTTGTTTATGTGAACAAAGGAGATCTAGCCAAGGAATGACCTTCACTAAGAAGATTTCATACATCGGTTGCAATAGGATCTACTCTATGATTTAAAGCCTAAACAAGAAAATTAAGCACTAATACTAATTGTTAACTAAGTCAACCCGAGAGGGAGTGAATTAAGTTTAATTTAAAAAAATTAATTAATTTAAACATTAATTAAGCAAGGTATCAAATTTCAAGCAAACAACCAAATAAACAAAACTAAATGAATTTGTTGGAAATTTAAAGAGATAAGGGAGAATTGCTTGCAAATATGATTTATAGTGGTTCGGTCACTCATTGTGCCTAGTACACTCATTGTGCCTAGTCCACTCCTCAAAAGTTATCTTGAGAGTTACTTAACAAAACCAAGATAGAACAATAAGCAACTTCCAAGGTGCTGCCTAAACATTTTACAAGAAATTTTCTCTCACAAGAAATTTCTCACCAAGTGTTTAACTTCTAATTACTCAAAAAAATCTTTCTAAGAATTACACCAATTCTTTTACAACTTAGACAATGAAGGATTATTTGTGGTACAATAAGAGAGAGATCTCAATAAATGATTACAACTCAATTTTTCTCTTTCACATGCTCTTCACACAAGAATAGCTCAATTTCATATTTTGAAAACTTAAAGAAATAATTTATGAGCTCAAGGATATTCTAGATAGTTTATAAGACTCATTAATGTTGGTTATTTAAAGTTGTAACTCTTACTAGTCGATAGAGATAATAAATGGTTGTTAGGTGCATTAAATGCTCTTATTTTCAATCAACTATAACTTTGAATTTTAAAGCAGAGAGACATAAATCGAGTCTACAATCAACTGTAAGATTTTGCTAGTCGATTAGTTGATAATTTGCCTAAATGTGTCATGGATCCTACCAAAGATGTCATGTACATAGCATCTCCCTTAGTGAAATTTACAGTTGCATCATCCCATCAAGGATATAGACAATGCAAGTGACTAACCTAGATAGGACTCGAGAGTGGAGTTAGCATTTGATCAAGTTTTTCACTTGATTATCACTTTGTAGAAATACATGACTACAATCTAATCATGTTTCCAATGGTATACCATTGAAAGCCAAAAATTTTACATAAAAGCGCAGTGGGATACTCTTCAATAAATATACCTAAATCAAAGAGAATGTTCATGATTACAACATTAATGCAAAAACTAACATCAATCCACCCCCAGACCCTACATTTTCCCCAATCATAAATGAAAAGATCAGAGGTGAGTAATGCACACTTAGCAGCTCATATGCTAGCTGGAACTTTGATGAGTTGAGAAGACTTACCCCAACGTAGGCTACAAGTCTTGGTAACTTTGCTAGGTTTATTGTGTCTTCCACATAGCATCAAACAAAATCATATTTTCAACCTGAAAAAGTAATGAAAACAATAAATATGATTGGACATTGGTGTGAAAATATTTGCAAGTGAACAAAATCGCAACAAGTAGTAAAGTTTTAAAGAAAAAAATGTCGAACTCACATGGACTAATTATGCTATTGAGTATTGAAATTAACCAAATTATTTACTATTTGGAAATAAAACCAAAATTTTATTGAATTTATCACCTAAATTAAAATAAAGTGCTTGACAAAAATAAATAAAAAGAAAAGAGAATAAAAATTAAGGTTGTAGAGTAATAAAAATAATCTAGAGCTTTTGTATGTATTGCATGAACATCTCATCGAGTGTCAGCTTCTTTTCTTGTTGTGAAAAATTTTGAGGTGGTCTAGCTACCCCTTGATTGTTGCTCCACAAAAAATTGGGGTAATTTCTCCATCCAGGATTGAACGTGTTTGAATAAGGATTGTTTTGATGTTGGAAATTGGGCACGTAATTAGCTTGTTCAGAATTTGGTTGAGCAAACAAATTCTTCACTTGACAATCGATACTTGAGTGATTTCCTGCACAATAATCACTCACAACATTAGTTTGAATAGCATTAACATTCATCTTACCTAGTTGTTTAGATAAAGTTGTCATTTGTGCCGCCAATGTGGTAATAGAATCAAGTTCAGAAACTCCAGCTGCTTTTCTTGGCATTGCTCTCTCTGAAGGCCATTGATAGTTGTTGGATGCCAATTCCTCTAAAAGTTCATAAGCTACTTCATGAGTTTTACTCATTAAAGCCCCTCTAGTTGCTGCATCAACTATGAATCTGTTTGTAGCTCCCAAACCATTGTAGAATGTTTGGACTTGAAGCCATGCCGGAAGGTCATAATGAGGACACTTTTGCAATAAATCTTTGTACCTCTCCCATGCTTCATACAAAGATTCATTTTCAAATTAAGTGAATATTGTAATATCATTCTTTAGTTTTGTTGTCTTGGCCAGAGGGAAATACTTTGCCAAAATTTTTTGTCCTAACTCCTCCCAGGTAGTAATGACACCAGGTGGTAGAGAATTCAGCCAGGCTTTCACTTTTTCTTTGAGTGAAAAAGGGAAAAGTCTCAAACAAATAGCATCATCCGTCACTCCATTGTGCTTGAAGGTGTCGTAAATCTCTAGAAAATTTGTGATATGAACATTAGGATCCTCCTATGACAGCCCCCTAAATTGAACAGTTTGTTGTATCATTTTAATTATCGCCGGCTTAATCTCGAAATTATTAGCTTGTATATACGGACTCCTTATGCTAGATGTAGCCCCATTAATCGAGGGTGTGGTAACTTCTTGTATAGTACCCTAAAGCCCTATTCACCTCTCCATTTCGCTGCTCCGCCATAGTGATGGTAGGTGTGGTAACTTCTTGCTTCTTCTTTTTTTTGATTTGACGCAAAGTTCTCTCAATCTAGGGATCAAAAAGTGTAGACTCTACTGGTTTAGATCGGACATACACTTCTAAATCCCGAAATAAATTAAAAGAAAGCAAAACAAAGATCTAATCACCAATCTAAAAAAAATCCAAATTAGTAACAATCTAGCTAGTATCAATACCAATTACAAATAATTAGTCCCCAACAACGGCACAAAAAATTGGTGTGAAAATATTTGCAAGTGAACAAAATCGCAACAAGTAGTAAAGTTTTAAAGAAAAAAGTGTCGAACCCACACGAACTAATTATGCTATTGAGTATTGAAATTTACCAAATTGTTTACTATTTGGAAATAAAACCGAAATATTATTGACTTCATCACCTAAATTAAACTAAAGTGCTTGACAAAAATAAATTAAAAGAAAAGAGAATAAAACTTAATGTTGTAGAGATAATAAAAATAAATCTAGAGCTTTTGATTTCACCTAGCTAATCCCACACAATTTATTATTTATTATTATAAAATTCCAATTTTTCAAGTTGATGAAAAATAAATCCCTTAATTATTCAATGTTTTCTCTTGAATAACATTATAAATATCTCCACCTAATAATTCATCATATCTCTATGTAAATTAAATTATTTGAAGATTCATTAAGTTCTTTGGATTTTTCTTAATCTAAAATACACTAATCGTAGTAAAGTATCTCCATCTTTCGTTCAACTAATGGTGTTTAATCTAAAAGCTTCTAATCACAAATTACCTCTCGGTTTTATTATGATTCACTAAATCAAAGAAGAATTGGATAGAAAATTATAAACAATAAGATTAAGGACAAACACTCAACATAAAAAAAAAAAAAAAAAAAAACTTGAAATAAAATAACTTAGAATTTAAATTGTGTGTTCAAAGGTAGACTACATCAAAGCCCTAGAAAAATAAAATTAGTTCATAACAAATCTGAAATCAACCATGTTCTTATTGGAATGCATCAAAAGAAAACTAAAGAGAAGAGAATAAAACTTTTTTGCTTGAAATAAGTTGATGAAGCATTCAAGATTGTTGAAGATATCTCTTCATTGAGACTTGGCAGCCGCTCTCCTTCTCTTCTCTCTTTATTCTCTTGTCTAGGAAAAATTTGTTGTGCTTACAAGGCAAGGGTAGCCGGCTTTATATAGGCAAACTCCTAGAAAAGAAAAAGAAAGTATAATAATACTACTCCTTCTAGGAAAAGGAAAGACACTGAAATGGGAAATACTTTTACTACTAGGAAAACATGAAATAAGAAAGTAACTAAAAAGAAATATAACACAAAATAGGAAAAAGTGTGGCACAAGCAAATAAAATAAAACAAATCAAAAATCAAATCAAATCAAAAGAAATAAAGGAAAAATAACAATTTTAATAAGTAAAAGAGTAATAAAAATCATGTAAAAATTACACTTATCAGACATAATAAGCATTAATTTTAGCAACTATCATCAGAGCTTACGTACTTTAATTTACTTATAGCTTCTGGATAGTTGACCGTAAAGTCTTTTGCAACAACAGCACCAAAGGCTTGGTCTTACCAATATCATAGGACTTTTGATGTAGGACTTCCAAAGCAGTGGATTATATGAAACAAATCCAGTTTGGTATCAAGATAAAGGGAAAAAGAGATATAGGCAAAGAGAATTAACAAGGTATTATTACTAAAGCTGAATATAGATTCTTTATGCCATTAATGGCTGATATACCAAGAAAATACAACTCAACCATTACATTTACCAATTCTTCAGTTATGATAGTTAGAAAAAAATGCAAACAAAATTTTAACTCCACGATTGATTAATAAGTAAAATAACCCATCAAACATCAATACAAAAGACTTGATAAGCAAATAAGTCATCATAGTGTAACATATATGTTAAGTTTCTACTCTAGGATATTTTAGAAGCTCCCAACATTTAATGAAACTTGGTCAAACAATTTCCTTTATAACACACAATAAGGACAAAAGCTCAGTATACACTACCTGATAAAAATGCTCATGCTTAGATGTTGCATCACATATATCTCATGATAATGCCAGAAACATAATACCTTTTTTGCTCAATACTCTTACTTACTTCCTTTCTTAAATCTTATGGTTGTTGTTCTACTACCCTGAATTCCAATTCACAAAACCTATATAAATTGAACTAGTTAATGTTTAGAAAAAAAAGGAGCAAAAGACTGAAATAATAACTAATGAAAGTTCACATATTTGGATATCATAAAGAGAAAATTAATATAGTAATTACATAATTCAGCATGGTTTGTACATTTGAAATTATGAAATGAAAAATCCTCAAGAAGTCTCTCTAAATCAAGTTTACTTGATAGATCTCTAATCTAAATATCTAGTTGTTTTTGAGGTCAAATATTCAAAGTGTGAGGTATTTTACGTCGCAACAATCAAAGGTACAATAGATCATGGAGATGGGAGATAACAGAGAAATTCTCATAAGAGAGGTGGTAGGTTTTATGTGTGTGTTTGCAACGATCTTCCTTAGTGTGAGATTAAGGGGTATCTATAGAGCAATAGTAGTAGCCACACGTGTCATAGCCCTATTGCAAAGTGTTAGTCATTCAATAGTCACAACCTTATGGGTATAGCGGTGCTATACAATATGACTAGCAAAGGTCACTCTCTCTTCGCTAACACTTCTGCCTCTGAGAATTGTTGTAAGGCTAAGATTTAGTGCCTTCGACAAACCTTTGTTTTAGTGACCTATTAAAGGTCCCAAGTATTCCTAGAAGAAGACTTCAAGGAATATCTTGGAAGGTTTTGACAGATGCCTTAGTAACGTGGACCTATTGAAACTCACTAACACTATACCTCCCTTTTTTTCCTCGGGCCCAACTCTGCATGGGTATCCATACGAGTTGCATGGGCTTTAATGGAATGCAACTAGTGTCCAACCTATCCCTTCAAGGACTGGCTTAGTTGGCCCCTTGGGTTTCCCTTAAATCCATCTATTTCTATGAAAGATTGATGCAAAGGGAGGTAAGAAGGTGTTGAGAAAGATCAACTATAGTGTGACAGGTCCTAGGAGGACAGTCGAAACATACCTTGGCCCATCTTATGAGCCCCTCCTGTAATACCCGTATTTGTAAAGTATATGACATATGTTGTTATTTGTCTAAGTTTCAAACATATCCAAACATGGTCTGAAGTTGGTTAATGTCCAAACCAATTGTGGGATATCAAAGTTCAGCAAGTTATAAGGTTGCACACATGTGTGTGCTTCAATTTTGAGCATGGGAAGGTCAGACACACTGCTGTGGAAGTTTCTACCCACAGGTAGAAGGTGTGCGCACAGCATCAGGAGGCTGCAGCATCAGGTCACGCCGCAGCACACAGCACATGGCTGCACACATGATCCAGCATGCATAAGACCTCTCCAATCATATGTGCACCACACCAAAATGCACAGCATCACTTGGAGAGTGATGAAGGGCTGAGATTAAAGGAAGAACATGATCAAATGGTCAAGAATGATTCACAAGATTGTCCAAGAATTAAGAGGCTATAAAAAGGGTTTCCTAGCCTCATTTCAAGTGGTGAAAAAGGTGTGTGAGAGAACCACACAGGTTGTGACATTGTGAGATCATTGTAAACATAAGAGAGAATTGTGTGAGAGACATAAATACAAGAGGGACTCTTATAGTGAGGCTGGTTGTAAAGAAGAGAGGTTAGTAGAGAATTGATAGAAAGCATTGTAATAGGTCTATCACTTTCTCGTTCTCTTCTTGGTTCTTCAAGAACTTGGATTCTTGAAGGGGATTGCTGTAACTTTGTAAGAACCATTGAGATAGTGCAGAGAGTTCGGAGGAACTCACGGGGACGTAGGCACATTGCCGAACCTCGACAACAAATTACTTGTCTTCTTTCTTTCTTTGATTTTCTGTTCTTATATTCGATTGCTGAAATTCTTTCTACAAGTCATTCAAGACTTGGGTGTTTGGAAGATCACCACCTGGGCATCTTGTCAAGGTGATTTCCAACAGTGGTATCAAAGCACAGTAGCTGGTTATCGGAACAAGAAGTAGAAGGTACGAAGCCAAGACTCCAAGAATCAAAGATCAAACTTCTTGGGTGATTCAAGAACGGTGTAAAGATCAAGATCCGGTCGTGTTCTTGAAGGTTGATTCAAGAACGGTGTTAAAGATCCATCTTCAATCTGTGTTCTTGAGGTTGAAGAAAGTAGTTGTGGTTAGTGCACAAATCTGGGATTTTGTCAGCAAAAGATGGCTTCAAATTTCTATGTGGAGAAGTTTGATGGAAATGGGGACTTCACCCTATGGAAGCGGAAGATCAAGGCGGTTCTCATGCAGCAGAAAGTGGACTTGGCTATTGGAGAAGATGATGCTTTTCCAGCAAGTGTCATGGAGGACCAGCGGACCGAGATGAAGAAGATGGCTTACAGCACCATTTTCTTGCACATGTCGGACAATGTCACAAGGGAGTGCGGAGACTCAGAAGATCCAGGTGCATTATGGAAGAAACTAGATGAATTGTTTCTTGGCAAAACTCTCCCACATAAGAGGTATCTTCAGAAACAAATCTTTGCTTTTAAATTTGATCCTAAGAAAGAGTTGCAAGATAATCTTGATGCCAAGAAAAGGAGTGTATCAAGTGGTAAAAGGTTGTTCTTTAAAAGAAGGCCAGCAACTTGGTATGGCAGCAACCATGGCTACTACCGAGACAGAGGTAGAGGAAAGAGCCATGGGAGAGTGCACAGCAGCATGTATGGCTACTACCGGGACAGAGGTAGAGGAGAGAGCCATAGGAGAGTGCACAACAACATGCATGGCTACTACCGGGACAGAGGTAGAAGAGAAAGCCATGGGAGAATGCATTCCAAACTGAGATTTGGAGGGAAGAGCTGCTACTACTGCCATAAGGAGGGTCATGTCAAGAAAGATTGCAAGAAGATGACAAGGGATAGAGGAAGAAGCCATACCAAGAATGGAGAGGCTTCGGTTGCCATGGGAGAACAGCAAGGTGATGATGTTCTTGTTGTATGCTCGGATGTGAGCAGGAGGCAAGGCAGTGAAAAGTGGATTCTTGATTCCGGGTGCACTCATCATATGAGCCCTCACAAAGAATGGTTCAAGAATTTTAAGAAGATCAATGATGAAAGGGTCTTCTTGGGGAATGATAATTCTTGCCAAGTGAGAGGGATTGGAGACATCCAATTAAGGATGTTTGATGGAGTCACAAGGCTGCTGGAAAATGTGAGGTATGTTCCAGATTTGAAGAGGAACTTGATCTCATTGGGGCAGCTGGATTCCATGGACTATACATGCAAGATAGAGGGAGGAAAGATCAAGGTGGCCAAGGGATCTTTGGTAGTGATCACGGCAGCAAGAAACGATGGACTCTATGAGATGATCGGAGAAACAGAAACCAATGATCAAGCAGCAAGCTTGATGGCTGAGCTGGACAAGGCAGCCTTTTGGCACACTCGCTTGGGACACATGAGCAAAAAAGGCCTGCAAGTGCTTAGCAAGTAAGGTCTACTTAGTGGTGACAAAGTAGAAAAACTGGATTTCTGTAAGAGCTGTGTTCTTGGGCAGCAACATCGGGTCAGCTTCAACACCGGAGTGCACAAGTCTAAGGGCATTCTTGACTACATTCATGCGGACTTTTGGGGACCAGCAAGAACACCAACACAGGGAGGTAACTTTTACTTTCTGTCTTTAATCGATGATTATTCAAGAAGAGTGTGGATTTATTTGCTTAGGAATAAATCGGATGCCTTGAATAAATTTGTTGTGTGGAAGAAATTGTTGGAAACCCAAACTGGTAGGGTAGTTAAAGCTTTAAGTACCGATAATGGCTTAGAATTTTGCAACAATGATTTTGATAAATTCTGTGAATTAAATGGCATTCTAAGACATAGAACGGTTGCAAAAACACCCCAGCAAAATGGAGTTGCTGAAAGAATGAATCGAACCCTTATGGAAAAAGTTAGGTGCATGCTAATAAGATCCGGGTTACCAAAATATTTTTGGGGAGAAGCTGTAGCTACAGCTGCATACTTGGTGAATAGATCACCCTATAGAGCAATAGAGCTCAAGACTCCCATAGAGATGTGGAGTGTAAAACCCCCTGAATTAAGCAACCTTAGGACTTTTGGATGTGCAGCATATGCACACCAAAAGGAGGATAAACTTGACCCTAGGTCTAGAAAATGTGTATTTCTAGGATATGGTGATGGGGTTAAGGGATATAGGTTGTGGTCCTTAGAAAGGAAGGGCATGAAACTGATTGTAAGTAGGGATGTTGTCTTTAATGAATTATTATTTCCCTACTTGGAGAATACTAACCCTGCAGGGGCTAGTGAGCAAACCAATTCAGAAATTGTTGAGCATAGCATCAAGGGAGATTCTGTTCAGGTAGAGCAAAGGAGGCAAGAGGGTTCAAACCAGGTAGAGCCCTCGGATGATTGCCAAGCTCAAGAAATTCAAGAAGAGGCTGAACAAGAAGAGGATGCTGCAGCAAGTCAGAAGGACTTTTAGCTCATAAAAGACCAGGAAAGAAGGCTGGTCGGACCACCTTCAAGATGTGGGTTTGCGGATGCTGCGGATGCAGAAGCTTCTTGGACAGAAGGAGAGATGAGTGATCAAGAAACTTACATGGATGCCATGGAGTGTAAGGATTCATCAAAGTGGCAGCTAGCTATGGAGGAAGAAATGGATTCTTTGAGGAAGAACAACTTATGGGAATTGGTGAAAATTCCAGGAAATCAGAAAGTTGTGGAATGTAAGTGCACTTACAAGATCAAAGAAGGGTGCCCTCCAAGAGATAAAGTCTGGAACAAGGCTAAGTTGGTGGCGAATGGGTTCACAAGAAGAGAAGACATAGGTTTCAGAGAAACTTTCTCACCTGGACACAAGGTGGAGAAGATGGTGAGTATCCTCACCTATGTCATTGATGGGCTGTTAGTTTGGAACAGCAGGAAGAGGATGGAAAGGTTTACATCTCAACTCAGTAAGGAGTTCGAGAGGAAGGATCTCAGCCTTACACAAAAGATCCTTGGGATGAGGAGAATCATCCAGGAAAGGAAAAGAAACAGGTCAAGTGTTTCTTGGGTAATGGATGTTTTCAGCAAATGTGTGAGTAATCCCGGAAAAGAGCGTTGGCTTGGGATGAAGTGGTTGCTGAGGTGCATGGAGGTTCAGTGGCAGCCAGTGGTAGCACTCATAACAACCAGGGCAGAATGCATAGCGGCTACGGAAGCCATAAAGGAGGCTATGGGGTGCAAAGGGCTGTTGGACGAGTGGGAGGTCCTAAAAGAGCAGGTGGTGGTAACTTTGGATAACCAAAGTGCGGGGCACTTTTGGAGGAATCTGGTGTTCTATGAGGGGACAAAGCATATGGATGTTTGGTATCATTACATTCTGGAAAATGGTACGAAAGGATGCATTCATGTTGACAAGAAGACCACGGAGAAAAGTCCTGCAGATTTAGGCACCAAGGTTCTACCTCTAAGAAGGTCCAATCATTGCCTTGGACTTCTTAGGAATGGAGTTGATTAATTGGTAACTCCATATGAGTTTGGATCCTGAAGCTTTCTGCACAATAGTTCAGGTTTTTGAACTCTTAGACAAAGGTAGAGATTGTTGTTATTTGTCTAAGTTTCAAACATATCCAAACATGGTCTAAAGTTGGTTAATGTCCAAACCAATTATGGGATATCAAATTTCAGCAAGTTATAAGGTTGCACACGTGTTTGCTTCAATTTTGAGCATGGGAAGGTCAGGCACACTACTGTAGAAGTTTCTGCCCACAGGCAGGAGGTGTGCGCATAGCATCAGGAGGCTGCAGCATCAGGTCACGCCGCAGCACATAGCACATGGCTGCACACATGATCCAGCATGCATAAGACCTCTCCAATCATGTGTGCACCACACCAAAATGCATAGCATCACTTGGAGAGTGATGAAGGGCTGAGATTAAAGGAAGAACATGATCAAAGGGTCAAGAATGATTCACAAGATTGTCCAAGAATTAAGAGGCTATAAAAAGGGTTTCCTAGCCCCATTTCAAGTGGTGAAATAGGTGTGTGAGAGAACCACACAGGTTGTGACATTGTGAGATCATTGTAAACACAAGAGAGAATTGTGTGAGAGACATAAACACAAGAGGGACTCTTGTAGTGAGGCTGGTTGTAAAGAAGAGAGGTTAGTAGAGAATTGATAGAAAGCATTGTAATAGGTCTATCACTTTCTCGTTCTCTTCTTAGTTCTTCAAGAACTTGGATTCTTGAAAGGGATTGCTGTAACTTTGTAAGAGCCATTGAGATAGTGCAGAGAGTTCGGAGGAACTCACGGGGACGTAGGCACATTGCTGAAACTCGGCAACAAATTACTTGTCTTCTTTCTTTCTTTGATTTTCTGTTCTTGTGTTCGATTGCTGAAATTCTTTCTATAAGTCATTCAAGACTTGGGTGTTTGGAAGATCAACACCTGGGCATCTTGTCAAGGTGATTTCCAACAACATAGAGTTAAAATAATATATATATATATATATATATATATATATTTAAATGCGAAAGGTTTAATTTTTATAAAACAATTCAAAAAAATATATATTGGTTGTCTAGAAGAAGACGAAAAAAAAAATTGTGGCAATAGGTGGCAACACCTGTTGCCAAGAGAATGAGGCCAAGCTGAGCGTAAGGTAGTAAGGCCTCTGCGTGGAGCAATTTGGAAAGGGGGGCTGCTGAGTACTGTTAAGATTTTTGGGCTTATAAATACGAATAGTTTTAGTTTTTTTTTTTTTTTTTTACTTGTCAAATCCTGTTTGGTTTTCCTTCAACTACGATTCAAATTACTCTCTTTCTTTAAACACTTGGGGACCGAAAAAAGATTGAAAGAGAAAATTTTTGAAGAGGTTTACGAGAGAATTTTATAGAGAGTCACGGGAAGCTCTAAGAAAAACAGAAGGTGTTGATGATCAGCAACCAGGGAAAATTGCTAAGAACTCTAAGTGCTACGTGATGAGTTAGATTTACTTTAAGTAATCAAGATAAATATGAAATATCTAGTGATAATATTATAATAAATTATTAGTTTATGCTTTGGTGGTAGATGAAAAATTGATTGATAGGTATGATAGGAATATTGGAGGTGTAGAAAATTATTATATGAGAAGTAATATTATTAAAATAATGAGTCGATTTAATAATTAAGGTAATAAACGAAATTCTTGACGAGTTATGATTGATAAATTGATGTGATATATGAGGAGAAAAAATTAGTGAAATTGATCATATAGTAATTTGAGAAAAGGCATGATAACTAAATTAAATATCTGAATGCATGCTTGTTTTTATATTATTGTTTATATGCATATTTCATATCATTGTCATATGCATATGCATGAAATAAAAGAACTGAGAGGGGGCTAGTCTAAACAAAAAACTGTGATAACCGATATATGCTGAAAATAAATGAAAACTGTGACAGCCAGTATATACTGGAAATAAAAGAATCGAGAGGGGGCTAGTCTAAGATAAAAATATGTTGACATATGGGGAGACATTCCCTAATAATAATTCACGCATTGCATCTATTTTAAATATTGATTGTATTATTGAAGTGTTGTTGTTATTATAAATTTATTTATAGATGAACGAGTCTCACATAGAGACAGTTAGGGTGAGAAAGAAACATAGATGTATGATATGATAAGAACTATCTAAATGTTAGACTATATGGTATGTTGGGAATTTGTCTAAGAATTAAACCATTAGGAGATGAGGCTTCAGTAGCCTTTGGCAGTGCAACACAAGGAGTGTGCGCCACGGCCTCCAGCAAAGGAGGAAGTTCTTCCCCTAGGTGTGCACCATGGCACAGGGTGGTGCGCGCCACGGCACCCAGCAAATGGAAGTGTTTTGCCTTGTTGTGCGCCATAACCTGCCCTGTTTTGAGCCGCGGCACCAGGCACACCTAACACCTTATTTTTGGCACTTTGAGATGGTGCGTTGGACTTGATTAAAACGCACAAGTTCACTTAGATGCTTAGAGAGCCATGAGTCTTTGGTTCTTGAGATCTAAGGGTTGAGATTGGCTTTAAGATTGGTTGAGGCAGTTAGTCCTCTATATAAAGGGTCACCAAGGAGCATTAACAACAAGCATGACACAAGAGTGCAAAGGCACAAATGTCAAGAGAGAAGAAACACAAGAAGAGGTCTCATTCTAAGAGTGGTTGGTGTTGAGAGAGATAGGCTCTCAAATCTTCAGAGGTTTTTCTAGTGAGAGAGAGTATTCAAGAAGTGGGATTCAAGGGCTTTGTAATTGGACTTTTCTTAGGGAAAATTCCAAGGAAACACTCAGTTCTTATCACTTGCTTTTCTCTTCTTTCATTCTTCAAGAACAAGAGGGTTCTTGAAGGGGTGTTTCTGTAATTGTAAGAACTACATTGATTTAGTGTAGAGAGCTCGGAGGAGCTCACGGGGATGTAGGCAAATTGCCGAACCTCGATAACAATTGCTTGTGTTTTCTCTTTTATGGTTTGATTCTTGTTTTAGTACAAATCATTCTGGATTTGGGGGTTTGAAATGATCACAATCTGGGATTCTTGCAAAGGTGATTTTCCAACAGTGGTATAAGAGCTTTCTTTTGTTCTAGCAACAGTGGTATCAGAGCTTTTTGGTTCTAGCAACAGTGGTATCAGAGCTAGACACAGTGGTTTCAGGAATGCGATCTCCCATGGCTCTATAATAAGGAGGGTCATTTCAAGAAAGATTGCAAGAGGATGATGAGGGATGAGAAAGGAAGAAGCCATACCAACAATAGAGAGGCTTCGGTTGCCAATGGAGAACAACAAGATGATGTTCTTGTTGTGTGCTTAAATGTGAGCAAGAGGCAAGGTAGTGAGAAATGGATCTTGTAGTCCGAGTGCACTTATTACATGTGTCCTCACTGGGATTGGTTCAAGAATTTCAAGGAAACCAATGAAGGAAAAGTTTTCTTGGGGAATAATACATCTTGCCAAGTGAGAGGGATAGGAGACATCCAATTGAGGATGTTTGATGGAATTACAAGGCTGCTGTGGAATGTGAGATATCTTTCGGATTTGAAAAGAAATTTGATCTCATTGGGGTAGCTAGATTCCATAGGGTACACATACAAAGTAGAGGGAGGAAAGATTAAGGTAACCATGGGATCTTTGGTAATGATCAAAGCAGCAATAAAGGATGGTCTCTATGAGATGATAGGAGATATAGACATCAAGGATCAAGTAGCAAGTTTGATGGCTGAGATAGATAAGGTAATTCTTTAGCACAATCGTTTGGGACATATGAGCAAAAAGGGGCTGCAAGTTCTCAGCAAAGATGGTTTACTTGATGGTGACAAGGTAGAGAAACTTTATTTCTGTGAGAGTTAGGTTTTTGGGAAGCAACATCGGGTCAACTTCAACACCAGAGTGCACAAATCAAAGGTTATTCTTGAGTACATTCATGCTGATCTTTGGGGACTAGTAAGAACACCAACACAAGGAGGTAATCTTTACTTTCTTTCTTTAATTGATGATTATTCTAGAAAGGTTTGGGTTTATTTGTTTAAAAATAAATCAGATGCTTTGAATAAGTTTGTGGTGTGGAAAAAGTTGCTGAAAACTCAAACGAGTAAGGTAGTTAAGGTTTTAAGAACCGATAATGGCTTAGAATTTTGCAATCAGGATTTTGACAAATTCTGTGAGTTAAATGGGATTCTAAAACATAGAACGGTTATGAAAACCCATAAGCAAAATGGAGTTGCTGAGAGGATGAATAAGACCCTTATGGAAAAGGTTAGGTGCATGTTAATTGGTTATGGGTTACCGAAATGTTTTTTGGGGGAAGACGTGTCTACTGCTGCGTATTTGGTTAATAGATCACCCTCTAGAGCTTTGGATCTTAAGACTCCCGAGGAGATGTGGAGTGGTAAACCCCTTGAGTTGAACAATCTTAGGACTTTTGGATGTACTACGTTTGCACATGAAAAGGATGATAAACTTAGCCCAAGGTCTAGAAAGTGTGTGTTTCTATGATATGTGAAGGGGTTAAGGGGTATAAGTTGTGGTCCTTAGAGCAAAAAGGAAATAAACTCATAATAAGTAGGGATATTATTTTTAATGAGCATTTATTTCCCTATTTGAAGAAAACTAACCCTGCAGGGGATAGTGAGCAAACCAACCTGGTTTATGTGGAGCATAGCATCAAAGAAAATTT
This sequence comes from Bretschneidera sinensis, assembly GCA_023935145.1. NCBI lineage: Eukaryota > Viridiplantae > Streptophyta > Magnoliopsida > Brassicales > Akaniaceae > Bretschneidera > Bretschneidera sinensis. Next base: position 80,756,835 of record CM043700.1, on the reverse strand, counting down.
AGTTCAGGTAGGGCAAGGAAGGCAAGAGGGTTCGGAAAAAGTAGAGCCCATTGATGAAGGCCAAGCTCAACACACTCAAGAGGAGGCTGAACTAGAAGGGGATGATGCAACAAATCAGAATGATTATCAGCTCACAAAGGACCGAGAAAGGAGGCTAGTCAGACCACCTTTGAGATATGGTTTTGCGGATGCTAATGTAGTAGCTTCTTATTCAGAAGGAGGGAGTGAACCAAAAACTTACATTGATGCCATGGGATATAAGGATTCATCAAGATGGAAGCTAGCTATGGAGGTGGAAATGCATTCTTTGAGGAAGAACAACTCTTGGGAATTGGTGCCGAAACCAAAAAAATAGAGAGTTGTGGATTGTAAATGGATTTACAAGATCAAAGAAGGGAACACTCCAGGGGATAAATTCTGGTATAAGGCTAGGCTGGTGGTGAAAGGGTTCACACAAAGAGAAGGCATAGATTTCACCGAAATATTCTCACCGGTTGTGAAATACAAGACGATAAAGATAGTGTTAGTTTTGTGGTCCAATTTAATTTGGAGATCGAGAAAATGGATGTGAAGATAGTGTTCTTACATGGAGAGCTTGATGAGAGCATCTACATGAGGCAACCCAAAGGCTATGAGGAAGGAAGGCATGGAGATTTGGTGTGCCAATTGAAGAAATCTCTCCATGGCCTGAAGCAATCACCTTGGCAATGGAATAAGAGGTTCGATTCCTTTGTAACTAGATTGGGTTTCATGAGGAGCTACTATGATTCGTGCTTGTACTACAAAGGTCACAAGGTGGAGGAAATGATGATTATCCTCATCTATGTTGATGATATGCTGTTGGTTGGTAACAGCAGGGAGAGGATAAAAAATTTAAAATCTCAACTCAGTTCAGAGTTTGAGATGAAGAATCTTGGTCATGCACAAAAGATCCTTGGGATGAGTATAATCCGAGAAAGGGAGAGAAACAGGTTGAAGGTTTCTCAGTCTTCCTACATAGAAAATATGATATCTAAGTTTTCTATAGAAGATAGTAAACCAGTAAAGCTTCCTCTTGATGGTCATTTCAAGTTCTCTAGCGATCAATTTCCTAGAACGGATAAGGAGAATAAGGAAATGGAAAAGGTCACTTACTCTAGTGCGGTTAGATCTGTCATGTTCACCATGGTAAGCACTAGACCCGACATTGTTCATGCCATTAGTGTTCTCAACAGGTTTATGAGTAATCCCAGAAAAAAGCATTGGCTTGGGATGAAGTGGCTGCTGAGGTATTTGAAGGGAAGCTCAGATATGGGGCTTGTTTACGAGAAGAGGGGTAAGTCCATCTGGTTAAAGGGTTATGCTGATTTAGACTATGCAGTAGACCGGGATAAGAGAAGATCGATTACCTCATACTTCTTCAACTTAAACGAATGTTGTATAAATTAGAAGGCTCAGTTGCAGCCGGTGGTAGCACTCTCAACAATTGAGGTAGAGTACATAGCAGCAACAGAAGTGATTAAGGAGGCTATGTGGTGCAAAGGGTTTTGGAAGAGTTGAAGGTCCTAAAAGAGCAGGTGGTGGTGTATTCGGATAGCCAATGTGCGTTGCATTTGTGTAAGAATCCGATGTTCCATGAGAGGACAAAGCATATGGATGTTCGGTATCATTTCATTCGGGAAAATATTATGGAAGGATGCATTCATATGGACAAAGTGGCCATGGAAGAAAATCCTTCAGATTTAGGCACTAAAGTTCTACCTCTAAGCAAGTTCAATCATTGCCTTAGACTTCTTAGGATTGGAGTCGAATGATATGGTGACTCTTGTTGAGTTTGGATCCTGAGTTCTCTGCATAATGGGTTTGGGTTTAATTGCTTGGACAAAGGTAGAGATTGTTGGGAATTTTTTTGAGAATTAAATGGTTGGGAGATAAGGCTTTAGCAGCCTTTGGCACTGCAGCACAAAGAGTGTGCGCCGCGGCTTCCAACAAAGGAGGAAGTTCTTCCCCCAGGTGTGCGCCGAGGCACAGGGTGGTGTGCGCCATAGCGCCCAGCAACTGGAGGTGTTTTGCCCTCTTGTGCGCCATTGCTTGCCCTATTTTGAGTCGCGGCGCTAGGCACACCTGACACCTTATATTCAACACTTTGAGATGGTGCATTGGACTTGATTAAAATGCATAGGTTCACTTAGACTCTTAGAGAGCCATGAGTCTTTGGTTCTTGAGATCTAAAGGTTGAGATTGGCTTCAAGATTGGTTGAGGTAGTTAGTGCTCTATATAAAGGGTCACTTAGAAGCATTAACAACAAGCATGACACAATAGTGCAAAGGCACAAGTGTCAAGAGAGAATAAACATAAGAAGAGGTCTCATTCCAAGAGTGGTTGGTTTTGAGAGAGATAGGCTCTCAAATCTTCAGAGGTGTTTCTAGTGAGAGAGAGTATTCAAGAAGTGGGATTCAAGGGCTTTGTAATTGAAATTTTCTTTGGAAAATTCCAGGGAAACACTCAGTTCTTATAACTTTCTTTTCTCTTCTTTCATTCTTCAAGAACAAGAGGGTTCTTGAAGGGGTGTTGCTGTAATTATAAGAACTATATTGATTTAGTGCAGAGAACTTAGAGGAGCTCACGGGGACGTAGGCAAATTGCTGAATCTCGATAACAATTGCTTGGGTTTTCTCTTTTATAGTTTGATTCTTGTTTTAGTACAAATCATTCTGGATTTGGGGGTTTGAAAAGATCACAACCTGGGATTCTTGCAAAGGTAATTTTCCAACGTGGTATTATCACGTTATATGAGATATAAATGATTAAATATTAAAAGACTATTTATACAAATTGAATAGTTCTAGTAAATTTAATTTATTGAGCTTGTGAAGCTCATCCCTCATTGTACAATGATTTCAGGTAACAAGCAGGACAAATATTTTGGTGAGTTGAGGTTCAGACAAAATCATTTTCTGTAAGCCATGTCTGTGTCCACATCGTCAAACTAATGAGAAAATAAAATAAAAATTTGTTTTTAAATATTCATGCATATTACGTTATATATAATGTTTAAGTCAATATCAGAATGATGTATCTCTCCTATTGAGGGCTGAGGACTGATGTAAAAATTTCTATTGGTGTTATTTTTTCTTGTTACATATATGAATCAAGCTGAGATTTTCAAAATGTGACAACACCATCTCGGGGGTAGCCAACCTGAGATGGGTCGTTACACCTCCCTACCTTTAGTAAAGTCATGGTCCTACCAGCTATATGGGTTACTAGGGTGCGCTTAAAGGTTACGATGTAGCGCTATGGAGTTGCGCAAGCCCCCTTGTGTATCCTCACTTCTTTCCACTAGTATAACCATGTGGTGATCATCACAAGGTTAGTGATACCGTCAATTTGTCTCCATCTGATTGGTTAGTTAATACGGTCAACTAAGAGGTATGCATGGGAAAATGTGTGGGAATTCCTCCTAAACACCCATCATTCTTACAATTTTATAGCAATAAAGAGTACGCTAAAGATAAATACAAACCCAACCCCTAACCCCCCATTATAAAGCCATTGGATAAATAGTAATATCTCAATAAAAGCCACATTCAATTGAACTTACATTAGAGCAAATGCAAATCCTTGAATAAAGCTATAGCTTACTATTTGACGAATATATTAGACCACTCATCAATCTTGACAGATAAATAGATAGTAAACAAAATAGATCGAACAACCTCACAATTAAGAAGAAATATGCTCCTTAGTTTCAATCTCCCCACAGAAATCACATTTAATATCCAAAGTCCAACCCTTTATTTTGAGGTGTCCTGTTGTTGCCCATTCAGATTGACATCAATAGAAGAAGAGAGTTGCATAACCATATTACTTTATTTAGATTCCCCTAGATCTTTCTCTTTTCCCAATATTAAAAAAAAGAAGCCAATATGCCTATTCAATATTATAAACACCATTATTATAAAGCCTCCAAGTATTGAAATTTGAATGCCAATGCTAAGTAACAATAGTAAACCACTTAGAAAGAAAATAATATTATACATCCCAAAAATAACTATATATGTAGACTTCATGTCTATGTTTGAATTAATTCAACCATTTGAAGCTATAAAGAGACTATTTGAATCCAAATTAAAAGGCAATAAGCCTATCATTCTCATCGTGCTTGAAAATAAACTTAAAATACATATTAGCTTAAAGCAACAATAAACATAAAAATTAATCAAAGCAGCATAAGTTCATCTTTTCCACTCTCATCCTCTCCAATTCACCAAACTCTTCAGCCATTCCCTGGCACTATTCCAACTTCACTTCTAACTCAAGTTTTAGCATCTTTGTGCGCTAATGATAAGAAACATAAAGTCAGTTAGATATAGGATCCTAACATTTGTAATATTTATTTCAATGCCATAGCCTATAAAACAACAAAGTCTAGAATAAGGTTCTAACTTGGTGCGTTCATGGGATTGAAGAAGAACAAAACAAGCACAACCAAATACTTTAAGAAGGGAATAATTTGGAGGATTACCATACAGGCGTTCATATGGAGATTAATGTTGAATGACAGGAGAAGGAATATGACTAATGATGTAGACAACAGTAAGAGTGGCTTCCCCCCCCCCCCCCCCCCCAAAATGTAGGAGAAGAGGCATAAATGATTAAAGCACGGACAATTTCAAGGATATGTCTATGTTTGCATTCAGCACACCCATTTTGTTGAGAATTGCCAAGATATAAGTAATAAGCAAGAGTACCTTGGCCATGGAGAAAAGCAAGAAAGCCATATTCTAAATATTCCATAGTATTATCAGTACAAAAAGTTTTAATGGAACAATAAAATTGAGTCTTAACCATAACATCAAAATTTTGATAAATATGCGGTAATTTAGAGCGAGCCAAGTGTAGCAAGAAAAATATCAAAAAAAAATGACAAAGTATTTCAATGCCCCATAGTGGAATTAGGAGAGGGGCCTCAAACATCAGAACGAATTAAATCAAAAAGAGAATATGAAATCAAAGTACTATGAGTAAAAGGTAAAGCAGTTTGTTTAGTAAGTTAACATGCAAATGTTTGGATTTGTCAAAGAATTAAAAGGATGAAAAGTTCAGCATTAGGTCCAGGTTGTGCGCCATGGCCTCCAACAAGTGGAGGAGGTCCTCCTTCAGGTGCAATCCATGGCACGGACCAGCCGCGCTGCGGCCTCCAGCAAGGTAGCAAGTTTCCCCTGTTGTGAGCCTCAGCACGCCCTGTTCTAAGCCTCAGCACGAAGCACACCTGACACCAATTTTTCAGCACTTTGAGATGGTGCGTGGGACTTGATTAAAACGCACAGGATTACTTAGACTCTTAGAAAGCCATGAGTCTTCTAATAACAAGTGAAGACATCATCTCAACAAGAGCGAATGACATGTGAATGCGTGTGAAATATAACACATGGTGTGTGAGAGTGCAAAGACACTAAACATAATAGACCATTCAAGAGAGGCTGGTTGTTTAGAGAGAGAGTAGTATAGATTGGGGATTCAAGGGCTTTGTAATTGGAATTTTCTTGGGAAAAATTCCAAGGAAAAACTTAGTCCTTATCACTTTCTTTTTATCTTCTTTCGTTCTTTAAGAACAAGAGGGTTCTTGAAGAGGTGTTGTTGTAATTGTAAGAACTCCATTGATTTAGTGCAGAGAGCTCGGAGGAGCTCATGGGGACGTAGGCACATTGTCGAACCTCGATAACAATTGCTTGTGTTCTTTCTTTGATTGGTATGATTGCTGTTTATTACAAATCATTCTAGATTGGATGTTTGAAAAGATCACAACCTGGGATTCCGCAAGAAGGTGATTTCCAACAGTGGTATCAGAGCTCAGTTCCAAGAATCAAAGGATTCTTTGGTGGTGATACAGTGGTATCAAAGCTCGGTTCTAAGAACCAAAGGATTCTTGGGTGGTGAAATAGTGGTATCAGAGCTACAACAGCGGGTATCAGAGTTGAATAGGGGGTATCGAAGAAAGACTCCAAGAATCAAAGAAAACTTCTTTAGAGATTCAAGAACGGAATAGATATCAAGATCTGATCATGTTCTTGAGGTTCAAGAACGGTGTTGAGATCAAGATTTGATCGTGTCCTTAAAGTTTAGAAGTTGGAAAGCAATTGTGGGTGCTACCTAAATCTTGGGATTTTCTCTGCGAGATGGGTTCAAACTTCTGATTACACCCAAAGTATAACGCGGTAGTTGTAGCACAACTTTGGGGTGTCGATTCCATAGGGAAACATGAACTACAAGGAAACTGTAAACTTTAATATGAAACGGTAGAATCTAAATGAGAGAATCTGAGTAGTGTGAGAAAATTATGTAATTGTAATGAAAAATATAATGGATGTAACAAGGTTTCGGGAATCCTCCTTAGGTTCGTTGCCTTATTCCAATCTCAATTCAGTTGTTTTTATCTCGATTGCAAGTTTCACGTCCCAAACAAGCAATCGACAAATATTTAATCAAGCACATATATAAACCCTAATGTAATTGATATGAATTACTCTTTTCTTTTGAGTTAAGCACACATGACCTATCCTATAAGTTTATCAAAAAATGACAATATATCTTTAACGACAATATTGCAGTAATGGACAAACCTAAAAGATAAATCTATCAGACTCAATCATACCCAAACAACGTCACACAAGAAAAAGAATGACTAGACTTATATGGAGAAGAAAGATACAATCACTGGATTAAGAGAAAAATCTCCTAATTAAATTAAAGAGTAACTCATACAATGTTTTGATAATAAATTGAAACTACAACTGAATCAATAATGGAAAATAAGAATAACTACACCTAGAGATTCATCCCTTCGCCTTACTTAGAGATTAGTTAGCCATGGGGCTCATGCTTGAACACTTTGATGAAGAGTGTGGCAGTCTTCTTGTATTTTCCAGCCATAATCCCTTCCCCTCTCAAACCCTAAGTGATCTATTTATAATACAAAAGGTCCAAGGGTGTTTTAGGGTTTAAACAATCATTAAAGTACTAATTAGGTCATAACTCGGAGAAGGGGGTCGTGTGCCGCGGCTCTCATTTATATGCGTTGTGGCCCTGCCTGATCCTTGGTTGGGTGTGCTTCTGGGTGCCGCAGCTCTGGCTGTTCCTTACTTAGGTGTGCTTCTGGGAGCCTAGGCCCTCTCTGATGGTGGAGTCTGGAGCTTCTGGGCGCCTAGGCTCTCTCTTTTGGGCGCCTAGGCTCTCTCTTCTGGGTGCCTAGGCTTCCTTGCCCATAAACCCTTCATCTTGTCCTTTCGGAAGCACTTCTTCACTCCGATACGCATGAAATCTTCGAGCTTTAAGCATGATAGCTTTTCCATCTCTTTTAAACTCAAAGTATCTGAAAATGCACCGAAATAGATCAATGATCCAAGAATATCACTTTAAAGTTATTAAGGTATAAAAGTGTAATTAAAACCTCGATCAACCTTAAAATACTAACAATAAGTACTATTAAGATGCATTTTATGACTCTCATCATAACCCCCAACTAGCTTATTACTAGTCCCTAGTAATTCAAGAAAAAACAAGAGATGAATTCTATGGTAGGAATCAAAACAAAGAAAAGCAATGCTAGCATTAAACTAAGAGTAATTCAGATTTTCATCTCAAAAATTGCACATAACATACAACACATAGAATTATTAAATATCACCCAAGTCCAAAAGTTATCCAAACATCAATCTTAAAATTGTTATCGACTCTTAACATCCATCTTACCACAATCCATTAATCCGAAACCCGGATGATTTTATGCACAACATTCATGAATATAAGTCTTGGCCTCTAAAAATATATTAATTTGTGTGACATCAATCACAAAAACAAACTCCATAGGCTCACTTTTCAAATCACCCTCCACTATTGTAGAAAACTCACACCACCTTGGATCAATAGGTCTTTAATAAGCTTGTAACGTTAGGCTAAGGTAAAGGTTAAGAAAGAACGGGAAGGATTCAACAAATTAAAAGAACTTAATCTCTTAGTTTTAAACACAACCTACTTTAAGCACTAGATAACCTTACTTCAACACCCAACTCTTTCAACCATTTTTCGAGCATTTTCTCTCAATCACCACTTTTTTTTCTTTTCTTCTTTCTTTGCCATAATTTACTTTTTTTTTTTATTTGGCATAAGACCATTCACCTCCCTTTTCATTATTTTCTTTTCTTTTCTACAACCCCCAACTTATCTCTTTTAATGTACTTGGGTTATAGCAGTAATACTTTTTTTCATATTTCCATCCTTACTCCTTTCAAGTGCTTCTCAACAAATGTGTGTAACTAAGTTCTTTTAAAAGAAGGGTAAGGATAAATTATTTTTAGGCTCATAAGAGTAAGTAAATGGGTTATCGAAATACGTAAGGCTCAAATTACTTTTCAAGAAAAAGGCTCAAACAGGTGACTAGCGATAAATATAGCAATGGTAAGTTTGAAAGGCTCAAACAGTTCAAAAATGGCCTATATCATATCCTAAGCAATGTGCATTCTAGGAATTCACCTTAAGTGATTATCAAATAAGTTCTAGAGCTTGTCGAGACCGCAAAAGTATTCACAAAGCAATCACACATAAAACTTCTCTAGATGCTTTAGACTAATCATACAATCTTACCGCAAACTAGAGTCTCAAACCAAATGAAGATTAACACTTAAATTATTCTCAAACCGAAGCAAGATTTAACTTCTTCTAAATGCTATATGCTATCTCAATTAATCTCATATCATTGACATGTGAATTAACTCAAAGGCTTAACACAAAGCATGCTAAACAAAAGGGAGACGACACCAAGCAATTCAATGGAAAGAAATACATTTCCTCCACCCCTAACTTAAAAATTGCATTGACCTCAATGTGAAAGAAAAAGTAAAGAAAACTCCCTTGTAGCCAAAAGTGCACAGAAGCTGAAAATTTTGCACCATGATTTGAACTGAATGCTCTCATCTTTGTCCCTGAAAAGAAAAAAAACGAAGAAAAAATACAAAGTTAATACTGGAAAACAACAAAATACTAATAATAAACAAGAAAAAGAACTATGAAAAACAATAAAAATAAAAAGGATAAGTTGTGGAGTGACTCTCATAAGCGCTAAGTTTTACATCTTCAGCCAGACTCTCTTATTCCCTCCTAGACAAACATAGGTTGGATGCACCAGTGACTGCTTCACTGCCAAATTTGTTGCTTGTATGCTTGGGAGAATCCTCAAGGATGTCATCAGTAACATCTGCAGATTCTGGCTCAATATATGCTCTTGTGAAACCATGGGTGTGGATTGACTCTAATGGATTAAGGAGATGGACCTTTTCCATGAGTGAGTCAATTATGTATACTTGGTGGCTCTCGTCCACATCCTCTGATTTGCTTGTTGTGGGGATGTTTAATGACTTAACACTTTGGGTCACAATGGCATTTACCTCCTTCAAATTCTTTTACGCCAGGTGTTGACCATGGGGTGTGGACTGAGTTTGGGAAGGGAACTAACCTCGCTCATTCACACTCAAGGATGTCATCAATTTGAACACTTGGCTCTTTAGATCCTTATGTTCTTCAACAACCTGCGTAATTAAAGATACAAGCCTTTGATTAGTCTTACCCTGTGCCTCAATAAAAGCATGCAAAGTTTCTTCTAAAGGACTCCTAGAAGGTGCAAGTGCATGATATGGTGTAGGATATGATCTAGGGGGTTGTGCAGGCAGCTGGTTTTCAGACTTCCAACTTAGATTGGGGTGATTGCGCCACTCCGAATTATAGGTATCAGAGAAGGGTAAAAAAGGCTTCTTGTACATACCTAAGGAATTACATTGTTCCTCATACATCTATCTCATCTCCGCAAATGTGGGATACTCTTGGGCGAGATGATCTACCCTGCCACACACAAAACATGGTCCAAAATACACTGCATGATTAGCTACTTATGTTGGCTTAAGTTTTTAGTCTTTAACACATCTAGTTCCCTAGTGAGCATCTCGACCTTAGCCTTTAGGTTATCCTCTTCCCTTAGATGGTATATTCCACCACCATTTGGGTTCCCTACAAGTCATGACCTATTTGTGCTTTCAATAGCACTAGGTCCAGTCCAAGTGTAAGCTTTTTCAGCAAGCTCATTGAGGTATTCTATGGCCTCATCAGGATCTTTCTGTAAGAACTCACCATTACACATCATCTCCACAAATTGGCGCTCTCTATATGTAAGTCCCTCATAAAAATAGCTCACTAAACACCAATTCTCATACCCATGGTGAAGGCACATACTCAACAACTCTTTAAATCTCTCCCAAAACTGATACAAAGTCTCACTATCCTTTTGTGCAAAGGTGCAGATTTTCCTTTTTAAAGCATTGGTCTTATGTTGGGGAAAGTATTTATTGAAGAAAACCTTAGTCATCTCAGCCCACGACCCAATAGATCGTGGTCTCAGTGAGTATAGCCAACTCTTAGCTCTATCCTTCAAAGCGAAAGGAAAGAACTTGAGTCTCATGATATCATCATGTGCATCTTGACTATGAAAGGTCGCAACTATTTCCTCAAACTCTCTAATGTGCACATATGGGTTTTCATTTTCCAAGCCATGGAACATAGGGAGTAACTATATCATCCCTATTTTAAAATCCAGTTGGCGAGTATTAGCTGGAAACATGATGCATGATGGTGTGGCTATGCGTATAGGGTAGAGGTAATCCTGAAGGGTCCTAGGGGGTTGATATTCATGTTCACTCATTTCTTTGGGACTAGATGGATTGTCAAATAAAGGATTTAGAAAAGAATTTAATTCTGACTCTAACATAGGCCTACAAGCAAATCTACCCAAAGTGTCTCTATATCGGGGCATTCCAGATTACAAAATAAAAAAAAAATACAATAAAATGAAAGAATAAAATAAAATTAATGCAGCAAGCTAAAAGAAGAAACGAAGTCACCGCCTTTACAAACTGCTGAAAAAAAAGGAACTATCTATAATTCTTCTACCGTCATGTCTGAAGGTTGACAATCTTCCTTGTACTTAAGCGCGCCTCCCCGGCAATGGCGCCAAAATTTAACTATGCCCAAAATATAACGCGATAGTTGTAACACAGCTTTGGGTGTCGATTCCACAGGGAAACGTGAACTATAAGGAAAGTGTAAACTTTAATATGAAACTGTAGAATCTAAATGAGAGAATCTGAGTAGTGTGAGAAAATTGTGTAATTGTAATGAAAAATATAATGGAAGCAACAAGGTTCTGGGAATCCTCCCTAGGTTCGTTGCCTTATTCCAATCTCAATTCAGTTGTTTTTTTCTCGATTGCAAGTTTCACATCCCAAACAAGGAATCGGCAAATATCTAATCAAGTACATATATAAACCCTAATGTAATTGATACGAATTACTCTTTTCTTTTGAGTTAAGCACACATGACCTATCCTATAAGTTTATCAAGAAACGAAAATATATCTTTAACGACAATATTGCAATAATGGATAAATCTAAAAGATAAATCTACTGGACTCAATCATACCCAAACAATGTCACATAAGAAAAAGCACGACTAGACTTATATGGAGAAGAAAGATACAATCACAGGATTAAGAGAAAAATCTTCTAATTAAATTGAAGAGTAACTCATACAATGTTTTGATAATAAATCCAAACTACAACTGAATCAATAATGGAAAATAAGAAACACTACACCTAGGGATTCATCCCTTCGCCTTGCTTGGAGATTAGTTAGCCATGAGGCTCATGCTTGAACACTTTGATGAAAAGTGTGGCAGTCTTCTTGTGTTTTCAAGCCTTAATCCCTTCCCCTCTCAAACCCTAAGTGATCTATTTATAATTCAATAGGTCCAAGGGTGTTTTAGGGTTTAAACAATCATTAAAGTCCTAATTAGGTCATAACTCGGAGAAGAGGGTCGTGTGCTGCAGCTCTCATTTATGTGCATCGCGGCCCTGCCTGATCCTTGGTTGGGTGTGCTTCTGGGCACCGTGGCCCTGCCTAGTCCAAGTCACGGCTCTGGCTGTTCCTTGCTTGGGTGTGTTTTTGGGCTCTTAGGCTCTCTCTTCTGGGCACCCAGGCCCTCTTTGATGGTGGAGTCTGGAGCTACTGGGCGCTTAGGCTCTCTCTTCTGGGCACCTAGGCTCTCTCTTCCGGGCGCCTAGGCTTCCTTGCTCAGAAACCCTTCATTTTGTCCTTTTGGAACCACTTCTTCACTCTGATATGCATAGAATCTTTGAGCTTTAAGTAATGATAGCTTTTCGATCTCTTTTAAACTCAAAGTACCTGAAAATGCACCGAAATAGATCAATGATCCAAGAATATCACTTTAGAGTTATTAAGGTATAAAAGTGTAATTCAAACCTCGATCAACCCTAAAATGTTAACAAATAAGTACTATTAAGATGCATTTTATGACTCTCATCAACTTCATTGTTAAGAAGTTTGATGGAAAGGTAGACTTTTCCCTTTGGAAGCAAAAAATCAAAGCAATTCTTATGCAACAAAAGGTGGACTTGGCTATTAAAAATGATGACGATTTTCCAGCAAGTTTCACGGAGGTCTAGCGGAATATGATGAAGAAAATGGCGTACAACACCATCTTTCTGCACATATCAGATAGCGTCACAAGAGAGTGCGGAGACTCAAAAGATCCAGCTTCCATTTGGAAGAAACTAGATGAGTTGTTTCTTACCAAGACTCTCCCTAATAAGATATATCTTCTGAAATGAATCTTTGCTTTTAAAATGGATCCTGATAAAGAGTTGCAAGATAATCTTGATGCCAAGATGAGGGAAGTATCAAGTGGAGAAGAGCTATTCATTAGAGAAAGGCCAGCAACTCGATATGGTAGCAACATACATGGCTACTTTCGGGACAAACCACAAGGTTGAGGACAAAGCCATGGGAGAGTGCACTCTAAATCGAGATTTAGAGGAAAGGGATGCTTTTAATGCCATAAGGAGGGTCATTTCAAGAAAGATTACAGGAAGATGATAAGGGATGAGGGAGGAAGCCATACCAAGAATGGAGAGGATTCGGTTTCCAAGGGAGAACAGCAAGATGATGATGTTCTTGTTGTGTGCTCAAATGTGAGCAAGAGGCAAGAAGGCAGAGAGATGGATCTTGGATTTCGGGTGCACTTATTAGATGTGTCCTCACCAGGATTGGTTCAAGAATTTTAAGGAAACCGATGATGGAAAAGTTTTCCTGGGGTATGATACTTCTTACCAAGTGAAGGGCATGGGAGACATCCAGTTGAGGATGTTTGATGGAGTTACTAGGCTGTTGAGGAATGTAACATATCTTCTGGAGTTGAGAAGAAATTTAATCTCATTGGGGCAGCTAGATTCCATTGGATACACATACAAAGCAGAGGGAGGAAAGATCAAGGTATCCAAGGGATCTTTGACAGTGATCAAAGCAGTAATGAAGGATGGTCTCTATGAGATGATCGAAGACACAGACATCAAGGATCAAGTAGCAAGCTTGATGGCTGAGATGGATAAGGCAGTTCTTTGGCATAATCGCTTAGGACACATGAGCTAAAAGGACCTGCAAGTTCTCAGGAAGAATGGTTTACTTGATGGTGACAAAGTAGAGAAACTTGATTTCTGCGAATGTTGTGTTCTTGGGAAACAACACTGGGTCAGCTTCAACACCGGAGTGAACAAGTCTAAAGGCATTCTTGACTACATTCATGGGGATCTTTGGGGACCAGCAAGAACACCAACCCAGGGAGGTAATCTTTACTTTTTGTCTTTAATTTATGATTATTCTAGGAAGGTTTGGGTTTATTTGCTTAAAAATAAATAAAATGCTTTGAATAAATTTGTGGTGTGGAAAAAGCTGGAAGAAACTCAAACGGGCAGGGTAATTAAGGTGTTAAGAACCGATAATGGCTTAGAAGTTTTTAACAAGAAACTTAATCAATTCTGTAAGTTAAATGGGATTCTAAGATATAGAACGGTTGTTAAAACCCCTCGGCAAAATGAAGTTACTGAGAGGATGAATAAGACCCTTATGGAAAAGGTTAGGTGCATGATTATAGGATCCAGATTACCCAAATGTTTTTGGGGGGAAGCGGTGTCTACTGCTGCGTATTTGGTTAATAGATCGCCCTCTAGTGCTGTGGACCTTAAGAATCCCGAGGAGATATGGAGTGGAAAACCCCCTGAGTTGAACAACCTTAGAACTTTTGGATGTGTTGCGTTTGCACATCAAAAGGATGATAAACTTAGCCCAAGATCTAGAAAGTGTGTGTTTCTAGGATATGGGGAAGTGGCTAAGGGGTATAGGTTGTGGTCCTTAGAGTAAAAAGGATTTAAACTCATAATAAGAAGGGATATCATTTTTAATGATCATTTATTTCCCTATTTGGAGAAAACTAACCCTGCAGGGGATAGTGAGCAAACCAGTTCGGTATTTGTGGAGCATAGCATCAAAGAAAATTCAGTTCAGGTAGAGCAAGGAAGGCAAGAGATTTCAGACCAAGTAGAGCCTATTGATGAAGGCCAAGCTCAAGACACTCGAGAGGAGGCTGAACTAGAAGGGGATGATACAGCAAGTCAGAATGACTATCAACTCACAAGGGACTGGGAAAAAAGGCTGGTCAGACCACCTTTGAGATATGGTTTTGTGGATGCTGTTGTAGCAGCTCCTTATTCAAAAGGAGGGATAAGTGAACTAGAAACTTACCTTGATGCCATGGGATGTAAGGATTCATCAAGACGGAAGCTAGCTATGGAGGAGGAAATGGATTTTTTGAGGAAGAACAACTCTTGGGAATTAGTGCACATTCCAGGAAAACAGAGAGTTGTGGATTATAAGTACACTTACAATATCAAAGAAGGGAACATCCCAGAGGATGAAGTCTGGTATAAGGCTAGGCTGGTGGCGAAGGGGTTCTCGCAAAGAGAAGGCATAGATTTTACAGAAATTTTCTCACCTGGACACAAGGTGGAGGAAATGGTGAGTATCCTCATCTATGCTGATGATATGCTGTTGGTTGATAACAGCAGGGAGAGGATAGAAAGGTTAAAGTCTTAACTCAGTTCAGAGTTGGAGAGGAAGGATCTTGGCCTTGCACAAAAGATCCTTGGGATGAGAATAATCCGGGAAAGGGAGAGAAACGGGTTGAAGGTTTCTTAGTCTTCCTACATAGAAAAAGTGCCGTCTAAGTTTTCTATGGAAGATGGTAAACCAGTGAAGATTCCTCTTGCTGGTCATTTCAAGTTCTCTAGTGAACAATGTCTTGGAACGGATGAGGAGAAGAAGGAAATGGAAAAGGTCCCTTACTCTAGTGCAGTTGGATCAGTCATGTTCATGATGGTAAGCACTAGACCGGACATTTCTCAAGCAATTAGTGTTCTCAGCAGATTTGTGAGTAATCTCGGAAAAGAGCTTTGGCTTGGGATGAAGCGGTTGCTAAGGTATTGGAAGGCTCAGTTGCAACCGGTGGTAGCACTCTCAACAACCGAGGCTAAATACATAGTGTCTACGGAAGCCATTAAGGAGGTTATGTGATGAAAAGGGTTGTTGAAAGAATTGAAGGTCCTAAAAGAGCAGTATTTGGATAGTTAAAGTGTGTTACACTTGTGTTGGAACCCGGTGTTCCATGAGAGGACGAAGTATATGGATGTTTGGTATCATTTCATTTAGGAAAATGTTACAAAAGGATGAATTCATGTGGACAAAGTCGCAACGGAAGAAAATCCTGCAGATTTGGGTACCAAAGTTCTACCTCTAAGCAAGTTCAATCATTGCTTTGGATTTCTTAGGATTGGACTCAAGTTGAGTTTGGATCCTGAGTTCTCTGCACAATGGGTTTGGGTTTAATTGCTTAGACAAAGGTAGAGATTGTTGGGATTTGTCAAATAATTAAATGGATGAAAAGTTCAGCATCAGGTCTAGGTTGTGCGCCGCAGCCTCCAGCAAGTGGAGGAAGTCTTCCTTCAGACGTGCGCCGTGGCACAGACCAACCGCGCTGCGGTATCTAGCAAGGTAGCAAGTTTCCCCTCTTCCGAGCCTCAGCATGCCCTGTTCTGAGACTCAGCATGAAGCACACCTGACACCAATTTTTTAGCACTTTGAGATAGTGCATGGGACTTGGTTAAAACGCACAGGATTACTTAGACTCTTAGAGAGCCATGAGTCTTTGGTTCTTAAGATCTAAGAGTTGAGATTGATCTCAAAGATTGGATGAGGTAGTCATTACTCTATATAAAGGGTCTTCTAACAACAAGTGAAAATATCATCTCAACAAGAGAGAATGACATGTGAATGTTTGTGAAATAAAACACATAGTGTGTGAGAGTGCAAAGACACTAAACACAAGAGAGACTCATTTAAGAAAGGCTGGTTGTTTAGAGAGAGTAGTATAGATTAGGGATTCAAGGGCTTTGTAATTGGAATTTTCTTGGGGAAAATTCCAGGGACACACTTAGTCCTTATCAATTTCTTTTTCTCTTCTTTCATTCTTTAAGAACCAGAGGGTTCTTAAAGAGGTGTTGTTATAATTGTAAGAACTCCATTGATTTAGTGCAGAGAGCTCCGAGGAGCTCACGGGGACATAGGCACATTGCCGAAC
This sequence comes from Bretschneidera sinensis, assembly GCA_023935145.1. Taxonomy (NCBI): domain Eukaryota; kingdom Viridiplantae; phylum Streptophyta; class Magnoliopsida; order Brassicales; family Akaniaceae; genus Bretschneidera; species Bretschneidera sinensis. The sequence goes on along the minus strand of CM043700.1, from coordinate 80,740,264 downwards.
CTCGATAACAATTGTTTGTGTTCTTTCTTTGATTTGTCTTATTACTGTTTATTACAAGTCATTCTAGACTTGGGTGTTTGGAAAGATCATAACCTAGGATTCCGCAAGAAGGTGATTTTCCAATAGCAAACAATCAAAATGATCATCCTTAACAGAATCGAAAGAACTAGTAGAAAGTAACTGACGTAATCGACTAATAGAAGCATACCCAAATGCAAATGCCAAAGACTCAGAGGAGAAATATCTGATATCGAAGTAGAAGCAAAAAAGTGAGGTAGAATTTGATTATTAATGAGCTCGAATAGGTGTCCTACTTTACAATTGGTCCCAAGAGTCTATCCCATCTAAGGATCCTATACAACACACGTTTAACCCAAAAAAAGAACATAAGTCCTGTGACACAAAGTTTTCCAACAAAATTAAGATTCAAAGAAAGCTTAGGAATTAAAAAGTTGATAGGTAAGGACAATATGAGCATGTTAGAAATCACCTCAAGATGCCCAGGTGGTGATCTTCTAAACACCCAAGTCTAGAATGACTTGTAATAAAACCAAAACAAAACAGGAATCAAACCAATCAAAGAAAGAACACAAAAATTGTTATCGAGGTTCGCCAATATGCGTACGTCCCCATGAGCTCCTTCGAGCTCTCTGCACTAAATCAATGAGTTCTTACAATTACAACAACACCTCTTTAAGAACACGATCTAATCTTGATCTTAACAACATTCTTAAAGAATGAAAGAAGAGAAAAAGAAAGTGATAAGGACTAAGTGTTTCCTGGAATTTTCCTCAAGAAAATTTCAATTACAAAGCCCTTGAATCCCTAATCTATACTACTCTCTCTCTAAACAACCAACCTCTCTTGAATGAGTCTCTCTCCTATGTTTAGTGTCTTTGCACTCTCACACACCATGTGTTCTATTTCACACACATTCATATGTCATTCACATCACACCTCTCTTGTTGAGATGATTGTCACACCCTTATGTTTGATTGAAGCTAGATGACCCTTTATATAGTGCACCACTTCTTGAACCTATCTTGAAGTCAATCTCAACCCTTAGATCTTAAGGACCAATCAATCATAGCCCTTCAACAAGTCTAAGTGATCCTATGTTTTGATCAAGCCCCACTTATCAATCTAAAGTACTGGTCAGGAAGCATTAGGTGTACCTAGCACCGTGGCTTAGAACAGGGCAGGCCGCAGCTCAAGCTAGGGCACAGTTCCTCCTTCTTCTAGGTGTTGCGGCATACTATCCTTGAGGTATGGTGCACACTTGGCTAGAAGACTCTTCGTTGTTGAGGGGTAAAGTGCACACCTCCTAGGGTGTGGCGCACACCTGGGGCTGAACACTTCTCCTTGCTGGGGGGTAAGGCGCACACTTCCTAGGGTGAGGTGCTAAGGCCTGATGAAACTTCATTCTTCAACTTGTTTAATCCTTAGACAAATAGTAATAATCTTTACTTTTGTCTAAGTGATTAAACCCGAACCCATTGTGCAGAGAACTCAAGATCTAAACTCAACTTGAGTCACCATATCAACCGACTCCAATCCTAAGAAGTCCAAGACAATGATTGAACTTACTTAGAGGTAGAACTTTAGTACCTAAATCTGTAAGATTTTCTTCTGTTGTGACTTTGTCCACATGAATGCATCCTTCTGTAACATTTTCCCGAATGAAATGATACCGAAAATCTATATGCTTAGTCCTTTTATGGAACACTGGGTTCCTACACAAGTGCCACGCACTTTGGCTATCCGAAGACACCACCACCTGCTCTTTTAGGACCTTCCACTCGTCCAACAACCCTTTGCACCACATAGCCTCCTTTATGGCTTCCGTAGCCGCTATGTATTCTACCCCGGTTGTTGAGAGTGCTACCACCGGCTGTAACCGAGCCTTCACGTACCTCAGCAACCACTTCATCCCAAGCCAAAGCTTCTTTACAGGATTACTCACAAATCTGCTGAGAACTCTAATTGCCTAGAAATATCGGGTCTAGTGCTTACCATCATGAACATGACTGATCCAACCACACTAGAGTAAGGGACCTTTTCCATTTCCTTCTTCTCCTCATCCGTTCCAGGACATTGTTCGTTGGAGAACTTGAAATGACCAGCAAGGGGAATCTTTACTGGTTTACCATCTTCCATAGAAAACTTGTACAACACTTTTTCTATGTCGGAAGACTGAGAAACCTTTAACCCATTTCTCTCCCTTTCCCGAATTTTTCTCATCCCAAGGATCTTTTGTGTAAGGCCATGATCCTTCCTCTCGAACTCCTCACTGAGTTAAGATGTCAACCTTTCTATCCTCTCCCTGTTGTTCCCAATCAACAGCATATCATCGACATAGATAAGGATAATCACCACTTCCTCCACCTTGTGTCCAAGTGAGAAGGTTTATGTGAAATCTATGCCATCTCTTTGCGTGAACCCCTTCGCCACCAACCTAGCCTTGTTCCAGACTTCATCCCCTGGAGGGTTCCCTTCTTTGATCTTGTAAGTGCATTTACAATCCACAACTCTCTATTTTCCTGGAATGCGCACCAATTCCCAGGAGTTGTTCTTCCTCGAAGAATCTATTTCTTCCTCCATAGCTAGCTTCCATCTTGACGAATCCTTACATCCCAAGGCATCAATGTAAGTTTCTGGTTCACTTATCCCTCATTCTGTCCAAGGAGCTGCTGCAATTGCAGTCGCAAAACCACATCTCAATGGTGGTCTAACCAGCCTTCTTTCCCGATCTCTTGTGAGCTGATAGTCATTCTGACTTGCTGCATCATCCGCTTCTAGTTCAGCCTCCTCTTGAGTGTCCTGAGCTTGGCCTTCATCAATGGGCTCCACTTGGTCTGAACCTTCTTGCCTTCCTTGCTCTACCTGAACTGAATTTTCCTTGATGCTATTCTCCACAAGTACCGAATTGGTTTGCCCACTATCCCTTGCAGGGTTAGTTTTCTCCAAAAAAGGAAATAAATGCTCATTAAAAATGACATCCCTACTTATTATGAGTTTAAATCATTTTTGCTCTAAGGACCACAACCTATACCCCTTAGCCCCTTCCCTAAATCCAAGAAACACACATTTTCTAGACCTTGGGCTAAGGTTATCATCTTTTTGATGTGCAAACACAGCACATCCAAAAGTCCTAAGGTTGTTTAACTCAGGGGGTTTACCACTCCACATCTCCTCGGGAGTCTTGAGCTATAAAGCTCTAGAGGGTGATCTATTAACCAAATACGCAGCAGTAGACACCGCTTCCCCCCAAAAACATTTGGGTAATCTGGAACATGCACATAATCTTTTCTCTAAGGGTCTTATTGATCCTCTCCAGCAACTCCACCTTGCTGAGGCGTTTTTTACAACAGTTCTATGTCTTAGAATCCCATTTAACCTACCGAATTGATCAAGTTCCTTGTTAAAAAATTTTAAGCCATTATTGGTTCTTAACACTTTAACTACCCTGCCCGTTTGAGTTTCCTCCAGCTTTTTCCACACCACTAACTTATTCAAAGCATCTGATTTATTCTTAAGCAAATAAACCTAAATCTTTCTTGAATAATCATCAATTAAAGACAGAAATTAAACATTACCTCCCTGTGTTGGTGTTTTTACTAGTCCCCAAAGATCCGCATGAATGTAGTCAAGAATACCCTTAGACTTGTGCGCTCCGGTATTGAAGCAACCTGATGTTGTTTCCCAAGAACACAACATTCACAGAAATCAAGTTCCTCTACTTTGTCACTATTAAGTAGACCATTCTTGCTCAGAACTTGCAGGCCCTTTTCGTTTATGTGTCCTAAGTGATTGTGCCAAAGGGTTGTCTTATCCATCTCAATCATCAAGCTTGCTGCTTGATCCTTGATCTCCGTGTCTCTGATCATCTCATAGAGACCATCCTTCATTGCTGCTTTGATCAATATCAAAGATCCCTTGGTTACCTTGATCTTTCCTCCCTCTGCCTTGTATGTGTACCCCATGGAGTCTAGCTGCCCCAATAAGATCAAATTTCTTCTCAACTCTGGAAGATATCTCACATTCCTCAGCAGCTTAGTAACTCCGTCAAACATCCTTAACTGGATGTCTCCCGTGCCCCTCACTTGGTAAGAAGTATCATTCCCCAGGAAAACCTTTCCATCATTGATTTCCTTGAAATTCTTGAACCAATCTCGGTGAGGACACATATGATAGGTGCACCTGGTATCCAAGATCCATCTCTCACTACCTTCTTGCCCCTTGCTCACATTTGGGCACACAACAAGAACATCATCATCTTGTTGTTCTCCCTTGGAAACCGAAGCCTCTCCATTCTTGGTATGGCTTCTTCCCTCATCCCTTATCATCTTCTTGTATTCTTTCTTGAAATGACCCTCCTTATAGCAGTAGAAGCATCTCTTCCCTCCAAATCTTGATTTAGAGTGCGCTGTCCCATGGCTTTCTCCTCTACCCTCTGGTTTGTCCCGGTAGTAGCCATGTATGTTGCTGCCATACCGAGTTACTAGTCTTCCTCTAACAAACAACCCTTCTCCACTTAATGTTTCCCTCATCTTGGCATCAAGATTATCTTGCAACTCTTTATCAGGATCCATTTTAAAAGAAAAGATTCATTTTAGAAGATACCTCTTATGAGGGAGAGTCTTGGTAAGAAACAACTCATTTAGTTTCTTCCAAATGACAGTTAGATCTTCTGAGTCTCCGCACTACCTTGTGACATTATCCGACATGTTCAGAAAGATGGTGTTGTACGCCATCTTCTTCATCTTATTTCGCTGGACCTCAGTGATACTTGTTGGAAAAGGATCATCTTCTCCAATAGCCAAGTCCACCCTCTGTTGCATAAGAACAACCTTGATCTTCCGCTTCCAAAGGGCCAAAGTCTCCCTTTCCATCAAACTTCTCAACAATGAAGTTCGAACTCATCTTGCGGAGAAAATCCCAGATTTATGCAGCACCCACAATTGCTTTCCAACTTCTTCTAAATCTTAAGAATATAATCAAAGATTGATCTCAATATCGTTCTTGAATCACCCTCAAGAACATGATTAGATCTTAATCTCTACTCCTTTCTTGAATCACCTCAAGAACACGATCAGATATTGATCTCTACTCCGTTCTTGAATCACCTCAAGAACACGATCAGATATAGATCTGTACTCCGTTCTTGAATCACCTCAGAAGTTGACCTTCGATTCTTGGAGTCTTGCTCTGATAACCCCTTGTTCTTGCTCTGATACCCCCCAATCTTGGTTCTGATACCACTATTGGTGGTATCTTTTCTAGCTTTGACACCACTGTTGGTGGTATCTCTTCCAGCTCTGAAACCACTATTGGAAATCACCTCAAGATGCCCAGGTGGTGATCTTCCAAACACCCAAGTCTAGAATGACTTGTAATAAAACCAAAACAAAACAGGAATCAAACCAATCAAAGAAAGAACACAACAATTGTTATTGAGGTTCGGCAATATGCCTATGTCCCCGTGAGATCCTCCGAGCTCTCTGCACTAAATTAATGAGTTCTTATAATTACAGCAACACCTCTTCAAGAACACGATCTAATCTTGATCTTAACACCGTTCTTGAAGAATGAAAGAAGAGAAAAAGAAAGTGATAAGGACTGAGTGTTTCCCTGGAATTTTTCCCAAGAAAATTCCAACTACAAAGTGCTTGAATCCCTAATCTATACTACTCTCTCTAAACAACCAGCCTCTCTTAAATGAGTCTCTCTCCTGTGTTTAGTGTCTTTGAACTCTCACACCCCATGTGTTCTATTTCACACACATTCACATCACTCCTCTCTTGTTGAGATAATTGTCACACCCTTATGTTTGATTGAAGCTAGATGACCCTTTATATGGTGTACCACTTCTTGAACCTATCTTGAAGTCAATCTCAACCCTTAGATATTGAGGACCAATCAATCATAGCCCTTCAACAAGTCTAAGTGATCCTGTGCATTTTGATCAAACCCCACGCATCAATCCAAACTACTGGTAAGGAAGCATTAGGTGTGTCTGGCGTCGCGGCTCAGAACAGGGCAGGTCGCGGCTCAAGCTAGGGCACACTTCCTCATTCTTCTGGGCACCGCGACGCACCCTCCTTGAGGTGCGGTGCACACCTGGCCAGAAGACTCTTCCTTGCTAGGTGGTGAGGCGCACAGCTGAACACTTCTCCTTGCTGGGGGGTGAGGCGCACAGCTGAACACTTCTCCTTGCTAGGAGGTAAGGCGCACACTTGCTAGGGTGAGGTATCAAGGCCTGATGAAACTTCATTCTTTAACCCATTTAATCCTTAGACAAATACCAACAGAGCGGGGAAATGTGACCAATATGGCTAATATGCATAGAAGACCCATTAGTAGTATAAATGACAGGGGTAAAAGAATCACATATTTTCGAAGAGAAAAGAGAAGAACCAACAGTCATATGATTACAACATGCATAATCAAAATACCAAGGGAAAGTAATTGAGGTGGTAGACATAACAATAGCATGGGTAATGGAGTTAGAGAGAACTTGTCTTAAGAGGGCTTCAAGATTATCGAACAAAAAGGTGGGTGTTAAGGAACCATTCTAAGAACCTTTAGAGGCAGCAGCAGTGGTGAACCAAGATCATGAGTTCAAAATAGACTGCATACCTGGTCTAGATTGAGTATCTCGAGGAAAATTACTTCTCGATGGTTAAATGGGATAATCTGCAAGAAATGACTGTTTTAATGACAATACCAACTAACCTTATTTGGAAAATCTGCAATAAAATGTCCAGGCTTCTAACAATAGTGACAAGTCTTATGATTTCGAGAAAACCGAGTAGCATGGGTGGCCATAGTACCATAGCCAAGAGAACTAAATAATGATAGCAAAATTTGAGAAAACAGACCTCAAAATTGGAAAGACCACGTCGAAAAACCTTAGGAACCAATCTAACAGAGAGAAAAAAATCCATAAAAATGATCTAAACCGAGCTATGCAAAATTTATGATTAAAAGTGAACTGGTTGATGCAAACTATAATTTGGCCTAAAAAAAAGGCACAAGAGCCTCTGTGCCAAAACAAAGATGTAAACAATAATCCTAAAACCACCAATTCCAAACCACTAAAAAAGCCACCGACCCCACACGCAATTACAAACCCGTAGGATACATATCAAAGTGAAAAGAAAATTGAAGAAAGCTTGGCTGCTTGCTGGTGTGGACGACAAAAAGAAAAAAAAATAATAAGAATTTGATTATGATGGCTTCAGTTAAAACTAAAGAAATTAGGGCTCTGATACCATATGATAAAAACTAAGAGCAATGCAGTTTTGGAAGAGAATAATGTATTCAACATGTCTTGATTTACATATATACTGCAGTATATATAGTGGTACAGAGAGCCATATATGGCAAGTATAAATCAGGCAAGCAATTAAAACCTAATTAGACAAGCAACCTAATATATATTCTAACGGGAACAAAGAAAATCCATCATTTGCTTAGACCCTATGATGTAATTTCTACCAACATAGTTAGCAAACCCTTTACAAAATGTGCATATTTTAATAGCATTGTAATTTCGTTCTAAAGGGTAAGATGAAAATCAGCAAGAAAAGATAAAATAAAAAATAAAAAAAAGAATGATGTGTAAACTGTACACAGTATTCCTCAAAAAAGTTTGACAACTATCAAAAAAATCTACACCACTAGGAACACGTATTTAACAATTAGCCACTCATCTACCTGTTGGGTTAACAAACCTACAAGAGAAAGAAAATAAAACACCTTTCTCAAGGAAAAACTTAAATCCAAACTGATAAATAAATATTCAAAGGAGAAGCCAGCCACTAGTGAGCATAACTTTCCAATTTATTATGACAGTTGGAAAACAAAGGCTACACTTTATAGATTGTTAAAGGTTTTAGACAAAACTATCAAGCAACAACAACAAATTCAAAAACTTATGTCAACAAAAATATGGTAAGCTAGCAAAAGGATACTATTATTCAAGAGAAAGATAATAATATTCACCATTAGTAATGTATATTCATCAGAAGCAAGAAAAGAAATACAAATAAAAAATAATAGATATAGCATATTAAAAAAAGAAGTGAAGATGATTTAATCTTGGTCTTGGTAACAAAAATGGTTATAGTTATAGTATGTTGCTTTTAGGTCCAGGGCGAAGGAATATAAAACTAGGTTGAGTTCTTACTTGTAGTTTGATTTTGTTTTTAATTCCTACAATAACAACTAACATCAATCAACATGCATGTTGTAGTGTGAAAGGTTATAAAACTTGCCTAGAGTGATCATTGTGGCCATGATCACAGTTATACATGTCATTTAAGCATTGTCGAAAGCAAAAGGAAGTGCAATAGAGCTCAGAGAAACATGATGGATATTTACTACAATGCTTTAAGTTTGTTAAGCAAGCATAAACCTTTCATACTCAATCCAAAAAGGTGCATCAGATCATCCCAATTTTTCAAAAACTTCATTCACAAATCAATGGAGTTGAACTTTCCATAAACATAAATGAAGGCATTTTCAAGAACCAAGGTGTTGTGCGAAAATATACCTAAATAAATAGGTGAATAATCGTACTTTGTTTTACTTGCAAGTGCACAAGGTCAACAATGTAGCATAGTGTGCGAATGCAAGATCATCTCCACAGGGATTGGTAAATTTAACTTTAGAATTAGTTTCGCAGTAATAAAAAGATAAAAATAATAAAAGAGTTGATTTTGATAAAGATAAAATACTAAGGATAAAGGCATAGGGACTTGATATCTACCACTAATTATGCTACCACAATATAATAGTATGCCAATGCTTTATTCATGCCATGTATACCTACTGGTCGCCAACCTAAGGGCATGGTATCTACTCCTTAAGCTATTGATTTCCCTAAGCAACGAGTTAGGCATGGTATCTACTCTATCTCTTTTCTTCCTTAAGGGATTCAGCATGGTATCTGCTTGAGTTGTTCCTTAAGAAAACATAAGTACTATGGAAATCGACAACCACATGAGACCTAGGGCATGGTATCTACTCCCGGTTTCCCATGTTGATTAACCCGGGTATCCGGATAAGATATCCCTTGTTACTAATGTTAGACCCAGGACTCGGTCATCCAAATTGATCTAACTAACAAGTCCATACCACATGCACATATTGATCAGACATATACATATGAGGAATTTAAATAAAAGCAGGTATTAATCAAGTTTAAGCAACATAACATAAATATCGCAAAGGTGCCAATACTAAATTTATTGAGTAAACATAATTAGGGCTTCAACCAAGCCCTACTAAGAATTTAATTACACATAATAAAATAAAAAGGAAAGAAGAAACCCGAGAGAAGAGGCGTCAATTCTGCTCCACGGTCTCCTTCTCCAAGCTAAAGCAAAAGAGAAAAGTGTTTTCTATCTAAGGTTAAGGTGTCTTCTTGTGTGTGAGTTTACAAGTGTATTTATAGGTCCTTGAGAAGTCCTAATAGACTCATGAGTTTCTAAACTTTCCTAAAACACAAAACTCCTTTATTTCCAAAATAGAGTTATTTCCAAAATAGGGTTATTTCCAAAATAGGGTTCTGCAGTTTACTATTCACGCCTGTACATTTGCGCTCGATCGCATGTGTCCTTGCGCTCGATCGTAGTGTGCGCTCGATCCTACAAGTGTGCGCACGATTGTATGTGCGCTCGATCGCATTGCATGTGCGCTCGATCGCACTTTGTCCAGAAAGTGCTCCAGGGCTTCTAGATTTCTTCCTTAAAGTGCCAAAACTGCTTCTTTTTCTCCAAGACCCTATAAAAACATGTAAAACACACAAATGGAGTAAAAGATACCAAATTAACATAATAAAGGATCTAACAAGTGTAAATAAGGGGGCTTAAATATGTATATTTAAGCGTCTATCACAAGGCATCCTCTAAATCTCAGACAACTTATGATATGGACAGTTCGTGCGCAATGCTCAGCAAAGACCAACTTAAGCTTTAAAGTTGATAATGATTAGAGGCAATCCTTCTTAACAAATTGATAAAAGAGATTTACTCTTTTTTCTAGATTTTCTATCCAAATGCTGTCATAATCCCGTAAAATGAAACATCTTCAAAACCACTTGTTTCCATAAGAGGCTATAGCAACAAAGAGACCACTCTTGTGAAATAAGGCCAATTAGGATAGCAACAAAATATCATTATACACTTAGACTGAGAGAGAGAAGGGTGGGTTACCTTATTACAAAAACAAGCCAGCTATGATCATTTAACATTTAAAGGCCAGTTAATGCATGCAAGTCACATATTCCACACCTAGACTGAGAAGCTTACCTCTTGAGAATTCTAGGCTCAAAATCCGAGTCTAACATAATATGGTTTTATTTTTCAACATTAGGTCAAAGTCAATGACCTGCATCCCTTCTACTTCTCAAGATTCATATAATTTGAGGGAAAAGAATTGCATAAAGTTAATATTTACACATGGAGTGGATAGGATAATATCATAGATCCTAAAGAAGTTTTGATCAGAAAGAAAATTTTGCTTATCTTAAAATGGTAACTTTAAAATGTTACCTTACATTCTTTTGGTGAAACTCATTCTTCCAAGAACTTTTCTTATGGAATTTCATTGTTTCAGAGGATCAGTTTCAGCTCCATCTTAAGTAATCATACTCTAAACATACTCAGCCCTTTCAAACGAATCTATAATCTTAAACTAATACTTAAATAGTGTTGGGACTGCACTTCAAAAAGAAAGATGGCCATGAATAGGTAATCTCTCCATGTAAAGCAGCAACTTCCACATTCCTGGCTCAAGCTCTGAAGGCATATGAAATATGTGAAACCTTCTCTCAACAATATATTACTCCCTTATAATGCCTTCTTTCAAGTCATTTTATCACAATAAAGCGATTGTCTATATGTTCTTTTTGGGTTGAAAGCATTTGTGGTTCTTGATAGATACCATGTGTATCAAATTGGTCCATGATAGTCTAATTGAATCAAATTAGTTTCTGAGTAATTGTTATACAAATATCAACCTAAATAATAAGCTTCTAAATGTATGTTTTAACTCGCAAGTGCACAAGATTAAATAAATAGGATAGCTAACAAATATGAGATCATTCCCACGAGGATTGGATTAATTGTGTTTAAACATAATTTCTTAAAGCTTCTATCTAAATGAAACAAAAAATAATAGATTTGAATAAACAACAAAGATTGCACTAGCAAAAGAAAATCGTAAAACAGTTTTGAAACTAGAATTGAAATAATTAGAAAATAAGTTATGGCTTCGATATTCACCACTAATCATCTTCTTTAAAGCAAACAACTTGCATAATGCTAAAACCTAGATTTAGATGCTTAATGTTTACTAACCTAAGGGCATGATATCTACTCCTTATGCTATAGATTTTCCTAAGCAACAAGTTAGGCATTGGTGTCGACTCTAACTCTTTCCATTCTCCTAGTATTTAGCATGGTATCTACTAAGTTGCACTTCAAGAAAGTATAAAAATAATGGAAATGAGCAAACACATGAAACCTTGAACATGGTATCTATTCTGGTTTTTCATGTTGACTAATCCTAAGAACCCATAATTGGTTCCTTCGTCACTTAGTGTAGGCACAAGACTCGGTCATCTAAATTTACCTAGCTAACAATCTCCATACAATACATGTATATGATGATCAAGCATAACACATAAACCGTATAAAGAATGAAATAAAACTAGGAATTAATCAATTAAGCATCACAAAAAATAGTTTGTAACAAAGCAAATCAAAATCCTTAAGAAGACATGACTAGGGCTTCAATCAAGCCCTAACTAAAATATTTATTTACACATAATTCTAATGAAAAATATCCTCATCTTAAAAAAATAGATAAAACAAAGAAAATACAACTCCTCTATGATGATAATCCTCATAGAACAAGAGCTTTCATGCGTGAAGACGGCCACCGTAGAAGAAAATATAGTAAAACAAAACCTCCCTATTTTGGTCTCTTAAACATGTATTTATAGAACCCTAAACAAAACCCTAGCAATTGAACATGTGCTTATTTTTGTTTTTCTGATTTTTCCCTAGACTTATTTAGGCACTCAACTTCCTTTTCCAACCGTACAAATCCCAAAAAAATCAGAATTTAATAGCTCCTGTACTTCTGTCATGCTGAAATCATGCACAGCCTAACCTTTATCTACTAAAACTGCCATAACTTTCTCTAGAAAAATTATATTTATGAGCTATAAAATTTTCCAGAAAATAGACATCTGAATCTTTCTAAGCATATATGGTTCATCTTCTGGTTCTTCCTGAATCAATAAAGTTTAATCTGCAAAAATGACTGATCTGTACAGGCAATTCTGAAAATTAGTGAAACTCCTTTTCACCTTTTGCTAGTGACAACATGACTTAGCAAAATGCTCAATTTATCTTTAACATTTTAGAAATGATGGGTTTTGTTACACTCCTCTTAGGAAACCTGAAAACATGTAAAACACTACAAAAGATCAAATTGTAACAAGGCTAATGGATTAATGTATGCAAATTAAGGGACTTGAATGTGTGATATTCAGTGCTTATCAGTAATACACAATGTATCAATGTTTCCTTTTTTCTCACTGTCGTTATTGAATGCAAAGATCTGTCTTCATGTGCATATTACGTGCCTATTACTAACAGAAATATATGCCTAAAATCCAAAAATTCACTATCAAAACTCCCCTTTTGCATCATTGTTTCTTCTTCTCCCTCAACACTCATGAAAAACCTTAAGAAAGCTACCATATAACTTCTTTTGTAATCTTTTCTTTCATCTAAACAATTACCCATATTAATAAACCCCATTAAAACCTTACTCACAGTAAAACCCTCACCCCCATTAAAATCTTACCCGGATCAACAGAGATGAAGTAAAGTCAAACCATAACTTCTATGATAGTAGAGTTAGAGCTAGATTGGTGACATCTTGGACCAACGTGAACACGAGTCGTCAATTTTTTGCATGCTGATTCCATGGGGTAAATAATAGATGAATTCTGACGGATTTGGGAAATAGGTTTTCTAAAAAAAGATGTATCGCATGCTACAGAAATCCAATTCTTATGATTCTTTTGCTTGGTATGACATGCCTATGTACCAATGAGCTCAATGAGTGATTCCAGATCTACTATAGAAGATCTCGGAGCTGAAGAAGTCCAATGTTGTAGATAATGTACCAATGGAGCTCTTAAAATATGAGGCTGAAGATGATGTGCTTCTAAAGGTCAAGAAATATGAGGTTCAAATTGGTGTGCCACTCAAGGTTAAGAAGTCAAAGAAACACGGTGACTCCAAGAACACTTGTTTATGTTGGTGCTACCTTATATTCCTTTGGGTTGTTGTGATTATAACATTTTTTTATGTTCATGTTTATCAATAAGTTAATGTATGCAACAATGATGAACGAATTAGGAATACTAGTTGTCTAGGTTATTTTTTGTGTAAATTTTGAATTTGAATTAGAAGTAAATGAAATGCTCTATTTTTTATTAGTATTGGCAGTAAAATCAATGTATGCATTTTGGGTTTGCATTTTAGGTTGAAATATATAATGACATTGACAATGGTTAAATGAATGCCTTTGTTACGTTTTCATTTTTTGTTTTGTGTTTCCTCTTCATCATATTGATTCTCATGTTTCCATTTCATCTTGCTTTATTTTTTACTATTTCTTCTATTAACAATCAACCAACATAGATCATCCATATAAACAACCAAACCAACAAAACTGCTCCATCGATGTTTTAACAAGCAACATACAGATGAATCAATCAAACCAAAAGCATGCCTTTAATTCCATTAAAATAGCAGGTAAAATATGTTTTCTAAAAAAATTCCCATAACGAAATATCATAAAGTATACTAAAAAAACCTTACAAACTATGGGTTTAATCCATAACAACAATTCGTATAACAATTCCCATAATAAAAGATCACAGAAATCAGAGTATGTTCATAAAAATTCCAATCAATTCCTATTACTTCAATCTTGATAATTTTCTACTATCTTGATTACCAGCACTAGACCTACCTGCTGACCTAGACCTTGGTGATTAAAAAGTTCTAGTAGTCCTTGGTGGCACAAAATATGAGTTAAATATTGTAGCTGGTTGAGTGAATTCACTTTCGTAGGTACTTGTAGATGGTTGAGAAGATGAATGCCTTGTTGTAGCATGAAGAGTATATCTAGTAGGAGGTGAAGGTGGTTCAGAAAAGGATTATCCTACTGCAACATTAGAAGTTTTTCTAGTAGGAGCTGAAACTAGTTGCAAAGATGACTGTCTTTCAAACACTTAGAAAGTTCTTCTGGTAAGACCTTGAGCTAGATTTACAAAAGCTTGAGTTGCTTAGCCACTTTAAATGGTCTACATGTAGAACAATTGACCATGTAAATATTCTAAAATGGCACTAGTAATGCAATTTAAAAAAAAAAAATTACTCTGGAAAAAAGAGTGTTTCTTGAACTACTTGCTCTGTGGGCAGTTGTATTGTTGTTCCACAGAGTTGCTTTGCCGCTTTTAGTGATCTACATGAAGAATAATTGACCATGTAAGTATTCTAAAATGGCACTAGTAATGAAATTTAAAAAACTACCACTTTACCAAGGAAAATGAGTGTTTCCTAAACACTCTGCTCTTTGGGCAATGGTATTGTTGTTTCTTGAAGTTGTTTTGCCCCTTTGAGTAGTTCATATGCAGAAAATTGACAATGTAAGTAATATAAAGTGGAATTAGCAATGCAATTTAAAAAATCCAACACTTTAACAAAGAAAAAAGAAGTGTTTCCTAAACTGCTTACTCCTTAAGTAGTAATATTGTTGTTTCTTGGAGTTATAGTTTGAGAGGAGCCCTATATTCACAAAACATAAATATAAATATCAACATAATATCGATTCAATTTAATAATACTAACAAACAAAAACAAATACTTTACTTCACCCTCATCCTGACTGCTCCTAAAACCCATGAATGTGTCATTTCTTTTCCTCACTGGTAATTTTTTTTTGCATGCATATACTTATTTTTCTTTTCTTTTGGTTTAGTATGTCTAGTAGGCCTAGCAGCGGAGGTGTCCAAACCCTTAGAACTCTTGATGTTAAGTATAATCCCACTACAGTTCCTGCTTTCAATTTTGGGAACTTGTTTTCGCACCCTATATGGGTCTCTATGCTCATCTTTGTCTTTCACTCTCATCTTTTTGGGTTTGCCAGCAAGTTTCCTAAAAAGAGGAGGTAGTGGGGGTTCTTGGGCAGATTTTGGCAAAAAATTTGGACCATTAATAGTCTTCGTTACATGTAAATAACTGGTCATATAGGTTCCCCTATGATAGAACAAACTCACATATGTTTCTGGTTGCTCTTTATTTCAATCGATGGCTGACACTACATGCTTGCAAGGTATACCAGTGACATCCCATTGGTAGCATGCACATGACATAGTTTCTAGATTTACAGTGTATGTCTGTCCATTTGAAGAAACCTCAAACCTTTTACGCTCAGCCAGTTGTGGTCGACAATCCCTAAAACACAATTTGGATTTTTTTTTTTTTTTAATTAGGGCATATAGTTCCATCATATCTATTCATCTATGCCCTTCTATTAACCATCCTACCTATCATCAACTTTCTTATCTCCTCTAACATAGTGGCTATTGGTTTGTCTCAAGCAAAAATAATCTATGCTTTAAATGTCCCACAAATGTCATTTAAGAGAGTATGTGTTCTTGGATATGCACTTAAGGCATGCCTTGACAAAAACTTGGGATCACGCCCTATCAACCTAGTATATACAGTATAGTCCAACTTCTCCAACTCCTTCATTTTGTCATTCCATATTTTGTATGTTGTTGCCTTGGTTGCATCCCACATCAGTAGCCATATTGCTTCCCCTTTGTGCGATTTCTTCATATTTCTGTATAGATGTCTTACACAAAATCTGATGTCAATATTAGGGATAACATCTTCAATTATAGGTACTAATCCCTGCAAAAGGCATGATAGCTATATATATATATATATATATATAGCACATGACAAGGTAATTAAGTAATTAAGAAAAACATGAATAAAATCTTTTTACCTTTATTAGTCTAATATGAAGGTCCACCTCTTATCCCATACTGAACCATTGTCTAGAAGTAGTCTATCAAAAAACCAACTTCAAGACTTATTTGTTTCAACATCCACCACAACAAAGGCCAGTGGATACATATCATCATTTCAATTAATCCTTATAGCAATTAGTAATTGGCCCTGAGCAGCCTTTAGGTGATAGCCATCAAGACCAATAAATGACCTACATCCAATCAAGAACCCATTTATTATAATATTGAAGCACATGTAAAGTTTATTAAACAGTGGAGGCATTGAGATGTGTGGCCTATTCACTCCAATATTAGTTGTATTGTCTAGGTTTGACCTAATAATCTCCTCCATATAATCTCTAATTCTTGAGTATTGTTACTTATGGTTTCCCTCAATCTCTCCCACTACTTGTTTATTGGCCTTATATGAAGTAATCCTAGAAATGTTCCAACCAAAATCTTGAAGTACAAGCCCCTGAATGGTGGCTGGTTTCATCTTTGGTTCCCTCCTAAACTGACCTTTATACTTCCTTGCAACAAATTCAGCTTTACAGTGCCTATTATTCTCTAGTTTAGGGTATTTGTGCTCTCAATAATATGTTCTAATCTGAAATGTGTCTTGGCCCTTTAATCTTGCATAAACCAGCCATATACTAGGTCTATGTTGACATATTTCCATCACCCTTTCAACATCATTTTTTTAAAACTTCACTACAAACCAATTAAGCACAGTTACTTGTTTGATAGATGTTAGTAGCTTTTTTTCCCCTTAAAACAACATACCTTTTTTGATCTAAGGATTACTTATATTTGTCTCACCTCTGAAAATTGGCCATCTTGGACCACTAACATCTTCTATTTATGAGTTAAGAGGGATATGAAGTTCCCTAGTGTCAGCATTATCTTATTAGTTTTCATTTTTGTTGTCATTGTCGTTGAGATCTCCTACATAATCCTCATGAAAATCACCTAGGCCTTCACCATTCTCACCATTTTCACCTTCACCGATCTTTTTTCTCAATAACACCTTCATCTACAAGTTTCTCAAACTCAGCATCATCATAGCCAATGTCGTCCTCACTATTATAAAAGGAACCCTTATAGCTACCGTCATTGTCACTGTCATAGTCCTCTTGTACATTAATATCAACACCACCTTCATAAACCACATTATGATCACATTAGGACCAATTCGATACACATGGTATCTATCAAGGACTACTGATGCTTTTAACCATTAATATTAATGGTCTAATGTTGACTATAGTGACTAATGTGGTTTATGATAGTGGCCACTAATGCTTGTAACCCTTGGTATCTATTAAGGTATGTAATGTGGCTGATAAGGGTGGTGTTGATATTAATGCACAAGAGGACTATAGTGACTAACAATATCAGTGACAGTAGCTATAAGGGTTCTTTTTTATGATAGTGAAGAAGACATTGGTTATATTAATGCTGAGTTTGAACAATATGTAGATTAAGGTGTTATTGGGATAAAGAATGGTGAAGGTGGAAATGATAAGAATGGTGAAGGCCTGGGTGATTTTCCTAGGGATTATGTGAGAGATCACAATAACAATAATATTGACAATGACAACTGTAGACACCCGATTTCATTTCAAAATTTTGAATGGACCACATGTGGGTTTCGATGACGAATCTTTGATCCTAATGTACTTGGACTAGGTAAATTCGGAGGTTTGAATTTAATTTCGGAATAGAACCAATTGCAAACCATTTTTATTCAAACCACTTCAAGCTCAAATCAATTATATCATATTTGATTCCACAAAATTCAAGCCTAAAGCCTTCAATTCATCTTTGGCCTAACCCAAAATCTACCAAAGCCCATTGATTTTTGCCAGCCTAAGAAGACCATCCAATTTTGTGTGTGAATTTTTAATTTCACCCGCCACATGGTATCTTTTGATTTGCTTCACTTTTCACCAAATTTTTTTTCCTTTCTCTCCTCTTCATGACCGACCACATATGGAGAAAAAAGAAATTATTTCTTCCTTACCTTATTAAATAGATATTTCCTTTGCAAGCTCTCACTATTTTCTATGTGTCAAACACCTTTTATACAAAAAAAAAAGCATATTTTCTTCTTCTTATGACCGGCGGCATATATGGAGAAAAAAGAAATTTTATTCTTCCATTTTTGTCTTGTTAAATGGACATTTCCTTTGCAAGCTCTCAATCTTTTCCATGTGTCGAAGTCCACATTTTCTACATAAAATCTGCAACTTTTCTTCTTCTCGTGATCGGCCACATATGTGTAGAAAGAATAAAATATCTTCCCTTTTTTCCCTTGTTAAATGAATATTTCTTTTGTAAGCTTCCACTCTTTCCTATGTGCTCAAGACCACGTTTTCATCACATTAAAAAAAACAACACCCTCTTCTCCCCCAAAAGTAAGTCATGTACGGAAAGAATTCTTCCTCTCTTTTTTTTTTTTTCATTTTTTCCAAAACACTATACCACTTCAAGCTTTCATCTCTTCACCTAAAAAATTGTTCCATTTCTCCCTCCAAGAATCGACCACTCAAGAGAGAAAGTCCTTTTCTTTTTTGCTTTCTTAAGAACGCCCTTCCATTTCTAGCTTTCATCTCTTCACCTAAAAAAAGCTTTCATTTCTCCCTTCAAGAACCAGCCACTAAAGAGAGGAAATCTTTCTTTTCTTTTTTACTTTGTTAAGCACACCTTTCCGTTTCTAGATTTCATCTTTTCACCTAAAAATTTGTTCCATTTCGCCCTTCGAGAACCAGACACTAAAGAGAGGAAGTCTTCCTCTTCTTTTCTCTTTGTTAAGTACACCATACCACTTCAAGCTTTAATCTCTTCACCGCAAATTATTTTCCATTTCTCCCTCCAAGAACCAGCCAATAAAGAGAGAAAGTCTTCCTATTCTTATTTTCTTTGTTAAAAACACCATACCACTTCAAGCTTTCACCTCTTCACCTCAAAAGTTGCACCCCTCTTTCCTCCCTCTTCTTGGTCGACCTTTACCGTTTCTTTTCATTGTTTTTGTTGTTTTTTTATTCACATGAGCAGCTCACCTTTCTCCTATAAATATCCCCATGTTAACACAAAGAGAGGAGAATGAAAAAAAAGAAGAGAGCCAAGAGAGAAGCATAGAGAGAGAAAAGAGAGAAACATAGTAAAGAAAAAATAGCATATCAGAAAAGAGAGAAAAGACTAGAAAGTGAAACAAAAAATAAAGACAAGAAAGAGTTTATCAAACTAGACAATACACTTGTAAATGGTTCTCTAATCTACAATCAAACCTATCATCCCAATTTACCAAATCTACAAGAGCGTGCAGAATCTCCAAGAATTATCCTTGCATGTGGAAATTTTCCTAGCTAAAAAGGTTGGTTAAATTTGTTTTGGTGGTGAAATAAAATTGGTAATATGTTTTATATGTTTGAACCACCTTGAAAATTGATTAAACAATTTAGCTTACTTTTTATTTGATGAAATCCATTGTAGCTTCAATATTTTTTTATCTTAATTTTTTATGATGCTTATTTCATTTCTTCTAAGTTATGTGCTTTATTTCAATTTGTTACTAATCACATGCTCTTTTTATTCTAAAGACATTTAGGACCCACTTTGGTCCATTATTGAGTGCTTCATTACACATTTTCTTGTTACAAGTCATTTTGAATCTCTCCTTTGTTACATGCTTAGATTTAGTCCAAGAATAAAGTGGAATGATCTATGTGAGTGGCAATCTTCATCATTATTTGGGCTTTTTGGGTTTACCCCAAATCACCTCTAGGTTCTAAACCCATTGGGAGACTCAATGATATCAAATTCACAGCACTTAACTATGAGAAAGCTAATTCGCGGATTAAAGAAGTCCAAATCAAGGAAGTTTGATTGGAATTTAATCAAAGGAATTTTCCTTCATGTTTTTGTTTCTACTTGTTTGGAATAATTAAGAACTTATCAACAAGTAGACTTTAATTCATTCAGTGGGCCTTTGGATGCAAAACCAAAACCCATTAAAAAAGTTAAAGTAATACTACAGATAAGTGAGCATGGCAAAAGGATTCATAACATAAAAACTCAAAAGAAGTTGTTCGTTTCTTCATTTTTTGTAAAAAAAAATGAGTCCTAAGTTTAGGACAGGAAGCAATCATTTCCCTATTTTGGTATAGATCCACTAGTGGAAGACTGAGGAAAAGGCTTTCTATGAGTCCAGTCTCACCTACAGTGCAGGAACTTACTAACGGCTTAGCTTTTATGGGCAGTTCAGGCTTAGTTAGGGCAATGGTAGAAGAGACAGTAGTAGATACTGATGAAATCCTCAATAATATAAGCAGTATGATGGTCAACCTGGCCAAAAGACTATATGGCCTAGAAAAAAGAATAACAAAGAAAGAATCCCAAGATTCTGTTGGACGATAAAGAAGACTTCTATGAGGATAAAGAAGAGTACCTCCTATAAAAAAAAGAAACAGAAGGTTGACTTTGACATGAAGGCCATCAATGAGAAGTTCAAAAAAATGCAAAGTTTTTTAGGAAAGTCTCTGAGGCATTGACTGATATTTTCCTGACATTGTCGGAATTTGTGCCCATCCTAAAATAAGCCTACCATCCAAATTCAAAATGCTTGACATTGATTGCTTTGATGGATCTGGGGATCCCAAAACTCACTTGATACAATATGCTAGTCTATTGAGACTTTCAGAATTGGATTCTAAACAACTGGTTGCATTTTTCCTCAACTTCCTCTCTGGTGTTGCACTAAAGTTGTATTACTCTCAAGAGCCCAACACATTGAGAGAATGAGAGGATATTACTTAAGAATTTGTGGCTTAATTTACATATAAAACTCAGCTAGATATCACTATAAGGGACTTGGAGACAACTAATCAAAAGTCTAACGAGACCTTTTTAGAATTTATCTCTCATTGGCGAGGCAAGGCAACAAAGATCTCCTCAAGACCTGTAGAGAAAGACCAGGTTAGAATAGTAATGAAAAATCTATAGCCCATATACCATAAGAGGATGTTCACCATGCCTATTGCCAATTTTGAACAATTGATTGATTTGGGCACTCAGGTGGAAGACACCATTCTTTTAGGGAAAAATCAAAAGGACTGGTGGAAGATTCACGAAGAAAAGTAGTGCCCGCAGTAGTGGTACTATAACCAGTGAGGTAAATTTTTCCTAGACACACAACGTACAGTTAAGTGTATAGGAAGATAGCTCTTCAAGACCCTAAGAACAAGATAACCACAGCTATAACCAGCCAAAGTACAACCCACTATAGAAGCTAACTTGATAGGAAGTGTCGAGGCCTTAAAGACTTCAACCACTAAGGACGAGTTTATCACAAGCCCTTGCCAAGATCACAAAAAAGGACAAACTCCGCCCTTTGCCAACAAGATCCATGCCCAAACCTAGTTCCACCATACAGGGACCTTTTTAAGTACTATCATTTCCACCAATCTGTCGACCATGATACCAATGGGTACCGAAGATTAAAAATAAAATCAAAGACCTCAATGACTCTTGAGCCTCCCTAGATTTCCAATAATCCCATGCCTAATTACCATAATGTAGCCCCACCAAATTTTCTTAACATGATCGAGGAATTACTCACTACATTTGACCCCTCCACCTTAATCACCCAGTAACTAAATACAACCCTAAACACAATCTCATTCTCACCTTAGAATTCCTTTGGAATTTCAAGTATAACATTCCCTGCAGCAGAGCCTCGGTCAACAACATATGGGACATTGATAGTGAATACAATAGGAAGGCAGTGGCAAAAAAAGTAATTGGGAAAGCAATGACAGACCAAACAAAGGCAAATAATGTAGTAAGAGCAACAACGCCAAACTAGGAAACAGAACATTCAGTATAAAGAATAACAATTATGACAAGGTTGTAAAAGATGAGACCATAATAATAGTAGAAATGGTAAATCAGGAAAAATGTAGCAAGACTTTGAATAGGAGGAAAAGCAAGACTATATGGGATAGTACTAGTGAGAAAAAAGAAGATATTAGTCATTTGACTCGAGACGGTCATTATTTTAAGCTGTCTCACCTCAAAGTCGATAACCTTGAAAGAGAAGTAAGAGATGACAATAGAGTGACAATGGAAAAATTTAAAGAGAAAGAGAATAAAGAAGATAAAGATCTACTATTGTGGCATTCGAAGAAAACATATGGTAATATCTCTATGTGGGGGTTACTAATGTCTTAAAAAAAGCACTGGCAGGCCATGTTGGACCACTTAGGTGGAGTAGACAACCCCACAAACACCTCTTCCAATGATCTCATAGCACTAATTGACATGTCAAAGAAAGGAGAACCAAACATGACCTTTGGTGACAAAGATGTCCCGCCATACGAAAAAAACCATAATAGCGCGTTATATCTAACAATAGAGTGTTATGAGAAGAAAATAACCATTGTGTTGGTTGATAATGGGTTAGCTCTGAATGTCTTACCTTTGTAGATGACACAAATTTTGGGACTTGAGCAAGATGACTTCCAATCGGCCAGTCAAAATGCCCGAGTTTATAACAACATAAAGCGCTTGGTAGCTGGAACAGTGAGCTTTAGATGGAAGTTGGGTCTAGATAATATGGTGATTGACTCCCACATCATCGACATCCCTACATCTTTCAACATTTTGCTGGGTAGACCATGACTTCACAATCTAGGGGGAATGCCTTCAACTTTCTATCAGAAGATAAAATACAGAGCTGGAAATTAAGTAACAACCTTATTCGGGGATGAAGTCGGCATCACCTCTGTGTTTGGTATTCAAACAAAAAGTAAAGAGCTGGATGGTTTCACAATTGAGGAAGGAGCAGTAATTAACACAGTAAATGTCAACCTATGCATCAATCCGGCAATAAAGGGATGAACTACTTCTTAGGAGTAGGTCTAGGAAAATATGAACAAAGGGTGAGAGAATTCTCAGATTTCAAGTAGCAGTTTGGGAAACAAGATTCAGGCTATAAGCTTGACAGTAGTAGCAAGAAAGAAGGGGGTACGTTCTGCGGGACTTTGAATGGGCATTTCATGAAAGAAGTACAAGATTTTCCTTACTATGGGTTCCTTGAGCCATAGGTGAACATGGAGACTCAATAGAGGCAACCAGAATTCGAGATATTCTTTGACCTCAAATTTCCAAGGAGAAAGCAACAACAAAGAAGAAAGAGATACGACAAGAAAGTGACTAAGTCCAAAATCTATATGGTGGAGCTATCAGTATCTTGATGATGAAAGAGGGTTAGGCGAAAGGTTTCTATCCAAGCATGTTAATGAGGCCAGTTAATGGATTCACCAGCCACTGTGAAATGCAATATACTAAGGTTTCATTCTTAGGCAACAACAAAGAGTCCAGTCAAACGTCATTTTCTTTTTATTCTTGTTGAAAAACCAAGGGTGAGCATAGGAATGCTGTCCCTAAACCCCTCGTAGAGTCCAGTGATGCAATTGTTAAAAATTGAATGAAATGATGAATGAATACGAAGCTTGTATCTCTAGTCTAGAAGCACTCAATGAGATTAGGGTAAAAGAGGTCACAGTGTATGGAGATTCTTCCTGAGTCATTTTTCAATCTCGTGGAGAATGGAAGACCAAAGATGAAAGGATGAAATGTTATCAGAATCATCTCGAGAATTTGGTTCAATATTTCGATAGGGTAATATCCTCTTATATACCAGAGGTCTAAAATTAGTTTGCTAATGCACTGGCCACTCTAGCTTCAATGATGGAAATGCCTAAAGGGGTTGAGGCAATTCCATTAGTAGTCGAGTAGAAGGATGAACCGGCCTATTGCATAATTATCAAGATTTAAGCTCGGTCATCTAACGACACCTTCTTACAGAATCCCAGGTTGTGATCTTTCCAAACACCCAAGTCCAGAATGACTTGTACAAACAGAAACAAGAATCAAAGCATAAAAGAGAACACAAATAATTGTTATCGAGGTTCAGCAATGTCCCTACGTCCCCGTGAGCTCCTCCAACCTCTCTGCACTAAATCAATGGAGTTCTTACAATTACAACAACACCTCTTCAAGAACCCTCTTATTCTTGAAGAACAAAAGAAGAGAAAAAGAAAGTGATAAGAACTAAGTGTTTCCTTAGAATTTTCCCAAAGAAAATTTCAATTACAAAGCCCTTGAATCCCCAATCTATACTACTCTCTCTCTAAACAACCAACCTCTCTTTAATAAGTCTATCTTGTGTTTAGTGTCTTTGCACTATCATACACAATGTGTTCTATTTCACACACATTATGTTATTCACATGTCTCACTCTTGTGATTGCTCCTAGATGATCCTTTATATAGTGCAACCACTTCTTGAACCAATCTTGAAGTCAATCTCAACCCTTAGATCTTGAGGACCAATCAATCATAGCCCTTCAACAAGTCTAAGTGATCCTGTGCATTTTAACCAAGTCCCACGCACCAATCCAAAGTGCTTGTCAAGAAGCATTAGGTGTGCCTGGCGTCGCGGCCCAGAACAGGGTAGGCTGCAGCTTACTACAGGGCACACAACCTCCATTTGCTGGGCGCTGTGGTGCACTTCACCTTGTGCTATGGCGCACACTGCCCAGAACTTCATCCTTTGCTGGAGGCCACGGCACACACTCCTTGTGCTGTGGCTCCAAGGCCTGATGAAGCTCCATTCTTCAACCCGTTTAATCCTTAGACAAATGCCAACAATCTCTGCCTTTGTCTAAGCGATTAAACTCGAACCCATTGTGCAAAGAACTCATGATCCAAACTCAAAATGAGTCACATTATCAATTGACTCCAATCCTAAGAAGTCCAAGGCAATAATTGAACTTACTTAGAGGTAGAACTTTAGTACCTAAATCTGCAGGATTTTCTTTCGTTGCGACTTTGTCCACATGAATGCATCTTTTCGTAACATTTTTCCGAATGAAATGATACAGAGCATCCATATGCTTAGTCCTCTCATGGAACACTGGATTCCTACACAAGTGCAACGCACTTTGACTATCCAAATACACCAGCACCTACTCTTTCAGGACCTTTAACTCTTCCAATAACCCTTTGAACCACATAGCCTCCTTTATGGCTTCCGTAGCTGCTATGTACTCAGCCTCGGTTGTTGAGAGTGCAACCACCGGCTATAACTGAACCTTTAAGTACTTCAGCAACCACTTCATCCCAAGCTAAAGCTCCTTTTCGGGATTACTCACAAATCTGTTGAGAACACTAATTGCCTGAGAAATGTCAGGTCTAGTGCTTATCATCATGAACATGGCTGTTCCAACTGCACTAGAGTAAGGACCTTTTCCATTTCCTTCTTCTCCTCATCTGTTCCAAGACATTGCTCGCTGGAGAACTTGAAATGACTAGCAAGGGGAATCTTTACTGGTTTACTATCTTCCATAGACACTATCTTTTCTACGTAGGAAGACTGAGAAACCTTCAACCTGTTTCCCTCTCTTTCCCATATTATTCTCATCCCAAAGATCTTTTGTGCAAGGCCAAGATCCTTCCTCTCAAACTCCAAACTGAGTTGAGACTTCAACCTTTCTATCCTCTCCCTGTTGTTACCAACCAACAGCATACTATCAGTATAGATGAGGATACTCACCATTTCCTCCACCTTATGAACCGGTGAGAAATTTTTTGTGAAATCTATGCCTTCTCTTTGTATGAACCCCTTCGCCACCAGCCTAGCCTTATACCGAACTTTATCCCATGTGGTGTTCCCTTCTTTGATCTTGTAAGTGCACTTACAATCCACAACTCTCTGTTTTCCTGGTTTCAGCACCAATTCCCAAGAGTTGTTATCCCTTAAATAATGCATTTCCTCCTCTATAGCTAGCTTCCATCTTCATGAATCCTTACATCCCATGGCATCCATGTAAGTTTTTGGTTCATTCTCTCCTTCTGAATAAGGAGTTGCTACATTAGCATCTGCAAAACCATATCTCAAAGGTAGTCTGACCAGCCTTCTTTCCCGATCCCTTATGAGTTGATAATCATTTTGATTCCCTACATCAGCTCTTTCTAGTTCGGCCTCCTCTTAAGTGTCTTGAGCTTTGCCTTCATCAATGGGCTCTACCTGGTCTGAACCCTCTTGCTTTCCTTGCTCTACCTAAACTGAATTTTCCTTGATGCTATGCTCCACAAATACCGAGCTAGTTTGCCCACTATCCCCTACAGGGTTAGTTTTCTCCAAATAGGGAAATAAATGCTCATTAAAAATGACATCCCTACTTATTATGAGTTTAGTTCCTTTTTGTTCTAAGGACCACAACCTATGCCCCTTAACCCCATATCCTAGAAACACACACTTTCTAGACCTTGGGCCAAGTTTATCATCCTTTTGATGTGCATACGCAGCACACCCAAAAGTCTTAAGGTTGCCTAACTCAGGGGGTTTACCACTCCACATCTCCTCGGGAGTTTTAAAGTCCACAATTCGAGAGGGCGATCTATTAACCAAATACGCAGTAGACACCGCTTCCCCCCAAAAACATTTGGGTAATCCGAAACCAATTAACATGCACCTAACCTTTTCCATAAGGGTCTTATTCATCCTCTCAATAACTCCATTAAGCTGAGGAGTTTTCACAACCGTTCTGTGTCTTAGAATCCCATTTAACTTACAAAATTGATCAAGTTCCTTGTTAAAAAATTCTAAGCCATTATCAGTTCTTAACACCTTAACTACCCTTCTCGTTTGAGTTTCTTCCAGCTTTTTCCACAACATAAATTTATTCAAAGCATTTGATTTATTTTTAAGTAAATAAACCCAAACCTTTGTAGAATAATCATCAATTAAAGACAGAAAGTAAAGATTACCTCCTTGTGTTGGTGTTCTTGCTGGCCCCCAAAGATCCGTATGAATGTAGCCAAGAATACCCTTAGACTTGTGCACTCCGATGTTGAAGTAGACCCGATGTTGCTTCCCAAGAACGCACCACTCGCAGAAATCAAGTTTCTCTACCTTGTCACCATCAAGTAGACCATCCTTGCTGAGAACTTGCAAGCCCTTTTCGTTCATGTTTCCCAAGCGATTGTGCCAAAGAACCGCCTTATCCATCTTAGCCATCAAACTTGCTACTTGATCCTTGATTTTTGTGTCTCCAATCATCTCATAGAGACCATCTTTCATTGCTGCTTTAATCACTATCAAAGATTCCTTGGTTACCTTGATCTTTCCTCCCTCTGCTTTATATATGTACCCCATGGAATCCAGCTGCCCCAATGAGATCAAGTTTCTCCTCAAATCTAAAAGATATCTCACATTCCGCAGTAGTCTTGTAACTCTATCAAACATCCTCAACTGGATGTCTCCCGTGCCCCTCACTTGGCAAGAAGTATCATTCCCCAAGAAAACCTTTCCATCATTGGTTTCTTTGAAATTCTTGAACCAATCCCGGTGAGGGCACATGTGATAAGTGCACCAGGAATCCAAGATCCATTTCTCGCTGCCCTGCCATTATTGTGCGTTTACCTGCCTAAGTTAATAAGCAAATAGTCGTACAGTTTTACTTGTAAGTGCATAAGGTCAATAGTAGCATAGTATGCAAGTGCAAGATCATCTTGACAGGGATTGGTTAATTTCAATTTAGAAGTAGTTTCTGAATAGAAAAGATAGAAATAGATGTTTGAGTGTGAATTAGTAATAATAAGAATATAGGGCTTTGATATCCACCACTAATCATACTTTCCTATTAAGTAAAGTGTCAATGCTCCTACCTAATGGTTGCCAACCATAAGGGCTTAGTCCACTCCTTAGGCTATCGATTTCCCTAAACAATGAGTTAGGCATGGTGTATACTCTAACTCTTTTCTCTTTTAAGGGATTCGGCATGATGTATACTGAGTTGTTCCTTAAGAGACCATAAGGGCTATGGAAATCGACAACCACATGGGACCTAGGGCTTCGTCCGCTCCCGGTTTCCCATGTTGATTAATCCAAGAATCCAGTGTGGATATCTTTTGTTACTTTTGTTAGACCTAGGATAAGGTCATCCAAATTGATCTAACTAACTTATCCATACCATATGCATACGTTGATCAGATAGACATATGAGGAATTTAAATAAACACAGACATTAATCAATTAAAGCATCATAACATGGCTATTAGCAAAGGTAATCAATAATCATGCATATAGGAAAGCACAATGGTTCGGGTTTAAATGCTTAGATAAAGATAGAGATTGTTGGTATTTTTCTAAGGTTTAAACATGGTTCAAAGATGGTTAAATTATAAACCAAGGTTGGAAGATTAAAATACAGCATGTTAAAGGAGTGCACACATGTGTGTGCATCAATTTGGGTGTGTGTGCACATGCCTAATCAACAAAGCAAAGTAGTGCACACTACTGTGTGAAGGGCAGCCTCTGTGTGCACTGCACCACCTAGCAAAGATGCAGTTTGAAGAAGGGCAGCGCTGTACCGCCCCTCCATCAGCACCGCACCATCCAGAACGTGGTGCAAAGAGGCTTTGCCTAGCGCCTCACCGCCCCCTGTTCAGCGCCTAGGCGCTAGGCACACATGGAAAGCTTGTTTCAGCCTATTGTTAGGTGCATGGATGCAAGGTTAAAATGCATAGCACCACTTAGGATTGATGAAGGGCCATGGTTGATTGGTCATCAAGATCTAAGGGTGGAGAATGACACACAAGATTGGACAAGAAGTTGGTGCACTATATAAAGGGTCACCTAGGTTCAATCTCATGACATAAGATGTGAAACACATTATGATACAAGATATAAGTGTGTGTGTGGCAAACATACAAGCGAGAATTGCGTGAGAGTGCAAAGATACAAACATACAAGAGGGACTCATTGTAGAGAGGCTGGTTGTAAAGAAGAGAGATTAAGTATAGAAAGTGATAAAGTCTTTCCTGTTCTCTTCTTTGTTCCTTCAAGAACTTGAGGTTTCTTGAAGAGGGTTGCTGTAATTGTAAAGAACCATTGATTTAGTGTAGAGAGTTCAGAGGAACTCATGAGGACGTAGGCTATTGCCGAACCTCGATAACAAATCGGTTGTCCTCTTTTCTTTCTTGCTTTCGATTGCTGTATTTCTTTCTACAAGTCATTCTAGACTTGGGTGTTTGGAAGATCACCACCTAGGCATCCTGTCAAGGTGATTTCCAACAATTGCTATTTGAGATATGAATCTCCAAAGCACCATGAGGAAAGACCTTGGTGACAACATACAGACCAACCCAGCGGGACTTTAGTTTTCCTGGGAGCAACCTTAATCTTGAATTATAGAGTAGTACCTTTTATCCTACGTGAAACTCTTTTTGCACTAGTTGTTTGTTATGATAGGCTTTTGTCCATTCCTTGTAAAGCTTGGCATTCTCATATGCATCATACCTTAATTCTTCTAGCTCATTTAAGTGCAGCCTCCTTTTCTCACCCGCTTGTTTCATATCAAAGTTGAATTGTTTAATGGCCTAATATGCTTGATGTTCTAGCTCTACCGGTAGATAGCATGCTTTTCCAAAGACTAAACAGTATGGGGACATCCCAATTGGTGTCTTGTAAGCTGTCCTGTATGCCCATAGAGCATCATTGAGTCGTAAAGACCAATCCTTTCGACTAGGATTCACGGTCCTCTCCAAGATGCTTTTGATTTCTCGGTTACTTATTTCTACTTGGCCACTCGTCTGAGGTTGATATGGGGTGTACCTTATGGGTAATTCCATATTTTTTGATGAGTGCAGCAAAAGAATGATGATGAAATTGGATGCCATCGTCACTGATGATCGCTCTTGGTGTCCCGAACCGGGTAAAAATGTTATCCTGTAGAAACTTCAACACCACTTTATGATCATTAGTCTTTGAGGGAACAGCCTCGACCCATTTAGACACATAATCCACACCCATAAGAATATATAAATTACCAAAGGAATTGGGGAATGGTCCAATGAAATCAATGCCCTATACATCAAAAAGTTTTACTATATGGATAATTTATAGGGGCATCTGATTTCGGAATGAGATGTTACCTGTCCGCTGGCATCTATCACATGAGTTGCAGAATATGAAGGTGTCTCTAAATAGATTAGGCCAATAAAAGCCAGATTGTAGTACCTTAAGTGCTGTTTTCTTGGCCCCAAAATATCCTCCACAAGCAAACTGATGGCAATGTTGTAATAAGCTCAAATACTCCTCTTCCGAGACACACCGTTGGATGATCCGATCAGGACAGAATTTGAAAAGGTAGGGATCATCCCAATGGTAGTGTCGAGACATAGATATTAGTCGCTTCTTTCCTTGTGTGGTCATACCTGGGGGAAAAACCTTAGTAGTTAGATAATTGACAATATCGACATACCATGGAAGTTTTACCTCGAGTGCGAACAATTGTTCATCGGGGAAGTTCTCATTCAAGGGCATCTCATTTTTGTCATCCTCATAGGGTAGCCTTGATAAATGATCTGCAACCACATTCTCACTGCCTTTCTTATCTTTGATCTCCAAATCGAATTCTTGCAATAGGAGTACCCATCTTATTAACCTAGGCTTTGCAACTTTCTTAGATAACAGATATCTCAAAGCAGCATGATCAGTGAATACAATAACCTTATAGCAAATAAGATATGATCTAAACTTCTCTAAAGCAAAAATAACAGCTAACAATTCCTTTTCAGTAGTAAAATAGTTAAGCTGGGCATCATTTAAAGTTCTGGAAGCATTGTAAATAGCATGAGGTACCTTATTGACTCTTTGACCTAAGACAGCTCCTATGGCGAAGTCACTAGCATCGCACATCAATTTGAATGGAAGATTCCAATTTGGTGCCATCATTATTTGGGCGGAGGTAAGAACATCTTTCAATGTGTTGAAAGCTTTCATATAGTTATCAGTCCACTCAAATTTGGTATCTTTAGCTAACAATGCACAAAGAGGTCTTGAGATCTTGGAGAAATCCTTGATGAATCGTCTATAAAAACCAGCATGTCCAAGAAAACTTCTAACACTCTGGACTATGAGAGGAGGAGGCAGCTTTGAAATGATGTCTATTTTAGCCTTGTCTACCTCAATACCTTTGTTGGAGATGGAATGATCCAATATAATGCCTTGTTGGACCATAAAGTGACATTTCTCCCAATTCAGCACTAAGTTGCTCTCTTCACATCTCTTTAGGACACTCTCCAGATGATTTAGGCATTCAACAAAATTGGAACCAAAGACATTGAAATCATCCATGAATATCTCAATGTATTTCTCCACCATATCGAAAAATATGCTCATCATACATCTTTGAAAAGTGGCTAGTGCATTGCATAAACCGAATGGCATCCTTTGATAAGCAAATGTACCGAAAGGACATGTGAAGGTAGTCTTTTCTTGATCCTCATGTGCTATGGCAATCTGGTTGTACCCACTGTACCCATCCAAGAAGCAATAATAGTTGTGGCCAGCTAATCTTTCTAACATCTGATCAATGAATGGCAAGGGGAAGCGATCTTTTCTGGTCACTTTGTTCAATCTTCGGTAATCAATACATATTCTCCAACCAGTTTTTTTTCTTGTAGGTATGAGCTCATCATCCTCATTCTTCACCACTGTGATCCCACTCTTTTTCGAAACAAATTGGACTGGACTTACCCATTTACTGTCTGAGATGGGGTATATAATGCCAACATCTAGTAATTTTAATACCTTGGCCTTTACTACCTCTTTTATGTGTGGGTTAAGTCTTCTTTGAGCATCTCGAGTGGGCCTTGCTTTATCCTCAAGGTAGATATTATGCATATACTTGGCTGGACTTATCCCCTTAATGTCAGCAATGGTCCATCCAATGGCAGATCTATGCTTCCTAAGAACTCTTAATAATTTCTTTTCTTCTCCAATACTCATTACCTCTTCAGTTAAGGCTACAATCTTATGCTCTTGAAACTTTCTCTTATGAATGCAACAATCTTTTAGGAATTTAGCTGAAGCAGGTATTTGTTGAATTGCATCTAACAAAGGAATGTTTATTTCAACTATCCGCAAGGTTTCAAAAATATCAAGCAGTTTATTTTCTTTCTTTTGTTTTACTAACCTTTGCGGGAAGGGTGGTGCATTCACCTTCTCCATCTCACTCACCTTTGATGCTGACGGTTTCTCTAGAGATGCTTTTGCAGATTCATTGGTCCCTAACACCTTACCATTTCTGAGGGTCATGACAGCTTTCAGTTGTTGATGTCCCCCAAGGTTAGGTAGTGTTTGAGCTGGAAGCTCACCTTGCTTTCTGCCACTTAGCTCCTTAGCCAATTGTCCCATTTGTACTTCTAGCTTTTGGATGGCTTGATCATGTTTTGCTGTGGTTTGACTTAGTTCAGTCCGGAATTGCCTTTCATCTGCTATAAACTGATCTTGTGAAGTCATTAATTGTTGCTGCTGAGCTGCCAATTGCTTCACAAGACTTTCGAGGTCACTTTTCTTTGTTTCGGGAGCTAAGTGGGCTGCTGGTTGGAAGTTTCTTTACTACCCTTAACCGTTCTGATTATTGCTCCAAGAAAAATTTGGGTGATTCCGCCATCCAAGGTTGTAGGTGTTTGCATAAAGATTGTTCTTCGGTGGATAGTTGTTTGGTCCCACAAAGTTTGCTTGTTCATGATCTACAGATGAGTACAAGGGACATGTATCAGTATTATGATCAAATTGGGAACAAATAGCACATACCTGGAGTGGTGTAGCTTGTGGGTTAAGTGAGGTGTTATGAGAAGCCATGGCTTTAACTAACAGATCTAGTTTCCTCTCTACAGCAGCTATCTGAGTAAATGATCCTCCATTTAAGTTTACCTCATACATACCCTTACTCTTGGTTACATGTCTACCTCGAGAGGAGAACTGCTGAGTGTGTTCACTTAGGGTTTCGAAGAGCTCCATAGCTTCTTCGTTGCTTTTCTCAATCAGTATTCCTCCACAACCTGAATCCACAATACTTTTGTTAGTATCACTTAAACCTTCATAGAAAGCTTGTACCAGTTCATCCTGAGGTAGATTGTGATGTGGGCATTTGAGTAGCATCTCGTTGAAGTGTCCCCATGCCTTAAAGAACAAGTCTTCATCCTTTTGTTGGAAGGACTGAATCTCCTTCCTCATTTGCCTTGTCTTTTAAGCTGGAAAAAACTTTCTTAGGAACTTGCTGGCCAACTCTTTCCAAGTGTGGATCGAAACTGCAGGCAATGAATTGTACCACAGTTTAGCTTTATCTTTTAAGGAAAAAAGGAAAAGAATTAACCTTATTCCTTCGTGGTCTAAGCCTCGGATGTGCTGGAACTTGCAGAGATCAAAGAACTCTCGAAGGTGCAAGTGTGGATCCTCATTAGAGGTGCCCCTAAAGTGAGTCAATGCACTCAGTATTTGCGGAGATATGTAGTAGTTTCCTTCTACCTTAGGTTGATAAGCAATACATGATGGCTGATCTAGGTTCCGTGGGATGAAGGATTGCTTCATCGGCCTTCGCTTAGGTGGTTGCTAATTTTTGATATGTTCCGCCATTGGTACTTCTTCCTCAATTTCTTCTTCTACCTCTTTTGAGTTGTCTCTAAGCCTTTGTTGGATAGTTCACTCAAGCTCGGTATCGAGGGGGGAAGAACGTTCGGTGCTTGGATCGAAGCCCATGCATGAATCGGTAACAATCGTTTTAGTGCAGTAGTTAAACATTGCTGCCCTGGCAACTCTCTACCTCAATTGCGCTTGATCGCACTGGAGGATGCGCTCGATCGCAAGTGGCACAGAAAGTTCTCCTTATGTGCCTGAAACATAAAATAGGAAGAAATCGATTAGGGTTTTAATGAAACGAAAATAAGATAAAAACAGAAACCTAAAATTTTTGAGATTTTTGATAAAAATATAAATAAGATGAAAAAGAAATAATAATGATTAATCTAAACGAAAAATAATTCTAAAAAGAGAATTAAGCGCAATCCCCGACAATGGCGCCAAAAACTCGTTGTTCGTTTATCTACCTAAGTTAATAAGCAAATAATCGTACAGTTTTACTTGTAAGTGCACAAGGTCAATAGTAGTATAGTGTGCAAGTGCGAGATCATCTCCACAGGGATTAGTTAATTTTGATTTAGAATTAGTTTCTCAATAGAAAAGATAGAAATAGATGTTTGAGTGTGAATTAGTAATAATAAGAACATAGGGCTTTGATATCCACCACTAATCATACTTTCTTATTAAGTAAAGTGCCTATGCTATAGCTCTATCATGAATACCTAATGGTTGCCAACTATAAGGGCTTGGTCCACTCCTTAGGCTATTGATTTCCCTAAACAACGAGTTAGGCATGGTGTATACTTTAACTATTTTCTCTTTTAAGGGATTTAGCATGAAGTGTACTGAGTTGTTCCTTAAGAGAGCATAAGGGCTATGGAAATCGACAACCACATGGGACCTAGGGCTTAGTCCGCTCTCAGTTTCCCATGTTGATTAATCCAAGAATCCGACATGGATATCTTTTGTTACTATTGTTAGACCCAGGACTCAATCATCCAAATTGATCTAACTAACTTATCCATACCACATGTATACGTTGATCAGACACACACATATAAGGAATTTAAATAAACACATACATTAATCAACTAAAGCATCATAACATGGCTATTAGCAAAGGTAATCAATGATCATGTATATAGGAAAGCATAATCAGGGCTTCAATCAAGCCCTATTAAGAGGTTAGTTACATATGTTCAGTAAACTAAACATCATAACCATAACTAGCTAAAATAGAAAAATAAAACGCAAAGAATACTGAGGAGACAAGTCGTTAATTCCTCTCCAAAGCTTACAACTTCAAGCTCAATCCAAAAAGTATCTGTTTTCTATGTTTTACAAGGCTATATATAGGGCTCTAAGGGTTCCTTGAAACCCTAATTTCCTATTTAAGGTCTGGAGACTTCTTTCCAATTCTAGCTCTGCCGCCTCTGGTGCTCTCGATCGCATAAATCTGCGCTCGAGCGCATGTGTGCGCTAAAGCCTTCTGAGTGTGCACTCGCGTGCCTGTGCGCTCGATCACAAGGGAGGTGCACTCGAGTGCACCTTGCTGGATTGCAGAACTTTACTTTTTATTCCTTAAAGCGCCAAAATGTCATCTTTTTGTCAAAGCCCTGTGAAAAACACATAAAACACGAAAATGAAATAGAATCTACTAAAATAGATAAATAAAGAGCCTAACAAGCGTAAATTAAGGGGCTTAAATATGACTATTTAAGCACCTATCAGCCACTTGCTCACATTTGAGCTCATAACAAGAACATCATCTTGTTGTTCTCCCTTGGCAACCGAAGCCTCTCCATCATTGGTATGGCTTCTTCCTCTCTCATCCCTCATCATCTTCTTGCAATCTTTCTTAAAATGGTAGTAGTAGCATCTCTTTCCTCTAAATCTTGGTTTAGAGTGTGCTCTCCCATGGCTTTGTCCTCTACCTTGTGGTTTGTCCCGGTAGTAGCCATGTATGTTGTTGCCATACTGAGTTGCTGGCCTTCCTCTAATGAACAGCCCTTCTCCACTTGATGTTTCCCTCATCTTGACTTTGAAATCATGAGCCCTTATAGTATTAATCACAATTTCTTTGGTTAGTGTATCTCTTACATATTCAATAGCATTAATCATGCTTTCAAAACAATCAGGAAGAGAATTCAACAAAATAACAGCCAATTGTTCATCCAGGAATTTTATACTACAACTAGCCAAATCTTGAACTAGTTTATTAAACACATCAAGATTATCTTGCAACTCTTTATTAGGATTCATTTTAAAAGCAAAGATTCATTTAAGAAGATATATCTTATTAGGGAGAGTCTTGGTAAGAATTAACTCATCTATTTTCTTTCAAAAGACAGCTGGATCTTCTGAGTCTCCACACTCCCTTGTGACACTATCCGACAGGTGCAGAAAGATGGTGTTGTACGCCATCTTCTTCATCTTATTCCGTTGGACCTCCATTATACTTACTGGAAAATCATCATCTTCTCCAATAACCAAGTCCACCTTTTGTTGCATAAGAACATCTTTAATTTTCCGCTTTTGAAGGGCAAGGTCTTCCTTTCCAATAAACTTCTCAACAATGAAGTTCAAACACATCTTGCGGAGAAAATCCCAGATTTATGCAGCACCCACAATTGTTTTCAACTTCTAAATCCCAAGCACGATCAAATCTTGATCACAACACCATTCTTGAACCTCAAGAACCCGATCAGATCTTGATCCCAGCACCGTTCTTGAATCCCTCAAGAAGTTTCCTTTGATTCTTGGAGTCTTGCTCTGGTACCCCCTGTTCAACTCTGATACTCGCTGTTTCTAGCTCTGATACCACTGTTGGAAAATCACCTTCTTGTGGAATCCCAGGTTATGATCTTTCCAAACACCCAAGTCCAGAATGACTTGTACAAACAGAAACAAGAATTAAAGCATAAAAGAGAACACAAGCAATTGTTATCGAGGTCCGACAATGTGCCTACGTCCCCGTGAGCTCCTCCGAGCTCTCTGCACTAAATCAATGGAGTTCTTACAATTACAGCAACATCTCTTCAAGAACCCTCTTGTTCTTGAAGAATGAAAGAAGAGAAAAAAAAATGTGATGAGAACTAAGTGTTTCCCTGGAATTTTCTCCAAGAAAATTCCAATTACAAAGCCCTTGAATCCCCAATCTATACTACTCTCTCTTTAAACAACCAGCCTCTCTTCAATGAGTCTCTCTTGTGTTTAGTGTCTTTGTACTCTCACACACCATGTGTTCTATTTCACACACATTATGTTATTCATATGTCTCACTCTTGTGATTGCTCTTAGATGATCCTTTATATAATGCAACCACTTCTTGAACCAATCTTGAAGTCAATCTCAACCCTTAGATCTTGAGGACCAATCAATCATAGCCCTTCAACAAGTCTAAGTGATCTTGTGCATTTTAACCAAGTCTCATGCACCAATCCAAAGTGCTTATCAGGAAGCATCAGGTGTGCCTGGCGCTACAGCCCAGAACAGCGCAGGCCGCAGCTCACTATAGGGTAGACCACCTCCAGTTGTTGGTCGCCGCGGCGCACTCCACCCTGTGCCATAGTGCACACTGCCCAAAACTTCATCCTTTGCTAGAGGTCGCAATGCACACTCCTTGTGCTGCGGCTCCAAGGCCTAATGAAGCTCCATTCTTCAACCCGTTTAATCTTTAGACAAATACCAACAATCTCTACCTTTATCTAAGTGATTAAACCCGAACCCATTGTGCAGAGAACTCAGGATCCAAACTCAACATGAGTCACCATATCAACTGACTGCAATCCTAAGAAGTCCAAGGCAATGATTGAACTTACTTAGAGGTAGAACTTTAGTACCTAAATCTGCAAGATTTTCTTTCGTTGCGACTTTGTCCACAAGAATGCTTCCTTTCGTAACATTTTCCCGAATGAAATGATACTGAACATCCATATGCTTAGTCCTCTCATAGAACACTGGATTCCTACACAAGTGCAACGTACTTTGGCTATTCGAACACACCACCACCTAATCTTTTAGGACCTTCAACTCTTCCAACAACCCTTTGCACCACATAGCCTCCTTTATGGCTTCTGTAGCTGCTATGTACTTAGCCTCGATTGTTGAGAGTGCTACCACCGGCTGCAATTGAGCCTTCAAGTACCTCAGTAACCACTCCATCCCAAGCTAAAGTTTTTTTCCGGGATTACTCACAACTCTGCTAAGAACACTAATTTCCTGAGAAATGTCGAGTCTAGTGTTTATCATCATGAACATGATTGATCCAACCGCACTAGAGTAAGGGACCTTTTCCGTTTTCGTCTTCTCCTCATCTGTTCTAGAACATTGCTCACTGGAGAACTTGAAATGACCAGCAAGGGGAATCTTTACTGGCTTACTATCTTCTATAGACACCATTTTTTCTATATAGGAAGATTGAGAAACCTTCAACCTGTTTCTCTCCTTTCCAAGATTATTCTCATCCCAAGGATCTTTTGTGCAAGGCCAAGATCCTTCCTCTCAAACTCCGAACTGAGTTAAGACTTTAACCTTTCTATCCTCTCCCAACTTTTACCAACCAACAACATATCATCAGTATAGATGAGGATACTCACCATTTCCTCCACCATGTGAACCAGTGAGAAACTTTCTGTGAAATGTATGCCTTCTCCTTGTATGAACCCCTTCGCCATCAGCCTAGCCTTATACCGGACTTTATCTCCTGGAGTGTTCCATTCTTTGGTCTTGTAAGTGCACTTATAATCCATAACTCTTTGTTTTCCTGGTTTCAACGCCAATTCCCAAGAGTTGTTCTCCCTCAAAGAATGCATTTCCTCCTCCATAACTAGCTTCCATCTTGACGAATCCTTACATCCCATGACATCCATGTAAGTTTCTAGTTCATTCCCTCCTTCTGAATAAGGAGCTGCTACAATAGCATCCGCAAAACCATATCTCAAAGGTGGTCTGACCAGCCTTCTTTCCAGGTCCCTTGTGAGCTGATAATCATTCTAATTCCTTGCATCATCCTCTTCTAGTTCAGCCTCCTCTTGAGTGTCTTGAGCTTGGCCTTCATCAATGGGATCTACCTAGCCCGGACCCTCTTGCCTTTCTTGCTTTACCTGAACTGACTTTTCCTTGATGCTATGCTCCACAAATACCAGACTAGTTTGCCCACTATCCCCTACGGGGTTAGTTTTCTCAAAATAGGGAAATAAATGCTCATTAAAAATGACATCCCTACTTATTATGAGTTTAGTTCCTTTTTGTTCTAAGGACCACAACCTATGCCCCTTAACCCCATATCCTAGAAACACACACTTTCTAGACCTTGGGCTAAGTTTATCATCCTTTTGATGTGCATACGCAACACAACCAAAAGTCCTAAGGTTACCTAACTCAAGGGGTTTACCACTCCACATCTCCTTGGGAGTCTTAAGGTCCACAGTCTTAGAGGGCGATCTATTAACCAAAAATGCAGCAGTAGACACCACTTCCCGCCAAAAATATTTGGGTAATCCAAAACCAATCATGCACCTAACCTTTTCCATAGGGGTCTTATTCATCCTCTCAGCAACTCCTTTTTGCTGAGGGTTTTCACAACCGTTCTATGTCTTAGAATCCCATTTAACTTACAGAACTGATCAAGTTCCTTGTTAAAAAATTCAAAATCATTCTCGGTTCTTAACACCTTAACTACCCTATCCGTTTGAGTTTCTTCCAGCTTTTTCCACAACACAAATTTATTCAAAGAATCTAATTTATTTTTAAGCAAATAAACCCAAACCTTTCTAGAATAATCATCAATTAAAGACAGAAAGTAAAGATTACCTCCCTGTGTTTGTGTTCTTGCTGGCCCCCAAAAATCTGCATGAATGTAGTTAAGAATACCCTTAGACTTGTGCGCTCTGGTGTTGAAGCAGACCCGATGTTGCTTCCCAAGAACGCAACACTCGCAGAAATCAAGTTTCTCTACCTTGTCACCATCAAGTAGACCATCCTTGCTGAGAACTTGCAGGCCCTTTTCGCTTATGTGGCCCAAGAGATTGTTCCAAAGAACCGCCTTATCTATCTCAGCCATCAAGCTTGCTGCTTGATCTTTGATTTTCATGTCTCCAATCATCTCATATAGACCATCTTTCATTGCTACTTTGATCACTATTAAAGATCCCTTGATTACCTTGATCTTTCCTCTCTCTGCTTTGTATGTGTACCCCATGGAATCTAGCTGCCCCAATGAGATCAAATTTTTCCTCAAATCCGAAAGATATCTCACATTCCGTAGTAGCCTTGTAACTCCATCAAACATCCTCAACTGCATGTCTCTCGTGCCTCTCACTTGGCAAGAAGTATCATTCCTTAAGAAAACCATTCCATCATTGGTTTCCTTTAAATTCTTGAACCAATCCCGGTGAGGGCACATGTGATAAGTGCACCTGGAATCCAAGATTCATTTCTCACTGCCCTGCCACTTGCTCACATTTGAGCACACAACAAGAACATCATCTTGCTGTTCTCCCTTGGCAACCGAAACCTCTCCATCATTGGTATGGCTTCTTCCTCTCTCATCCCTCATCATCTTCTTGCAATCTTTCTTGAAATGACCCTCCTTATGGTAGTAGTAGCATCTCTTTCCTCCAACCCATGGCTTTGTCCTCTACCTTGTGGTTTGTCCCGGTAGTAGCCATGTATGTTGTTGCCATACTGAGTTGCTGGCCTTCCTCTAATGAACAGCCCTTCTCCACTTGATGTTTCCCTCATCTTGACTTTGAAATCATGAGCCCTTATAGTATTAATCACAATTTCTTTGGTTAGTGTATCTCTTACATATTCAATAGCATTAATCATGCTTTCAAAACAATCAGGAAGAGAATTCAACAAAATAACAACCAATTGTTCATCCAGGAATTTTATACTACAACTAGCCAAATCTTGAACTACTTTATTAAACACATCAAGATTATCTTGTAAATCTTTAGTGGGATCCATTTTAAAAGCAAAGATTTGCTTAAGAAGATATATCTTATTAGGGAGAGTTTTGGTAAGAAATAACTTATCTAGTTTCTTCTAAATGACAGCTGGATCTTTCAAGTCTCCACACTCCCTTGTGACACTGTCCAGCATGTGCAGAAAGATGGTGTTGTATGCCATCTTCTTCATCTCATTCTGCTGGACCTCTGTGATACTTGCTGAAAAATCATCATCTTCTCCAATAGCCAAGTCTACCTTTTGTTGCATAAGAATAGTTTTTATTTTCTACTTCTAAAGGCAAAGTCTCCCTTTACATCAAACTTTTCAACAATGAAGTTCGAACACATCTTGCGGAGAAAATCTCATATTTATACAGCACCCACAATTGCTTTTCAATTTCTAAATTCCAAGAACACGATCAAATCTTGATCACAACACCATTCTTGAACCTCAAGAACCCGATCAGATCTTGATCCCAGAACTATTCTTGAATCCCTCAAGAAGTTTCCTTTGATTCTTGGAGTCTTACTCTAATACCCCCTGTTCAACTCTGATATCCGTTGTTGCTAGCTCTGATACCACTGCTGGAAAATCACCTTCTTGCGGAATCTCAGGTTGTGATCCTTCCAAGCACCCAAGTCCAGAATGACTTGTATAAACAGAAACAAGAATCAAAGCATAAAAGAGAACACAAACAATTGTTATCGAGGTTCAACAATGTGCCTACATCCCCGTGAGCTCCTCCGAGCTCTCTGCACTAAATCAATGGAGTTCTTATAATTACAGCAACACCTCTTCAAGAACCCTCTTGTTCTTGAAGAATGAAAGAAAAGAAAAAGAAAGTGATAAGAACTAAGTGTTTCCTTGGAATTTTCCCCAAGAAAATTCCAATTACAAAGCCCTTAAATCCCCAATCTATACTACTCTCACTCTAAACAACCAGCCTCTCTTCAATGAGTCTCTCTTGTGTTTAGTGTCTTTGCACTCTCACACACTATGTGTTCTATTTCACACACTATGTGTTCTATTTCACACACATTATGTTATTCACATGTCTCACTCTTGTGATTGCTCCTAGATGATCCTTTATATAATGCAACAACTTCTTGAACCAATCTTGAAGTCAATCTCAACCCTTAGATCTTGAGGACCAATCAATCATGGCCCTTCAACAAGTCTAAGTGATCCTGTGCGTTTTAACCAAGTCCCATGCACCAATCCAAAGTGATAATTGGGAAGCATCAGGTGTGCTTGGTGCCGCGGTCCAGAAATAGGCAAGTTGTGGCTCACTACAGGGCACACTACCTCCAGTTGCTGGGCACCACAGCGCACACCACCTTGTGCCGCGGCGCACACTGCGCAGAACTTCATCTTTTGTTGGAGGCCACGACGCACACTTCTTGTGTTGCGGCTCCAAGGCCTAATGAAGCTCCATTCTTTAACTCGTTTAATCCTTGACAAATACCAATAGGAGACTTTACAGAATATCGTTCAATGGGATCCAACTGCTCTATATAGATAAGAAAACTACTGAGAGAACCATAATGGAACTACATAAAGGTACTACAGGTCTACATATGAATGAAAGAATATTAGGAAGAAAAATATTTTCCTTGGGTTATTACTGGGTCAGCATGAAGACTGATTATTGTAATTACGTGAAGAAATGCCATAAATGTTAGTTG
Organism: Bretschneidera sinensis; assembly: GCA_023935145.1. Classification (NCBI taxonomy): domain Eukaryota; kingdom Viridiplantae; phylum Streptophyta; class Magnoliopsida; order Brassicales; family Akaniaceae; genus Bretschneidera; species Bretschneidera sinensis. The sequence goes on along the minus strand of CM043700.1, from coordinate 80,698,015 downwards.
CATGGCAATCTACAACATTTTCCACCCTGAGAGCTCTTCAACATGACCACTGCTTGGCCTTTCACTACTTGGGTTATAAACATGATTGGAAAAATATATCCCAAGGCTTCTAATAGTAACGAATACATTCTGGTACGTGGCAATTGACTATTTCACCAAATGGGTAGAAGCTACATCATTTTTCACCTTGAAGGCTAAGCATGTGGCACAATTCATTAATCATAACATCATCTATCATTATGGACTATCTTTTAAACTGATCTCAAACAATGGCACATATTTCTAAGACAAGGTCATAGATTTACTCAATAAGTACAAAATTGAGCGCCACAAGTCTTATCTTTACATACCTCAAATTAATGGGGCTATATGAGCAGCCAACAATACTATTAATAGCATATTGGCCAAAATGGTGAAGATTTATCATAACTGGAATGAGAAGTTACCTTTTTTCATTATGGGGATATAGAACCTCGATCAGGTCTACTACAAGCACCACTCCTTACTCTTTAGTTTATAGTATGGAGGTCATTCTCCCAATCAATGTGGAAATTCTTTCATTAAGAACAGCCATGGAAAGCAAATTAGAATAGGCAAATTAGATTCAGGGGCACTGATTGACGAAAAGTGACTGAAGGCTTTCCATCATGCTCAAGCACATAAAAAAGAGTTGCATAGGTTTTCAACAAGAAAGTAAAGCATCAAAATATCAAGGAAATAGATTATGTGGTAAAAGAACTTAGACCACTAATCCTTGACCCGAGAGATAAATTCAAACAAAATTAGGCGGACCCGTATTGAGTTAAAAAAATCCTACCCGAAGGGCCTGTGCGCCTCACAGATATTAATGACAATGAATTTGCTAAGCCCATCAATTTGGATCACCTTAAAAAGTATTACCTATGATCCCCTTTCCTTTTCCCTCATTATTGTATCCCTACTCTATCTATCTTTTTTTTAAAATAAAAGTAGCTCACTGAGTTGAAAACCTGAAAGGGTGACTTAGGAAAAAGTTAAAGCATTATGCTAGATCAAAAGTTCAAAGGCAGTTTTGGAAAAAGAAAAGTTGAATCCTTTAAGGGCGGTTATGGTTGTCTTCATTTCACGAACTATGTAAGATTTGATTTTGTTTGTGGATACATAGGCAACCACTTTGGTGCGTTCATACCATTCATGGAAATCCCGCTTCCCTTTTTTTCATACATGTAATTTCTACGTGAATACATCTTTTATGACAAAATAAAAAAGATAATAAAAGGAAATTCATACTATGGTGAGCTAATGAAGAATTGAAATGTGTATCAATTAGTCCATTAAAATTAATGACTTAAGTTTTTGGACATGCCACTTCTCTTTCATTCTTCAAAGATTTTCTTGTTATATAATAAAAACTCAATGATGTTATATCGTTTTAAAGTCATACTAGACTCCCCATAATAACTCTTCTTCTCTTCTTTTTCTTCCTTTGGGATGCTTTCGTTTGACTCCAAACCCATGCTAGATAATCATGAAATATGGTAAAGCAAACCACAAAAATAGTGTAAGGAATCTGAGTCATGGTGCGTTTAGGCCAAGTGTCTCGAATCCGCTCAATTAACCACTTGTTCATTAGGTAAGTAAAATAGCCATGGTCAGATTATGGAATTGTCTTTGGTTGCTCATATTGTCTCAGAATTTTCATTGGAGAATAATTTGAAAAGTAGGTATTACTAGCAAGCACCACGTAACCATTTTTTAAGGTAGACATGATGGCCACAATGATCTTCCACCAAGGCCTACTTGGCATATTTACAAAACATTAGGTGTGTAAAACCAGCCGAACCAGATCTCTAGTGAATTCTTAATCAAGCTACACTCCCGGAAGTGTTTCAACTTATAGTCAGTGTCGAAATTATTGGGATGAGCCACTATCAACAGTTTGTCAAATAGCCATGTCTAAAGAAGAAAATGTCAGACACCATTTGAAAAGTTGAATGAGCTTGCTAAGCATGAAATATTTACTTAAGAGTAAAAATGGGCTTCAAATAAGATAAGGGGTCTCGCAGTGACGAAAGGCATCAAGGCCATTCAAAGTGGCTACTAGAATGCCACCTATTGGGTAAGACTATTTGCCGATTTATTTGACCACATTTAGCCAAGTTTTGTGGACATTTGAACTAAGTTATTTCATAAAGAACGTGGCCAAGAGATAGAAGAATAGTATATTCCGATGGTGGATGGTGAGATCCTTCACGTCAATTGCAAGAAGTTCGGATAATAAAGGCATGATATCAAAGCAGTCACCCATTAATAGGGCCTTGGAAATCTCGAATAATTCCATGGCAAGTTCAGCATGATGGTCTATATGTGGAGGAAGAAAAATTTTTGTTAGATAAGCAAATAAAATTCCTCATATGTCAGGCATATTTTATCAAGACCAAATCGAAAGATGTGAGTGTCAGGATCCCACTTTGTCGGAGTTATCTTCAAGAAGTTTTAGTCGATTATAACACTTTCGAGTGAAAAAATCGCGTTGATGCCATACAGAAAAAAATTGTGGAGTTTGATACCTTTCACATTATTCGTCCAACGTATCAATTGAGCTAAGATGGCTTCCATGGCAAATTTTTTTAAGAAAAAAAATGGTGAATAAGTTTTGAAGCTTTGTTCTTGGATCTACTAGAAGATGTGTACCAAATGGGAGGAGAGATGGGTTTAAATACAAGTTGAGTCAAATAAAGTAAGTGGTCAAAGAATAGGCCACTAAATACCAAGGTAAGCTATGGTGTGCAAATCAATGGCTACTTTCTAAGGCTTTGGGAAAAGTTTGTCTTTAGATGCAAAAGTGTTTTTGAAAAGAAAATAGCAAAGTGAAAAGTAGTTAAAAGCTTGTTAGGCGCTACAAAAGGGCTATAGCTTGCTAACCATTTTTTTAAGCTTTAACTGTCATGTGATTTCTTTATAAAATCTTAAAGTAATATATTCAAAAGTCATCCCCTGCATACATTGTTTTTTCAAACTTTATAATTAAATAAGAAAATATCATAAACGCCATGACTCAGTTCATGCCTAAGAAATTTGAAATTTAACAAATAAAAATTAAAAAACTTTGCAAAATCAGCTCAAAAATCATTCGAAGTTCTCACAATAGAGGAATCAAAAGTCCTCATAGTAGGCAAAACATTCAAAGTTTTCACAGCAGGCGAATCAAAAGTCTTTACAATAGGCGAATCAAAAGTCCTCACAGTAGGCAAATATTCAAAGTTCTCATAGCAGGCAAATCAAAGTCATCCCAATGGGCAAATCACCAAAAGCAAGCAACCTAAGTCCTCAAAGTAGCCACCAGCCAATCCAGAAGTATCACACAAGTGAACGGACGCTAGCTCCATCACTTCAGGTACGTTCCTTTCTCATGGGTGGTCCCATAATACCAACTTTGCCCAACAGAATATTTACTTTTATGCACGCATATCATTTTTGCTGTTCCAAAATTTTAAAATGAAATAGTGGTCTCTCATAATCTTTGATTGAAACTCTCAAAAAAAACCCTAATCAAAGGGGGGCAAACTGTAGACACCTACTTTTATTCCAAAATTTTAAATAGACCACGCGTGGGTTCTGATTATGAATATCTAATCCTAATGTTCTAGCTAGGATTATGTAAATTCGGAGGTTTGAATTTAATTTTAGAATAGAATCAATTGCAAACCATTTTTATTCAATCTACCTTAAGCTTAAATCAATTGGGTCATATTTGATTCCACCAAATTCAAGCTTAAAACCTTTAATTCATTTTTTACCTAACCCAAAATCTACTAAAGTTCATTGACTTTTGTAAGTGAATTGTCAATTTCACCTATCGCGTGGAACCTTTTAATTGGCTCCACTTTCAACAAAATTTGTTTCTTCCTTCCTCTCCTTCTCATGACCGACCACATATGTGGAGAAAGAAGAAATTTCTTTTTTCCCTTTTTCACTTATTAAATGGGCATTTCCTTTGTAAGCTCTAACTATTTTCCATATGTTAAAGTCCACATTTTCTACGTAAAAAAAGATGTACTTTTTCTTCTTTTCAAGACCAACTACATATGTGGAAAAAGAAGAAGTTTTATTCCTCCTTTTTTGCCTTGTTAAATGAACATTTCCTGGTCAACTGATATTTCCTAAGCTTACCCGCTTCTCCTATGTCAAAATTAAAAGACTTGATGGCCCAATAAGCTCGATGCTCTAGCTCTATAGGTAAGTGCCAAGGCTTTCCAAAGACAAGCCTATAAGGTGACATGCCTAAGGGAATTTTAAAGGCTGTACGGTAAGCCCAAAGCGCATCAACTAGTCTCAAAGACCAATCTTTGCGATCCGGGTTGACTGTTCTTTCTAAGATTTGCTTAATTTCTCTATTTGCAAGTTCTACTTGTCCACTAGTCTGAGGATGATAGGCTGTAGAAATTTTATGTAACACCCTATATTTTTTCATCAAAGCTTCGAAAAAACGGTTGCAAAAATGTGTACCTCAATCACTAATTATAGCACGTGGTGTACCAATTCGAGATAGCACATTTTCTTTCAAAAATTTAATTACCGTTCTATTATCATTGCTTCGGCAAGCTGCTGCCTCTACCCACTTAGATTCATAATCTATTGCCACGATGATATATTGGTATCCGAAAGAAGGAGGAAAGGGTCCCATAAAATCAATGCCCCAACAATCAAAGATTTCAATCACTAAAATAGGGTTTAAGGGCATCATATTTCGACGAGACATAGCTCCTAATGTTTGACACTTCTCACATGAGCGACAGTAGATGTTTGCATCTTTAAACAAGGTAGGCCAATAAAATCCACACTGCAGAATTTTTACAGCGGTTTTTTTCATTGAAAAGTGGCCTCCACAAGCTTGGGAATGACAAAATTCCAAGACGTTAGCAATCTCTACATTAGGGATGCAACGCCTTAAAATTTGGTCAGGGCAGTACTTGAAAAGGTAGGGATCATCCTAATAAAAATCACATACCTCATATAAGAATTTCCTCTTGTCTTGAGTACTCCAATCCATTGGTATCTCACCGGTAGCTAAATAATTCACAATATGAGCAAACCATGGTAGAGAGGTGACAAAGAGTAATTGCTCATCCAGAAAATCATCCTTGATTTGCAAGTCATTAGAGGTGTCCTCAAATGTAAGCCTCGAGAGATGGTCTGCCACTACATTCTCCACTCCTTTCTTGTCTTTGATGGTGATGTCAAATTCTTGTAGGAGTAGGATCCATCGTATTAGTCGTACTTTAGCAACCTTCTTTGTAAGAAGGTACTTGAGGGCTGCATGATCTGTGAAGTTAAGAATAGGGGAACCAATCAAATAAGCACTAAATTTATCTAAAGCAAATACTACAGCTAGTAATTCTTTTTCAGTTGTGGATTAATTCATTTGAGCACTATTTAAAGTCTTACTAGCATAGTAAATGACAAAAGGTTTCCCTTCCCTTCGCTGTCCAAGAACAGCACCTACAGCGTAGTCACTAGCATCACATATGATTTCAAAAGGTAAAATCAAATCCGGTGACTGCATTATAGGTGTGGAAGTAAGCTTGTCAATCAGCATTTTGAAGGCCTCTTGATAAGCTTGTGTCCACTCAAAGGGGGTGTCTTTAACTAGGAGGGCATATAGTGGTCTAGGTATGTTCAAAAATTTTTGTATGAACCTCCTATAAAAACCAGCATGACCAAGGAAAGATCTTACATCTTTTATAGTCTTAGGGGTAGGCAATTTAGATATTAATTTAATCTTAGATTGATCAACCTCTATTCCTTTAGAAGAAATAATATGCCCTAAGACAATACCGGAAGGTACCATGAAATGGCATTTTTCCCAATTTAAGACTAATTCCTTTTTCTCACAACAAATTAACACTCTTTCTAAATTCATTAAGCATGCATCAAATGAAGATCCAAAAACACTTAGGTCATCCATAAAAATCTCCATGCAATTTTCAATCATGTCACTAAAAATACTCATTATGCAACATTGAAAAGTGGTAGGTGCATTACACAATCCAAATGGCATCCTACGAAAAGCATATGTGCCAAAAGGATAAGTGAAAGTGGTTTTATCTTGGTCTTCTAATGCAATCTCAATTTGACAATAACCAGAATAACCATCTAAGAAATAGTAAAACGGATTACCAGTTACACACTCAAGAATTTGATAGATAAAAGGGAGTGGGAAGTGGTCTTTCCGGGTAGCAGCATTTAATTTTCTATAATCAATGCACATACGCCACCCGGTCACAAGTTTGGTAGGGACTAACTCTTCTAGGTCATTCTTTACCACAGTGACACCGGACTTTTTGGGAACGACTTGTGTAGGACTTACCCATTTACTATCAGCTATAGGATATATAATACCTGCATCTAACAGTTTCAGTACTTCATTTTTCACTACTTCTTTCATAGTGGGGTTTACCCTACGTTGAGGGTCTCTACGAGGACTAGTTCCTTCTTCCAAATTTATTTTATGAGAGCAGATTAGGGGACTAATTCCCTTTAAATCAGCCATGCTCCATCCTAAGGCTGATTTGTGTGAATTTAAAGTTTGAATTAATTTCTCACCTTGGGCCTCAGATAATTTAGATGAAATAATAACAGAAAAGGTATCACCTGGACCGAGAAAGGCGTGCTTTAAACTCTTAGGTAGTGGCTTCAATTCGACTTTAGGTGCTTCCACACTTGAGGGGATTTGTTTCTCTTTTATTTTGGGCAACTCCTCAAACTTCGTTTGCCATGCCCGAGTGCCATAATCCTGAGATTTGTCAAAAACAGCACAAATATCAATTATATTAGTTTTATCATTAATAGAATCAATCTCAGAATTAACAAGAAAATATTCAAGAGGATCAAAATCATGAGCTATGGAAACTCCCCTATCGATGAGTGACTCGATCATGTATGAGTGGTGGTTCTCGTCCTCATCTTCGGGCTGTTTTGCAACATTAAAAATGTTCGCTTCGAGAGTCATGTTTCCAAAGGACAGCTTCATGAGTCCATTCCTACAATTGATTAGAGCATTTGCAGTAGCAAGAAAAGGTCTACCCAAAATTAAAGGAATTTTAGAGTTATTGTCAACAGCAGAAGTAGTATCTAGGATTAAGAAATCAACAGGATAATAAAATTTATCAATTTGAATTAACACATCCTCTACCACACCCTGGGGTATTTTGACTGAACGGTCAGCCAACTGTGATACCATGCTGGTTAGTTTGATTTCTCCCAATCCTAGCTGTAAATAAATAGAAAATGGCATCAGGTTTACACTAGCTCCTAAATCTAGCAAGGCTTGTCCAACCTCATGATTTCCAATGCTGCAAGCAATGGTAGGACAGCCCGGATCCTTGTATTTTGGGGGAATTCTTTGCTCAATTAACACACTAACTTGCTCAGTTAGGAATGTTGTTTTCTTGACATGGTGTTTCCTCTTAATTGTGCATAAATCCTTGAGAACTTTTGCGTAGGTAGGGACTTGTTTAATCACATGCAACGGAGGAAGATTAAGTTTCACTTGCCTTAAGTTCTCTAGGATTTCATTATTTAGGTCCAGATTTTTCTTGTTTGATTTTAAAACTTGAGGGAATGGTGCCTTAACAGGACTTTTGGTCACTTCGGGGTGCTTGGGCAGCTCGGTATCACCACTATCTTGACCTTTTTCCACATCCCCGGATTTATTCATTGGTGGGATGTGTAGTGACTTACCACTTCGGGTCACAATGGCATTTATATCTTCCAAATTTTCTTGTGCCATATGTTGACCGTGAGGTATGGACTGAGCTTGAGAAGGGAACTTACCTAGCTCAGTCATACTTAAGGAGCCCATTAATTTAGACACTTGGCTCCTTATTTCTTTGTTCTCTTCAACCACTTGCGTAATTAATACCTCACACCTTTGGTTTGTCTTACCTTGTGCTTCTATAAAAGCATGTAAGGTGTCTTCTAAAGAGTTCCTAGAGGATGAGGGTGCATGGTAAGGTGCTGGGTATGATCTAGGGGGTTGTGTATGCTATTGATTTTCAGATTTCCAGCTGAAATTGGGGTGATTTTGCCACCCCGGATTATAAGTGTTAGAGAAGGGTGCTAGAGGCTTCTTATACATGCCTAAGGCATTATATTATTCCTCGTACAGCCCTCTTATATCAACAAAAGTGGGGCACTCTTGAGCGGGAGGACTACCCCGCCACACACAAAGCATGGCTCCAAAGACTCGGCATGATTAGCCACATGTGTTTGCTTTGAGCCTTTGGTTTTTAATGCATCTAACTCCCTAGTGAGCAGTTCAACCTTAGCTTTCAGGTTGTCTTCTTCCCTAAGATGGTATGTTCCTCCACCACTTGGGTTTCCTATAGGTTGTGACCTATTCGTGCTTTTAGTAGCACTAGGTCCAGTCCATGTGTGAGCTTTTTTAGCAAGCTCATTGAGGTATTCTATAGCCTCATCGGGGTCTTTTTGCAGAAATTCACCATTGCACATCATCTCTACAAATTGGCATTCTCTATAGGTAAGACCCTCATAGAAATAGCTCACTAAACACTAATTCTCATACCTATGGTGTGGATACATACTTAACAGCTCTTTAAATTTCTCCCAAGACTGATACAAAGTCTCGTTTTCCTTTTGTGCAAAGGTGGAAATTTATCTTTTCAAAGCATTAGTCTTATGTTGAGGGAAGTATTTGTTAAAAAAGACTTGGGTCATCTCATTCCATGACCCAATTGATCGTGGTCTCAGTGAGTATAACCAACTCTTAGCTTTATCCTTCAAAGAGAAAGGAAAAAACTTGAGTCTCACAATATCATCAGTTGCATCTTGACTACGAAAATTCGCAACTACTTCCTCAAACTCCCTAATGTGCACATATAGGTTTTCGTTTTCCAAGCCTCGGCTAGGATGTAGGTAATCTTTAAGTATCCTAGCAACATTTTCATTAGGGTTTTCAGCCATGTTATCAAAATTTCCTAAATTTTCGGTTGGGTGTACAATAGGGTTTGATCTAGGCAAGGTTTCACTAACAGACGTGGAAGGGAAGGGTCTCTCCAATTCGGGTCCCTTAATGAATCTCCCTCATGAATCCCTCGGTCTAAGCATACACCAACTGAGTTTAAAAGGTAATAAATAAAACAAAACAAAAGATCAGAAAATCAAAACTTAAAGAAAAGAACAACAGTACCGTCTTGTCTCAGAGTTGACAAACTTCTTTGTATGTAAGCGTATTTCCCCGGCAACGACACCAAAATTTGATTACGCCCAAAGAGTAACACGGTAGTTGTAGCACGGCTTTAGGGTGTAGATTTCACAGGGAAACAAGTTACCTACAAAAGAAGGTGTGAACTATAGCACAAACGATAAAGATTTAAGTAAGAAGATATGAATTTGGATAATGAAGTAATTGTGTAAAATAGATTGTGAAATATAATAAAGAAACAACAAGGATCCGAGAATCCTCCCTGGGTTCGTTGCTCTATTCCTAACTTGATTCAATTGTTTTTATCTCGATTGCAAGTTTCACATCCCAAACAGGCAATCAGCAAATATTCAATGAGAACATATATAAACCCTAATATGATTGTTATGAAATACTTTTTATTTTCGATTCATGCACACATGATCTATCCTATAGATTTATCAAGAAACGACCATATATCTTTAATAATAATATTGCAGTAATGGAAAAACCTAAAGGCTAGATCTACCAGACTCAATTATACCCAAACAATCTTGACATAAGAAAAGCATGACTAAATTTATATCAAGGAGAAAGATACAATCACCGAATTAGATAAAATCTTATAATTAGATTAAGCAGTAAATCATAACAATGTTTTGACAATGAATCCCTATTACAACTGAATCAAATAAAGAAAAATAGGAACAACTACACTTAGGGATTCATCCTTTCGCCTTGCTTGGAGATTAATTAGCCATGGGGCTCATGGTTGAACACTTTGATGGAGCAGAATTGGTTGCTTCCTTAAGTTTTCCAAGCTTGATGCCCCTCTCTCAAACCCTAAGTGATCTATTTATAATGCACAAGGTCCAAGGCTGTTTTAGGGTTTAAACAATCATTAAAACCCTAATTAAGTCGTAACTCGAAAATATGGGTTCGAGCTCACGCCGTGGCTCACACTAATCCAGGCCGCGGCTCAGCCTTTTCCTTGTTTTCTTCACTTTCTGGAGGCCGCGGCTCAGCCCTTCAGGCCGCACCTCAGCTTGATCCAGGCCGCGGCCTGACCTGATGCTTCTTCCTTGCTCTTTTGGTGCACTTTCTAGAGGCCGAGGCTTGGATAATTCTAGGCCGTAGCGCACACACTATAAACTTGATTTCTCTTCATTTGTCCTTCCGCAACCATGTCTTTACTTCAGTGTGCCTTGAGTCTTTGTGCTTCAAACAAAAATAGCTTTTTCTCCTCTTTTGAACTTAAAATACCTGAAAATGCACCGAAATAATTCAATGATCCAAAAATACCACTTTAGAGTTATTAACGTATAAAAGTGCAATTAGAACCTAGATCAACCCTAAAATGCTAACGATTAAGAACTATTAAGATGCATTTTATGACTCTTATCAGGATGTCACTGGTATACCTTGCAAGCATACAGTGTCAGCTATCTATGAAAATAGAGAGCAACCAAAAACATATGCAAGTTTGTTCTATCATAGGGGAACCTATATGACTAGTTATTTACCTATAATGGAGCCTATCAATGGTCCAAATTTTTGGCCAAAATCTTCCTAAATAACCCCCATTACCACGTCCTTTTAGAAAACCTACTAGCATACCTAAAAATAGGAGAGTGAGAAAACCATATGAGCCTCGAGACCCATATATGGTGTGAAAAGAAGTTTCCAAATTGAATACAACAACTATGGTGGGATTGGCCATAACATCAAGAGTTGTAAGGATGTTGACAGCTCCAGCACTAGGCCTATTAAACCTACCAAACAAAAGAGAAAAGGGAAATAGTTTGTGCATGCAAGACAAAAATTGCCAATGAGGACGAGCAAGGACACAATCATGGGTTTTAGGAGCACTCAGGATGAGGGTCAGATAAAGTATTTCTTTTTGTTTGGTAGTATTATTGAATTGAATCAGTATTATGTTGATATTTATACTTGTGTTTTGTGAATATAGGGCTCCTCTCGAACTGCTACTTCAAGGAACAAGTGTTATCATCACAACAACCTAAAAAAGTATAAGGTAGCACCAACATAAGCAAGTATTCTTGGAGCCACCACATTTCTTTGACTTCTCAAGCTTGAGTGGCACACCAACTTGAACCTCACATTTCATTACCTGACCTTCAATAGCACATCATCTTCAACCTCATGTTTCAAGAGCTCTATTTTCACATCTTCTACAACCTTGGACTTCTCCAACTTGAAGATCTTCCGTAGCAAACATGGAATCACTTGTTGAGCTCGTTGGAACATGGGTAGGTCATACTAAGCAAAGTGATCGCAAGAATTGAGGTGTTGTAGAATACGATAAATCTATTTTTAGAAAAATCTATTTAAAAAATACATCAACATACTCACCCCATCAAATTGACATGTGAGAAATCGACGACATGAGTTCACATTGGTGTAGGATGTCACCAATCCAACTCTAACTCCACAATCACAGAAGTTGTGGTTCGACATGACTTCGTTTGTCTAGATTCGTGTAAGGTTTTAATAGAAGTGAGGGCTTTAATAAGGGTAAGGGTTTTAATCGGAGTAATGGATTAGATGAAAGAAGAGATCATGAGAGATGTTATGTGGTAGCTTTCTTAGGGTTTTTCATGAGTGTTGAGGGATAAGAAGAAACGACGATGCAGAGGGGGAGTTTTGATCGTAAATTTTGGGATTTTAATTTTATATTACTGTTAGTAACAGACATGTTATACGCACAAGAAGATGAACATTTTCATTCCTTAATGGAAATGAGAGAAAGTGCAACATTGATATACTGTGTATTAGTCAGAGACTAATTTGATTCAATTAAACTGTCAAGGACCAATTTGGTACACAAGGTATCTATTAGGAACCACTTATTCTTTTAACCCTAATATCAACGCCATTAACCTCCTCATCTACCATAGTAAGACCCTTAAGATCAGCACCATTGGCTTCCTCATCCACCATAGCAAGACCATTAAGGCCAACACCATTAACCTCCTCATCCACCATAGAAAGACCATATATCATTGTCATTAACCTCCTTATCCACCACATTAGGACCATCAAACTCATAACTATTTATGTTAACTTTTGCTACATCAACCTCAACCCCGATTATCATATGTACAATTTGTGGTACATCAAACACAACTTCATTTAAGTCTAATACATTACCATGTATAATGTCATTAGCATTAACTTAGCTTTGTCATGTGTGCTACACATACATCTTAATTTCCTTAAGAGGAATAAAATTATGTATGGCCTTAATATCATTATCAATAATCAAACTCTTTAATCCAATCTCTAAAGTTTTCATAGGTTCAATGTAGTAGAAGTAGAGGAAGTATGTCACATCTATCTGTGACATCAGTGTGGCAACCTCTATGACACTCATTGTATTAGAGTCACAATTATCAAAATAGACTATCCTGACATCTACATATTTTCTATGAGGTCCTAAGAGAAATATCCATTTATAGTTCATCTTAATGGAATATATTGAGTCACTCATACACATTCTAAAACAATATATTAGCAACTAATCAGTGTATAGAAAGTAATAAACACTTGTTGCATTATTCATTAATTTTAAGGCTCAAGAATTTTAATTTTAATGATCACAACTCAAGATAAACAACTAGTACCAAACATATGTTGGAACCACATATTACAAAGGTCTCTTTCTTAATGGTAATTATTCCAAGAATGACGAACACAAACCCTAACTATCAGCAACATATCTTTTGAACCATAGACAAACCACGTTATGGATAAACCCATTACATAGCACTGAGATACTCCCTAAACAATTCGTACAACATTATGGATAGACCCATTTGAAATCAAAATTCATGCATATTACAGCAAATGCAATCATTGTACAACATGGTAATGAGAAAGAAAGAGAAAATTGTTTTTTTGTTACTTGGGATTTGAGATTTACTCGTGATTCCTCTCTCATAATTTGAAACCTAGTGCAAATCTTCCTTTTCTACAACCAGTGTCTTGAACAACCGTTGAATGTGATTCTCTTCCTCGAATTGATTCTCAAAATTATTCAGAACTTAACGAAGGCACCAAAAGGAATCAGAACTTTAGGGTTGTAAGAGAACAAGAAACGATGCTAGATAGGGAGTTTGGATCGTGAATTTTGGGATTTTATATCTATATTCTTGTTACTAACAGGCACGTAATAAGCACATGAAAACAAACATTTGTGTCTATTAACGACAACGAGAAAAAAAGGGTAACATTGGTACACTGTGTATTACTCAGGGACCAATTTGATTCAATTAAACTATCATGGATCAATTTGATTCAATTAAACTATCATGGACCAATTTGATACACAAGGTATATATAAGGGACCACAGATGCTTTTAACTTTATTTTTTCACAAATTACACTTCACTGATAATCTTGGATCAGTATAGTGCTAGTTTATTACCAATAATCATTGCACGAGCATAACCTATTATTAAAATGGTGGAAACGATTTGAATCTCTCACAACAGGCTCCTTTTGAAGAAGATCTTATGCTAACTTCATGAAGCTATGGCAGTCCACACAGACTCGAATGTTCTTCATAATTTGTATTGAACTTCCACCACAATGCAAACTATTTCCACACATCAAGGCAAACGCCCAAGCCAACTTCTCACGGTGATGCAACAATTGCTCCTCCTCCTCTATTTCATGCAGGGCCAACCTTGTTTGTGGTATATGACCCATCTCCTTTAACTATGCAATCAGTTCTTCAAACTTGGTGCAAATGGCTTCTCTTTGCGGATGACGTCCTCCCCCTGAGGCGAACTTATGCACTTGATTCCTACTCTAAATCCCTTCATTTCTTTCCAAGTATTCCCTGCTTCATTGAAACTACAACATGAGCAAAGTATGTTGGCCATCTGTACATAACGATTTTTTAGGTTCCAACTTCTTCATTTTTTTTGCAGCTAACATGGCTAATTGTGTCTCACAATGCTTCCTATATGACCCAATATCGACGGTGCAAGCATAATAATCTAGTTGAGGAACAATTCCATGAATCTCAAACATGGATTCAAAGACTTTGATTCCTTCTTCCACCAGACCAGAATGGCTGCAAATGCCTAAGTTTCGAATAGAGACATAACATTGAGTGCTCATACGGACTTTCCTTGTTACTCTAAATTGCCATTCAGTACTCTTCCCATAACTTATGTCTTCATCTTCTTGTAATGTCTTTCATTATTATTTCAATTATTTATGTTTAACAAATTGAATACAAAGGTAAGATTTTTATTCTTTTTTTAACAATAAATAAGATGTCTTATTAATGAACTGAATAGTTTAGAGCGGGCAGTACAATAGACGGTAAAATTGATATTCTAATAGTCATGTTAAATAGTTTGAATATAATTAATATACTACACTAAACTTTTTAAAAAATAAAATACATTAAAAGAGTTAAATTATGATGCCATTGAAAGTAAGCATCAATGCTTTTATAACCATGAAATCTTAGCTATTGAATTATAACTCTTGAAATATCTTTAAATCTTAACCATAGAATTATCATGGACACAATACATGAGAGCACCATAAAACCATCCTATTTGGGGAAAAATCTCAAAGCAGTCACCAATCCCTAGTCCCTACTAGTGCAATGAATGCCGTCAAAAATAGCAAAAGATACATAAGAAGGCACTACAGTGGATGCTTCCCTCATCCAAAACCCAAGAAGCTTTATTTTCTTATCTTTCATCATGTTGTCGATGTGCCACTTGAGGTCTGCTTAGCCACATAAATCTGCTTCATCTTTGTAGTGGGGAAACTCTTTTCTCCACCCATTGATGGATTCCTGCCTTGAAATCCTGGCCTACGATGGGACCATTCAGGCCCGGAAGTATTCTTCTGTGAACCCCCACCTCCTCTCTGATGATTAAATCCTGAAGAACTACCATTCTGCTGGGTGGACATATTCCTCTGCTGAGCAGGCTGGGACTTCAAAGCAGAACTTGTATTTTGGCCGGTAATGTTGCTGCCACTGCTATTGTGACCAACATCAGTCTTCCCAGAATCTGAGATGGTGCTCAAGGAAGAGCTCTTAGTAACAACACTTTGTGTCGAAACCCCAGCACTAGTAGAACTTGCAGGATCCACCAACCCTAGTTCAACGGTAAACTGGGTGACAGTGGCATCAGTCACCACAGGGAAATTACTACTGCTGTCAGAAGGTGTTGATGTTCGGGTCTCAGGGAATCTGTTGGCAGTTAATGATAGGTCAACACGAGGTCCATGGTTAAACTGAGAAGAAAGAGTGCCTTCCACTTGTTGCTGCAATGGCATTGATAGAGGAACAGACTGAAGAGGCGAGGCAGGAACATGTGACCAGCGAGCTTGGACCGACATGTCAGGTGAGGACTGAGTGCAAGAATTAAAACTGAAATGTCAGTTTCGTCACACAGAAAATAAAATTTATAAAATAGAGAGATGGTTTGGGGGGGAGGGGAACAACCGGTCAGTGAACTATGTTAACCAAATACTAAACAAAATTTGACAGAATTTCAACTTGGATAGAAAAATTTCTAGCTGAAAGGCATCATTGTCCACTAACGAGAACTGAGATCAGTTCTCACTTGCAGTCAAGAAACCCTCCCTGAAGTCAACATATTCAGAATTTGATACCAAATCAAATTGATTTAACCTCACCCCGTCCAACTTCACCCCATCATGCTTTTGTCAGAGAGGGAAAGAAAGAAAAACAAAAAAGTAGTGAGAGGAAGTAATCTCCATCCCACGAGTAATTTTGTTTGGAAAATGATCCAATGGGCTTGATCCCATTGTAATTAGTATGGAACCTTGAGTAAACTTAAACATAGTGGCGTTGTTTGGGAGGTGATTTAAGTTTCCCTTAAACTTTAACACTAAAAACTTTATATGGCCAAACAACGCCAATATATGTCACATAAGCAAAAATATCCAATATTGTGGTTTGATATATATATCTGTACATTTAGCATGCAAAATGTGCCGGTCAGATCTTCAAAAATTGTGGTTTGAAATATATCAATTTATAAACCTATGGTAATTACTCTAGACTCGAGCTAATGGGATCAATACTCAAATATATTTTTTTAAATGACAATTCAAGACCAGCAGAAACTCATCAATAACAATAACCACCGAATGGACACATCATGAGCAATCAATTAGATCAAAGTTTCTGATCAACATGTTGAATCTTTACCTGGAATGGCGAAACATCGAACATGGCCAGACGAGAAGCCATGGGCAGGAGCGGAGACCCAGGAGCAAGATGCTGGACTGGAGCAGGCATGTTGGTAGGATTGCGCTGGTTAGAAGGCATATTCAAATTGATCGGATCCCCTTCTCCACCACCCATGGCAGAAGACACAAGGTTGTGCTTCCAGTCAGGTTGCTTTCCAGATGGGATATAAGTCGTACCCATGAAACTCAAGCCAACTTGTCCAAATTGTCCAACTGGTGCAAAATGGTTATAGACAACCATGTGTGGAGGGCCTTGAACCCCTGGGATACCTCCAGGTGGACTGATGAAAGGACCAGTGAATCCTGCTGGAGGACCATAGAATGAATCTACACCAGAATGACACTGCTGCCAGGTCCCAAGTGGACCAGAGACTGCTGCATTACTCTTCTGGGACTGTGATTGGGTAGATGCTGATTCATCATGTGGCCCAAAAGCAAATATAGGGCCCCCCAACATAGGATTCATCTCATAGAAGGGGAAATGGGACGACGGGCCTCCAGGGAAATGAGATATCATCTGGTTTGAAGAATTCTGTGGACTCGGTAAAGGAGGCCATAATGAAATAGGCAGTGTCTCAACAGAAAGATCTGCTGGAAGGGCTACACTAAGAGACTCTTCAGCTCTTGACTGGCTAGCTTGCTCACCAGCCATACCTGCAAAAAATAATAAAATGCTGTAAAATGGCGTAAATCATATCAAAATCTATCTATATATGAAAAGAAAAGAGGCTGCAAAATTCACAATTATGGTAGCAAAAAGCTTATACCACTTGCCACCATACCATCTAAATCTGCACCTCCGAAACCTTTGGGACCTGCAAGAGAGACAGAGCGAAGAGCCAATCCATTCCCACCAATCTCATCGCTAGTTATAGCTGCAACAGCTAGTGCTGAAGCAGCTGCTTCTGCTTCAAAATCTTCCAGATTAGCACAAGATTCATTGGAGTGTTTCTCTTTTTCAAAGAAAAGAGAGCAATCATTCTCAACTGTAGAATGATTACGGGAGATTTGAAGGTCTGCCCGACCTGGACCTGGAGGACCAATCCCATGTGAAACAACGCGACTACTAGGAGGGAGAATTGTTGGAGATGTAACTGCACCTGAATACAAAAACAAAGAAAGATGTAATTGCACCTGAATATAGAGGAGCATATCCTTTCAGAAGTTAAACAACTGAAATTCTGGAAATTTTACATGAGTCATCAAGAAAATATATACCCACCGAATTGAATTTTCTCCCCAGCAAGTAAAGAATTTATTGGCCTTGCCCCAGATGAAAATGACTTGTCCTTAGTTAATGACAGCATGCTGGGCTCGGAAACTGAGCTAGTATGATCTCCAACAGAAGCATGAGAATCAAATTGCACAGGCTTCATAGCCTCATCTAGTTGGGTCTGTGTTAGGGCCATAACCTACCAGATATAATCAACTAAGTGTCAAATTCTGCAGATTGACTGAGCCAACAACTACAAGGATACATAAGAAGGTATAAGCACGATAATCTTATCGCCCCAAACTGTACAGCAGTAACTGCAAACCCTTATGGGCACAACATTTTCCAGACAATGCTCAAACCATAGCAAGAGGCCATAGCTGTAACACACAAATCTAAAGTTCTCATAAAACAAACACATCCTACATCCTACACCTACCCACCCAAACACAACAAAAATGCATGCAACAAAGAACTGGCAAACCCTAATCCCAAATAAGATAAGTTGAATGCAAACCAAGTAAAATCAGTCAAAGCAGTGAACAATAAGCATATGCATGCATGTGCTCACATATAATGCTGGAATCACTAAGCAAGAACAAAATTTTTAAAAGATGAATAAATAAATAATGAAGGGAGATGATCTGGATTAAAATCATGATATAATAATATCAAACCGATAACTATAAAATAATTAGTTTCCCAGAAACCCCACATAAAAGGTATCCAATCACAATTTCTTCATGCAAAGTGGATCAAATTCATGTCATAAAGAGGGAGGAAACAGAGTGTTGTTGCAAGGAAACATCCAGATATGCCAACAGTTTAAGCTGCTATAACAATAAAAGTTAGCAATAATGGCTCCACTCACCTGTTGATTAATCGGTGAATTACCCCAAGACCCCAAAGATGCTTGAACATTATCTCGAACCTTATTCTTGCTCTCAAATATGAAGCTTGAAGCAAGATTCTTTCCACCACGTGATACAGCTGGGAGGGAGCTCATTTGAAGGGACCTATAGGAAAATATATGAGATTGCCACATCTATGTGTATAAGTTTTGGCAATAAGAAATTTCTTCAAGAGACAGTATATACTTGATTTTCTGGGATCTTGTATCAGCCTGGCCATCAGCTTTCACTGCAGGAGTGCCGATTGGAGCCAACTGCTGGGATACTATAGGGGCATTAAATCCTGCTGATATTTCAATGTTCGACAAGTCACGTCTTTCAGCAGTAACAAAATCAGATCGCATGTTGTTCGGTGATTCTCCACCCACTGATGCAGAAATTTTATTTGAGTTCTTTGGGACAACAGTACTTTGAGAAGTAGGACGGGTTTTCCGTGCCATCTGGCATGAGGAAGAAAATGATGCAAGCAACCTTTTTAATCCAACAGAAGTCAATGGTACTTACACATAAAAAGAATATAAAAAGAAAAGCAACAGAAGGCAACAAGAGGGATAAAAATTCAAAGTGCATTAGAACCTTGGTGATGCGAGACTTTGCCTTGATTTCTTTTTCTCTTTGTTCACGACGATCATTTAGCATTTGCCTCTTTGACCTTACCTCAATAAAGTCATCCTCATCGCTAGGGACTTCTATGCCAGGTTGTTCAAAAACACACACAACCCCACTTTGCAACGAAGCATCAACATCATCTTCAGAACGAAGGTTCCTTTTAAGGTTTCCCTCCCCAGAGTTTGGAATGTTCCGAGTCTTTGTCAATAATTCTTTTCCAGATCCCTTTACAGACGTGCTTCCCGAATCCATTTCCCCTAAAGTAACGGGACCGGAACCTGAGGCATCTGATTCAAGTGTCTGTTTCAGTGACTTATTTGACACAACGACCTTCCTAGTCCCATTTCTCATGGAAGTTGTTGTACGCCTTCCACTCACATTTTTATCATCCAGGGCAAGGTGGTTAGATGAAGCCACTTGCCTCTCCTCATAATTTTCCCGAATTCTAAACTTTGTTAGCTGACGTTGAGGTCTCCTCTGATATCCATTAGAATCTCGACGAGAATCCTCAGGACCTAGATTCGATGATCTTGAGCCAGAATTTTTTACTGTAAAAACATATCTTTTCCCTTTGCCACCATACACTTGGCCCTGGGCCTTTGACCCACTCATATCTTGTTCTTTTGAAACTGATTGAGATGATACCGTGCTAGTTTGAAGCTGGCCTTCTGATTCTCTAGTAGACAAGGATTTGAAGTTCCTCACAGACGAATTCTGATGTACCAGACCTTCTGCTCGGAAGCCTGCTTCAGACTTAATGTTTTTATCACCAATATGAGAAATCTCAGCTTGACTCTTTTGCACCACAACAGTCTCTGCACTTCCTCTTGCAGGGAAAGGATTTACTTCATTCGATGCATTCCCATGAGAAATATCCAACAACCTTGGTAGAATGCCCGCTTGATTATCCGAAAGAGACAGAGCATCATTTTTTATCAGATTATTAGCAGAAGTTTCTTGACCATGCTGAATGGGCAGAGGTGCTGCAGAGTTCTGATTCAAAGAATAATTGGATGGAACATTGGACTGGACAAAAGACACTGACTGAGGAGCCAATGGCAGTACTCCGTGAGAAATAGGAGACGTATACCTTAGCTGACCAAACCGGAACATAGGAGGCTGTGATGGGTGCATGTGGGTCAGTGATGGGCCAACCTGCGGATGCAGATGAAGAGGCATCTGTATAGAGCCAATCTGTATCGCTGGTACAGGAGATGGTATCAGAGAAGGACCAGAGAACAACCCAAACTGAAGCTTAACAGGAACCTCAGCCTGACCTCGAGCAGCAGACGTAGTAGACATGACAGTCTGACCATATGATGGATGCGAAGCCATATTAACAGAAGATGGAACCAAATGCTGAGTAGAGACACCAGAGCTACAAGAAGCATCCACATGAGCCACTAGCTCAGAGGCTGCTGATGTCTTAGGAGCATTTTTGGGCTGAATAACCAAATTCTGTATTTCCTTCTCAGTTTCCTGGAAGATTCTAGAAGAACCGTCAGTATTCACTTGGGAAGGAACATTCACATGTTGACGGGCTTGTTCATCACCACTCATCCCATCAAAGGACCCCTGTCCTTCTACAGAACCAACAGAAAGCTGTGGTACGACAAATGCAGTTTCTTCATTCCTTGAACTTCCTTCAAACTCATCACTGGGCATCCCAACCTCAACACCTTCATTGAAGCCTAAGACTAGGTTATCCATCAGGTGGAGCAAGCCATTCTCCTCAAGATGCATTTCTTCAAATTCCTGAGTCAGGTCGACATTCTCTTCATCACCTTCATGCACTTCATCTTCTTCCTGGTATCCATCTTCAGCTTCTTCATATTCTTCTTGCTCCTGCAACAGTTCATTATTCTCAATAGTCCACTCTTTATCATCCCCAGAAAAGACAGAACCTGAGGCAGTAATCATATTCTCTGCCCCAGCTTCTGTAGGTAAGACAACAGGTTCAGTACCCTGCCCCAACAAGGCAACACCTTTACCCTCTCCAGCAGCAGATAACACTGGAGAATCTCCGGATTCATCCAAGTCATCATGAGACAGATGAATTGGAGAATTAGGCGGGCTTGAAACAGAAAGTGAAGACTGTGAGTCACACCTTGGTGCAGGATTTCTGTCAGGTTTCTGCTCCTCTTCCCCAGTATTTTCTTGCACGTCAACCTTTCCAAGCTGACCAAGTTTGTCTTGATGACAACCATCATAACCTGTTTGAACCGTCCATTCACTTCTAGCTACACCATTGTACTGAAAATCAGTTACCAGGAAAGTTGAGAGACCAGGACGCTCAGTCTCACCTCTGTATGAGGCTTTATGCATGGAAGCCAAAGATGGAGGTGGAGGAACTCGAGGCTGCCTCAAGGAATACCTTGCCCTCCCAGAGGAATAATACCCATCTCCCTCAGAGTTTTGATAGAGTGTTTCAGGGTATGGAGAATAAAGATTGCCAGG
Organism: Bretschneidera sinensis; assembly: GCA_023935145.1. Lineage (NCBI taxonomy): Eukaryota > Viridiplantae > Streptophyta > Magnoliopsida > Brassicales > Akaniaceae > Bretschneidera > Bretschneidera sinensis. Next base: position 80,676,369 of record CM043700.1, on the reverse strand, counting down.
AGGGCGACTCGGACCATGCCCCCATCCTACATCACCATATTGTTCACCCAGGTTCTCATGATATTCAGATTCGATTTCAATGTTTCTGCCATAATGATCCTCATCACCTGAAATGTACCACTTCTGACCTTTAGGATGGGCGAATTCATCCATGTGTTCTGGAATCCCTGCTTTATAATAAGACCTATAAGGCATGGACCCTGCTGCTCCATAGAACTCCTTCCTGGGAAAGACTCTACCCCCAACAGATGCATCTCGCCTGGGGTTATGGTGACCACTATCAAGATCTTGTGCAACGATGATCGAGTTGTTTCCTTCCTCAAATGCATCCTTTCTCCATGAAGCTTTCTCATCTGCCACAGTAGAAGAGTTACTACCACCCTTTGATGCTTCAGCCTGCCTCTTAGCAATCCTTTCCTCCAGTTCTATAAGCTTTTGCTTAGCAGCCTGCTTCCTCCTCTCTTCCTCCATAAGAATCCTCTGTTTCTCTTCTTCTCTAGCTATCCTCAGTTCCTCTGCCCTCCTAATGGCTTCCAATCGTTCTTGTTCGGCTCTCCATGCAGCTTCTCTGGCCTCTTTTTCTAGTTTTCTCTGCCTCTCTTCTTGTTCTCTAGCAAACCGCATTCTCTCCTCTTCCTCTCTACGAGCCAGCTCCAAAGCTCTTTCCTGTTCTTCAATGATCCGCTGTCGCTCCTCTTCCTGCATCTTCTGAACTCTTTCAAGCTCAGCCTCAAATGATTCCCTGATAGGGTCATGAAAATCAGTCTGATTAAGCACTTCTTTCTTCTTCTTGAGCACCCCAACAAGACTCCCAGAAAATGGATCTCCTCTATCAAAACCAGTAGCCTCAAAGTCTTTTAAGAATGGGTCATCAAGATAAGGCTTCTCACTCTTAGAGAATAGACGTTTATCCCTATCAAAACTGAGTATGGGATCTTTAACTGGAAGCCTCTTGCCACCAAACGAAAAAGATGATTTTGAAATAGAGCTGTTCTGGAAAGCATCACCTCTATACCTGTTGTATTGTTCACTACCATACCGTTTTCGTGTATTTCGTTCAGCCCCTCGACTGCTAAACGAATCCATCATATTATTCCAAGGTTGTCTCCCCTCCTGCCCATATGCCACATCCCTCCTTCCAATATCATCCTGAACATTATTGTCCAGAGAAAGTGACGGGGTGTATTTATTTGGGATGTATTTATTTTCTTTAATCGCTACTCTATTCGAACTAGAAGGCCTTGCACCAATGACATTTCTGTCATTTCCAACCTCTTGGGCCCTGAATCCATCTTTTGGAATAGGGGAAGAAGCTCTCCACGAGTGTGCTTCCCGTCCTTCACTTGGTGTTCTTACATCTCTGTTATAAGGGTCTGCTTTACTGACTTCACTCAAAGAAACTTTTGGAGTTTCATTGTCACGCTGCCCCCACCTGTTCAAAAGATTATAAGCAGATTTCTGTGGCAAAATAGTTGCCCTTGGCATATCAAAATCTCTATCCAAGAAAGGCTCATTCTTTGGATACACATGATCTCTCCCAATGTCTGTCAAGCCATGACCAGTGTCACGCTCATCATCAGCCCAATCAAATCTCGGGTTCAACCGAACCAGTGGCAGCGGCCCCGAAAAGTACTCCTGCTTCTTGGCTTGCTCTGATGCACGAGAACCATCCAAACCACGACTTTCACCGCCATTTTCACTAAATTCATTAACACTATTATGTCCCAATTGCAATTGAGGGCGCATGTCAACAAGTGATCTGAGAGGTAAACTGTCTCTCTGCTCATTGGAAAACTCTTCACCTGTCACCTGCTTCTGTTTCTGATTCAAACCCTCCTTCTGTTTCTGTGCAGGCCCAGATGATGCAGGCAGAGTAGCCTGCAGAGAAGGAAAATCCTCACCCCTCAAAACCGTGACTTTCTCCACAGGCTGAAAGGATCGAGCAGAAGCAGAATGTCCAACCGCACCCAACCTAGCTGAAGGCGGAGTATACATACCACTACTCACCTTGCTCACCCCATCAACACTATGCAAACCCTTATCAACACCGTCATTTAAACGGTCACCACCAAGCCCTTCTTTCTCTTGCAAAGCAACTGCGGCAGGCTTTGTCCAGCCCACACCAGACGAAGTGGGCCTCGACCCACTACCCGAAATGCCTCCGCCGGTATGAACACCGCCTGATCCCAATGAATCAAATCGTTCATGCTCCTTCCGCAACGAGGGCAGGTTCAAGGGGTGTGGAACAGAAAGCTTGGGCCCGGCCTTCTGCGAGCTTCGTGGCCGTGAAAGGACCACCATACCTCCTGCCCCGCCACCATCATGGCTACCGGTTCGGGTCCGATTTGACCCGTATGAGCTCGAATGAGTTGTGTGATGGTGATGGTGATGGTGATGGTGATGAGTTGGTTGTCCATAGGATTTGTTCAGATTCACAGACACAAACTTGGTCCCGATCCCGGGATTGGCCATCTCAGGCTCCAACCCCAACTATCAACCCGTTTGGCGGATTCGGATCCCCACCAACTCATCAAAACCCTAACCCTAGATTTATTTTCCCCAGCAGAAATCCAGCCGCCGGTTATTGTTCTTCTTTTAACAGATTCCTCGCTGAAATGATGATTAGATAAGATCAAACGCTGGAATCTCCCTGATCAAAATAATCAACCTATGATCAACTTTAGATTTAAGCCATAACTAACAAACTAAATAAGAAGAATAAAATTATAATGAGTTGTGTTTTGAATCCGGGTTTCGCTGTGATGGTGTAATCAGTTTCAGGTAGAAAGAGAAATGAAATGGTGATTTGGGGGTGCATAAGATAAGGATCTTACCTCCGGGCGTAGGGTAGAGACGGCGGTAACTAATGTGCGCCGCGGGGAAACGAGTACGAGAGAAGCGTTGGATAAAAAGCCCACTACTGACTCTAACCGGTGAGAGAGAGCACGAGAGGAAAATAAGGGACGTTTTATTTTCTTCTTATTTTTAACCCTTGATTGCTTTATGTATTTCTAGTTGGTCCCTCTTTTTATCATCTTTTCGTTTTTGCCGACTTAAGATGAAGATATATTTGATTTTGTCCTCCCTACAGTTCATTTCATAATTTCATTATTCTTGTGGACTTTCTAGACAGTGTGCACTGTTTCGATTGTAATCAAACCGAAGAGAGAGAAATTCAAAGTAATATTTATTTTTTTGATTTTTTTGAAATATACACATTCAATAATAAGATATATAACCTTTTTTTTCAGAAACTATCCAGATTTAAACAAATCCAAAGAGATAGATATTATCCAACAATTGAAACAATTGTAAAAAACAACTAATAATCAAACATCTTTATCAGTACATCCTTCTTTACAGGAGATTACTATTAACATTCCCCATTTACAAACAAAAGTCATTGCCTCTCTTTTTAAACAAGGAATAGGCACTGACGATAGACAAATTAAATTTAAATATATTAAAAATATTTATTCACAAAATAATTATACCAATCAAAATTTAAACACATTATCCATCCAAGTAGATTCTATTTCCCATACAATAAACACAATTGAATCAGAAACTATCTGTTTCTGCGTCAATTCCAAAAGCCCCGGAAAGGATCCACCTATTACTCAAAAACCCTCTGTTGATATTTTTCTAAGGTTTAAACATGGTTAAATTTTAAACCAAGATTGGAAGAATAAATTTCAGCATGTTAAAAGAGTGCACACAAATGTGCGCATCACTTTGGGTGTGTGTGCACACCTCCATTCAGCACAAAGTAGCAAAAATGGGTGAGCATCAGGTCAGGCCGTGGCCCAGACTACCCCAGGTCGCGGTGCCCAGAAGGTGGAGGTTTGCTGAGGAGGTCTAGGCCGCGGTGCAGCCTATCCTAGGCCGCGGCGCCCAAAGGGATAGCAAGTGTGTCCTGCTCTAGGCCGCACCTTGCCCTGTTTCAGGCCACACCTTGAAGGCACACATAGTCTATTTGATTCAACCTTTGTTAAGTGCGTGGTGACATATCCAAAACGCATAGGATCACTAAGGATTGATCAAGGGCCATGGTTGATTGGTCATCAAGATCTAAGGGTGGAGAATGACACTCAAGATTGGTCAAGAAGTTTGTGCACTATATAAAGGGTCACCTAGCTTTATTCTCATTAACATTGTGACATAATTTGAGATCAATTGTAAATAGTGAAAAACATACAAGAGAGAATTGTGTAAGAGTGCAAAGACACAAAACACAATAGGGACTCATTGTAGTGAGGCTGGTTGTAAAACGAGAGTAGTATAGATTTGATAGAGAGCATTATAATAGTTCTTATCATCTTCTTTCTTCTCTTCTTGGTTGCTTCAAGAACTTGAGGTTTCTTGAAGAGGGTTGCTGAATTGTAAAAAAACCATTGATTTAGTGCAGAGAGTTCAGAGGAACTCACGGGGACGTAGATTATTGTCAAACCTCGATAACAAATCATTTGTCTTCTTTCTTTGATTTCTGTTCCTGTTTTCGATTCCAAATCTTTACAAGTCATTCTAGACTTGGGTGTTTGGAAGATCACCACATCGGCATCTTGTCAAGGCGATTTTCAACAGTGATATCAGAGCTAGTACAATCGGGTGTCGGAGCAAGAACAAGAAGGTGACGGAGTCAAGACTCCAAGAATCAAAGATCAACTTCTTGGGTGATTCAAGAACGAAGTAAAGGTCAAGATCAGATCGTGTTCTTGAGAGTGATTCAAGAACGGTGTTAAGATCCATCTTCGATCATGTTCTTGAGGTTGAAGAAAGCATTTGTGGGTATTGCATAAATCTGGGATCTTGTCCACAAAGATGGCTTCAAATTTCGTTGTTGAGAAGTTTGATGGAAAGGGAGATTTTTCCCTATGGAAGCAGAAGATCAAGGCTGTTCTTATGCAACAGAAAGTGGACTTGGCTATTGGAGAAGATGATGCTTTTCCAGCAAGTGTCACAAAGGACCAGCGAGTTGAGATGAAGAAGGTAGTTTACAACACCATTTTCTTGCACATGTCGGATAGTGTCACAAGGGAGTACGGAGACTCGGAAGATCCAGCTGTCATATGGAAGAAATTAGATGAGTTGTTTTTTACCAAAACTCTCCCTAACAAGATTTATCTTCTTAAAAGAATCTTTGCTTTTAAAATGGATCCTAATAAAGAGTTGCAAGATAATCTTGATGTCTTTAATAAACTAGTTCAAGATTTGGCTAGTTGTAGCATTAAATTCCCGGATGAACAATTAGCTGTTATTTTGTTAAACTCTCTTCCTGATTGCTTTGATAATCTGATTAATGCTATTGAGTATGGAAAAGATACTTTAACCAATGAGATTGTGATCAATGCCATAAGAGTTTATGATTTCAAAGCTAAGATGAGGGAGGCATCAAGTGGAGAAGGGTTGTTTATTAGAGGAAGGCCAGCAACTCAGAATGGCCGCACTCATGGCAACTACTGGGAAAACTCAAGAGATAGAGGGCAGAACCATGGGAGATCTCATTCCAAGACAAGACTTGGAGGAGGAAAGAGATGCTTCTACTGCAACAAAGAGGGCCATTTCAGAAAAGACTGCAAGAAAAAGATGTGAGATGAGAGGAGAAGCCATACCAACAATGTAGAGGCTTCGGTTGCCAAAGGAGAATAGCAAGATGATGTTCTTGTTGTGTGCTCAAATGTGAGCAGGAGGCAAGGCAGTGAAAAGTGGATTCTGGACTCCGGGTGCACTTATCACATGTGCCCTCACGAGGAATGGTTCAAAAATTTCAAGGAGATCAATGATGGAAGGGTCTTCTTGGGGAATGATAATTCTTACCAAGTGAGGGGGATATGAGACATCCAGTTGAGGATGTTCGATGGAGTCACAAGGCTGCTGCGAAATGTGAGGTATTTTCTAGATTTGAAGAGGAATTTGATCTCATTAGGGCAGTTGGATTCCTTGGGGTATTCATGCAAAGTAGAGGGAGGAAAGATCAAGGTGGCCAAGGGATCTTTGGTAGTGATCAAAGCAGCAAGAAACGATAGACTCTATGAGATGATCGGTGAAATAGAAACCAAGGATCAAGCAGCAAACTTGATGGCTGAGATGGATAGGGCAGCCCTTTGGCACACTCGCTTGGGACATATGAGCGAAAAAGGCCTGCAAGTTGTTAGCAAGGATTGTCTACTTAGAGGAGACAAAGTAGAGAAACTGGATTTCTGTGAGAGTTGCATTCTTGGGAAGCAACACCGGGTCAGCTTCAACACCGGAGTGCACAAGTCTAAGGGCATTCTTAACTACATTCATTCGGACCTTTGGGGACCAGCAAGAACACCAACACAGGGAGGTAAGTTTTACTTTCTGTCTTTAATTGATGATTATTGAAGAAAAGTGTGGGTTTATTTACTTAGAAATAAATAAGATTCCTTGAATAAATTTTTTGTGTGTAAGAAGTTGCTGGAGACTCAAACGGGTAGGGTAGTTAAGGCTTTACGAATCGACAATGGCTTAGAATTTTGCAATAAGGATTTTGATAAATTCTGTGAATTAAATGACATTCTAAGACATAGAACGGTTGTAAAAACACCTCAGCAAAATGGAGTTGCTGAGAGGATGAATAGAACCCTTATGGAAAAGGTTAGGTGCATGTTAATTGGATCCAGTTTACCAAAATAGTTTTGGGGAGAAGCTGTGTCTACAACTGCATACTTGGTAAATAGATCACCCTCTAGAGCTTTAGAGCTCAAGACTCCCATAGAGATGTGGAGTGGGAAACCCCCTGAATTAAGCAAACTTAAGACTTTTGGGTGTGCTATAAATGCACATTAAAAGGATGATAAACTTAGCCCAAGGTCTAGAAAATGTGTATTTCTAGGGTATGGTGATGAGGTTAAGGGATATAGGTTGTGGTCCTTAGAAAAGAAGGGCATGAAACTCATGATAAGTAGGGATGTTATTTTTAATAAATTGTTATTTCCTTACTTGGAGAAAACTAACCCTGCAAGGGCTAGTGAGCAAACCAGTCCGGAAGTTGTGGAGCATCACATCAAGGAGAGTTCGGTTCAGGTAGAGCAAGGGAGGCAAGAGGGTTCGGACTAGGTAAAGCCCTTGAATGAAGGCCATGCTCAAGGCACTTAAGAGGAGGTTGAACTAAAAGAGGTTGATGCAACAAGTCAGAATGACTACTAGCTCACAAGGGACCAGGAAATGAGGGTGGTGAGACCACCTTTGAGATATGGGTTTGTGGATGCTAATGTAGTAGCTGGCTATGGAGGAAGAAATTGATTCTTTGATGAAGAACAACTCTTGGGAGTTGGTGCCCAAACCAGAAAAACAAAGAGTTGTGGATTGTAGATGGATCTACAAGATCAAAGAAGGGAATACTCTAGGGGATGAAGTCTGGTATAAAGCTAGGCTGGTGGCAAAGGGGTTCATACAAAAAGAAGGCATAGATTTCACCAAAATCTTCTCACCGGTTGTGAAGTACAAGACGATGCGGATAGTGTTAGCATTGGTGGTCCAATTTGATTGAGAAATCGAACAAATGGATGTGAAGACAACATTCTTACATGGAGAGCTCGATGAGACCATTTACGTGAGGCAACCCGAAGGCTATGAGGAAGGAAGGCAGGGAGAGTTGGTGTGCAAATTGAAGAAATCTCTCTATGGCCTGAAATAATCACCTCGACAATGGAATAAGAGATTTGATTCCTTTGTAATCAGCTTGGGTTTCATGAGGAGCTACTATGATTCATGCTTGTACTACAAGAGGCAGAAGGTTGAGGAAGTGGTGATCATCCTCATCTATGTTGATGATATGTTGCTGGTTGGGAGCAGCATGGAGAGGATAAAGAAATTGAAGGCTCAACTCAGTGAGGAGTTTGAGATGAAGGACCTTGGCCATGCACAGAAGATCCTTGGGATGTGTATCATCCGGGAAAGGGAGAGAAACAGATTGAAGATCTCTCAAACTTCCTACATAGAGAAGATGATATCTAAATTCTCTATAGAAGATAGCAAACCAGTAAAGGTTCCCCTTACTGGTCATTTCAAGTTCTCCAACAATCAATGTTCAAGATCAAAGGCGGAGAAGAAGGAAATGGAAAAAGTTTACTATAGTGCGGTTGGTTCTGTTATGTTCACCATGGTAAGCACTAGACCTGACATTGTTCATGCAATGAGTGTTCTCAGCAAGTTTATGAGTAATCCCAGAAATAAGCATTGGCTTGGGATGAAGTGGTTGTTGAGGTACTTGAAGGGAAGCCTAGAAGTAGGGCTGGTTTATGAGAAGAGGGGTAAGTCCATCTGCCTTGAGGGTTTTGCGGATTCGGACTATGGAGCAGATCGGTATAAAAGGAGATCGATTACCTCCTACTTCTTCAACTTAAACAAATGTTGTGTAAGTTGGAAGGCTCAGTTGCAGTCGGTGTAGCACTTTCAACAGCCGAGGCTGAGTACATAGCGGCAACGGAAGCTATTAAGGAAGTTATGTGGTGCAAAGGGTTGTTGGAAGAGTTGAAGGTACTAGAGGAGTAGGTTATGTTGTTTTCAGATAGTCAAAGTGCATTGCACTTGTGTAAGAATCCGGTGTTCCATGAGAAGACAAAGCACATGGATGTTCGGTACCATTTCATTTGGGAAAATTTTATGAAAGGATGCATCCATGTGGACAAGGTAGCTACGAAAGAAAACCCTGCGGATTTAGGTACTAAAGTTCTACTTCTAAGTAATTTCAATCATTGCCTTAGACTACTTAGGATTGGAGTCAGTTGATTGATGACTCAAGATGAGTTTGGATCCTGAAGTTCTCTGCACAATGGTTCGGGTTTAAACACTTAGACAAAGGTAGAGATTGTTGATATTTGCCTAACGTTTAAACATGGTTTAAATATGGTTAAAGTTTAAACCAAGATTGGAAGAATAAATTTCGGCATGTTAAAGGAGTGCACACAAGTGTGCGCATCACTATGGGTGTGTGTGCACACCTCCATTCAGCATAAATTAGCAAAAATGGGTGAGCATCAGGTCAGGTCGCGACACCTAGAAGGTGGAGGTTTGATGAGGAGGTCCAGGCTGCGGCGTAGCCTACCCCAGGCCGCGGCGCCTAGATGGACAGTAAGTGTGCCCTGCTCTAGCCCGCACCTTGCCCTGTTTCAGGCCGCACCTTGAAGGCACACATAGTCCATTTGATTTAGCCTTTGTTAAGTGTGTGGAGACATGTCCAAAATGCATAGGATCACTAAGGATTGATCAAGGGCCATGGTTGATTGGTCATCAAGATCTAAGGGTGGAGAATGACACTCAAGATTGGTCAAGAAGTTTGTGCACTATATAAAGGGTCACCTAGCTTTATTCTCATTAACATTGTAATATAATTTGAGATCAATTGTAAAGAGTGACAGACATACAAGAGAGAATTGTGTTAGAGTGCAAAGATACAAAACACAAGAGCGACTCATTGTAGTGAGGCTGGTTGTAAAGAGAGAGTAGTATAGATTTGATAGAGAGCATTGTAATAGTTCTTATCATCTTGGTTGCTTCAAAAACTTAAGGTTTCTTGAAGAGGGTTGCTGAATTGTAAAAGAACCGCTGATTTAGTGCAAAGAGTTCAGAGGAACTCACGGGGACGTAGGCTATTGCCGAACCTCGATAACAAATTGTTTGTCTTCTTTCTTTGATTTCTGTTCCTGTTTTCGATTCAAAATCTTTACAAGTCATTCTAGACTTGGGTGTTTGGAAGATCATCACCTGGGCATCTTGTCAAGGTGATTTCCAACACCCTCTTTACCTCATCTATCTAAACCAATATTCACTCTTACCAATATTGATAGAAAGGACTTAAAAAATTCGACAATGATAATAAAGACTTACTACAACAAATAAATGATAGATTAAAAGGTTTATCAATCAACACCCCAACAGGAGAATCTTCGAATAATGTCAACATCATAGAACAAGATATTATTAATAAAATAGAAGAAACTTTCGAACAAACCCAACCTAATGAAGTCAACAAATCTATAGAAGAAATTATAATAATGCACCTCTACCAAGAACCCGAAACTATTATCCTAGACCAACACCTCATGACCTTCAATTCGAGGATAGAACTGATAATACTCAAGCAAAGTATGACAACACTTATATTAGTAAATGGAACATTGATGATCAATGTGAATAACAAATATTAAATATACTCCAAGAAATGACTGTGGCCGCAACTACCTACAAAACTGAGACTGAGAATACTTATAAGAAAATTGTTGCCTTCCTTATAGCTGATTTTACTTGTTCATTAAAAGGATTGTGGGATAATTACTTATTAGACGAAAACTGTCACAATATAATAGAAGCAAGAATTCAAACAACTGAAATAAGGCATGACCCACAAACTAATCAAGAGGTTGCTATTCCGGTAATTAGGGAAAAAGCTGTTGAAACTCTTATTTTCTCTATTACAAAACATTTTGTTCAAGATCCTGAAAGATTTCAGGAAAGGGTTTCAGAAATACTTTCAAACCTAACTTGCCCAACAATGCAAGACTTTAGATAGTATAAGGATGTTTTCCTTGCTGAAGTCTACACAAGAAAAGATTGTAATAATTCCTATTGGAAAAAAAGATTTATTTCTGGCCTCCCAAAATTATTTGTTGAAAAGGTGAGAAGAAGAATCAGAGACCAATACTCTGGCTTTGTACCTTACGATTATCTCACTTATGGTGATTTAATCAATTTTATTAATATTGAAGGATTAGCTATATGTACTGACCTCAAATTAAAATAAAAAATGAAATCAGAATTAAGCCAAAGTAGAAAGGAATTAGGATCATTCTATAGCCAGTATAGCTATGGAACCCTAAGAGCCCCTTCTACTATAAATAAAAAGAAAAGAAAACTATTCAATAGGCAAAATTACAAAAAAAAAAAAAAAGACCTATTGAAAACCTATCATCCTTTGAAAACACAGCCCAAGAAAAATCCATATAAAAGAAACAAAACTCAAACCCCTTCGAAAGCCTAATTCAAGTGTGGAAGGCTTGGACATTGGGCTAAAAATTGTAGAGTAAAGCAGAAAATCAATGAATTAGATATTGATGATTCTATAAAAAAAAAAAAAAAAAAAACCAATTAACCAAATTAATGATATATGATTCTGAATCAGAAAATTTATGCTCTGATAATGAAGAACTCATTTATACAATCCAAGAAGAAGTAGATTCAGACTCTAAACAATCACAATGTGATTGTGAGGATGACCTATGCTTTTGTAAATCAATCTACATGATCAATTCTCAAAAAGAATTCTTATTAGACATAATCGATAAAATTGACGACCCAATTATTAGAAAAGATTATCTGATTAAATTAAGAGATCTTACTGCTGAAGAAAATAAAACCAAAACACCTTAACCCTATAGCTTAACAAAGATATTTGAAAATTGTTTTTAAAAACCAAAAATGACTAAAACTCAAGATTTGCAAACTGAGATAAAAATCATGGAAGATCAAATTAAGGAAATTCAAAAAGACAAAATCGATTTAAAAGAAAAAATAATCCATATATAAATTAATAATCTTAGGGAATCAATTAGCTATCATAATAAAAATGAAATAACAGAAACTTTGTTGGAAATCACCTTGACAAGATGCCCAGGTGGTGATCTTCCAAACACCAAAGTCTAGAATGACTTGTAGAAAGAAATACAGCAATCGAACATAAGAACAGAAAATTAAAGAATGAAAGAAGACAAGCAATTTGTTATCAAGGTTCGGCAATGTGCCTACGTCCTCGTGAGTTCCTCCGAACTCTCTACACTAAATCAATGGTTCTTTACAATTCAGCAACCCTCTCCAAGAAACCTCAAGTTCTTGAAGGAACCAAGAAGAGAATTAGAAAGTGATAGACCTATTACAATGCTTTCTATGAATTCTATACTACCCTCTCCTCTTTACAACCAGCCTCTCTACAATAAGCCCCTCTTGTATGTATGTGTCTTTGCACTCTCACACAATTCTATCATTCACACACATGTCTCACAAGTTACATCATCACATTCTTGTGTCTTCTTGTTGAGATTGAACCTAGGTGACCCTTTATATAGTGCACCAACTTCTTGTCCAATCTTGTGTGTCATTCTCCACCCTTAGATCTTGATGACCACTTAACCATGGCCCTCCATCAATCCTAAGTGGTGCTGTGCATTTTAACCTTGCATTCACGCACCTAAGAGAAGGCTAAAGCATGCTATCCATGTGTACTGGCCAGTGCTGCAGCGTCGACTTCCCAGCACTGTAGCTTTGAGTTTCTGTCCCTTGTGTTATTCCTGCCAGGTTCCAGTGCTACAGCTTTGAGTTGCTGTCCCCTTCACACAACACCCTTCTGCTTGTATGCAGAAGTGCGCACACTAGTGCGCATAGCCTTCCCTTGCTCCAAAATGAAGCACACACATGTGTGCAGTCTTCTAACTTGCTGAACTTTGATCCTCCAACATTGGTTTAGACTTTAACCATCTGTGAACCATGTTTAAACCTATTTAAATCTTAGACAAATACCAATAATCTCTACCTTTGTCTAAGTGTTTAAACCAGAACCATTTTTGCAGAGAGATTCGGGATCCAAACTCATCTTGAGTAATCAATCAACCGACTCTAATCTTAAGAAATCCAAGGCAATGATTGGACCTTCTTAGAGGTAGAACCTTGGTGCTTAAATCTGCAGGACTTTCCTTTGTGGTCTTCTTGTCAATGTGAATGCATCCTTTCGCACCATTTTTCGGAATGTAATGATACTGAACATCCATATGCTTCATCCCCTCATGGAACACCAGATTCCTCCACAAGTTCCCCACACTTTGGCTATCTGAAGACACCACAACCTGCTCTTTTAGGACCTCCCACTAGTCCAACAACCCTTTGCACCCCATAGCCTCCTTTATGGCTTCCATAGCCACTATGCGTTCTATTCTGGTTGTTATGAGTGCTACCACCAGTTGCCACTGAGCCTTCAAACACCTCAGCAACCTCTTCATCCCAAGCCAATACTTCTTTCCGGGATTACTCACAAATTTGCTGAGAACACCCATTACCTAAGAAACCCTCAACCGGTTTCTCTCATTTTCTTGGATTCTACACATCCCAAGGATATTTTGTATAAGGCTGAGATCCTTCCTCTTGAACTCCTCACTAAGTTAAGGTGTAAACTTTTCCATCCTCTTCCTGTTGTTCCGAACCAACAGCGCATCATCGACATAGATGAGGATACTCACCATCTTCTCCACCTTGTGTCCAGGTGAGAAAGTTCCTGTGAAACCTATGTCTTCTCTTCTTGTGAACCCATTCGCCTCCATCTTAGCTTTGTTTCGGACTTCATCTCCTAGAGGGTACCATTCTTTGACCTTGTAAGTGCACTTACATTCCACAACTTTCTGCTTTCCTGGAATTTTCACCAATTCCCAGAAGTTGTTCTTCCTCAAAGAATCCATTTCTTCCTCCATAGCTAGCTTCCATCTTGGCAAATCCTTACACTCCGTGGCATCCGTGTAAGTCTCTTGTTCACTCATCTCTTTTTTTGTCCAAGGAGCTGCTGCATCCACAGCATCCGCAAACCCATATCTTGAAGGTGGTCCGACCAGCCTTCCTTCCCGGTCTCTTGTGAGCTGGTAGTCATTCCGACTTGCTACATCAACCTCTTCTAGTTCAGCCTCCTCTTGAGTGCCTTGAGCATTACCTTCATCCAAGGGCTCTACCTAGTCCGAACCCTCTTGCCTCCTTTGCTCTACCTGAACTGAGTTCTCCTTGATGCGATGCTCCACAAGAACCAAACTGGTTTGCTCACTAGCCCCTGCAGGGTTAGTTTCTTCCAAATAGGGAAATAACAATTCATTAAAATTAACATCTCTACTTATTATGAGTTTCAATCCTTCTTTCTCTAAGGACCACAACCTATACCCCTTAGCCCCTTCGCTATATCCTAGAAACACACACTTTCTAGATCCTGGGCTAAGTCTGTCATCCTTTTGTTGTGCATACGCAGCACACCCAAAAGTCCTAAGGTTGTCCAACTCAGGGGGTTTTCCACTCCACATCTCCATGGGAGTCTTTTGGTACACAATCCTATAGGGTGATCTATTTACCAAGTATGCAGCAGTAGAGACAGCTTCCCCCCAAAAACATTTAGGTAGTCCGAATCCATTTAACATGCACCTAACTTTTTCTATAAGGGTCTTATTCATCCACTCAGCAACTCCACTTTACTGAGGGGTTTCCATAACCGTCCTATGTCTTAGAATCCCATTTAACCTATAGAATTGATCAAGTTCTTGGTTAAAAATTTCTAAGCCATTATCGGTTCTTATCCCCTTAACTACTCTACCCATTTGAGTCTCAACCAGCCCTTTCCACACCACTAACTTATTCAAGCTATCCGATTTATTTTTAACCAAATAAACCCACACTTTTATTGAATAATCATCAATTAAAGACAGAAAGTAAAAGTTACCTCCCTATGTTGGTGTTCTTGCTGGTCCCCAAAGGTCCGCATGAATGTAGTCAAGAATCCCCTTAGATTTATGCACTCCGGTGTTGAAGCTGACCTAGTGTTGCTTCTCAAGAACACAACACTCACAGAAATCAAGTTCCTCTACTTTGTCTCCACCAAGTAGACCATCTTTGCTGAGAACTTGCAGGCCCTCTTCGCTCATATGTCCTAAGCGAGTGTCCAAAGGGCTACCCTATCCATCTCAGCCATCAAGCTTGCTGCTTGATCATTGATTTTTGTCTCTTCGATCATCTCATAGAGTCCATCGTTTCTTGCTACCTTGATCACTACCAAAGATCCCTTGGCTACCTTGATCTTTCCTCCCTCTATCTTGCATGTGTACCCAATGGAATCCAGTTAGCCCATTGAGATCAAATTCCTCCTCAAATCTGAAAGATACCTCACATTTTCCAGCAGCCTTGTCATTCTATCAAACATCCTCAATTGGATGTCTCCTGTGCCTCTCACTTGATAAGAAATTCCATTCCCCAAGAAAACCCTTTCATCATTGGTTTCCTTGAAATTCTTGAACCAACTCCGGTGAGGGCACATGTGATGAGTGCACTCGGAATCCAAGATCCGTTTCTTGGTGCCTTCTTGCCCCTTGCTCACACCCGAGCACACAATAAGAACATCATCAACTTGCTGTTCTGTTTTGGCAACCGAAGCCTCTCCATTCTTGGTATGGCTTCCTTCTCTATCCCTTGTCATCTTCTTGCAATCTTTCTTGACATGACCCTCCTTATGGCAGTAGTAGCAGCTCTTCCCTCCAAATCTCAGTTTGGAATGCATTCTCCCATGGCTTTCTCCTCTACCTCTTTCCCGGTAATAGCTATGCATGCTGCTGTGCACTCTCCCATGGCTCTCTCCTCTACCTTTATCCCGGTAGTAGCCATGCATGCTGCTGTGCACTCTCCCATGGCTCTCTTCTCTACCTCTGTCCTGGTAGTAGCCATGCATGCTGCTGTGCACTCTCCCATGGCTCTCTCCTCTACCTTTATCCTGGTAGTAGCCATGGTTGTTGCCATACTGAGTTACTGGCCTTTTTTTAAAGAACAAACTTCTTCTACTTGATACACTCCTCATCTTAGTATCCAGATTATCTTGCAACTCTTTCTTAGGATCAAATTTAAAAGAAAAAATTCATTTACAAAGATACCTCTTATCTGGGAGAGTCTTGGCAAGAAACAACTCATCTAGTTTCTTCCATATTGCAGCTGGATCTTCCAAGTCTCCGCACTCCCTTGTGACATTATCCGATAAGTGCAAGAAAATGGTGTTGTAAGCCATCTTCTTCATCTTATTCCGCTGGTTCTCCGTGGTACTTGCTGGAAAAGCATCATCTTCTCCAAGAGCCAAGTCCACTTTCTGTTGCATTAGAACCACCTTGATCTTCTGCTTCCAAAGGGAAAAATCTCCCTTTCCATCAAACTTCTCAATACCGAAATTTGAAGCCATCTTACGGACAAGATCCTAGATTTATACACTATCCACAAATGCTTTCTTAAACCTCAAGAACACATATCGAAGATGGATCTTAACACCGTTCTTGAATCAACCTTCAAGAACATGATCAGATCTTGATCTTTACACCGTTCTTGAATCACCCAAGAAGTTGATCTTTGATTCTTGGAGTCTTGGCTCCGTCACCTTCTACTTCTTGCTCCGATAACCTGCTGTTCTTGCTCTGATACCACTGTCCAAAACTCTGATACTACTGTTGGAAATCAGCTTGACAAGATGCCTAGGTGGTGATCTTCCAAACACCCAAGTCTAGAATGACTTGTAAAAAGAAATGCAGCAATCGAACACAAGAACAGAAAATCAAAGAACGAAAGAAGACAAGCAATTTGTTATCGAGGTTCAGCAATGTGCCTACATCCCCATGAGTTCCTCCGAACTCTTTGCACTAAATCAATGGTTCTTTATAATTCAGCAACCCTCTCCAAGAAACCTCAAGTTCTTGAAGGAACCAAGAAGAGAACTAGAAAGTGATAGACCTATTACAATGCTTTCTATCAATTCTATACTACCCTTTTTTCTTTATAACCAGCCTCTCTACAGTGAGTCCCTCTTGTATGTATGTGTCTTTGCACTCTCACATAATTCTCTCATTCACACACATCTCACAAGTTACATCATCACATTCTTATGTCTTCTTGTTGAGATTGAACCTATATAGTGCACCAACTTCTTGCCCAATCTTGTGTGTCATTCTCCACCCTTAGATCTTGATGACCACTTAACCATGGCCCTCCATCAATCCTAAGTGGTGTTGTGTGTTTTAACCTTGCATTCACGCACCTAAGGGAAGGCTAAAACATGTTATCCATGTGTGTTGGCCAGTGCTGAAGTGTCGACTTCCCAGCGCTGCAGCTTTGAGTTTCTGTCCCTTATGTTATTCCTGCCAGGTTCCAGTGCTGCAGTGCAGTGCTGCAACTTTGAGTTGTTGTCCCCTTCACACAACACCCTTCTGCTTGTATGCAGAAGTGCGCACATTAGTGCGCATGGCCTTCCCTTACTCCAAAACGAAGCACACACATGTGTGCAGTCTTCTAACTTGCTGAACTTTGATCCTCCAATATTGGTTTAGACTTTAACCATCTATGAACCATGTTTAAACTTGTTTAAACCTTAGACAAATACCAATAAACTTCAAGTCAAAATTTAATCAACATGGATGAAGAACATAAAAATAGATTTGTCAATTCTATAGAAAGAATGCATTACCAGAAATGGTATATCTGAATTTATGTAGTAATTAACAAAGATTATCATCTTGATACAACAACCTTAGTTGATTCTGACACTGATCAAAATTGTATCAAAGAAGGCCTTATACCTACCTAATATTACGAAAAAACTACTGAAAGGTTAAGTACTGCTAGTGGTTCAAAATTAAATGTTGAATACAAAATTATCAATTCTTATATTTGTAACCAAGGATGCCGTCTTAAGGCCCATTTTATCATTGTTAAAAATATTCACCAAAACATCATTTTAGGCACCCCCTTTCTTACTTAAATTTATCCTTTCAATGTCTGCCATTTAGGAATAGAAACCAATATGTTAGGACAAAACCTATTCTTCCAATTCTTGCAACCTGTAGGCACCAGAGAATTAAATTTATTGCAAACCAATAGTTTACATAAGCAAATAAATTTAATACAAAATAAACAAGCTCACATAAATTTCCTCAAAGAAGAAATTAATTATCAAAAAATAAAGAACCTCAAATTCAAATCCATATCAAAGAATTAGAGGAATTTTTCAAAAAAAGAAATATGTGTCGATCTTCCTAATACTTTTTAGGAAAAAAAGAGGCATATAGTATCATTACCATATGAGCCAGGTTTTGATGAAAAAAATTTCCCGTCAAAATCCATACCCATCCAAATGAACCAAGAATTACTAAAATATTGTCAAGAAGAAATTAAAATTTTATTAAATAAAAACCTAATAAGACCAAGCAAATCCTCTTGGAGTTGCTTAGCCTTTTACGTTCAAAAACAAGCTGAATTAGAAAGATGAGCCCCAAGATTAGTTGTAAATTATAAACCTCTAAATAAGGTTTTACAATGGATTAGATATCCAATACCCAACAAAAGAGATCTACTTAATAAATTGCTTGATGCTTCCATATTCTCAAAATTTGACTTAAAATCAGGGTTTTGGTAAATTCAAATTAATGAAAAAGACATATAAAATGGCTTTTAATGTCCCTTTTGGTCATTACGAATGGAATGTAATGCTATTTGGATCGAAAAATGCACCATATGAATTTCAAAATATCATAAATGACATTTTTAATGATTATTCTAAGTTTAGTATTGCATATATTGATGACATATTAATATTCTCCAAATTGGTTAATCAACATTTCAAGTATTTAAGGATATTTTTCCAAATTATCAAGACCAATGGTTTAGTCTTATCCCTTTCTAAAATGAAATTGTTTCAAACAAAAATCAGGTTTTTTAGGACATAATATTTTTCAAGGAACCATTAAACCAATAGATAGATCTATAGAATTTGCAGATAAATTTCTTAATGAAATCAAGGACAAAACCAAATTATAAAGATTCTTAGGATGTCTGAATTATATATCTGAGTTCTTTCCAAATCTCCGACAAATTTGCAAACCTTTATATAAAAGGCTATGCAAAAATCCTATTCCATGGACTTAAGAACATTATGACATTGTTAAACTTCTCAAATCTAAAGTTAAGAGTCTTCATTGTTTAGGAATTCTTAATCCTACTGCAAAAATCATTGTTGAAACTGATGCATCAGATATAGGATATTGAGGTATTCTCAAACAAATTCTTCCTCATAAAACTTATGAACAAATTGTTCGTTTCCATTCTGGTATATGGCTTGGACCTCAAAAGAATTATTCAACTATCAAAAAAGAAATTTTATCCATTATTTTATGTATTTCGAAATTTCAAGAAGATCTATATGAAAAACTTTTTTACTAAAAATTGATTGCAAATCAACAAAAAAGGTTTTACAAAAAGATGTTCAAAATCTTGTTTCAAAATAGACTTTTGCAAGATGGCAAGCAATATTAAGTGTTTTTTTTATTTTGATATTGAATTTATACAGGGCGAAAACAATTCTCTTCGTCACTTTCTCACCGGGAAATTTTTGCAGAACCTAAACACTTTGAGAGCAAATCAAGATGAGTTTAAGATCTCAAAAAGGGAAACAGAAGGCCCAATCTCTCTCTAACAAACCACAAAGCCTGACGGATTATGCCACCAAAACACAAAAACCTACCCAACCAAACACACCCCAAAAACAGACAAAATTGCCTAACAGATTCATTCCTCTTAACGAATTCCCCAACTTATCCACACAAACATATGCCCAAACACTATCATTAACCTCCTTACAAAATCCTGGCCCCAGCCAATACATCCAAAAATCATGTCAAGGATATATCAGATGCGCTAGTCTTTCAAAACCGACAAATGGTATCAATATTATCAATGATTATATTTTCTCTAACAATATTTTCCCTGCATATTTCAATTTCATACAAGAAGACATCCAAAAAACCCAAAAATTATATGAGCTTATATTAATTGATACCAAATCCATTAAGATTACTCCACCAAAAATCAATTAGATCCAAATTTCATCACCTTCTCTAAATGCAAAATCCTTAGAATCATTACTCCAGACAAAATCAAAGACCATTATCGACCCAAACCATTTTCCATACGCTTTATTCCTCCTACTTATAATTACCGTGATTATCAAATGGCCTGGTATAACCCATTCTTCACTCGACCCAAATCCCATTCTTGGTTTATATTCTTTGATAAGAATTGCCCCCAAAAACATTCCAATATGGATCTTTGATTAGTGGTGTTTTTTTTAAGAGATATTGTTATTCTTCCAACACCAATTAATGACTCATTAATCTATTTCAAATCAAACACTAATTCAGAAAAAGTATATGCTCATGAATTACTTTTTTTGTTGTTGCAATATTTACAGTTCCATGGATTCTCTCCTAGGACTATGTCATTACCGAGACTCCACATTCGATAAATGTATTAAAACGGATTTTCAAAATCAAATGGTGGGCAAAATATGATTGCTCCATGGTCGAGGTTCAAGTTATCAAACAATGGCTTTTAGAATATCCCCAATATTTAAAATTCGTCATTAATAGCAATAGCAAGGCAAATTCTTCCAGTTAACAAAATCTCTTAAAAAATTAGAAGACGAAAAAATTGCTTGAAGATTTATATCAATTATCCAATGACAGTGATGATAGTACAAAATCCCCTGATGACTTATCCGATTTTGACAAACCAGTTGGTTCATTAGAACAATTTGCATAAGACCCATATGATGCATTCGATCTATCTTAATAAAATCAGAATAACATCCAATGAAAAAAAAAAGAGTAAAAATTAATAATACCTGCCTGAAAAATCCAAAAGAGCATAGTAAGATGTTGGACAACGCATCTTATAAGCCCCAAATGTCCAAAGGCAAACAGTAAGATGCCCGATAACGCATCTTATTTGCCCCAAATGTCCAAAGCCGCACAGTAAGATGCTTGACAACACATCTTATCTATTCAAAAAGAAAATAGTTACGTTCAATCAACACTTCAGATTCCAAACCACTTGAAATCCGTAGTCCAGCTATAAATATGTAATTAATTAAACAATGTTGCAGAGTGCATTTTCGGAGTGAGAAACTTTGTATAAGAGTGTGAAAAGAAAAAAAGGTTTATGCCCTCTTGTATATGTAAGTTTTTCTACTCATTTGTAATCTCGTTTTCAAATAAATATTTCAAAACAAGTTTATTCAAATTCATGTTATGTTATAATGATTATATTTCATTTCTCATGGTCTTGCTCATGTTTGGTATCAGAACCATGTTTACTTCTTTTAATTAAACTTGATATTATCTTCTATTGTGCAAAATTGTTCTTATATTTCTCGTCTCAATTGTGTTGGTAAGCTGTGTAAATCCGTTGGTAAGCCCTTGTTGCATGTGTTCGTTATGGGTGTTCCCGGTAGGTGTTCTCACAGTTGTCCCTGTATTCGTTTTGTTTCTATTTTGCATTTCCTTGATCATGACAAGTTTATTTAGTAGATATAGACAGGGTGATGATTCATCCATGTCTGATTCATCCACCTCATCTCCTCCTAGAAATTTTGATCAAATCAATCAAAACATCAATAGTACTTTAAATAGTAAAGAAGTCAATATTGCCAAGATTGAGCAAGATATGCTCAATTGGCATATACCCAAGCAAAATGTTAATAAAATATATCAAATACAAACATTTGACTTTAAATCAAATTATTATATTTAAACAACTGAACAAACCTATTCTATTAAAAATGAAAATGAGAGTATTAAATTACTTTCATTAGCTTCAATTCAAAAACATAAACAAGAAGGCTTCAGGTACTTACACTTAGGTTTAGTACAAATAGCCATCAAACCCTTGTATCGATTAGGTATTGATACACCAGTAATTATGATGCTTAGAGATGCTAGGCATTTTGATGTAGGAGGATCCGAATCAGATAATACTGAGTTATCAGATAACACGTTTTTGGCACTGAAGTACCTAGAGTTGGCAGATCAACACAAAACTGGCAGGTGGACTGCTTAGAACAGGCCAAGGGCTCAGATCGGGCCCCAAAAGACCCTAGTCTGAGTGGAAACGAGCTTCTGGGCAAAACTCAGGTTTTTTAGCCCTGAGCATCGTCATTTTTAAGTAAAAAACGACGTTTAGGGCCTCAATTTGGCAGATTTCAGTTTTTAGGAAACTTTTTATTTTTATTTGCAATTTAGGAAACTTTTATTTTTATTACTTTAAATTCAGCCTTAATTTAATTTTCTTATTTTAGCTTGACCTTATAAATAAGGTTTTAGGGTTTAGTAAACATCATTATTGTATTTGCATAATTTTAAATAAAACATTAGAGCTGTTTCTTTGTATTGTTTAGGGTTTTTTCTTATGTTACTTCCTGTGAACTATCTGTTCGATTAGCTTGCAAAATAATTGCTATTCTGCCCGGCATCAGTTGGTATCAGAGCTTCAGCGTTTTCCTTGGGCAAGATTTCATCAGTTCCATGGCTGGTGGTCGTGGTTATCGCGGGCAGGTTCCGAACGAGGAAGCCCCATGTCGTGATTGTCACGTTCAGGATACGATGATTGAGGATTTATAGCGGCAAGTTGTAGAGTTAACACAGCGTCTAGCGGCGCAGAATTTCGGTGATCGTGAGATTGAAGATCATGATTCCGATTCCAGCTTCGAAAACCTGCATCACAATCCTGTTCGATTCTGGGAGCACCGTGGTCGGGAAGAATGTTATGGAGACCTCGGTTTTAGAGTGGATCTGCCTGAGTTTTCTAGTACGTTATAGGCCGACGGATTCGTCAATTGGTTGAATGAAGCGGAGCGTATTTTTGAGTATAAGGAAGTCCCAGATCGTGTCAAGGTGAAACTGGTCGCCATCAAATTGAAGGGCAGAGCATCTGCGTGGTGGGAGCAGTTGAGATGCTCACATGACCGACAGGGCAAGGCCAAGATCACAGATTGGGAGAAGATGAAGGGTCACTTCCTTCCTTTTGGCTACACTCAAACCTTGTTTCAGCGACTTCATTCGTTGAGGCAGGGCACGAGATCTGTGGATGATTACATGGAGGAGTTTTATCAATTGATAGCCCGAAATGATTTATCTGAGACAGAGGAGCAGATGGTGGCATGGTATTTAAGGGGATTACAATAGCCCCTGCAGGATTTCCTCAGCCTTCACTCGCTGTGGACCGTTTTTGAAACATACCAGCGTGCACTTTCGGTGGAAAAACAGCAGAACAGGAGGCCAATGAACAGAAGCAGCAATCAAAGAAGTCAGCCAGTTTGCCCTCAAGAATTTCATCCTGCCTAGTAGCCACCCCAAGGTAACCCTAGCTCAAATATTAGATGTTTCAAATGTTGTGAACAGGGACATAAATCGACTGAGTGCAGGAAGCCTGCTAGTCATAAGGGAAAAAATCTCCTGATTGAGGATGATGGGGTAGATGAAACTGAAGAGATTGGAGAGCCTGTGTATAATGATGATAAAGATGATGATGTGTTGTATGGAGATGACCGTGAGACCTTAGTTGTTCGTAAGAGTTTACTGACCCCCAAGGGCGATACAGGGGACGATTGGTTGAAGACCAATATTTTTCACACGACCTGCACAGTTGCAGATAAAGTCTGCAAGATGATCATTGACAGTGGTAGTTGCGAGAACATAGTGTCTGAAGAGGCTGTCCAAAAATTGCAGTTGAAGACAGATCGTCATCCCAAGCCATATAAATTGTCGTGGTTAAATAAAGGCAGCGAGGTAACAGTAGATAGGCGATGCCTAGTATCTTTTTCGATTGGTAGGAAATATTTTGATAATACTTGGTGTGATGTTGTGTCTATGGATGCTTGTCATGTATTGTTAGGCAGACCTTGGCAGTATGATCGTAGTGTTATCCTATTCCCTTAGCATCAAAGGGAAGAAGATTGTATTGGCACCTCGTCGGGAAAGAACCACTCCTACCCCCTCGGTAGCCAGTAATACTAATCTACTTTCGATGTCTAGGTTTTTAGTTGAGATTGAGAATGGAGAGGTGGTCTATGCTTTGCTGCCTAGTAGAGATAGTGCAGTAGACATGAATCCAGAATTACCATCAGAGGTATAACAGCTGTTAGCAAAGTTTTCTGACCTGATGCCAGAGGATCTTCCCCTTGGGTTGCTGCCTATGAGGGATATTTAGCATCAGATAGACCTTGTTCTGGGATCCAGTTTGCCTAATCGACTAGCTTATTGCCTTAGTCCCAAGGAATCTGAAGAGCTGTAGCGACAGGTGGTAGAGTTGTTAGAGAGGGGTTACGTCCATGAGAGTATGAGCCCATGTGCAGTTCCTGCCCCGCTAGTGCCAAAGAAAGATGGTTCTTGGTGTATGTGTATTGACAACAGAGCAATCAACAGGATTACAGTAAAATATAGGTTTTCAATTCCCCGCCTGGATGATATGCTAGACCAGCTGTCCGGTTCTAAGGTTTTCTCAAAAATTGACCTTAAAAGCGGATACTACCAGATCAGAATAAGGCCTAGAGATGAGTGGAAGACAACATTTAAGACACAATAAGGGTTGTATGAGTGGACGGTCATGCCTTTTGGGCTGTCCAATGCGCCCAACACATTTATAAGATTTACACATCAGGTTTTATGGCCATGCATGGGGAAATTTGTAGTAGTTTACTTCGACGACATCCTCATTTATAGCCTGACGTGGGCGTCACATTTTGATCACCTTCGTACTGTTTTTGATAAGTTGAGGACAGAGCGCCTGTTCGTCAATCAGGAGAAGTGTTCTTTCTTCACCACCATTGTAACTTTTCTGGGGTTTGTTGTGTCTATTGATGGTGTTCATGCCGATCAATCGAAGATAGAAGCGATCTTGGAGTGGCCCAAACTGAAAACCTTGCACAATGTCAAAAGTTTCGATGGGTTGGCATCATTTTACAGGCGGTTCATCAGAAATTTCAGCACTCTGATTACTCCTATCACAGAGTGCCTGAAGGGACGTGATTTTTAATGGACCGGGGAGGCAGAAACCAGTTTCCAACTGGTCAAGCAGAAGATGACAGAGGCACCAGTTTTGGCACTTCCTAATTTTGAAAAGTTGTTTGAGGTAAACTGTGATGCATCTGGGGTTGGCATTGGTGGTGTTCTGAGATAGGAGGGGGGCCCAATAGCTTTTTTTAGTGAGAAGCTATCAGGATTGAAGAAAAATTATTCTACCTATGATCTGGAGTTTTATGCCATAGTTCAGTCCCTAAAGCATTGGCATCATTACCTAGTGCAGAGGGAGTTTATTCTTATCACTAATCATGAGGCCCTGAAGTACATCAATGGCCAACATAAGCTAAGTAGGCGGCATGCCAAATGGGTAGCGTACTTGTAGGAGTTCACATTTGCACTAAGGCACCAAGCAGGAAGTCTGAACCGTGTTGCAGATGCACTAAGCTGTCGTACATTACTCCTCACCACCATGAGCACTAGAATCATTGGATTTGAGGTTTTCCCTGATATGTATGCTGCTGATCCTTCCTTCGGGAGGATAATTCATGAGGTAACTGATGGTCAACGACATGATTTTATTTTGCATAATGGTTATCTATTTCGTGGATTATAGTTGTGCGTTCCAGATTGTTCACTAAGACAACAAATTATTAGTGAACTTGATAACGAGGGACACTTTGGAAGGATAAGACGTTGGCTTTGATCTCTTGTAACTATTATTAGCCCAAATTGACCAGTGATATGGCTCATCATGTGGAGCATTATTGTGTGTGTCAGCGGTCCAAAGGAGTTCTCACTAATGTGGGCCTGTACACACCTTTACCTGTACCTGAAGCCCCTTGGTTTAATGTCAGCATGGACTTTATGTTGGGCTTACCCCGCACCCAACGGGGCTTGGATTCTATTTTGGTGGTGGTTGACAGATTTTCCAAGATGGCCCATTTTATACCTTGTAGGAAAATAATGGATGCTACCCAGATCACTCATCTTTACTTCAAGGAGATTGTGCGTTTATATGGTGTTCCTCGATCCATCACTTCGGATCGTGACACCAAGTTCATGAGTCAATTTTGGAAAAGTTTATGGGAGAAGCTGGGGACGAAGTTAAATTTTAGCAGTGCCTACCATCCTCAGACTGATGGTCAGATCGAAGTGGTTCCGGAGTTTGGGAAACCTTTTGAGGAGCTTGGCAGGAACTAAACCGAAGCAGTGGGATCTGGCGTTGCCTCAACCAGAATTTTCCTATAATAGATCAAAGAACAGAGCCACGAGATTGAGCCCATTTGAGATTGTCTATGGTCAGAATCCATCTGGGGTGCTTGACTTAGCCCCTATTCCACGTATGGGTCATTTGAATCACAAGGCAGATAAGATGGCAGAACATCTTCGGGGTATCCATGAGCAGGTGAAGCTGGCCATTCACGAGAGTAATGCCAAGTACAAGGCTCAGAGCAATAGTCATCGTCGTCAGGCAATTTTTGATGTTGGTGATTTTGTTTGGGCAGTATTAACTCACGATTGTTTTCCTGTGGGAGAGTATAATAAGCTTAAGGAGGGGAAGATTGGACCTTGTGAGATCTTGCAGAAGATCAATGAAAACGTCTACAGACTACGCCTACACAGTCATTTGAAAACTTCTGATGTCTTTAATGTGAAACACTTGGGTCCTTGTTTTGGGGATTCCGATAAGGCTATTGCGAACTCGAGGATGAGTTCTTTCCAACCCGGGGTGACTGATGCAGGAAGATCCAAGTCAGATGATGTTGAGTTGTCAGATAGCACATTGTTGGCAATGAAGTACCTAGAGTTGGCAGATCAGCGCAAAACTGGCAGGTGGATTGTCTAGAACAGACCATAAGCTCAGATCGGGCCCCAGAAGACCCTAGTCTGAGTGGAAACGGGCTTTTGGACAAAACTCAGGATTATCCTGAGTATCATCATTTTTAAGCCAAAAAACGATGTTTAGGGTCTCAATTTGGCAGATTTCAGTTTTTAGGAAATTTTTTATTTTTATTTGCAATTTAAGAAAATTTTTATTTTTATTACTTTAAATTCGTCCTTAATTTAATTTTCTTATTTTAGCTTGACCTTATAAATAAGGTTTTAGTGTTTAGTAAACATCATTATTGTATTTGCATAATTTTAAATAAAACATCAGAGCTGTTTTTTTGCATTGTTTAGGGTTTTTTCTTGTATTACTTCCTGTGAACTATCTGTTCGACTAGTCTGCAGAATAATCGCTATTCTGCCCGGTGTCACATTTAAACTTTTCAAACTCATTACTATTTCTAATAGAACCAAACTTAGCATATGGTCTAGTATACTTCAATTACTATCCAAATTTTTTCATAGATCTTTATGATCCCCATTTAGTTGATACTTTAACCCTAGACATCCAATTAGAAGGTCGATAGAAAGTCTAAGAAGACCTTTATATTATGAAGATCCTCAAATTATTCCTATAAGAAACAATTTTGATGCTTCTTCTAGTTATACCAGACCTTTAGACCTTGTAGGAGTAAACTTTGATCCTACAATCCCTAAAGGCTATTACAAAAATGAAAATGATAAAAATTCATTTAAAACTATAAACGACCAATCATCTCAAATTGCATATTCTGAGAGATGAAAAGATCATTCTCATACTCATTTTCATTTTTGTAATAGGCTTTAGGGATTATAGGATCAAAGTTTACTCCTACAAGGTCTAAAGGTCTGGTATAACTGGAAGAAACATCAAAACTGTTTCTTGCAGGAATAATTTGAGGATCTTCATAATATAAAGGTCTTCTTAGACTTTCTAACGAGCTTCTTAAGCTTTCTATTCTAGAGGAGAGGTTTGAGAGATGATAGTGATTATAAGGAGATGCAAATTTGATTATAACACTACCATCTTTATTTTCTTCAATTTGAGAAACATTGGTATTAGCAATGTTTCTTAGTGGACATAATTCGTCAAACTTCCAATAGTTTGGAATTGTAATCTGATTCCATTTAAGAAGTTTAGGGGTTATGGTATTGGCATGAAAAGTATTTGCTTCAAGTAGGAGAGTTTCTCCTGGTTTAGTTTGAAGTAAGGCCTTTCGGTTGATCTTGGTTGTCATTGCTTTGTAATAGACTCTAAAGATTAAGGTTAAGTTTCTAGTTCTAGTTTTGACTTCTAAACCTTTAATTGGGTGTCTAGAGTTAGAGTATCAACTAAATGGGGATCATAAAGATCTATGGAAAAATTTGAATAGCAATTGAAGTATACTGGACCATTCGCTAAGTTTGATTCTATTAGAGATAGTAATGAGTTTGAAAAGTTTAAATGCCTAGCATCTCTAAGCATCATCATTACTTGTGTATAAATACCTAATCGATACAAGGGTTTGATGGCTTTTTGTACTAAACCTAAGTGTAGGTATCTGAAGCCTTCTTGTTTATGTTTTTGAATTCAAGCTAATGAAAGTAATTCAATAGTCTCACTTTCATTTTTAATAGAATAGATTTGTTCAGTTGTTTTAATAGAATAATTTGATTTAAAGTTAAATGTTCCTATTTGATATATTTTATTAACATTTTGCTTTGGTATATGCCAATTGAGCAGATCTTGCTCAATCTTGGCAATATTGACTTCTTTACTATTTAAAGTCTATTGATGTTTTGCTTGGTTTGATCAAAATTTCTAGGAGGAGATGAGGTGGATGAACCAGACATGGATGAATCATCACCCTGTCTACATCTCCTAAATAAACTAGTCATGATCAAGGAAAGGCAAAATCGAAAGAAAGAGAACACAAGCACAACTGTGAGAACACCTACCGGGAACACCCACAACGCACACATGCAACAAGGGCTTACCAAAGGATTTACACAGCTTACCAACACAGTTGACACGAGAAATCTAAGAACAATTTTGCACAATAGAAGATAATAACAAGTTTAATTAAAATAAGTAAACATGGCTCTGATACCAAACATGAGTAGGACCATGAGAAACGAAATATAATCATAATAACATAACATGAATTTGAATAAACTTGAATAAACTTGTTTTGAAATATTTATTTGAAAACAAGATTACAAATAAGTAGAAAAACTTACAAATACAAGAGGGTGGAAACCTTTTATCTTTTCACACTCTTACACAAAGTTTCTTACTCCGAAATTGCACCCTACAACATTATTCGATTAATTACATATTTATAGCTAGACTACGGATTTCAAATGGTTTGGAATCCGAAGTGCTGATTGAACGTAACTATTTGCTTTTTGAATAGATAAGATGCATTGTTAGGCATCTTACTGTGTGGCTTTGGACATTTGGGGCGGATAAAATGCGTTGTCGGGCATCTTACTATTTGTCTTTGGACATTTGGGGCAAATAATGCACAACCCACAAACTATTCAAGAGGTTGCTCTTCCTGTAATTAGGGAAAAAGCTGTTGAAACCCTTATTTTCTCCATTACAAAACATTTTGTTGGAGATCCTGAAAGATTTCAGGAAAGGGTTTTATAAGTACTTTCAAACCCAACTTGCCCAACAATGCAAGACTTTAGATGGTATAAGAATGTTTTCCTTGCTAAAGTCTATACAAGAAAAGATTGCAATACTTCCTATTGGAAAGAAAGATTTCTTTCTGGCCTCTCAAAATTATTTGTTGAAAAGGTAAGAAGAAGAATCAGAGACCAATACTCTGGTTCTGTACCTTACGATTATCTCACTTATGGTGATTTAATCAATTTTATTAATAATGAAGGATTAGCTATATGTACTGACCTCAAATTAAAATAGAAAAGAATTAGGATCATTATGTAGCTAGTATGGCTATGAAACCTTAAGGGTCCCTTCTACTATAAATAAAAAGAAAATAAAACTATTCAATAGGCAAAATACAAAAAACCTATTAAAACCTATCATCCTTCAAAAACACAGCCCAAGAAAAATCCATATAAGAGAAACAAAACTCAAACCCCTTTGAATGCCTGTTTCTACTATGGAAGGTTTGGACACTAGGCTAAAAATTGTAGAATAAAATAGAAAATCAATGAATTAGATATTGATGATTCTATAAAAAAAACCAATTAACCAAATTAATGATAAATGATTCTGAATCAGAAAATTCATGCTCTGATAATGAAGAACTCATTTATACATTCCAAGAAGAAGTAGATTCAGACTCTGCAAAATCACAATGTGATTGTGAGGATGGCCTCTGCTTTTGTAAATCAATCAACATGATCAATTCTTAAAAAGAATTCTTATTAGACATAATTGATAAAATTGACGACTCAATTATTAGAAAAGATTATCTGATTAAATTAAGAGACCTTATTGCTGATGAAAATAAAACCAAAACACCTGAACCCTATAACTTAACAAAGATCTTTGAAAATTGTTTTCAAAAACCAAAAATGCCTACAACTCAAGATTTTCAAACTGAGATAAAAATATGAAAGATCAAATTAAAGAAATTCAAAAGGACATCTTATCCGACCCAAAATTCCAAAAGCAAATAGTCAGATGCCTGGCAACGCATCTTATCCACCCCAAATGTCTAAAGGGAAACAGTAAGATGCCCAATAACGCATCTTATCCGCCCTAAATGTCCATAGCCACACAGTAAGATGCCTAACAATTCATCTTATCTATTCAAAAAGCAAATAGTTACGTTCAATTAGCACTCCGAATTCCAAACCATTTGAAATCCGTAGTCTAGCTATAAATATGTAATTAACCGAACAATGTTGCAGAGTACATTTTTGGAGTGAGAAACTTTGTATAAGAGTGTGTAAAGATAAAAGGTTTATGCCTTCTTGTATTTGTAAGTTTTCCTACTCATTTGTAATCTCGTTTTCAATTAAATATTCGAAACAAGTTTATTCAAATTTATGCTATGTTATAATGATTATATTTTGTTTCTCATGGTCCTCCTCATGTTGGTATCAGAGCCATGTTTACTTCTTTTAATTAAACTTGTTATTATCTTCTATTTTGCAAAATTGTTCTTAGATTTCTTGTCTCAACTATGTTGGTAAGCTGTGTAAACCCATTGGTAAGCCCTTGTTGCTTGTGTGTGTTGTGGGTGTTCCCAGTAGGTGTTCCCACAGTTGTCCTTGTGTTCTATTCATTTCGATTTGGCCTTTCCTTGATCATGACTAGTTTATTTAAGCGACATAGACAAGGTAATGATTCATCCATGTCTGGTTCATCCACCCTATCTCCTCCTAGAAATTTTGATCAAACCGATCAAAACATCAATAGTACTTTAAATAGTCAAGAAGTCAATATTGCCAAGATTGAGCAGGATCTGCTTAATTGGCATATACCCAAGCAAAAAAGTTAATAAAATATATCAAATAGGAATATTTAACTTTAAATCAAATTATTCTATTAAAACAACTGAACAAACATATTCTATTAAAAATGAAAATGAGAGTATTAAATTACTTTCATTAGCTTTAATTCAAAAACATAAACAAGAAGGCTTCAGGTACTTACACTTAGGTTTAGTACAAATAGCCATCAAACCCTTGTATCGATTTGGTATTGATACACCAGTAATGATGATGTTTAGAGATGCTAGGCATTTAAACTTTTCAAACTCATTACTATTTCTAATAGAATCAAACTTAGCAAATTGTCCAGTATACTTCAATTGCTATCCAAATTTTTCCATAGATCTTTATGATCCCCATTTAGTTGATACTCTAACCCTAGACATCCAATTAGAAAGTCTAAGAAGAGCTTCATATTATTAAGATCCTCAAATTATTCCTACAAGAAACAGTTTTGATGTTTCTTCTAGTTATACCAGACCTTTAGACCTTGTAGGAGTAAACTTTGATCCTACAATCCCTAAAGCCTATTACAAAACTGAAAATGATAAAAATTTATTTAAAACTATAAATGACCAATCATCTCAAATTGCAGCTAAGAGATCCTACTCATTTTCATTTTTGTAATAGGCTTTAGGGATTGTAGAATCAAAGTTTACTCCTACAAGGTCTAAAGGTCTAGTATAACTGGAAGAAACATCAAAACTGCTTCTTGCAGGAGTAATTCGAGGATCTTCATAATATAAAGGTCTTCTTAGACTTTCTATCGACCGTCTTAGGCTTTCTATTCTAGAGGAGAGGTTTGAAAGATGAGAGTGATTATAAGGAGATGCAAATTTGATTATAACACTACCATCTTTATTTTCTTCAATTTGAGAAACATTGGTATTAGCAATGTCTCTTGGTGGACATAATTCGTCAAACTTTAAATAGTCTTGAATTTTAATCTGATTCCATTTAAGAAGTTTAGGGGTTATGGTATTGGCATGAAAAGTATTTGCTTCAAGTAGGAGAGTTTCTCCTAGTTTAGTTTGAAGTAAGGCCTTTGGGTTGATCTTGATTGTCATTACTTTGTAATAGACTCTAAAGATTAAGGTTAAGTTTCTAGTTCTAGTTTTGACTTCTAGACCTTTTAATTGGACGTCTAGGGTTAGAGTATCAACTAAATAGGGATAATAAAGATCTATGGAAAAATTGGATAGCAATTGAAGTATACTGGACCATTTGTTAAGTTTGATTCTATTAGAGATAGCAATGAGTTTGAAAGTTTAAATGCCTATCATCTTTAAGCATCATCATTACTGGTGTATAAATACCTAATCGATTCAAGGGTTTGATGGCTTTTTGTACTAAACCTAAGTGTAGGTACCTGAAGCCTTCTTGTTTATGTTTTTGAATTGAAGCTGATGAAAGTAATTTAATACTCTAATTTTCATTTGTAATAGAATAGGTTTGTTCAATTGTTTTAATAGAATAATTTGATTTAAAGTCAAATATTCCTACTTTATATATTTTATTAACATTTTGCTTGGATATATGCCAATTGAGGAGATCTTGCTCAATCTTGGCAATATTAACTTCTTTAATATTTAAAGTACTATTGATATTTTGATCAGTTTGATCAAAATTTCTAGGAGGAGATGAGGTGGATGAACCAGACATGGATGAATTATCACCCTGTCTACGTCTCCTAAATAAACTAGTCATGATCAAGGAAAGGCAAAATCGAAACAAAGAGAACACAGGGACAACTGTGAGAACACCTACCAGAAACACCCATAACGCACATGATGAGTGCCAAATATTGCATATTTTGGCCCTCTAATTTACATTTGTTAGCTTAGGAATTTGTTACTTTGAGTTGTTTTCGTTGTTTTTCAGGTTTACAAGCACTGGGAAAGGAGTTTCACTAAAATTGCCAGAATTGCCCGTACAGATCAATCATCTTTGAAAATTAAACTGTATTGATTCAAGAAGAACCAGGATATGAGCCATATATGCTTAGAAAGATCCAGAAGTCTATTTTCTGGAGAATTTTACGGCTCGTAAAAATGATTTTTCTACAGAAAGTTATGGCCATTTTAGTAGACAAAGGTCAGGCTGTGCGGGATTTCAGCGTGAACAGAAGTTTTGAAGGGCATGTGAAGACTTAAATCCAACATCCCACATTGGTTGGAAACACATTTCTATATCCCACATCCCACATCGGATTGGAAACACATTCCACTTGTGGTATTGGCCTATATAAGACCCACTCCACTTCATCATTCAGTGTACAATTCTTGAGCCACTTTGGTGTTTACCGGTGGACGTCCGTCAGCATTCTGGTGGATCCCGAAGGCATTGCTACCACGAGGGGAAGCACCGCCCGTCAGTGAGTGGAATTTCTCCCATGTAAAGTTGTTTATTTATTTCTTTATATTCAACTGTTTTAGTTTAAATGTTTAGCACTTGTTATTATAGTTTTATAGTTATGAGTGGCTAGACTCTTCAGCTAAGGTTGAAGATGAAGCCCCGCCGTTGTTTGGCGTAGTAGTTCAGATTTGCTTGTACAAATCTGAAAATTTTTAGTATAAATGTTTTGTCAATTATTTGAGTTAATCTTATAATTGATTGAGTTTAAATTGTCTGTTGGATTTTCTTTGTGTTTCATCTGATGGATACATTGAATGCTTTTCGATTAAATTGGATTCCCTTTGTGATTTGTTAAGAGCGGATACATCGGGTGCTTTTGGTTTAGTTGGGATATTCTTTGTTTTTTGTCTTATAGTTGGATTCATTGAATGTTTTGATATGCTATATTTTTAGAACATGTATGCTTAACTTCGGTGGGGTGGATTCGGAAACCTTAGTGCTTTTTATTATTAGTTTTAAAATCAATTTAATTTAGTTTTTATTTGTTTTGCAAATTATCATTCAAAATTCGGAACTAGGTTAAGATAGAGTTAATTTAGATTGAAAATATACTTTCACAACGCAATTCCCTGTGGATTCGACCTTGCACTTGCACAACACTATATTGCAAACGACTCGTGCGCTTGCGAGTAAATTAAAACTCACAACAAGTTTTTGGCGCCGTTGCCGGGGAATTGTTTTGTTTGTGAAAATTTTTGGTCTGAACTGATTTTATTTTTCTACTAGTTAGTTATAAAAAAAAAAATTTAATTTAATTTAATTTAAAAAAATAAAAAATAAAATAAAAAAAATAAAAAATAAAAAAATAAAAAATAAAAAATTTAATTTAATTTAAAAAAATAAAATAATTTTTTTTTAAGTTGTGTGTTTGTTTTATTCTGCAAGTTTCTGTTGGTTAGTTTACTTTAGTGTTTTTTTAGTTGGTGTATGGTTGGTCGGAGATCCTTGGACTTAGATTTGATACATTTAGATCCCGACTTAGAAAGAACTCTTAGGAGACAGAAAAGAGTGCTAGTTGAGAGAGAGACTGTTGAGATGGCAGAGAATTATAGGAATGCAAATCATCCTGAACATGTAGAGCAACCTAGAGCTTGGAACGTGGACTCCACTACATCCTTTAGGGACTTGTTCGCACCAGTTGCGACTAACTCATCCTCTTGCATAGTGTTGCCACCGACCAATGCCACCCACATTGACTTGAAGCCACATGTCATCCAACTCTTACCCTCATTCTATGGCTTAGATCTTGAAAATCCTTATAGCCATGTGAAGAAGTTCAAAGACATTTGTGCCACATTCAAATTCCAGAACTTCTCTGAAGAGTCAGTCCATCTTCGACTCTTCCCTTTTTCTCTTCACGATAGAGCTAGGGCGTGGTTAGATTCCAACACGCCCGGGTCTATTACATCTTGGGAAAACCTGCTTAGCAAATTTTATCATAAGTTTTTCCCAATGTCTAGAGTGAATGAGTGCCGAAAGGAGATTAGCTCTTTCACTCAGGACGAGGATGAGAAGTTCTCTAAAAGCTGGGAGCGCTTTAAAGAGTTACTGATCAGATGCCCTCCACATGGATATGAGAAGTGGAGACTCGTTCAATTCTTCTACCAAGGGTTGACTCAACCCAACCGTAGCATGATCGAGTCTATGAATGGGGGGCATTCTTGAGTCTGACAGGAGACGAAGCATATATGGCGTTGGACAAGTTGTCCAACAACTCACAGCAGTGGGATTTTTCAAGCTGTCGAGATAAGTCCATTCGTGCTCCTAAGAGGGGAGGCATCTATGAGGTCAGAGAGGATGCTGATTTAAGGATAAAGTTAGATGCCCTCACTAAGAAGATTGACGCTCTCACTGTGAGGCAATCCATCAATGCTGCCAACACATTCAATGTTGAAAGCTGTTCCATCAGTGCTAGTCCCATGCATCTAGCACATAATTGCCCTTCAACGCCTGCTTGTGCCGAGTATCCTATGGAACAAGTAAATGCTTTCAATGACTTTCGAAGGCAGTCAAATGGATCGTACTCCGAGACGTACAATCCAGGGTGGCGGAACCACCCAAATTTTTCATGGAGGCAGAACCAACCAATGAATCAGGGAGGAGCCCCTCATCATGCTCAAAATCAATATCCTCCCGGATTTGCCCCACAAATTCCTAATCATGGTCGTTCTGCCCATCCAGCACCTTCACCTGTTTACCACGCACCCACTCAAACACCAGTGCCAGTTTCACAGTCGCTAGAGGACACCTTTAAGGAGTTCATGAAGGCGACTAGCCAAAATATGAGTGATGTGAGGAGTGCAACAGTGGTAAATACCCAAGCAATTGCCAAGCTGGAGAGTCAAATAGGGCAAATTGCAAGTCACTTGGGTGAGAGAGAGAAGGGGAAGTTCCCCAGTCAACCCGTGCCTAACCCAAAAGGACAATATATGGTTGAGAGTTCATCAACTCCTACGCACGGGGCGGAACAAGTACAATCGATTGTCACACTGAGGTTTGGGAGACAAGTGGACAATTTAGTGGAAGAGAGCCCTGCTATGCAGCAAGGGCGAGGGAGTGGCAACACAGAGAAGAGAGATGCTGAGCCATCTACAACCACACCTACTGAGAAAGACCCTCCTAGGTCGTTTGTACCTAGAGCGCCCTACCCCGAGAGATTACAGGTGCCCAAGAAAGGAGGGAAGTATGAGGAA
This sequence comes from Bretschneidera sinensis, assembly GCA_023935145.1. Taxonomy (NCBI): domain Eukaryota; kingdom Viridiplantae; phylum Streptophyta; class Magnoliopsida; order Brassicales; family Akaniaceae; genus Bretschneidera; species Bretschneidera sinensis. The sequence goes on along the minus strand of CM043700.1, from coordinate 80,640,308 downwards.
ATTTTGGAGGTATTCAAGCAAGTCCAAATCAATATCCCATTTTTGGATGCCATCCATCAAATGCCATCATATGCCAAGTTTCTAAAGGACTTGGTCACTATCAAAAGGAGGACGAATGTCCCAAAAAAGGCATTTTTGACCGAGCCGGTCAGCTCAATCCTTCAGTGCAAGCTACCCATCAAGTATAAGGACCCGGGGTGTCCTACCATCTCTTGCACGATAGGAGTCAGCCACATTGAGAGGGCTCTCTTGGATCTAGGGGCGAGTGTGAATCTTCTACCCTACTCAGTCTATTTACAGTTGGGGTTAGGAGAATTGAAGCCCACATCCACTACGCTTCAATTGGCTGACAGGTCAATGAAAAGACCACGGGGAATAGTTGAGGACGTTTTGATAAAAGTGGATAAGTTCTATTTCCCCGTGGATTTTATTGTGCTTGACACAGAGCCAGTTCAGAATGTAGGGATTCAAATACCGATGATTCTAGGGCGACCATTCTTAGCCACGGCTAACGCCCTGATAAATTGTAGGACAGGGGTGATGAAGATCTCCTTCGGAAATATGACAGTGGAGTTGAATATTTTTGATATCACTAGGCAACCACATGAATATGATGAAGTGAGAAATGTATGCTTGATAGAGGAGATTCTTGAGGAGACTGTGAATGAATCAAGCACTGTGGATCCCTTGGAGGCATGTTTTGCTCACTTTGGAGAGGACTTGGGCTTAGATAAGTTACTCGATGAAGTAAATGTCATTTTGGAGTCTGATCCTCGAGAAATCAGTGAGACAAAGGAAACCACAACACCTGAACCTCACAAGAAGGAACTTAAGCCTTTACTGGATAATCTTAAGTATAAGTTCCTAGGTCCAGCATACTGTTTGTCTGTGATAATAGCTTCAGATTTGGGAGAAGCTCAAGAGGAGAAATTAGTTGACGTCTTAAGAGAGCATAAGGAAGCTATAGGCTGGACTATTGAGGATGTCAAGGGGATCAGCCCCTTGTTGGTAATACACACGATACAGTTCGAGGAGAATGCCAAGCCATCGAGGGAGCCACAAAGAAGGCTCAACCCTGCTATGCAAGAGGTTGTGGGGGCAAAAGATATTAAGCTGTTAGAGGCAGGGATCATTTATCCCATCTCTGATAGCAAGTGGGTGAGCCAGATTCATGTTGTGCCCAAACGTGCTGAATTAACGGTAGTGCAGCATAAGGACAACGAGTTGGTTCCAACTCGTGTTCGGTCAATTTGGAGAGTGTGTATCAGCTACCGTAAATTGAATGCTGCCACTAGGCCTGATCATTTTTCATTCCCATTTATTGATCAGATGGTGGAGCACTTAGTTGGGCATGTTTACTAATGTTGGGTCTGGCTGAAGACGTTAAACTTAGCGCTCATGGGAGGCACCCCACAGCTTATCTTTTCTTTTGTTTATTTATTATTTCGCATATTTATGATTAATGTTTGTTTCCAGTATTTTTTTTGTTTTCCAGTTTTTCTTTTTCAGGGACAAAGCGTACTTCAGTTCAAGTTTGGGGGTATGCTATGAGCCATACCAGTCCAGATAGTTCTCCATATCTCAGGTCAGCTCTTTCCATATTAGTCACACATTGGGGTCAATGTGTAATTTAAGTTTGGGGGTATGGGAGACACATCACACACTTTGTCCTAATTTGTTGTCTTTTCGTCATAGAGATAAATGCATGCTCATGTTATCGTGAAATTTTAGTTGATCTAAACATTTTCTGTGATGTGATGTCATTAGTGAGCTTAACAATTTGAACACATGATCTGGTGATAAATTTTTAAAATTTAGTTACTTACTTTAGGCATTTTGAGAATTCACATGTTTGATCTAATCTAACATGAGCACATTAGCACAAATTATGTGAGGTATGACATGTGATTTTAATGTGTATTTTTCCTTATCTTAACTAAAACTGGATGACTTGTTGGATGAACTCTTGGGCATAGAAAAATATAAAATAAAAAAATTATCAATAAACTTTTCGCTGAGTAACTGGACCTCTTGCCTCAGTAAGCAGTGAGTGTTCACGTCAAAAGGTGGAATTTTGCTTGGTAATATTAAGGTCGGTTTAATTTCGTAGCCTTTTTGACTCGAGTTAGTAAGTCCTTAGGGGCGTCTTTACACCTAATGCCCTAAAACCACCTGATTTGGGAGTCATTGACTTAACACTCGCTACATGGGTCAATTAGAAAGCTTAAGGGAACTAAACATAGCCGTGCCTTATTAAAAAAAAAAAAATACTATGCCTTTGTCGTTCATTTTTGATGGGAAATTCGGTGTATCTTGAGACATGGAGACCTTACACATTAGAGTTACTTGGAAGCTTCATTTTTATATGCTAATTCACCTTACACTGATTCAAACTTGTGATGCCTTATCATGCCTTTTGTAAGTAATTAGATTTTAACATTTCTATTCATTGCGAAGATGGGTTTACCTTTTTAAGCTTGCTTATGAATGAATATCATGGTGATGTGTGCTCCTTAAATTTTTGGATACCATGAGTGATGACTTTATCTTTATGTTCTTTGTTTTTCATTGAGTCTTTTATTTTGTTTTGCTAAATGACTAGCAAATTGTAAGTTTGGGGGTATTTGATGAGTGCCAAATATTGCATATTTTGGCCCTCTAATTTACATTTGTTAGCTTAGGAATTTGTTACTTTGAGTTGTTTTCGTTGTTTTTCAGGTTTACAAGCACTGGGAAAGGAGTTTCACTAAAATTGCCAGAATTGCCCGTACAGATCAATCATCTTTGAAAATTAAACTGTATTGATTCAAGAAGAACCAGGATATGAGCCATATATGCTTAGAAAGATCCAGAAGTCTATTTTCTGGAGAATTTTACGGCTCATAAAAATGATTTTTCTACAGAAAGTTATGGCCGTTTTAGTAGACAAAGGTCAGGCTGTGCGGGCTGTGCGGGATTTCAGCGTGAACAGAAGTTTTGAAGGGCATTTGAAGACTTAAATCCAACATCCCACATTGGTTGGAAACACATTTCTATATCCCACATCCCACATCGGATTGGAAACACATTCCACTTGTGGTATTTGCCTATATAAGACCCACTCCACTTCATCATTCAGTGTACAATTCCTGAGCCACTTTGGTGTTTACCGGTGGATGTCCGTCAGCATTCTGGTGGATCCCGAAAGCATTGCTACCACGAGGGGAAGCGCCGCCCATCAGCGAGTGGAATTTCTCCCATGTAAAGTTGTTTATTTATTTCTTTATATTCAGTTGTTTTAGTTTAAATGTTTAGCACTTGTTATTATAGTTTTATAGTTATGAGTGGCTAGACTCTTCAGCTAAGGTTGAAGATGAAGCCCCGCCGTTGTTTGGCGTAGTAGTTCAGATTTGCTTGTACAAATCTGAAAATTTTTAGTATAAATGTTCTGTCAATTATTTGAGTTAATCTTATAATTGATTGAGTTTAAATTGTCTGTTGAATTTTCTTTGTGTTTCATCTGATGGATACATTGAATGCTTTTCAATTAAATTGGATTCCCTTTGTGATTTGTTAAGAGCGGATACATCGGGTGCTTTTGGTTTAGTTGGGATATTCTTTGTTTTTTGTCTTATAGTTGGATTCATTGAATGTTTTGATAGGCTATATTTTTAGAACATGTATGCTTAACTTCGGTGGGGTGGATTCGGAAACCTTAGTGCTTTTTATTATTAGTTTTAAAATCAATTTAATTTAGTTTTTATTTGTTTTGCAAATTATCATTCAAAATTCGGAACTAGGTTAAGATAGAGTTAATTTAGATTGAAAATATACTTTCACAACGCAATTCCATGTGGATTCGACCTCGCACTTGCACAACGCTATACTGCAAACGACTCGTGCGCTTGCGAGTAAATTAAACTCACAACAGCACACAAGCAACAAGAGCTTACCAAAGGATTTACACAGCTTACCAACACAGTTAAGACGAGAAATCTAAGAAGACTTTTGCACAATAGAAAATAATAACAAGTTTAATTAAAAGAAGTAAACATGGCTCTGATACCAAACATGAGTAGGACCATGAGAAACGAAATATAATCATTATAACATAACATCATAAATTTGAATAAACTTGAATAAACTTGTTTTGAAATATTTATTTGAAAACGAGATTAAAAATGAGTAGAAAAATTTACAAATACAAGAGGGCATAAACCTTTTATCTTTTCACACTCTTATACAAAGTTTCTTACTCCGAAAATGCACTCTACAACATTGTTCGATTAATTACATATTTCTGTTCGATTAATTACATATTTATGGCTGGACTATGGATTTCAAATGGTTTGGAATCCGAAGTGCTGATTTAACATGTTGTGAAACATGCAAACAATTATGATGAATAATACGAAAACAAATAGATAGAGAAAGCAACTAAACACACAGATTTAACGTGGTTCGACAGTATGCCTACGTCCACGGAAGTGAGCAGTGGCTAAATTTCACTATATCAAAGTAGGGTTACATCATATGTATTTATATTAACCCTAGCCTTATAGAGGTATTAGAAAATTCCTCAAATACCCCTGCACCCCCAACCTATTAATCGTCCCTGCCAATAAGACAATAAATTCCAAGCCCAAAAGGCTGTAAATATGTTCCACTATATTTTTTTACAAATTTATCAATGTTATTGATCCAATGTAACATTTGATATACCACCCAACCTTAAAAAAAATATTGAAATGATTATCATTAAAGTTTTTTGTTCTTGATTTAACTTGATCGAAGAAAAGAATTTTGAATCTTCAAATAAACTGAGTTTAAAATATTTTTATACTTTCTACTCAATCTTTCAGAAAAATGAAGACAAATGGAGAAGAAGGGATAAGGTTATTAAAGGGGTATTTAGGGGTTTCCAAAATATTTGGTGATGAGGACTAACATTTGACTGAAAATTTAACATTTGACTAACATGATAACTAATGGGAGTATTTTTCTATAATGTAACCTACGAACCTTAGGTATGAAACAATAATTTTTAATACCATAAGTATGTTTTTGTAATTACCCCCTAAACTCAAGTATGAAATTATAATTTACCCTTAGTTTAATACAAACTATACAAAAGAAAATAAAAGTTAGATTTTAAAAGTGTTTGATTAATCCAATTCTTCAAAATTTCAACACTAGTATACACTTGGTCCTAGAATCTCAATAACTAAGTTTCATCTTACCAAAACATAAAGTGAATGAAAATAGAACAAATTAATTCATAAGCTTTTGGAAAACATATTGAAAATCCGAGAGAAATACTTTCACAAGAACAAATGGTCTTCTTTAACTAAATAATATGAAAAAGAAACATGCTGTTCACATATTTAAATTCTAATTGGCCTTTTTTTATGGAAGCTAGCATTTTTTGTTGGAGGGTTTCTAAGAAGAAAAAAGAAATGAAATGACAATACTTTAATCAGTAAATTTCTCAACCCAACTTTTGAAAACCCCAACCCAACCCATTACACCGGTTTGAGTCAAGTTTGTGAGTCCACCGGTTTCTATGCTCACCCCTAGTAAGGTGCCCTAAACTTAAATTACTTCAGTTACATTGTTCTATATTTGGGAAGTGGTTAAAGCATGTTTAAATCAGTAAATTTAAATAATTTTTTCTTTGAACCACTTTAAGTTTACTGATTTAGGAATACTTTAATCAATTTCTATAAGAATTTGTACTTTTCTTTTTGTGTTAAATTTGATTAGGCGTTTGAATCTTTTACTTGACCCTATAGGATTGCATAGGCAGTTGTTTAGGAAATATAAAACTTAGTAACAATTTCTTTATGTAACAAAGAAAGATTTTTGTATGTACTTTAAAGAAGGACAATTTGGATTTATCATAGCCCATCAATGGTTGTGATGAGAGTCGTAAAATGAATCTTAATAGTACTTAACTGTTATCATTTTAGGGTTGATCTAGGTTTTAATTGCACTTTTATACGTTAACAACTCTAAAGTATCATTCCTGCATCATTGATCTATTTCGGTGCATTTTCAGGTACTTTAAGCTCAAAAGATGAGGAAAAGTTATCATTGCTTGAAGCACAAAGACTCGAGGCATACTGGAGTGAAGGAATGCTTCTGAAAGGACAAGATGGAGGGCTTAAAAGAGCAACAGCTGCTGCCCACACTGGAAAGAGTTTCACTAAATTGTGAGAATTACCAGTACAGATCAATCATTTTTGAAAATTAAACTGTATTGATACAAGAAGAACCAGGAGATGAGCCATATATTTTAGAAAGATCCGGAAGTCTATTTTCTGGAGAATTTTATGGTTCATCAAAAGGATTTTTCTAGAGAAAGTTATGGCAGGTTTAGTAGACAAAGGTCAGGTTGTGCGGGCTGTGCGGGATTTCAGCGTGATTTTGGGCTTAAATCCCACATCCCACATTGGTTGGAAAACGCATTTCTATATCCAACATCCCACATCGGATGGGAAACATATTGCACTCTTGGTATTTTCCTATATAAGACCCACTCCACTTTAGCTTTGAGAATCAATCGGGGATGAATCCAGAGGGTCTTTAGGAGCAATCCAGAGGGCCTTTAGGAGGAACCCGAAGTTTAAAGTTTGAAGGTCGGGAGAGATGATCGTCAGGAGGCCGGAGGCAACTCGAGGACGCATGAGCCCCATGACCGGCTAGTCTCCAAGCAAGGCGAAGGGATGAATCCCTAGGTGTAGTTGTTCTTATTTTTCCTTTATTTGATTCGGTTGTAGTTGGAATTATTTTCGTTAAATATTGTTATGTTTTATTCTTTAATTTAATTAGTAGATTTATTATAACTCCGGTGGTTGCATGCTTCTTTTCCATATAAGTTCAGTCAGGCTTTTCTTATGTGTATCTGTTTGGGTGTGATTGAGTTCGGTAGATCTCTTTTATAGATTTGTCCATTGCTGTGGTATCGTCGTTTAGATATATCGTCATCTCTTGATAATTTATAAGTTAGGTCATGTGTGCTTGAAATTGAAGAAGATTTCATAACAATTACATTAGGATTTATAAATGCACTTTAATTGAATATTTTCCGATTGCCTGTTTGGGATGTGAAACTTGCAATCGAGATAAAAACAACTGAATCAAGTTAGGATTAGAGCAACAAACCTAGGGAGGATTTTCGGAACCTTGTCATTTTATTTTAAACTTATTTACACAATTACCCTTTTTCTCAAACAACTCAGATTCTTTTAATCTTTTATCGTTTGTGTTGAGGTTTACACCTTCTTTTGTACTTAACTTGTTTCCTTGTGGAATCGACACCCCAAAACTATACTACAATAACCGCGTTATGTTTTGGGCGTAATCAAATTTTGACGCCGTTGCCGGGGAAACACGCTTAAGTACAAGGAAGCTTGTCATCTTTAAGTGTGACAGTAAATTAAAAAAAAAAAAAATTCCTGTTTTATTTATTTTATTTCCTCTCTGATTCATTTGGTGCATGCTTAGACAAGAGATCTGTGAGGTAGATTCATTAGAGGACCTGAGCTAGAATTACTCTCTCCTTCCGAGTCTGATAGTGAAACCTCGCTTAGATCAACCCATAGAGAAAACTCAAGTGAGAATCTAGAGGATTTTGTTAACATGGCCGATAACCATAATGAGAATGTTGCTAGGACACTTCAAGATTACCTCCACCCTACACGCACATCCATACCGTCATGCATCATGTTTCCAGCAAATACTCACCATCAAGATCTTAAACCAGGGATGATTCAATTACTCTCTACTTTCCATGGCTTGGATAACGAAAACCCATATGTGCACATTAGAAAGTTTGAGGAAGTAGTTGCGACTATTCATAGTCAAAACGAAACTCATAACATTATGAAACTTAAGCTATTTCCTTTCACTTTGAAGGATAGAGCCAAGAGTTGGCTATACTCACTTAGACCACGATCTATTGGGTCATGGACTGAGATGACTCAGACTTTCTTTAACAAATACTTTCCCCAACATAAGACCAACACTTTGAAAAGGCAAATCTCCACCTTTGCACAAAAGGATAGTGAGACTTTATATCAGTCTTGGGAGAGATTTAAGGAGTTATTTAGTACGTGCCCTCACCATAGGTATGAGAGTTGGCGCTTAGTGAGCTATTTCTATGAGAGACTTACCTATAGAGAGCGCCAATTCGTAGAGATGATGTGTAATGGTGGGTTTTTAGAGAAAGATCCTGATGAGGTCATAGAGTACCTCAATGAGCTTGCTGAAAAAGCTCACACTTGGACTGGACCTAGTGCTACTGAAAGCACAAATAGGTCACGACCTATAAGGCACCCAAATGATGGTGGAATTTACCATCTTAGGGAAGAGGATAACCTTAGAGCCAAGGTCGAGATGCTCACTAGGAGATAAATGAGTTAAAGACTAAGAACTTAAAGCCAACACACGTGATTAATCATGCAAAATCTTTTGAACCATGTTTTGTGCGTGACGGGGTAGATCATCTCCTCCAAGAATGCCCCACATTTGCTAATACGAGAGGGCTGTATAAGGAACAATGTAATGCCTTAGGCATGTACAAAAAGCCTCTTGCACCTAACACTTATAACCCGGGGTGGCAAAATCACCCCAACTTCAGCTGGAAATCTGAAAACCAGCATGCACAGCCCTCTAGATCATCCCCTGCACCTTATCGTGCACCCTCATCCTCTGGGAACTCGCTAGAAGACACCTTACAAGCCTTTATAGAGGCACAAGGTAAGACAAACCAAAGGTTTGAGGCATTATTTACGCAGATGATGGAAGAGTATAAAGAAATAAAGAGCCAAGTGTCCAAGTTGATGAGCTACTTGAGTGTGACTGAGCGAGGTAAGTTTCCTGTTCAAGCTCAGTCCACATCCCATGGTCAACACCTAGTACAAAAGAATTTGGAGGAGGTGAATTCCATTGAGACACAAGGTGGTAAATCATTACACAACCCAACAATGAAAAAATTAGAGGATGTGGCTGAAAGCCTTCAAGCACAAGCATAAATGATGGACTCGTTCATGGAAAAGGTCCAGCACCTTAATCCATTAGAGTCCACCTTCACCCATGGCTTCACCAAAGCATATATCGAGCCAGCATTTGCGGATGTTACTGATGACATCCTTGAGGCCCCTCCCAAGCATAGAAGCACCGAATTTGGCAATGAAGCAGTGGCGGATGCATTCAAGCTATGTTTTTCAAGGAGGGAATAAAAGCGTCTGGCTGAAAACGTAAAACTTAGCGCTCATGGGAGGCAGCCCACAATGTATCCTTTTACTTTTACTGTTTTTCATATTTCTTTTTCTTGTTTATTATTATTCTTTTGCTGTTTTCCAGTTTTACTTTAGTATTTATTTTTCAGGGATAAATAAACGAAGCAGTTCAAATGATCGTGCACAACTTTCAACTCCACGCACCGTTGGTTAAAAAGGGAGTTTCCTTAACTTTCATTCTTTTTCATTGAGGACAATGCTTATCTTAAGTTGAGGGTGGAAGATATACATTTCTTATTGCATATCATTGAACTGCTTGGTGTCATTTTTGTTTGTTTTTAGCATGCTTGGTGTTTGTCTTAGAGTTAATTTACATGTTAATGATATAAACTTAATTGAGATAACATATAGCATTTAGAAGAAGTTAAATCTTGCTTCAGTTTGAAATTAATTTAAGCATCAATCTTCATTTGGTTAGAGACTCTAGTTTGTGGTAAGATTGTATGATTAGTCTATAACATCTAGAGAAATTTTAGGTGTGATTATTTTGTGAATATTTTTATGGTCTCAACAAGCTCTAGAACTTACTTGATAATCACTTGAGGCGAATTCCTAGAATGCACACTACTTAGGATATGATATAGGCCATTTTTGGACCGTTTGAACCTTTCAAACCTATCATTGCTATATTTATCACTAGTCGCCTATTCGAGCCTTTTTTCTTGAAAAGAAAATTGAGCCTTGTTTCTTTCGATAAACCATTTACTTACCTTTATGAGCCTAAAAATATTTTTATCCTTACCTTTCTTTTAAAAGAACTTAGTTATACACATATTGTGAGAAGCACTTAAAAGGAGTAAGGGTGGAAATATGAAAAAAAATATCACTACCGCAACCCAAGTACATTAAAGGAGATAAGTTAGGGGTTGTGGAAAAGAAAAGAAAAAAAAATGAAAAAGAAGGTGAATGGTTATGTGCCAAAATAAAAAAAAAATGAATTATGGCAAAGAAAGAAGAAAGAAAGAAAAAAAAAATGGTGATTTGTTGAAAGAATTGCTCGAAAAATGGTTGATAGAGTTGGGTGTTGAAGTAAGGTTATCCAGTGCTTAAAGAGCTGTGTTCAAAACTATGAGATTAAGTTCTTTTACTTGTGAATTCTTCCCATTCTTTCTTAGCCTTTACCTTAGCCGAACGTTTCAAGCTTATTAAAGACCTATTGATCCAATGTAGTGTGATTTTTCTACAATAGTGGAGAGTGATTTGAAAAGTGAGCTTATAGAGCTTGTTTTTGTGATTGATGTCATGCAATTTATTATATTTTTAGAGGCCAAGACTTGTATTCATGAATGTTATGCATAAAATCATCCGGGTGTTTGGATTAATGGTTTGTGGTAAGATGGATGTTAAGAGTCAATAACGATTTTAAGATTGATGTTTGGATTATTTTTGGACTTAGGTGAAATTTAATGATTCTATGTGTCGTATGTTATGTGCAATTTTTGAGACAAAAAGTGAATTACTCTTGGTTCAACGCTAGCATTGCTTTACTTTGTTTTTAACTCCTACCATAAAATTCATCTCTTATTTTCGCTTCAATTGCTAGGGACTAGCAATAAGCTAGTTGGGAGTTGTGATGAGAGTCGTAAAATGCATCTTAACAGTACTTAACTGTTATCACTTTAGGGTTGATCTAGGTTTTAATTGCACTTTTATACGTTAACAACTCTAAAGTATCATTCTTGGATCATTGATCTATTTCGGTGCATTTTCAGGTACTTTAAGCTCAAAAGATGAGGAAAAGTTATCATTGCTTGAAGCACAAAGACTCGAGGCATACTGGAGTGAAGGAATGCTTCCAAAAGGACAAGATTGAGGGCTTAAAAGAGCAACAGCTGCTGCCCGCACTGGAAAGAGTTTCACTAAATTGCGAGAATTGCCCGTACAGATCAATCATCTTTGAAAATTAAACTGTGTTGATACAAGAAGAACCAGGAGATGAACCATATACACTTAGAAAGATCCGGAAGTCTATTTTCTGGAGAATTTTATGGTTCATCAAAAGGATTTTTCTAGAGTAAGTTATGTCAGTTTTAGTAGACAAAGGTCAGGCTGTGCGGGCTGTGCGGGATTTCAGCGTGATTTTGGGCTTAAATCCCACATCCCACATCGGTTGGAAAATGCATTTCTATATCTCATATCCCACATCGGATGGGAAACATATTACACTCTTGGTATTTGCTTATATAAGACCCACTCCACTTTAGCTTTGAGAATCAATCGGGGATGAATCCAGAGGGCCTTTAGGAGCAATCCAGAGGGCCTTTAGGAGGAACCCGAAGTTTAAAGTTTGAAGGTCGGGAGAGATGACCGTCGGGAGGTCGGAGGCAACTCGAGGACGCATGAGCCCCATGACCGGCTAGTCTCCAAGCAAGGCGAAGGGATGAATCCCTTGGTGTAGTTGTTTTTATTTTTCCTTTATTTGATTCGGTTGTAGTTAGAATTATTTTCGTTAAATATTGTTATGTTTTATTCTTTAATTTAATTAGTAGATTTATTATAACTCCGGTGGTTGCATGCTTCTTTTCTATATAAGTTCAGTCAGGCTTTTCTTATGTGTATCTGTTTGGGTGTGATTGAGTCCGGTAGATCTCTTTTATAGATTTGTCCATTGTTGCAGTATCGTCGTTTAGATATATCGTCGTCTCTTGATAATTTATAAGTTAGGTCATGTGTGCTTGAAAGTAAAGAAGATTTCATAACAATTACATTAGGATTTATAAATGCGCTTTAATTGAATATTTTCCAATTGCCTGTTTGGGATGTGAAACTTGCAATCGAGATAAAAACAACTGAATCAAGTTAGGATTAGAGCAACGAACCTAGGGAGTATTTCCGGAACCTTGTCATTTTTATTTTAAACTTATTTACACAATTACCCTTTTTCTCAAACAACTCAGATTCTTTTAATCTTTTATCGTTTGTGTTGAGGTTTACACCTTTTGTTGTATTTAACTTGTTTCCCTGTGGAATCGACACCCCAAAACTATACTACAATAACCACGTTATGTTTTGGGTGTAATCAGATAGATAGTGAATTTTGTTCCAAATCTTAAAATGAATAATGTGTGGAGTTCAATGATGAGAACTCGATCATAAAACGCTCGAATTTGAAGAAAACGAGGACTAAGACATAACTTTTTTTTTTTTTTTTTTTAAGATTAACCAATTGCAAGCCCAATCCTAAGCCTAAAAACTTGCACCAAGACAAAACCCGTATGTTGACTCAAAACATGAACTAGAAACCAATCCAGGCACATTGGACCGATCGGTACGGTTAATGAACCAATCAGTCCAAAGCCGTCATCAGAATTTTAGATTTCGTCTTTATTACAAAATCTTCTAGATTTCATTATGTAATCTTTCCTTTGACCATTCGTGATCATCAAGAAATATCATAGAACATATCTACCATCGATCGCGATTACGATTTTATTCTGATTTTATTTTTGAAATATTGCAAAAATATGCCAAGAATATATCGATTCTGTAAATCTCTTTACCAGCATCCATTTCGATAACGAACGATCTCACCGCTCATCCGGATTTACCCTAGATACATTTTTACCTATAAATACCCTCATCCACCATCATTTTCAACAAACCAGAACACATCTTCACACCTTGTCTACACCTGCAGACACCACATTCTCTAAACATTCTGTATTCCTACTGAAATTTTAGCAGATCCTCCCAACAATTTATTTTAGGTATTTCTAGGTTAGTAATTTGTATATATAGGTATTTCTCTTATCTGGCTCATTACCCAAGGCCACTCCCTTTAAAGAATGTGGATATAGAGAGTGTGTGAATTACGATGAATAGGCATATGAAAACAAGTGAAATCTACCAAATCTAATAAAAACCCTTTATAAGTAGCAAGGAAGCTCCTGTGATGGATGCGCTTTTAATATATTAGATAAGTGATTGTTATCATCCAAGCACGAAGCAAGGATGACAAGTAACGATTCTCCATTTTGACTTTGAAGGGGGTCAAATCCCTTGTCATTGGTATGCGTGAGAGATTCCAAGGCTTGGGAGATTTGAGTACAAGAGAGTGAAGAATTAAAGCTCCCTTTCTTACCTAGATCGGAGTCTTACGCTTTGTGTTTCAAGGAAAATTATTCAAAACTTTAATTCAAGTATTATTATCATACACTAATAGTAAAGCTAAGTACACATTTTTCAATTTGTATTCACATAAAGCGACACCCAAACATTGTTATTAAAATGACATGGTAAAGTAAACACTTGAAAGTAAATATATAAAGGAAAAAGTGCTTTAACTACAAAATAAGAAAATATTAAAACTACTTGTAATGTGAAGATTAAAGAAAGAAGTGAATTAAAAAGTGTTGATTTAAACTAGATGGATTAAAACTATGCTAATTAAACTAGATGGTTTAAGACTAAGCTACTTTAAACTAGATAGATTAAATATGTGGATTAAAACTAAACTACTTTAAACTAGATAGATTAAACATAGATTAAACTAAACTAACATGTGATTAAAAGGAAGATTCAAGATAACTAGTAACATGTGAATATAAAACATTCTTAGTGGACCCAAGAGGGTCCGAATTCTTCATGGACCAAAGAGGGTCCAAATTCTCTCTAAGAAACAAAAATGGGCATATGATTGATAATAACTTAGAGATGGCTTTTAACTTAGAAGACATGAAATGAACATTTTTAAAGAACTAAACTAAGGAAAATACATTAAAACTACCATTGATTTAACATTGCATTTACCAAAGAGGGATTAAATTAGGAATATTAGCAAGCTAAGAGGAAAAAGATATACAACTAGTATGGAGAAATTAAATACTAAGGTTACGAAGAAAACTAGTGAATACTTAAAACTAAGGTAGATTTTATCAAGGAAGCTAAACTATCTAATCAATTTTCAAGGTATTTTAAACATGTAAATCATACTAGCAATTTAGCTTACAACTAAAAGAAACTTAACCAACCTTTTTTAGCTAAGGAAAATCTCCATGTGTGGGGATAATCCTCGAAGATCCATATGTTCATATGGACTTGATAAGTTAAAAGGATGGACTTGATTAAGGATTAAAAGGCTAATTTCTAGGTGTGGTCAAATTCCAAAAGAAGTGCACTCTCTTGTTCTTTCTTTTTTCTTTTCTTCCTTGTTTATATGCTCTCTCTTAATTACTATACTCCTCTCTTTTTATACTACTCAAAAGTCTAAAGTCTCTCTCACAAAGTTTATCTTCTTCTTCTATTTTTTCACTTCCGTTTCTTTGTACTAAGTAGGGGTATTTATAGGGGAAGTGAAGGCTGTCCAAGTGAATAAAAAACAACAAAAACAACAAGTGAGAGAGGGTATGGCCAGTTATGTAAGAGGGGGGAGAGAGAGGTGCAAATTTTTAGGTGTGGAGGTGACTTTTGATGCATAACAAAAGAGTGAGAACTAGGAATGGAAGGGTGCTGTTGACCAAGCAAGAAAGAGAGGAGAAAGACATCTTCCTTTAGGTGGTCGGCCATGAGGAAGAGTAGAGGGTATTTTTGAGGTGTGGGGGGTAGCTTTTGACGTATGGGAAAAAGGAGGAGAGATTAGGAAGAAAGGTATGGTTAACAGAGCATGAAAAAAAGGAGAAAACTTTCTTTTTTGGTGGTCAAATGAACAATTTTAAAGGTGGACAAATGGGAGCTAAAAATGGGAAAGTATTTTAGCATAAAATAAAAAAGAGTAAGAATTCTTCATATCATAGTTGGCCATATTAAGAGGAATAAGTGCAGTGTTTTTTGGTTCAAAAAGTGGACTTTGATGCATGAAAAAATAAGAAAGCTAAAAGAGGAAAGTGTGTAAGACCAAGGGAACAAGGAGGAAGAAGACTTCCTCTTTTACACATTCAAATGGTCGATTATCTAGTGGAGGAATAGTACAGATTTTCAAGTGCAAGCATGTGATTTTGATGCATGAAAAAGTGGGAAAGTTAAAGAGGAAAGTTTGTAAGACCAAAGGAAAAAAGATGAAAAAAAAGTTCTTCAATTTGGCATACAATGGCCGACTAACATAGGAGGAAAAATATTGCAGTTTTTAAGTTAAGGAGGAGAAGTGGTGTTTTCCATGGAGGAAGAGTGGATTTTGACTCATGGGAAGAAGTGGGATCTTATTAGGGAAAGTGTGCAATTAACAAGGCAAAAGGAGGGAGAAAACTTATCCTTTTAACACTCACATGGCTAGCGACATGAGGTGGAGAGAAAGAAACAGTTTTTTTTTTTAACTCAAGAGAGAGAGAGCTTGTATTGAAAATTGAAAAATCAAAAGATGCCAAATGGAGGGTGAAATTAGAAATTCACTCACTAAAATTAGAAGTCTTCATGTTCTTAGAATTTGGACAAAAAATGTTTGGGCTTAGCAAAAATCAACAGGCTTTAGTAGGTTTCAGATTAGGGCAAGAATTAATTAAAAATTTGTGCTTGAAATTTGGGCCAAAAGTGTTTGGGTTTAGCAAAAATCAATGAGCTTTAGTAGGTTTTGGATTAGGCCAACATTTAATTAAAGACTTTGGGGCTCTAAATTTGTGGGATCAAATAAAGCTCAATTACCTTAAGCTCGAGATGGATTTAATAGATTTTTCATAAAAAGTTTGCAATTGGCTCTAATTTGGAATTAAATTCAAACCTCCAAATTTACCACGTCCAAGCACATCGAAATCAAAGATTCATTATAAGAAACCCGCGTGCAACCCATTCAAAATTTTTGAAATGAAATTGGATGTCTATAGTTTGCCCATCTTTGATTGGGGCTCCTTTGAGAGGTCCAATCAAAGGTTGTGAGTGATCGTTGTTTCATCTCAAAAAATTTGAACGACAAATATGAGATGCTTACATAAAAGTAAACGTGTTGTTGGGAAAAGTTGGTGTCATGGGAAAACCCATCAGAATGATACATACCTGGAATGACGGAGCTGGTGTCCGTTCACTTGTGTGATACTTTCGGATTAACCAGTGCCTACTGTAAGGTCTTTTGGTGATTTGTTTGTTGGGAGGACTTTGGATTGCCTACTGGTAAGGACTTTGGTTTGTGATATTTCTTGCTGATGAGGACTTTGGTTTGTGATTTTGCCTGCTAATGAGGACTTTGGTTTGCTTACTGAAGAGGACTTTGGCTTGCCTGTTGACAAGGAATTTGTTTTTGATTCAGCCTGCTAATAAGGACTTTGGTTTGCCCGTTAACAAGGAATTTGGTTTGTGATTTTGCTTGCTAATGAGGAATTTGGTTTTTCTTATTGACAAAGACTTTTACCTATTGATTCTGCGGAGTTTTTTCATTCAAATTTGTTAAATCTAAAAGAAAACTCGAGCGTGAGCCGAATCATGGCATTTAGGATTCTGTCTTTTTAATCATAAAGTTTTGGAAAGACAAACTTCTGCATTTAGAGTCAAACTTTTACAGAGTGCTAATAGCTTTTGATCACTCACTTTATTTGACTCAAAACTTGTATTTAAACTCAACCTTCCTCCCATTTAGTTCACATTATCTAGTAGATTCAAGAACAAAAGCTTCACGATTTGTCCATAATCTCATTTTCTTCCCAAAAGTGGCCATAAAATCCAACTTGGCACAGTTGATATATTGGACCAACAACGTGAAGGGCATCGGGCTTCACAACTTCTCTTGATATGGTATCAACATGATTTTTCACTCAAGAGCGTTAGGATTGACTGGAACTCTTTGAGGGAGGTCTGATGGTTAAGGAAAAGTGTCCGAGAAAGAAGGAAAGAAAAGAAGAAAAGCTACTACAAGGGGTCCAGTGTGACTTTGAAATGATATCATGGCCTTGAGTTTTTATTACATAATAAGAAAATCCTTGGAGAATGAAAGAGAAATGGCATGTCCACAAACTCAAGTATTAATGCACTAAATTGACAGATTTTAATTTATCTATTAGCTCAACATATCTTATTCAAAGCATGAATTTCCTTTTATTATCTTTTTAACACTTGTACAAAAGATGTATTCACATAGGAATTACCAGTACGAAAAAGGGAAAAATGAGATTTTTAAGAGAGGTATTGCTACACCAAAGTGGTTGCCTACGTATCCATGATCGAAATAAATCCTTTATGTAGTTCAAGAGATGAGGACTTTTAACTTTTCTTTTGCCTAAATTGCCATTGAGGATTTTCGATTTAGTAGAAAGCTCTAACTTTTGCCTAAAGTACCTTTTTCAGGTTTTCAACTTAGTATGCTTAGTTTTCTTTTTAGAAAAGGGTGGACATAGTAAAAACACAATAATGAGGGAAGTGGGGATGCAACAATGAGGGAAGTAGAAAGGTGATCACAAGTAAAACATTTTAAGATGATCCAAATTGATAGGTTTAACAAATCCATTGTTGTCGATATTCGTGAGGTGAATGGTTCTCCCAGATAAGATCTTCTTGACAAGATATGAACCAACTTAGTTTGGTCTAAATTTGCCCCTTAGGTCACGAACTAGTGGTCTGAGATATTTTACCACATAATCTTCTTCCCTGATGCATTGGTTCTTTCTTGTTGAAGAGCCTTTAGCAACTTTTCATCAACCAATGCCAACTCATCGTATCTTCCCCAAATCCAATCTGTTTCTTCCAACTGGCTTTCAACAGTTGTCCTCATCGAAAGTATTTCTACCTTAATTGGGAGAACCATTTTTATACCATAAACCAAATAACAAGGGTGACACCTGTGAAAGATGTTGTGAAAATATTTGTATATGAACAAAATCGCAACAAGTAGTAAAGTTTAAAAAAAAAAATGTCGAACCCACAAGGACTAATTATGCTATTAAGTATTGGAATTTACCAAATTATTTACTATTTGGAAATAAAATCAAAATTTTAAAGATTTTACCACCTAAATAAAACTAAAGTTCTTGACAAAGATAAATTAAAAGAAAAACGAATAAAACTTAAGGTTGTAGAGATAATTAAAATAATCTAGAGCTTTTGATTTCACCTAGCTAATCTCACACAATTTATTATTCATTGTTATAAAATTCCAAATTTTCAAGTTGATGAAAAATAAATCCCTTGATTATTCAATGTTTACTCTCGAATAATACTAGAAATATCTCCATCTAATAATTCATCACATCTCTATGTAAATTAAATTATTTGAAGATTCATCAAGTTCTTTGGATTTTTCTTAATCTAAAATCACAGTAATTGTAGTAAAGTATCTTTATCTTTCGCTCAACTAATAGTGTTTAATCCTAAAAGCTTATAATCACAAATTACCTCTCGGTTTCATTATGATTCATTAAATCAAACAATAATTGGCTAGAAAATTATGAGCAATAAGATTAAGGATAAATACTCAACATAAAAAACTTTGAAATAAAATAACTTGGAATTTAAATTGTGTGTTCAAAGCTAGACTACATCAAAGCCCTAGAAAAATAAAATTAGTTCATAACAAATCTGAAATCAACCATGTTCTTATTGAAATGCATCAAAAGAAAACTAAAGAGAAGAGAATAAAACTCTTTTTCTTGAAATAAGTTGATGAAGCATTCAAGATTGTTGAAGATCTTTATTCATTGAGACTTGACAACCGCCCTCTTTCTCTTCTCTCTTTATTAATACTGTCTAGGAAAATCTGAAGTCTCCCCAATAAGAGAGCACCCAGCCATATATATAGGCAAACTCCTAGAAAATAAAAGGAAAGTACAAAATACAACTCCTTCTAGGAAAAGGAAAGACACTGAAATGAGAAATACTTCTACTACTAGGAAAACATGAAATAGGAAAGTAACTTAAAACAAATATAACACAAAATAGGAAAAAGTGCAGCCTAGGAAAAGGAAAGACATTGAAATGGGAAATACTTCTACTACTAGGAAAACATGAAATAGGAAAGTAACTAAAACAAAATATAACACAAAATAGGAAAAAGTGCGGCACAAGCAATTGATGTTGTGCATGCATGCAATCTAGCATGGTGCAGGCTAGATGTTGGATCAATGTGAAGGTTTTGTGCACAACGTCTTAGGCTTGTATGCATTCTCAAATTTGGTTCCTGAGCTGGTCCTAGTCCTGAAAAAAGTGGGTGCACATCCTGATTCCTACAGCGGTTAGGTGTTTTTAATCTTCTAGGCATATCAGTCTTCTTTTTCAATAAACCTTCTCATTCTTTAAAACATAAGCAAATAAAATAAAATAAATAAATCAAAAGACATAAAGGAAAACTAACAATTTTAATAAGTAAACGAGTAATAAAAATCATGTAAAAATTACACTTATCAAATTCCCCCAAACTTAAAATTTGTTAGCCCTCAAGAAAAGAAAAATAAAAAAACATCTAAAAATAAGAATTGGTTTAATTCATCAAATTTGTTGCCTCAAAGATTGCCTAAAGTTTATAATCCGAAGGAATCATTCAATATCACATAAGTCCAAAAGTTAATTCAAAACTCAATTTTACCTCATTATCAATCCTCTCATTCATCCATACCTGTCATTCTCACTTCATTAGTAGCTTCCTAGATGATTTTATGCAAACAAGTAAATACATAATGGATCTTTAGTTATGAAATTGATAATTCAAACTCTATAGGCTTGCTTTTCAAATCACTCTCCACTAATGTAGAACAGAAATATTACCAAGGATCAATAGGTCTTTATTAGGCTTGTAATGTAAGGCTAAGGTGAGGGCTACAAAGAAAAGATAAGATTCAAACAAAGCAAGAGAACTTAATTTTGAACACAAACAAAATAAATAGAGCATACTCACTTCTAACACATATACTTCTTCTCAATCATTTGAATCTCTCAAAACACCTCTCTTTATCGTTCTTTCAAAGATCATCCTCGTGTTTATTTATTTTTATTTTTTTTAACACTTCCCAACACCTTGTTGACTTTTCACACCTCCAATCTTATGACTTTGATAACATGGGCTGTGATAAAATTTATTTGTAAACTTTCTAGCTCTCACACCTTCCGTGCTCTTCTGACTTTGTGTAAACTTAATTCTCTTGAAAGGTAAGGAAATTAGTGTTTAAGCTCAAATAGGGTAGGGAATATGATGTTTTATAAAAATAAAAAATATAAGGCCAAAGTATAATTCAACAAAGCTCAAAGGGGTGACTAGGGATAAAGATAATAAATAGGTAAGCTTAAAAGGCTCAATCAATTCAAAGAATGCCTAAATCATTTCCCAAGTAATATTTTGTCTAGGATTTCGCCTCGACTGTTGATGAATGCCAAATATTGCATATTTAAGCCCCTTAATTTATATTTGTTAAGCTCTTAGTTTGTGTTATTTCATCATATTTTATCTTATTTCTGTGTTTACTGTGTTTTTCTAGGTTGTTATATGTTTAGCTTAGGAATTTGTTACTTTGAGTTGTTTTTCGTTGTTTTATAGGTTCACAAGCACTTGGAAAGGAGTTTCACTAAATTATGAGAATTACCCATACAGATGAGTCATTTTTGCAGATTAAATTGTATTGATTCAGGAAGAACCAAGAGATGAGCCATATATTCTTAGAAAGATCCGGATGTCTATTTTCTGGAGAATTTCACAACTCATAAAAATGATTTTTCTAGAGAAAGTTATGGCAGTTTTAGTAGACAAAGGTCAGACAGTACACCATGTTGCGCTCAAGCGCACAAGACTGTGATCGTGCGCACCCGCGACATCCCATATCGATTCGAAACACTTTGCAGCGCACCTGTGCTCGAGTGCACCAGTCTGCGATCGAGCGCACTCGGGCAGTATCCCACATCGGATTGGAAACACATAGTACTCTGGGAGCTTCCCTATAAAAGCCCATCTTCACTTCATCTTCGGTGTGCAATCCGGAGGATGTCTACTAGCATTTTGGGGGATCTCCAAGGCTTTACTACCACGAGGGGAAGCGCTGCACAATAGTTACGAGTGGAATTTCTCCATGTATTGTTAGTTTTAATTTATTTCTTTGAGTTATAAAGTTTTATGTTTAGCACTTTTGTGAAATTTAGCTTCATAATTATGCGAGGCTAAAACCTTCATCTAAGGTTGAAGATGAAGTCTCGCCATTGTTTAGCATTATATTTTCAGATATGTTCGTACAATTCTAATATTTTTAGTATTAATGTTCTATTTCAATTGTTTGAGTGAACTCTTATGATTGATTGTTTTTAAATTGTTAAATTAGATATTCCTTGTGTTTCATCTACCGGATACGGCAGATCATTCAAATTAGATTAGATATCCATTATGATTTGTAAATTAAATAGATACATTGGATGGTTTTGGTTTAGTTTGGGTATTCACCGTGATTTGTATAATGGTGGATTCATGGAATGATTTGATAGATTACGTTTATATAGAACTTGAAGATATATGCTTTACTTTGGCGGGGTAGATTCAGAAAACCTTAGTGTTTTTATCAGTTATTGTTAAATCAATTTAGTTTACTTTATATTTTTTTTGCAAGATACAATCCAAAATTCAGAACTAGGTTAAAATAGGCTTAGTTTAGATAAAAAATATTTTCACAATGCAATTCCTTGTGGATTCGACCTCGCACTTGCACAACACTATATTGCAAACGACTCGTGCACTTGCGAGTAATTTAAAACTCACAACAAGTTTTTGGCACCGTTGCCGGGGAATTACTTTGTTTGTGAAAATTAAATTTTTGTCTGAATTAATTTATTTTTCTACTATTTTAGTTAGCATTTTTGTTTTATTTTTCTTTTTGCAATTTTGTTTTGGTTTATTTGTTTCTTTTTGTAATTGCCTATAAAGAAACAAAAAAAAGAATATATAAAAATAAAAAAATAAATAGTTAGTTTATTTTATTGTTTTCTATTTGGTGTATGCTTGATCGGAGATCCCTGAGTTTAGAATTGACACCTTTAGATCCTGACTTAGAAAGAACTCTTAGGAGATAGAAGAGAGCACTTGTTGAAAGAGAGATAATTAAGATAAGAGAAAATTTTGGGAATGCAAATCAACCGGAGCATGTAGAGTAACTTAGAACTTGGAACGTGGACTGCACTACATCCCTTAGGGATTTGTTCACACCCGTTGCAAATAACTCATCTTCTTGCATAGTGTTGCCACCAACCAATGCCACCCATTTTGATTTAAAGCCACATGTCATCCAACTCCTACCCGTATTTCATGGCTTAGATCTTAAAAATCCTTATAGCTATGTGAAGAAGTTCAAAGATATTTGTGCCACATTCAAGTTCTAGAACTTTTCTGAGGAGTTAGTCCATTTTTGACTTTTCCCTTTTTCTCTTCACGATAGAGCTAGGGCATGGTTGGATTCCAACATGCCCGGGTCTATTACATCTTGGGAAAATCTGCCGAGTAAATTTTATAACAAGTTTTTTCCAATGTCTAGAGTGAATGAGTGCCGAAAGGAGATTAGTTCTTTCACTCAGGATGAGGATGAGAAGTTTTCTGAGAGTTGGGAGCACTTCAAAGAGTTACTGATCAAATGCCCTCCACATAGATATGAGAAGTGGAGACTCATTCAGTTCTTCTACCAAGGGTTGACTCAACCCTTGGTAGAAGAACTGAATGAGTAGCATGATCGAGTCTATGACTGGGGGGCATTCTTAAGTCTGATGGGGGAGGAAGCATACAAGGCATTGGACAAGTTGTCCGACAACTCGTAGCAGTGGGATTTTTCAAGCTGTCAGGACAAGTCCATTCGTGCTCCTAAGAAAGGAGGCATCTATAAGATTAAAGAGAACACTGATTTGAGGATAAAGATAGATGCTATCACTAAGAAGATTGACGCTCTCACGGTGGGCCATTCCATCAATGTTGCCAACACATTCAATGTTGATAGTTGTTCCATCTGTGCTAGTCCTATACATTTAGCAAAGAATTTTCCATCTATGCCTGCTTTTGCTAAGTATCCCATGGAACAAGTGAACGCTTTCAATGACTATTGGAGGCAGTCAAATGGATCTTACTCCGAGACATACAATCCAGGGTGGTGGAACCACCCTAATTTTTCATGGAAGCAGAACCTGATAAGGGTTCATAATATCTATATGTTTGATATATTTCCTCATGTTTGAATGGTTATAAATGCTTAAATCATGGATTTTGATTATGTTTCATATTTTGTGGAGTAGATTGAGGAGTTATATCAAGTTGAATTAAAAATCAAGAGATTTGGAGAGGAAAAATCGGAGCTAAAAAAGATATACATTCCAAAAGCGGTTTTTGCTTGTAAGATGTTGCCCTTGGACTTATATTGTTTAGAGGGGATGGGTTTAGTTGGAAGAAAAGAAGGTGTCTTCTATTTTTATCCACCAGGACCCGTTCTGACATGACCACAACGCAAGCTCTTTGACACCAACGATGATGACGAGGTCGAAGAATCTACAGACTTGCCTTCCATGTCCGCCGCATCTTCCCAAGGACAATTTGACAATCGGCTTGTGAGACTCGAAGACAAAGTTACCAGATTGGACAGAGACTTGACAGCTTTCTTTGCTTACATGGGATTCACACCACCTTCACCCCCAAGCACGTGACTGATATCTTGGATAATGCTCAACATTTTCAGGGGAGTTTTCTACTTACTCTTGTTCTTTTATAGGATTTTGAGCATCTATTTTTGATACATTGAGGACAATGTATGGATTAAGTATGGGGGAGGGTCTTTGACATATGAATTTGATTTTACTTTGAACTTCACTTTTAGCTCCATTTTGATCAATTTTTGCGTCATTTTTCAAGAAAATTTTCAAAAATCCAAGTGATACTTTAGTTCTTGTTTGTGATCCTTCTCTTCTGAATTCTAGATTCTGTCGATACTTGTCTTAAATGATCTAGATTATTCTGAATTATTGAGATAAATTGAGGCGTAATAAGAGATTAACATGAATGGTTGAATTCTTATTTACTACACAGTGATTAATTGCTCTTGATGATTGATTGAATGAAAAATGTGTGGGATCTAATGCACATGACCCTTTTTGTGCGCTTTTGAGCCATTGAGCATTCATACTATATTATGCTCCATTTTCTTAATTGAGTGATTGTCATACATAGTTTATTTTTCTAGAACTTGCTTTGTTATGCATGTCAGGAGACTACATTGTTGAATTGGATGCATTGAAGTAATAAGGGCATTTAGGTGGAGCCATTTAGCTTTCTTAAAAAGCCTATCTTGATTTTTACCTTAGAAAGCCAATTTTGAACCTTGGCCTTTTTGTTGGAAGTTAACCATGGTATAAGCAATGTCAACCCATCCTTTTGTCGATTTCCCTCTTTTGAACCTTGAATTGAAGGATCGTACTAGCTTATTCACGTAAAGCTTCAAATTATCTTTGAAAGGATTGAAAGATGCGGGGAATAAAGTGATTCAAGTTACAAGTGCCTTGGATTCTCAAAAAAAAAAAAAAAAAAAAAGCTGCCAGAAAGAGAGAAAAGTTGTGCAACTTCAATTGTTTGGAAGTGAATTGATTGAGGAAAACATTTGACGTTATTGAGTTGTGCTTTGTGTGGAGAAGTTAGTCTAATTCCTTTGATAAAAGTACCTAAAAATTCCTTCTCACCACACCTTACCTAAGCCCTGTTACAACCCATTTAAGACCCTTAGATTCTTTGCATTCAATTCAATCTATTGATATGATATATTAGCAAGCTTATGGTAAAGATCTTCTATGTTTTGACTTGAGAGTTCATTGATACCCTAAACACTTTGAGTGTATTGAGTGAATCCAATGAGAGGGTGTTAGATCCTACTGCATTTTGATTTCGAGAAGATTATTGAGGTGATTGTCCATGGGTGTGGTTTAAAAGAATTTACTCTATGAAATTGTTCGTTTCTTATTTGTCTTTAGATTTAAATCTTTAAGGCATGATAATTTGGATTATAGAGGATGAGTAAAGGTAGAAGAAGGAATGATGATGAGAAAAGGTGACAAACTTGAGCTATTGTATGCTTGAGGACAAACATTGTTTAAGTGTGGGGGAATTTGATAAGGGTTCATAATATCTATATGTTTGTTATATTTCCTCATGTTTTAATGGTTACAAATGCTTAAATATTGGATTTTGATTATGTTTCGTATTTTGTGGAGTAGATTGAGGAGTTATATCAAATTGAATTCAAAATCAAGAGATTTGGAGAGGAAAAATTGGAGCTCAGAAAGATATACTTTCCAGAAGCGGTTTTTGCTTAAAGCGTGGGCACGTCCTATTTCCCAGAATGTTCACAGAAGTAGTCAGCAGATAAAGCGTGAGCGTGTCTTACTGGATCCGAGGTTCCGAGGTTCTGACCTAGGGTTACAAATTTGTTGGGGGAAAAGGATATATATGACAGCTAGAAAGATTTGGTTACCCATTCTTATCTTTAGAAAAGTATTTGCCAAGACTTCTTATTAAGGAAGGATTTGCTTTTAATTAGTTTCCTTATCTAGTTAGGGAAACTATTATTAGAGGGAGTAACTACTATAAATAGGAGAGGGATCTCTCAAGAGGAGGGAGCTTGTAGCCCTAGAGGCACAGATTATTCACAAGAAAAATTTCTCTTTTCTTTTCTTTAGGCGTTCTTTTAATTATGAGTAGCTAAATACTTTTCTTCTAGCTGAAAGATAATTGAAGTTTTGGTTCTTCAAGAATTGTGAGATCTAAATAATTTTCATTGCTCTTTTTTTTTCTTCACTATTTATATATCTTCTGTACTTATTAAAAATTATTGTCTTGGTTGATTGATGCAAAGGGCTCGTTGTTCAATTATTAGGTCAATAAATTGCCATTTAGAACTTTAAATCCGTAATTGTTTAAATGTTCTAATATTTGTGGTAAAATAATAAAGTTGATTATAAAGAGATATTTGATTTATGTTATGGAGATATATAACCTAGTCTAAATGAATCGAGCTTGTGTATTTGTTGGCTAGAATTGGTAGTCTCTCTAATTATTAATGTTGTCGATAGATTAAATCCTAAGAGCTTGTTTACGGTTGTTTATTAATAAGGGAAGTAATCAAAGAGCTTGTTTTGGTTATCAAGAAAGTAAGGAGAGATAGGTTGTTAGAGCTTGTTAACCACCATAACCAATTTAGTGAAGAATAGAAGATTTTATCCTTGTATCTGTGATCAATTCTCTGAACCAATTATGAAATTATACCTTTGGCTGGATATTTGCCTGATATTGATTTCTCCTTAGTTTTTAGTTGATTATAATTGCTTTTTCTTTTATATATCTTCTATATTTCAAACCACCCTTTTCTTTGCTTTAATTTTCATTAAAATAAATCTACCAAATCCCCGTGGATACGACCTTGCTCACCACTGTTACAATTTGTATTTTTCGAGAGCGAGAATTTTATTATTTGTTGGATTCGACACCCATCAAATTTTTGGCACCGTTGCCGGGGATTGGTGTTAATTAGATTTATTTTAATGCTTCATTCTTCTTATGCAGGTGAACTCCAATATGATCCTGAGATTGAGAAGACGGCTCGGAAATTGAGGAAGGAAGGTAAATTGCGTGACAAACAAGCATCTTCATCCTCACCCCCCAGATTTAATTTAGTACCTGACTTGGTTGATTCATCTAGTGATTCTGAAATAGAAGAAGCAATGGCCAATCAAGAGAGATCTTTAAGGGAATTGGCTGCACCAAATGTAAATCAACAGCCACTCTGCATTACATATCCAGCTTTGGAAGTAGGTTTTGAGTTAAAATCTGGATTGATCCATTTGCTCCCAACTTTTCGTGGTCTTGAGAATGAAGATCCTCACAAACATCTGAAGGAATTCCATGTGGTGTGTTCAAGCATGAAACCGCAAGGAGTAACCGAAGAACAAATCAAATTACGTACTTTTCCATTCTCGCTGACTGAAAAAGCAAAGGATTGGTTATTTTATTTTCCCCTTGGCTCTGTAACCACATGGATGGAGATGGTGAGATTGTTTCTTGATAAATTTTTCCCTGCATCATGAGCTTCTGGCATTAGAAGGGAGATATGTGGAATAAAACAGAAAGATACAGAGACCCTTCATAAGTTTTGGGAAAGATTTAAGAAACTCTGTGCAAGCTGCCCACAGCATGGAATTTCTGAACAGCTCCTCATTCAATATTTCTACGAAGGGCTCCTACCCATGGAAAGGAAGATGATGGATGCAGTGCCATAGTGAATAAAACTCCTCGTGACACTAGAGATTTGATCTCCATCATGGCCACTAATTCACAACAATTTAGATTCAGGCAGGACACATCTCCAATAAGGGTGAATGAGGTAAGTATATCTTCCATTGCAAATCAAATATCCAGTCTAACTTCTATTGTTCAACAGCTAGCTGTAGGAAATATGCAACAAGTGAAAGCTTGTGGGATTTGTGCTACCATCGGTCATCCAACTGATATATGCCCTACACTTCGAGATGATTCCTATGAGCATGCCAATGCAGCTGGAGGATTTCCAGGAACACCACAAAGGAAATATGATCCTTATTCAAATACCTACAACCCAGGATGGAGGGATCATCCCAATTTCAGCTATGGAGCAAAACCGCAATTCCAGCACTCTCAGCATAGACCACCTGTTCCACCACCACAACAAACTTCCACAAGTTCAGGTATGTCTCTAGAAGAAATTGTTAAATCACTTGCCACTAACACGCAGCAATTTCAACAGGAGACAAGAACAAGCATTCAATAACTGGAGAATCAAATGAGTCAACTGGCATCTTCTGTGAACCGATTAGAATCTCAAGGTAAATTGCCCTCACAAACTGTTGTTAACCCAAAACAAAATGCTAGTGCAGTTACCTTGAGAAGCGGGAAGGAGTTGAAGGAACCCAGTAAGGCAGTACATGGAGAAGAAACTGAAAAAGAAGTAGTTGCTCCTCAACCTCAAACTGACCAGCCTAGAGGACTCGATAGTGAACAACTAAAGGCATTGGTGACAAATCCTTCCTTTCCTACTAGATTGACTAAATCCAAGAAAGAAGAGGAAGAGAAGGAAATTCTTGAAACTTTTCGCAAGGTTGAGGTAAATATTCCCTTACTTGATGCAAATAAACAAGTGCCTCGATATGCTAAATTTCTCAAGGAGTTGTGCACCAACAAGAGGAAGTTGAAAGGTAATGAAAAGATAAATATGGGGGAAAATGTTTAGCTGTCCTCCAGAAAAAATTACCTCCAAAATGCAAGGACCCAAGTATGTTTACTATCCCTTGCAAACTAGGTGATGTTAGGATTGAGAAAGCAATGCTAGATCTAGTAGCTTCAATAAATGTCATGCCTCTCTCTATTTATTCATCTTTGAATATTGGTCCATTAAAAGAAACAAGTGTGATTATTCAACTTGCTGATAGATCTAATGTATATCCTGAAGGAGTCTTGGAGGATGTCTTAGTACAAGTTAATGGGTTGGTCTTTCCTGCTAATTTTTATGTTCTTGACATGGAAGAAGATGACTCTTCTAATTCAACACTAATGTTATTAGGAAGGCCATTTCTAAAAAATCTAGGACAAAAATTGATGTGCATGATGGTATACTTACAATGGAATTTGATGGTGAAATTATTAAATTCAATATTTATGACGCAATGAGGTACCCTAATGATGTGTCTTCTTTTTTTTGTTATGGATGTTATTGACCCGTTGGCGCAGGTATTCTTTGATCTAATTGATGATGATAAGCTAAAAGTTACACTTAGCAGGCATTTCACTCTTGAAAGGCTACAGAAGATCATGAAGAAGTTTGTGTTGGATTTCAACCTGCAAGATGCAATCTACGAATTGGAATCACTTAAACCTGTAAGGTATGATGCGTCTTACATTGAGTTGCCTCTTTCTCACACAAAACTTCTTCCTTCTACTGTGCAGGCACCGAAATTGGAATTGAAACCCTTACCAGATCGTCTGAAATACGCATTTTTGGGAGAAGGAGAAACTCTTCCGGTGATAATCTCAAACAAACTCTCCATATTAGAGGAAGAAAAGTTGATTCGGATGCTTAGAGAGTATAAAGAGGCTATTGGCTGGACTATAGCTGACATTAAGGGATTGAGCCTTCCACATGCATGCATAGGATACTATTAGAGAAAGATTGTAAGCCTTCTAGAGAAGCCCAATGCCGATTGAATCCACCAATGATGGAAGTGGTAAAGAAAGAAATTTTGAAACTTCTTGATACAGGTATGATCTATCCAATTTCGGACAGTAAATGGGTAAGTCCAGTTCAGGTTGTGCTAAAGAAAACAGGTATAACAGTAATAAAAAATCCTGATGGTGAGTTGGTGCCCACTCGAATTCAAAATGGGTGGCGGGTTTGTATAGATTATAGGAAGTTAAATGCATCAACTAGAAAAGATCACTTTCCTCTTCCATTTATTGATTAAATGCTTGAACGTTTGGCTGGTCGTACTCATTATTGTTGTCTTGATGGTTATTCAGGTTTTCATCAAATCCTAGTCGCATCGGAGGATCAAGAAAAAACCACCTTCACATGCCCGTTTGGCACTTTTGCATACCAAAGAATGCCATTTGGACTTTGCAACGCTTCTACTACATTTCAAAGGTGTATGGTTAGTATATTTTCAGAGTATGTAGAAAACATCATAGAGGTATTTATGGATGACTTTACAGTCTATGATGATTCTTTTGATACTTGTTTAACTAACCTTGCAAAAGTGCTTAAAAGATGCATAGAAACGAACCTTGTTCTGAATTATGAAAAGTGTTACTTTATGGTTGATCAAGGTATTATTCTAGGCCATGTTGTATCTTCTAAGGGAATTGTAAGTTGATAAAGCATAGATAGAAATTATCAAATCTTTACCTTATCCAGCAAATGTGCAGGAAATTCGCTATTTTCTTGGACATGCAGGATCTTATCGACGCTTTATCAAGGACTTTTCCAAAATCACTCAACCCTTATGTAGGTTGTTGCAAAAAGATGTGGTGTTCGAATTTGATGAGGGGTGCAAAGGTGCATTCGATAAGTTGAAGGATATGTTGACTTCAGCGCCAATTATCAGGCCACTGAATTGGGATCTTCCATTCGAAATCATGTGTGATGCAAGCAATCATGCCGCTGGTGCCGTTCTTGGACAACGAGTTGGACAAGTTTCTCATGCCATCTACTATGCTTCAAGAACACTTGATAGTGCGCGGAGGAACTATTCAACAACGGAAAAAGAACTTCTAGCTATTGTTTTTGCTTTAGAAAAATTCCATCCATATTTACTTGGCACTAAAGTAATTGTTTATTCTGATCATACAGCTCTCAAGTATTTGCTGTCAAAGAAGGAGGCAAAACCCAGACTCATTCGGTGGATACTTTTGCTACAAGAGTTCAATTTGGAGATATGTGATAAAAAAGGTGCTGAGAATTTGGTCGCCGATCATCTCAGTAGATTACCCACAAATGAAGAACTATCACCATTACAAGATGACTTTCCAGATGAGTATCTCTTTTCTATTGAAAAGTCAATCCCCTGGTATGCTGATATTGTTAATTATCTAGTTACTAGAAAACTGCCAGCTGATTTGTCTAGAGCTCAAAGAGATAAAATCAAAAGTGATGCTAAATATTATGTTTAGGATGATCCTTATTTATGGAAACATTGCTCTGATCAAATTATTCGAAGGTGCGTCTCTCAACAAGAAAGTCCTTCCATTTTGAAATTTTGTCATTCATATGCATGCAGAGGACACTTTGATCCCAAAAGAACAGCTCGTGAGGTGTTAGAATGTCGATTGTTTTGGCTTACTTTGTTTCATGATTCATATATGTTTTGTAAAGCATGTGAACAGTGTCAGAAAACTGGAAATTTAGGGCATAGAGACCAAATGCCACTCACCCCTATTCTTGTTTGTGAAATATTTGATGTGTGAGGTATTGATTTCATGGGCCCTTTTCCTTCTTCTCATGGTAATGTTTACATCATTCTTGCTGTGGATTATGTTTCAAAATGGGTAGAAGCTAAGGCTACTCGGACTGACGATACTAAAGTTGTTGTAGATTTTGTCAAATCTCATAGTTTTGTCAGGTTCAGGACACTAAGAGCTATAATCCATGATCGTGAGACTCATTTTTGCAACAGAGTAGTGGGGATTTTATTCAAGAAATATAATGTTACCCACCACATCTCCACTGCTTATCATCCGCAAACAAATGGGTAAGCTGAAGTATCTAATAGAGAGATCAAGTCCATACTCGAGAAAACTGTCAACCCAAATAGGAAGGATTGGAGTATGCGGCTTGATGATGCACTATGGGCCTACCGAACAGCCTACAAGACCACCATAGGTATGTCTCCTTACCGTTTGGTATTTGGCAAACCATGTCATCTCCCAATCAAACTAGAACACAAGGCATATTGGGCTATCAAGCATAGCAACATGGGAATGGATGAATCAGGCGAACAAATGAAATTACAATCGTAAGAGCTAGAGGAAATCCGTAATGATGCCTATGAAAGTTCGAGAATATAAAAAGAAAAGACTAAAGCCTTTCATGATTAACTGATTTCTAGGAAAAAAATTTCTACTGGTCAGAAAGTTTTACTTTATCACTCTAGACTGAAGTTATTTCCTGGTAAATTGCGTTCTAGATGGGTAGGTCCTTTTGTTGTAACTAGTGTATTTCCTCATGGTGCAGTTGAAATACAAAGTTCGGATACAGGTAAAACTTTTAAGGTCAATGGTCATCGTTTGAAACCTTTTTATGAAGGTTTTCCAGTGTATAATGTTGATCAAATTATTTTGGAATGTCCGACTTATGGCGATTAAGAGTGGCAACGTCTAGCCAAAGACATTAAAGAACGACGTTTTTGGGAGGCAACCCAACTTTTTGTCTTAATTTCCTTGTTTTCTTTATTTCTTTTTCTCTTATTTAGATTATTTTTAGTTATTTTTATCATTTTTTGGAGTATAATTGATTTTCTTTCCAATTTTTTTTGGCAAAAGATGATTTTCGTAACCAGTGGGCACGCCTTATGGAAAATCTTGAATCCTGGAATTGGGAAACAAACCAGAAGAAATCTTTGAATACAACGTGCCCACGCCTTATTCCAATTGCCCTCCTGGTTGAAAGGATCAAAAACAAAAATAAAAAAATAAAAAATAAAAAATAAATATATATATATATATATACATATATACATATAAATTTTGACAATTATTTCCTTTTCAATTTCTTTTCTTCTCAATTGCCCTAACTTTTCTCTTGCTCTCAATTTTCCAGCCACCTCCTTCACCAGGCTGCCCAACCCTCCACCTCGAACCATCTCGCACCACCAGTCGCCCAGCCCCACGCTAAACCACCTGTTCTGCACCACCAGCGGCAAGGGTAGAACGGCGAGCTTTACTGCGTGCTCCACCCACGCACTGTACGCGTTATTCCAGCACAGCACTAGGCGCTGATCGTCCAGCACCACCAGGCGACGATCATCCAGCACCAAGCACAGACCAACCAGTCCCGCACCTCCACGCGACCACCGAGCACCACCCCAGTTCACCCCTGCACACCACCCAACCCCGCACGAACAGAATAGTCCCTTGGAAGCCCACCACACAGCCCTCCACCGGTCCACTTCTATCTCTCTTCCTCACTTCATGGGAAAGAGAAAGATTGCTCCAAGCCAATTGGACACACAGCAAGAAACCCCTCCAGTGCGTACAAGAGCCAGAATTAGGAAAAGGGAAGCACATTCTTCCACCTTCAGAGTCGGATTTGAAAGAGCATTTGACATTCACTAAAAGTAAATCTAAGGCAAGGTATCAGGACATCTGTAGACGGTTAATAATCCCCTGTAAGTATATTCATCACCCTACAATGGAAGCTTTGGATATCTCTACTGTTGTGTTTGAGCTCATTGACAATATAGGGTGGCAAACTTACTTTTTCCTTACTTGCCCCGACATTCATTGAGCTAGTTAGAGAATTTTACACTACTTTTGAGTTCAAAAAGCCTAATAATTTCACACTTCACAGCCCACAAGTAGTCAAGTTTAAATTAATGGGAAAAGAATTTAAGCTCTCAATCACTGAATTCAACATTACCTTTGGATTTATCTCTGAAGAATATGCTAAGTCTGATGAATATTTGAACAGTTCTTGTGATTTTAGTGAGGCCTTTGAACCAGTTAGATTGTATAACACTCTGTCCACTACTGATCACTATGACCCAAGTAAATCCAAAGATACCTACCTCTATGATCCTATCTTGAAATACATTCATAGGTTTCTTGCCTTTACTTTTTTGGGTAGGAAGGATTCTGCTGCTGTGTTGACAAAAGCTGAATTTTATTTTTTGTGGTGCATGCAAAACAAAATCAAAGTGAATCTTGGGTGTTGGTTAGCTTCACAATTTGCTGGTGTCCTTAAAAATAAGTGTCCTTTGATTTTAGGTTCATTAATCACCCACTTAGCTGTTCATGAAAAATTGATTGATCTTGAGAATAATGATCTTCACGTTGCTTGTAAGATGTTGCCCTTGGACTTATATTGTTTGGAGGGGATTGGTTTAGTTGGAAGAAAAGAGGGTGTCTTATATTTTTATCCACCAGGACCCATTCTGACACGACCACAACGCAAGCTCCTTGACGCCAATGATGATGACGAGGTCGAAGAATCTACAGACTTGCCTTCCATGTCCGCCGCATCTTCCCAAGGACAATTTGACAATCGACTTGCGAGACTCGAAGACAAAGTTACCAGAATAGACAGAAACTTGACAGCTTTCTTTGCTTACATGGGATTCACACCACCTTCACCCCCAAGCACGTGACTGATATCTTGGATAATGCTCAACATTTTCAGGGGAGTTTTCTACTTACTCTTGTTCTTTTATAAGATTTTGAGCATCTATTTTTGATACATTGAGGACAATGTATGGATTAAGTATGGGGGAGGGTCTTTGACATATGAATTTGATTTTACTTTGAACTTCACTTTTAGCTCCATTTTGATCAATTTTTGCGCCATTTTTCAAGAAAATTTTCAAAAATCCAAGTGATACTTTAGTTCTTGTTTGTAATCCTTCTCTTCTGAATTCTAGATTATGTCGATACTTGTCTTAAATGATCTAGATTATTCTGAATTATTGAGATAAATTGAGGCGTAATAAGAGATTAGCATGAATGGTTGAATTCTTATTTACTACACAGTGATTAATTGCTCTTGATGATTGATTGAATTAAAAATGTGTGGGATCTAATGCACATGACCCTTTTTGTGCGCTTTTGAGCCATTGAGCATTCATATTATATTATGCTCCATTTTCTTAATTGAGTGATTGTCATACATAGTTTATTTTTCTAGAACTTGCTTTGTTATGCATGTCAGGAGACTACATTGTTGAATTGGATACATTGAAGTAGTAAGGGCATTTAGGTGGAGCCATTTAGCTTTCTTAAAAAGCCTACCTTGATTTTTACCTTAGAAAGCCAATTTTGAACCTTGGCCTTTTTGTTGGAAGTTAACCATGGTATAAGCAATGTCAACCCATCCTTTTATCGATTTCCCTCTTTTGAACCTTGAATTGAAGGATTGTACTAGCTTATTCACGTGAAGCTTCAAATTATCTTTGAAAGGATTGAAAGATGCGGGGAATAAAGTGATTCAAGTTACAAGTGCCTTGGATTCTCAAAAAAAAAAAAGAAAAAAAAATAGGCAGCCAGAAAGAGAGAAAAGTTGTGCAACTTCAATTGTTTGGAAGTGAATTGATTGAGGAAAACATTTGACGTTATTGAGTTGTGCTTTGTGTGGAGAAGTTAGTCTAATTCCTTTGATAAAAGTACCTAAAAATTCCTTCTCACCACACCTTACCTAAGCCCTGTTACAACCCATTTAAGACCCTTAGATTCTTTGCATTCAATTCAATCTATTGATATGATATATTAGCAAGCTTATGGTAAAGATCTTCTATGTTTTGACTTGAGAGTTCATTGATACCCTAAACACTTTGAGTGTATTGAGTGAATCCAATGAGAGGGTGTTAGATCCTACTGCATTTTGATTTCGAGAAGATTATTGAGGTGATTGTCCATGGGTGTGGTTTAAAAGAATTTACTCTATGAAATTGTTCGTTTCTTATTTGTCTTTAGATTTAAATCTTTAAGGCATGATAATTTGGATTATAGAGGATGAGTAAAGGTAGAAGAAGGAATGATGATGAGAAAAGGTGACAAACTTGAGCTATTGTATGCTTGAGGACAAACATTGTTTAAGTGTGGGGGAATTTGATAAGGGTTCATAATATCTATATGTTTGTTATATTTCCTCATTTTTTAATGGTTACAAATTCTTAAATATTGGATTTTGATTATGTTTCGTATTTTTTGGAGTAGATTGAGGAGTTATATCAAATTGAATTCAAAATCAAGAGATTTGGAGAGGAAAAATCGGAGCTCAGAAAGATATACTTTCCAGAAGCAGTTTTTGCTTAAAACATGGGCACGTCCTATTTCCCAGAATGTTCATAGAAGCAGTCAGCAGATAAAGCATGAGCATGTCTTACTGGATCTGAGGTTCCGAGGTTCTGACCTAGGGTTACAAATTTGTTGGGGGGAAAAGGATATATATGACAGCTAGAAAGATTTAGTTACCCATTCTTATCTTTAGGAAAGTATTTGCCAAGACTTCTTATTAAGGAAGGATTTGCTTTTAATTAGTTTCCTTATCTAGTTAGGGTAACTATTATTAGAGGGAGTAACTACTATAAATAGGAGAGGGATCTCTCAAGAGGAGGGAGCTTGTAGCCCTAGATGCACAGATTATTCACAAGAAAAATTCCTCTTCTTTTTTCTTTAGGCGTTCTTTTAATTATGAGTAGCTAAATACTTTTCTTCCAGCTGAAGGATAATTGAAGTTTTGGTTCTTCAAGAATTGTGAGATCTAAATAATTTTCATTGCTCTTTTTTTTCTTCACTATTTATATATCTTTTGTACTTATTAAAAATTATTGTCTTGGTTGATTGATGCAAAGGGCCCGTTGTTCAATTATCAGGTTAATAAATTGCCATTTAGAACTTTAAATCCGTAATTGTTTAAATGTTCTAATATTTGTAGTAAAATAACAAAGTTGATTATAAAGAGATTTTTGATTTATGTTATGGAGATATATAACCTAGTCTAAATGAATCAAGCTTGTGTATTTGTTGGCTAGAATTGGTAGTCTCTCTAATTATTAATGTTGTCGATAGATTAAATCCTAAGAGCTTGTTTAGGGTTGTTTATTAACAAGGGAAGTAATCAAAGAGCTTGTTTTGGTTATCCAGAAAGTAAGGAGAGATAGGTTGTTAGAGCTTGTTAACAACCATAACCAATTTAGTGAAGAATAGAAGATTTTATCTTTGTATCTGTGATCAATTCTCTGAACCAATTATGAAATTATACCTTTGGCTGGATATTTGCCTGATATTGATTTCTCCGTAGTTTTTAGTTGATTATAATTGCTTTCTCTTTTATATATCTTCTATATTTCAAACGACCCTTTTCGTTGCATTAATTTTCATTAAAATAAATCTACCCAATCCCTGTGGATACAACCTTGCTCACCACTATTACAATTTGTATTTTTCGAGAGCGAGAATTTTATTATTTGTTGGATTCGACACCCATCAGAACTAATCAATGAATCAGGGAGGAGCCCCTCATCATGCTCACAATCAATACCATCCCAGATTTCCTCCACCAATTCCAAGTCATGGTCACTCAGCCCATCCAACACCATCACCTGCTTACCAAGCTCCCACTCAAGCACCAGTGCAGGTTTCACAGTTTCTAGAGGACACCCTCAAGGAGTTCATAAAGATGACCGACCAATCCATCAACTAAGTGAGGAGTGCAACAATAGTAAACACCTAAGCGATTGCCAAACTAGAGAGTCAAATGGGTTAAATCGCAAGTCACTTGGGTGAAAGAGAGAAAGGGAAGTTCCCCAGTCAACCCGTGCCTAATCCGAAGGGACAATTTATAGTTAAAAATTCATCAACTCCTATGCACGGGGAGGAACAAGTGCAATCAATTGTCATATTAAGGTATGGGAGACAAGTGGACAATCGAGTGGAAGAGAACCCTGCTATGCAGCAAGAGCAAGAAGTGGCAACAAGGAGAAAATAGATGCTGAGCCATCTACAACCATACCTACTGTTGAAGACCCTCCTAGGTCATTTGTACCTAAAACACCTTATCCTGAGAGATTGCAAGCGCTTAAGAAATGAAGGAAGTATGAGGACATTATGGAGGTGTTCAAGCAGGTCCAAATCAATATCCCATTTTTGGATGCCATCCATCAAGTGTCGTCATATGATAAGTTCTTAAAGGATTTGATCACTATCAAGAGGAGGATGAATGTCCCAAAGAAGGCGTTTCTGACCGAGTAGGTTAGCTCAATCCTTCAGTGCAAGCTGCCCATCAAGTATAAAGACCCATGGTGTCCTACTATCTCTTGCATGATAGGAGTCAGCCAGATAGAAATGGCTCTTTTAGATCTAGGAGCAAGTGTAACTCTTCTACCCTACTCAGTCAATTTGCAATTGGGGTTAGGAGAACTGAAGCCTACATCCACGACGCTTTAATTGGCTGACAGGTCAGTGAAAATACCACGGAGAGTAGTTAATGACGTTCTGATAAAGGTTGATAAATTTTATTTCCCCGTAGATTTTATTGTGCTTGACACAGAGCCGATTCAGAATGTAGGGATTCAGATACCGGTTATTCTAGGGTGACCATTCTTAGCCACGACTAATGCCCTGATAAATTGTAGGACATGGTGATGAAGATTTCCTTCGGAAGTATGATAGTGGAGCTGAATATCTTTGATATCAATAAGCAACCATTGGAATATGATGAAGTGAGAAATGTATGCTTGATAGAGGAGATTCTTGAGGAGAATGTGGATGAATCAAGCATTAAGGACCCCCTGGAGGCATGCTTTGCTCAGTTTGGAGAGGATTTGGATTTGGATAAGTTACTTGAGCAAGCAAATGCCATTTTGGAGTCTGCTCCTCAAGAAAGCAATGCGATGGAAGAGACCTCATTACCTGAGTCCCCCAAGAAGGAACTTAAGCCTTTACTGGACAATCTTAAGTATAAATTTCTTGGTCCAACAGATTTATTTCCTCGGATTAGAGCTCCAAATTTGGTTGAGACTCAAGAGGAGAAATTATTAGATTTTTTAAGATAGCACAAGGAAGCTATCAGTTGGACTATTGAGGATATCAAGGGAATCAGCCCCTTGGTGGTGATGCACAGGATACATTTGGAGGAGAATGCTAAGCCATCGAGGGAGCCACAAAGAAGGCTCAACCCAACTATGCAAGAGGTTGTGAAGACTGAAGTGATTAAGCTGTTGGATGCATGGATCATTTATCCAATCTCTGATAGCAAGTGAGTGAGCCGATTCATGTCATGCCCAAGCGAGCTGGATTGACGGTAGTGAAGAATAAGGACGACGAGTTGGTGCCAACTCATGTTCAGTCAGGATGGAGAGTGTGTATAGACTACCGTAAGCTGAATGCTGCCACAAGGAATGATCATTTTCCACTCCTATTTATTGATAAGATGGTGGAGCACTTGGCTGGGCACAATTACTGTTGCTTCTTAGATTGTTATTCTGGATTTAACCAGGTCCCCATGGACTCGAATATCAGGAGAATATGACGTTTACCTGTCCTTTTGGGACATTCACCTACCGTCGCATGCCCTTTGAGCTATGCAATGCAACTGCTACTTTTCAGCGGTGCATGGTCAGCATATTCTCTGACATGGTACAACGGTTGTTAGAGATTTTCATGGATGACTTCTCTATTTTGGTTCATCATTTGAGGAGTGCTTGCACCATCTCACTTTGGTTTTAGTGCGATGCAAGGAGAAGAACCTGGTGCTTAATTGGGAGAAGTGTCATTTTATGGTAAAGCAAGGTATTGTACTAGGGTATGTTGTATTTCATCGAGGGATTGAGGTCGACAAAGCGAAGATGGACCTGATTTCCAATCTTCCACCCCCACGTACGGTGAAGGAGATTCGATCTTTTCTGGGCCATGTAGGCTTCTACAGGCAATTTATCTAGGATTTCAGTAAGATTGCCTGGCCCTTGTGCAAGTTGTTATTGAAAGATGTCCCATTTATATTTGATTCGGACTGTGAGAAAGCATTTAGGGATCTGAAGAAGATTCTAACGTCCACACCCATTATTCAGCCGCCTAACTAGGGTGTACCTTTTGAGATTATGTGTGACGCATCAGATTATACTGTTGGAGTTGTTTTAGGGCAGCATGTTGATAAACTCCCCCGTGTCATATATTATGCAAGCAGAACTCTAAACGATGCACAACTCAATTACTCTACCACTGAGAAGGAGTCGCTAGCAGTCGTTTTTGCATTAGACAAGTTCAGATCCTACTTGTTAGGATCGAAAGTCATTATCTACTTGGATCATGCAACATTGAAGTATCTTTTGTCCAAAAAGGATGCTAAATCTCATCTTATCCGATGGATCTTGTTACTTCAAGAGTTCGACATAGAGATTCGAGATAAGAAAGGTTTAGAAAATGTGGTGGCAGACCATTTGTCTAGGTTGATAGTGGATTTTACTAAGGCTGCCATTCCTATTTTTGAGATCTTTCCTGATGAGCAATTGATGCACATTGCTCACAATTCCACACCATGGTTTACCGATATAGTGAACTATCTTGTCTCCAGTTAAATGCCTTTACATTGGGGGCGACAAGATAAATCAAAGTTTTTGGCCATGGTAAAACATTTTTTCTAGGATGATCCTTACCTGTTCAAATATTGTCCTGATCAGATCATCAGAAGGTGTATTCCTGAGCATGACCATCTAATATCATCACCTTTTGTCATGATCATGCTTGTGGAGGCCATTTCGATGCTAAGAAGACCACTGCAAAGATTTTGCAGTGTGGATTCTATTAGCCTACCCTGTTCTGAGACTCTCACACTTACTATGTATCTTGTGAGCATTGCCAAAAGTTAGGGAGTCTTTCTAGGAGGAATATGATGCCCCTCAACCCCATTCTGATTGTTGAGATTTTTGACGTGTGGGGCATTGATTTTATGGGACTTTTCCCCAACTCCTTTGGCTACCTGTACATTCTAGTTGTTGTAGATTATCTGTCTAAATGGGTGGAGGCCATTGCATGCAAGCCAATAACCACAGAGTTGTGGTCCAGTTTCTGAAAGACACTATCTTTGCTCGTTTTGGTACGCCTCGAGCAATCATAAGTGATGAAGGTAAGCACTGTTGCAACAGAATTTTTGAGTAGCCGATGAAGAAATATTTCATCACACATAAGGTTGCCACCTCGTATCGCCCGCAGATGAGTGGACAAGTGGAAATTTCTAATCGCAAGATCAAGTACATATTGGAGAAAACTGTGAACCCTAGTAGAAAGGATTGGTCTATACGATTGATTGATGCACTGTGGGCATATCGGATAGCCTTCAAGATGCCAATTGGCATGTCTCCCTATCATATTGTGTATGGAAAAGCATGTCACCTTCCGGTAGAATTAGAGCATCGAGCATATTGGGCTATAAAGTAACTAAACTTCAATCTTTCAAAGGCTAGCTCACAAAGGAAGCTCAAACTCAATGAATTAGAGGAGCTGCGGAATGATGCATATGATTGTGCATGATCATATAACGCACAAATGAAGAAGACTCATGACCAGAACATTTTGAGACGAGCTTTTGAGCCTAGTCAAAAAGTTCTTCTTTATAATTCACGTCTGCATCTTTTTCCACGCAAGCTCAAATCTCGATGGATAAGCCCATTTATTATTTGGTCGATTTTTCCTCATGGGGCCATCGAGATTGAGGATCCAAAGAATGGTAACACTTTCAAGGTGAATGGACAGAGGCTAAAACCATTCTTGGAGTTGAGGAGCCCAGACATTGAGACGATATTGTTGGAGGATCCTAGTTACTCAGATTGAGTGTCGTCTACGATGGAGAGTCTGGCTGAAGACTTTAAACTTAGTGCTAATGGGAGACCCCCAACAACATATCCTTTCTGTTTGTTTATTATTTTACATATTTATTGTTACTATTTATTTCTAGTGTTTCTTTATTTTTCAGTCTTTATTTTTCAAGGACAACGCGTACTTCAATTCAAGTTTGGGGGTATGCTATAAGCCATACCAGTCTAGCTAGTTCTCCATCTCCCAGGTCAGCTCTTTCCATAATATTCACACATTGGGAACAATGCGTAATTTAAGTTTAGGGGTAAGGGAGACACATTACACACACTTTGTCTTGATTTGTTGTTTTTTTTTCTTCGTTTTAAAGTAAAGATAAATGCATCTCATGTTATTTTGAAATCTTGGTTGATCTAAACAAATTCTGTGGTGTGATGTCATTGGTGAGCTTAAAATTTTGAACACAAGATCTGATGATAAAGTTTTAAAATTTAGTTACTTACTTTAGGCATGTGAGAATTCACATGTTTGATCTAATATGTCACAAGCACATAATTGTGTGAGGTATAACATGTGATTTTAATATGTATGTGTCCATGACTTAGCTAACTAGATGACTTGTTGGATAAACACTTTGGCATAGAACAATATATATATATATATATATATATATATATATATATATATATATATATATATATATATATATATATATATATAGACACACACACACACACACACATTTATAATGATCATCAATAAACTTTCCACTGAGTAATTGGACCTCTTACCTCAGTAAGTAGTGAGTGTTCACGTCAAAAGGTGGGAAGTTTTCTTAGTATCAGTAAGGCCAATTTAGTTTCATAGCCTTTTTTACTCGAGTTAGTAAGTCCTTAGGGGTGTCTTTACACCTAATGCCCTAAAACCATCTGGTTTGGGAGTCATTGACTGAACACTTGCTACATGGGTCAATTAGAAAGCTTAAAGGAACTAAACATAGCAGAGCCTTATTATAATAAAAATAAAAATAAAGAGAAGAAAATAAACTATGCCATTTTTGTTCATTCTGATGGGAAATGCGGTGAATCTTGAGATATGAAGACATTACACATTGAAGTTATTTGGAAGCTTCATTTTTATATGCTAATATACTTTACACTAAGTCAGACTTGCGATTCCTTAGCCTGCCTTTTGTAAGTAATTAGATTTTAACATTTCGATTCATTGCGAAGATGGGTTTATCTTTTTTAAGCGTGCTCATAAATGAATATCATGGTTTTGTGAGATACTTAAATTTTAGGATACCATGAGTGATGAACTTATCTTTGTGTTCTTTGTTTTTTATTTTGTTTTGCTAAGGGACTAGCAAAATATAAGTTTGGGGGTATTTGATTAGTGCCAAATATTGCATATTTAAGCCCCTTAATTTATATTTGTTAAGCCTTTAGTTTGTGTTATTTCATCCTATTTTATCTCATTTCTGTATTTACTGTGTTTTTCTAGGTTGTTATATGTTTAGTTTAGGAATTTGTTGCTTTGAGTTGTTTTTCGTTGTTTTACAGGTTCACAAGAACTTGGAAAGGAGTTTCATTAAATTGCCCGTACAGATCAGTCATTCTTACAGATTAAACTGTATTGATTCAAGAAGAACCAAGAGGTGAGCCATATATGCTTAGAAAGATCCAGATGTCTATTTTTTGGAGAATTTACGGCTCGTAAAAATGATTTTTCTAGAGAAAGTTATGGCAGTTTTAGTAGACAAAGGTCAGGCAATGCACCATGCTGCGCTCGAGCACACAAGACTGTGATTGAGCGCACCAGTGACATCCCACATCGATTAAAAACATTTTGCAGCTCACCTACACTCGAGCGCACCAGTCTACGATCGAGCGCACTCGGGTAGTATCCCACATCAGATTGAAAACACATAGTACTCCGGAAGCTTCCCTATAAAAGCCCCTCTTCACTTCATCTTTGGTGTGCAATCTGGAGGACGTTTGCTAGCATTTTGGGGGATCTCCAAGGCTTTGCTACCATGAGGGGAAGCGCCGCACAACAGCTGCAAGTGGAATTTCTCCATGTATAGTCAGTTTTAATTTATTTCTTTGAGTTATAAAGTTTTATGTTTAGCACTTTTGTGAAATTTAGTTTCATAATTATGTGAGGCTAAAACCTTCATCTAAGGTTGA
This sequence comes from Bretschneidera sinensis, assembly GCA_023935145.1. Lineage (NCBI taxonomy): Eukaryota > Viridiplantae > Streptophyta > Magnoliopsida > Brassicales > Akaniaceae > Bretschneidera > Bretschneidera sinensis. Next base: position 80,596,959 of record CM043700.1, on the reverse strand, counting down.
AGATGAAGCCTCGCCATTGTTTAGCATTATATTTTCATATATATTCATACAATTCTAATATTTTTAGTATTAATGTTCTATTTCAATTGTTTGAGTGAACTCTTATGATTGATTGTTTTTAAATTGTTAAATTGGATATTCCTTGTGTTTCATCTGCCGGATACGGTGGATCATTCAAATTAGATTGGATATCCATTATGATTTGTAAATTAAACGGATACATTGGATGGTTTTGGCTTAGTTTGGGTATTCGCCATGATTTGTATAATGGTGGATTCATGGCATGATTTGATAGGTTACGTTTATATAGAATATGAAGATATATGCTTTACTTTGGTGGGGTGGATTCAGAAAACCTTAGTGTTTTTATCAGTTGTTGTTAAATCAATTTAGTTTACTTTATATGTCTTTGCAAGATACAATCCAAAATTCGAAACTAGGTTAAAATATGCTTAGTTTAGATAAAAATTATTTTCACAATGCAATTCCTTGTGGATTCGACCTCGCACTTGCACAACACTATATTGCAAACGACTCGTGCGCTTGCGAGTAATTTAAAACTCATAACAACTGTCATCAAATGTCACAACCCGCGTAAGAACCACTTGTTCAAGGGTTTCCTAGTGCCCCTTTGATTATAATGTACAGCCTTATATTGCACATGCACTACATGGTAGTACTGTACAGCATTCTAATGCATATGCATTACATGGTAGTACCTTGTACTATTATACTACACTTGTAGTACACTTGTACTACACTTAAGAATTGCATAGGATTGTGACACATGGCAAGATGATAGCCATGGATGTAAGGGAGCTCTCCTTATATAAGTGGGCTTCCCCCTCATTTGTAAATCACTCATTCACTTATATAAGCAATAGCAAGCTCTCTAGCTTTGCCTCATCTTCTCTCTTGTGTGCTTATTTTCTTTGAGCTGGTCTAGCTTTGAGGGCAGTTCTCTTGAGTAGCCAAGAGGAAGGCTGACTTAGGCATTCCAAGGAAGTATTTTCGAGCCTAAGACCGCACGGTTAGCAACTTCAGCTTGCAACCCATGACAAGTGGTATCAGAGCCAAAGTTCAACGAGACTTTTGGGAAGAGATGGCAACCGTTTCTGACGCTAGCAACCAACCTTATGATGGTCATGAGACCCGAGGAAGAGCTGCCAAGAAGGCCAGCTCAAGGGACCTGATGTCAAGCATGGATGCTCGCTTGGCTAAGGTGGAGTTAGCTGTGGGGGAAATGCGGGACATGTTCGAGGATACCGAAGGTAGCATCGGGAAGCTAAACTCCATGAAGGAGGATCTCCAAGGAGCGATGCAAGGTGCCCTCAACGAGGCCGTGGATGTCCTCATGCAGAAGAACGACACCCTTGAGGCCATGGTGATGTCGATGCGGGAAGAGATGGAAGAGCTCAAGAGGGAGCTCTTAGCTTGCAAAGCAACTGTCGGAGGGGGCATGCTTGCTATGGCACCTAATCCTAGGGTGGATGTGCCAAAGCCAAAGGAGTTCAAAGGCATCCGAGCGGCAAAAGATGCGGACAACTTTCTTTGGGGCATGGAGCAATACTTTCGAGGGATGAACATCACAGAGGACGTAACTAAGGTAAATATTGCCTCAATGTACCTTATCGATATTGCTTTATTATGGTGGCGACGTAGGTGTGCGAGTGCTGCCATTACTAGGTGCGAAGAATTCCAGAGGGAATTTCGCCAACAATTCTATCCCGAGTATGCGAAAGATGAGGCACGAGCCAAACTGCGAAGGCTCGCCCAACGTGGGGAAGTGCGGGAGTATGTGCGAGAGTTTTCAGAACTCATGCTCTAAATTTCTGATCTTGGAGAGAAGGAGGCTCTCTTCTCCTTCATGGATGGCCTCAAGCCATGGGCCAAGCAAGAGTTGCAAAGAAGGGATGTCCAAGACCTCACCCGAGCCATGTCCGTGGTGGAATCTTTGGTGGAGTTCAAGAAACCAGAAAGATTCAACTCCTCCAAGAACAAGGGCAAAGGTGGGGGAGACAGAGACAATCATCAGAAGGGTGGTCCGGGGAAACCGCCCATTCACAAGTGGAAGTCCACCAGGGAAGGGGACAAAAAGAGGGAGCCATTAGCATGCTTCTTATGTGAAGGCCCTCATCGGGTGCGGGATTGCCCGAGACGAACCAAGATCTCTGCCATTGCCAGGGAAGAGGGAGAAACAGAGAGAAATACTCTCAAGCTTGGTTCTATCATGCTCAGCTCGATCAAAGCCAAAAGGTTTGGCAAACAGAAGGGACTCATGTTTACTGATGTCATGGTGGCTGGCACCAAGGTTAGTGCTCTCATAGACACTGGGGCTTCCGATCTCTTTGTATCCGAAGAAATGTCAAAGAGATTACACCTTAAGGTGGAGAAAGGCAACGGGTGGATCAAGACGGTCAATTCCAAAGAAGTTCCGACAATGGGTGTAGCACAAGGGGTGGAGCTACAACTCGGAGATTGAAAGGGCAAGGAAACTCTTGAGGTAATCCCCCTTGATGATTATGACTTTGTAATTGGGTTAAATTTCCTTCATCAGATCAATGCCTTGCTAGTACCATTTGCCAACTATTTATGCATCCTTGATTCTTGATGCCAATGTCTCGTGCTGGTAAGATGAGACTCTGGCCAAGCTAGTCGGATTTTGTCGGCAATCCAACTAGCTAAAGGGTTGAGAAGGGATGAAGTCACTTACTTGGCCACCTTGAAGCTGGAGGAGGTCTTAGAGCCTGAGGAAGAGACTCCTCTTGAGGTACTAGAGCTATTAGAGTCATTTGTTGATGTGATGCCCCAGAGTTACCCAAAAAGCTCCCACCTAAGAGAGAGGTGGATTATAAGATCGAGTTAGTGTCTACTGCCCAACCACCAGCCAGGGCTCCATACCGAATGTCGCCTCCCGAGCTTGAAGAATTGAGGAGACAACTAAAGCAGTTGGCTGATGCGGGATTCGTGCGACCTTCCAAAGCACCCTATGGTGCACCGATTTTGTTCCAACGGAAGCATGATGGATCGATGAGGATGCGCATCGATTATAGAGCCCTCAACAAGCTCACAGTGAAGAACAAGTACCCCATCCCACTTATTGTAGACTTGTTTGATCAACTTGGGGATGCCAGATGGTTCACCAAGCTAGATTTGAGATCGGGGTACTACCAAGTCCGGATAGCTGAGAGGGATGAGCCAAAGACAGTGTGTGCCACTCGCTATGGTTCTTAAGAGTTTCTTGTGATGCCTTTCGGACTCACTAATGCTCCAGCAACGTTCTGCACTCTAATGAACAAAGTACTCCAACCCTTTCTAGATCGCTTTATGGTTGTTTACCTTGATGATATTGTTATCTATAGTAGATCTCTAGAGGAGCATGTGAGGCACTTGAGACAAGTATTCCAAGTTTTGAGAGAGAACGAGCTCTATGTGAAGAAAGAGAAGTGCTCATTCACCCAACATGAGGTGCCATTCCTTGGCCACATAGTAGGTGGAGAAAAGATTTGGATGGATGCGGGCAAGATCCAGGCTATCGTTGATTGGAGGCCGCCAATCAAGGTTACCGAGTTGAGATCATTCCTTGGGTTGGTGAACTATTATCGGCGTTTCATCAGAGGCTACTCAACCATCACCACACCCTTGACTGATATGCTCAAGAAGGGGAGAGTGTGGGAGTGGAGCTCAGTATGTCAAGGAGCCTTTGAGCAGCTGAAACGGGCAATCATAGAAGAGCCAGTCCTTGCTCTACCAAATCACACCAAACCTTATGAGGTCCACACAGATGCATCCGACTTTGCTATTGGAGGAGTCCTGATGCAAGATGGCCATCCGATCGCTTTTGAGAACCAAAAGCTCAACGAGACCGAGCGACGATACACGGTTCAAGAGAAGGAGATGACGGCCGTGGTCCATTGCTTGCGCATATGGAGGCACTATCTTTTGGGGTCTAAGTTTATGGTAAAGACCGACAATGTGGCCATAAGCTATTTTCAAATTCAAAAGAAGCTCTCTCCCAAGCAAGCCCAATGGCAAGATTTCCTTGCCGGGTTTGATTTTGTGTTGGAGTACAAGCCAGGGAAGACCAACACAGTAGCGGATGCACTAAGCCGAAAGGTAGAGTTTGCTGCCATTAGCCGACAACAGGGGTCCTTGGTGGATCACATTAAGGAGGGATTGTCCCATGATCCAACCGCCAAGTCTTTGATGGAGTATGCCACAAAGGGGAAGACTCTGAGGTTCTGGCTTGAGGGAGACTTACTCTATACCAAGGGAAATCGATTATATGTGCTGCTTTATGGGAAATTGCGGAAGGAGGTGATGCAAGAGTGCCACGATTCCAAGTGGGCTGGTCACCCAGGTGTCCACCACACCTTAGCGCTTGTGGAGGAACGTTACTACTGGCCACACTTAAGGGACAACATTGAGGTCTATGTGAAGACTTGTCTTGTGTGTCAACAAGACAAAGTAGAGCAAAAGTCACTTGGAGGTCTCTTGGAACCATTGCAAATTCTGGAGCGTCCATGGGAGAGTGTCTCCATGGATTTCATTGTGGGGCTACCCAAAAATGAGGGATTTGGGAGCATCATGATCGTGGTGGATCGGTTTTCAAAGTATGGGACTTTCATTCTAGCTAGCAAAGAATGTCCAGCAGAGGAGGCAGCCCGATTGTTTCTCAAGTATGTGGTGAAGTACTGGGGTGTACCACAGTCCATTGTTAGTGATCGGGATGGACGATTCACGGGACGGTTCTGGACCGAACTGTTTAAATTGCTCGGATCAGATCTAAATTTCTCCACTAGTATGCACCCTCAAACCGATGGACAGACTGAGCGGGTGAATGCTTTGTTGGAGACATATCTCCGACACTATGTGAGTGCCTCGCAACAAAATTGGCCAAAATTACTAGATGTGGCTCAGTTTTCCTACAATTTGCAAAAGAGTGAGGCCACCAACCAAAGTGCCTTCGAGATTGTGATGGGACAGCAGCCTCACACTCCGAGTACTATTGCTGTGGGTTACACAGGTTTGCCAAGGCATGGCAAGAGCAAACCGACTTGGCTAAAGTTTGCCTACATAAGGCAGCCAAGCGTTTCAAGAAGTGGGCTGATCGTAAGAGACGAGATGTGCAGTACCAAGTGGGAGATTATGTGCTTGTGAAGCTACATTTGGTACTTCACACCAAGGGGCTCCACAAAGCATTGGTGCGCAGATATGAAGGGCCTTTCAGAGTTCTTCGGAGAGTAGGCAATGTGGCCTACAAACTTGAGCTACCATCCAAGCTTAAGGTACACCCGGTCTTCTATGTGAGTATGTTGAAACCATTCCATGAAGACCAAGATGATCCAGATCGAGGTGAGTCACAGAGAGCCCCTATGGGAGTTAGGGCCTCATATGACAGAGACATTGAGAGCATACTGGCTAACCGAGTCTTAAGACGGAAGTACTATAAGCCGAGGCATGAGTACTTGATACGATGGAAGGAACAACCCGACAGTGAGACTAGTTGGGAACCAGCCGAGGCCTTGTGGCAATTTTGGACGAAGATCGACCAGTTTCAGGTCGAGAGTGCGACGAGGACGTTGCTAGATTGAGTGGGGGAGAATGTCACACACGTTCTAGAGTTTGTTGAGACCATACAAATTTACAATATCCACATAAAATTTTTGTAGGTATGTAAAACAATTAATGATCATGATAACATGGGCAGAGTATAGAAAATCTCAAATTAAACAAAATCAAGTCAAGGATTAACAAATCAACTCAAGCAATAAGAATTTTCCCTAAAAATTATAATCAATTTCAACAATATGCTTATCATAGGCCTTTTTATTCATCAAACCAAAACAAATAAATTCTTTTTTTTAAAAAACATAAAATCCCTTCCCCCAAACTTAAATAACACATTGTCTTTAATGAGAAAGAAGAAGAAAAAAGAAAAAGAATGAGAAAAGGTAAGAATTGCTCCCTCGATTTCTAATTGAATGTTGTCCTTGAAAGTGCAACCGTGTAACACATTGGAGAGCCCCCAAACTTATGCAAACCTATAAGATGAAAAGAAAAATTAAAAGATTAAACAAAAATAAAATTAAAGAGAAAAAAAAACAAAAAAAAATTGGGTTGTCTCCCAAAAAGTGCTTTGTTTAAAGTCTACAGCTAAACATTCTCCAAATCATTATTTAGAATTGGCTAGATTGATGGAAAACTTTTGCGTGCTAAATTCTCCATCCACATAAGGCTTTAACCTATGTCCATTAACCTTGAATGTCCCTTTTGTCTCATGATGAACTTCAATCGCTCCATATGGAAAAACATGAGTCAAAACAAATGGTCCCGACCACCTAGATCTCAACTTTCCCGGAAAAAGTTGAAGTCTTGAATTGAATAGTAAAATTTTTTGCCCCATGTCGAACTCCCTTCTCAAAATATGCTAATTATGCCATCTTTTAGCTTTATCCTTGTAAATCCGAGCATTCTCATAAGCATTATTGCGCAACTCGTCCATCTCGTTAATTTGCAACATCCTATTCTCACCCATAGCCATTAAATCAAAATTAAGTGACTTTATCGCCCAATAAACTCTATGTTCTAGCTCCACGGGTAAATGGCATGATTTTCCATAAACTAACCGATAAGGTGACATTCCAATTAGTGTTTTAAATGCTGTTCTATAAGCCCATAATGCATCATATAACCTTCGTGCCCAATCCTTTCGTGAGATACTAACAACCTTCTCAAGTATGCGCTTCAACTCCCTATTGGACACCTTAACTTGGCCACTTGTTTGAGGATGATATGGTGTTGCCACATGATGAGAAACTCCATATTTAGTAAGTAAAGCTTCAAATTGACGGTTGCAAAAATGCTTCCCACCATCACTAATTATCGCCCTTGGAGTGCCAAATCGAGAAAACATATTTTTTTGAAGAAAATTCACCACAACCCTAGCATCATTGGTCGGCAAAGCAACAACTTCCACCCACTTGGAGACGTAATCTACAACCACTAAAATAAATTTGTTAGAATACAAACATGGAAAAGGATCCATGAAATCTATTCCCCAAATATCAAACAATTCAATCACTGAAATATTATTCAAAGGCATCTCATGTTTCCTAGAAATATTCCCAACCCGTTTACAATGATCACAATAATTAATGAAGTTAAAACAATCTTTAAAAATAGAAGGTTAATAAAACCCGGATTGCAAATTTTTTGCCATTGTTTTTGCTCCACTAGAGTGGCCGCCCACTTCCAATGAGTGGCAATGTCGGAGTATACTCTTTATCTCTTCTTTGGGTACACATCTCCTAATTATATGATCTGCACAATGTTGGAATAGAAAAGGTTCCTCCCAAAAGTAATACTTCAAATCGGAGAAGAACTTCTTCTTTTGTTGGTATGTCATCTCAGGAGGTAGAATTCATGACACCAAGTAGTTGACTATATCGGCATATCATGGAACAACCTGTACAGCCATCAAATGCTCATCTGGAAATGTTTCATTTATTGGCAATTGCTACTCATCATCCACACCCTTAGGCTCAATCCGGGACAAGTAATCTGCCACCAAATTTTTGGTACCCTTCTTGTCCTTGATCTCAAAATCAAATTCTTGTAGAAGAAAAATCCATCAAAGTAATCTTGGTTTAGCATCTCTCTTCGTAAGCAAGTACATAAGAGCGGAGTGATCGGTATAGATAACCACCTTCGAACCTATTAAGTAAGAACAAAATTTGTCAAAAGCAAAAACAACTGCTAATAATTCTTTTTCAGTAGTAGCATAATTAAGTTGAGGTTCCGTTAAAGTCCTACTTGCATAATAAATAACATGAAAACATTTATCTTTTCTCTGCCCTAAAACAGCCCCTATAGAAAATCACTAGCATCACACATCAATTCAAAAGGTAAATTCCAATTTGGTGAAACAATTATAGGTGCTGAAATTTTTTTTTTTCAATGTTTCAAAAGCATGCAAGTATTCATGAGAAAAATCAAACAGTGTATCTTTAATCAAAAGATTGCAAAGTGGTTTAGTAAATTGAAAAAAAAAATCCTTAATGAACCGTCTATAAAACCCAACGTGACCCAAGAAACTTCTCACGTCCTTCACATTGGCCGGTGGTGGGAGTTTGTCAATAACATCTATTTTAGCTATATCGACTTCAATTCCCTTGAAGGAAATTTGATGGCCAAGCACTATCCCTTCCTCAACCATAAAGTGAAAATTTTCCCAGTTTAAAACTAAATTAGTCTCCTCACATCATTGTAAAACCAAAGACAAGTTAGATAAACAATTATCAAAAGAATAATGAAAAATAGAGAAGTCATCCATGAATACTTCTATAAATTTGTCTGCCATGTCTGAGAAAATGGAAATCATGCATCTCTGGAACGTGGCTGGAGCATTGCAAAAACCAAAAGGCATCCTCCTGTATGCAAAAGTTTCATAAGGACACGTGAAAGTAGTATTCTTTTAATCTTCGGGAGCAATTACGATTTGATTGTATCCAAAAATACCCATCTAGAAAATAATAGTAAGCATGGCCAGCGAGTCTTTCTAACATTTGGTCGATAAAAAGCAATGGAAAATGATCTTTTCGAGTTGCATCATTAAGTCTTCGATAATCTATGCATACTCACCATCCCGTGATTATCCTTGTTGGTATAAGTTCATTTTTTTCATTCTTTACCATGGTTATTCCTTTTTTCTTTTGGACCACTTGAATCGGACTCACCCATGCACTATCTAAGATTGGATAGATAATTCCAACATCTAATAGCTTCAATACTTCTTTATGCACCACTTCTTGCATTAATGGATTCAATCTCCGTTGTGGTTGAACTATTGGTTTGAAACTATCCTCCATTAAAATCTTATGCATACAAATCGAAGGACTAATTCCCTTGATATTCGAGATTGTCCATCCTAAAGCCATCTTATACTCCCTTAAAACTCTTAGCAACTTTTTTTTCATCTACATCACTTAAAGAACCATTAATAATAAACGAAAAAGTAGAGTCTTGGCCTAAGAAAGCATACCTCAAATTTGACGGAAGCGGTTTGAACTCAAGTTTAGGTGGTTCCTTACTTGAAGATGTCAGCGTGGATGAACCTAGCCCTTCTAATTTTGGCTTTATGGAAGGATGAAAGGATGGTGTAGCTTCCAAATACCTTACACACTCCCTAACCTCTTCATTCTCGGATTCAAGAGTTGTAAAATGAGTAAGACACTAATTTGAAAATATTACACCTCAAGTGGCAGCTTTGAAAATCCAGCCCTATAGGTCTCGACCACAACTAAGTCTATGTCTCTAATTTGAAAACAAGAGTGTATTTCAGAAGGAAAATCTATAGCCTTAAATACATCAAATGTAACCTGCTCATCATCAACCCTCAAAATAAGTTTCCCTTGTTGGACATCAATTAAAGTTCTCCCCGTAGCAAGAAAAGGTCGCCCCAAAATCAAAGGTATTTCCTTATCCTCCTCCATGTCTAGCATAATAAAATCCAACGGAAAAATAAAATTATCCACCTTCACCAAAAAGTCTTCAATGAGTCCTCACGAGTGCTTGATATACCTGTCTGCCAATTTTAAATAGACCATAGTAGGATTTGCTTCTCTAAGACTTAATTTCCTAAAAACCGCAAAAGGCATAAGATTAATACTTTTTCTTAAATTACATAAAGCTTTATTAAAATAAGAATTTCTTATAGTGCAAGGAATCGTAAAACTCCCTGGATCTTTCAATTTAGGAGGCAAATTCTTTTGTAAAATTGTACTAATGTCTTCGGTTAACATCATCGTCTCATGCTCTTTCAACTTCCACTTGTTTGATAAAATATCCTTAAAAAACTTAGCATATTTAGGCATTTACTCTAAAGCTTCAATAAGAGGAATATTAATATGCAGTTGCTTAAAAATACTAAGAAATTTAGAAAATTGATTATCTAACTTATTATTATTATTATTTTTAACTCTTTGATGAAAAGGAATTGGTTGATCATAAATTGAAGGAGAATTAGTTTCATATGTAAACCCCTTGGAATTCGTGGGTTTTGAAATTTCTTTATTCTCATTAGAATTTCCAGCTTGTTGGTTGGCCACTTGCTACTCTAATTCCTCCATCTTTGGCTTAGACTCCACATGATTTCCAGCTTTATCTTGCTCAGTACTTACTCCTTGTGGCTGCTCAACTGTCATCCCACTTCTCAATGCTATTGCTTTGACATGTTCCTTAGGATTGATAACGGTATTACTCGACAAAGTTCCTGTTGTCCTCTTTGTAAGAATGTTTGAAAGCTGACCAATTTGAGCCTCAAGGTTATGAATCGAAGACGAATTGTTTTGGATCACCAAATCTGTCTTTTGCATGTATTGCATGAACATCTCATTGAGTGTCGGTTTCTTTTCTTGTTGTGAAAAATTTTGAGGTGGTCTAGCTGCCCCTTGATTGTTGCTCTAGGAAAAATTGTGGTGATTTCTCCATCCGAGATTGAACATGTTTGAATAAGGATTGTTTGGACGTTAGAAATTGGACATGTAATTAGCTTGTTCAGAATTTGGTTGAGCAAATATATTCCTCACTTAGCAATCGATACTTGAGTGATTTCCTGCACAATAATCACACACAACATTAGTTTGAATAGCATTAACATTCATCTTACCTAATTGTTTAGATAAAATTTCCATTTGTGACATCAATGTGGTAACAGAATCAAGTTCAAAAACTCCAATCGCCTTTCTTGGCATTGATCTCACCGAAGGCTATTGATAGTTGTTGGATGCCGATTCCTCCAAAAGTTCATGAGTTTTACTCATTAAAGCCCTTCCAGCTACTGCATCAACCATAAACCTGTTTGTAGCTCCCAAACCATTGTAGAATGTTTGGACTTGAAGCCATGCTAGAAGGTCATGATAAGGTCACTTTCGGAATAAATCTTTGTAACTCTCCCATGCTTCATACAAAGATTCATTTTCAAATTGAATGAATATGGTAATATCATTCCTTAGCTTTTTGTATTGGCTGGAGGGAAATACTTTGCCAAAAATTTTTGTGCTAACTCCTCCCATGTAGTAATTACACCAGGTGGTAGAGAATTCAGCCAGGCTTTCACTTTTTCTTTGAGTGAAAAAGGGAAAAGTCTCAAACAAATAGCATCATCCGTCACTCCATTGTGTTTGAAGGTGTCGCAAATCTCTAGAAAATTTGCGATATGAACATTAGGATCCTCCTGCAACAGCCCCCAAACTGAATAGTTTGCTATATCATTTGAATTACTACCAGCTTAATCTCGAAATTATTAGCTTGTATAGCCGGCCTCCTTATGCTAGATGTAGCCCCATTAATCGAGGGTGTAGCATAGTCCGTCAAAGTCCTATTCGCCTCTCCATTCCGCTGATCCACCAAAGTGATGGTAGGTGTGGTGACTTCTTGCTTCTACTTCTTCTTGATTTGACACAAAGTTCTCTAAATCTTGGGATCAGAAAGTGTAGACTCTAATGGTTTAGACCAGGGCATACACTTCTAAATCCTGAAATAAAAATAAAAGAAAAGCAAAACTGAGATCTAATCACCAATCTAAAAAAATAAAAAAATAAAATCCAAATTAGTAACAATCTAGCTAGTATCAATATCAATTACAAATAATTAGTCCCTGACAACGGCGCCAAAACTTGGTGTGAAAATATTTGCAAGTGAAGAAAATCACAACAAGTAGTAAAGTTTTAAAGAAAAAAAGTGCCAAACCAACAAGGACGAATTATGCTATTGAGTATTAAAATTTACCAAATTATTTACTATTTGAAAATAAAACTAAAATTTTAAAGACTTTACCCCCTAAATTAAACTAAAGTGCTTGACAAAGATAAATTAAAAGAAAAAAAAATAAAACTTAAGGTTGTAGAGATAATGAAAATAATCTAGAACTTTTGATTTCACCTAGCTAATCCCACACAATTTATTATTCTTTGTTATAAAATTCCAATTTTTCAAGTTGATGAAAAATAAATCCTTTAATTATTCAATGTTTTCTCTCGAATAACATTATAAATATCTCCACTTAATAATTCATCATATCTCTATGTAAATTAAATTATTTGAAGATCATTAAGTTCTTTGGATTTTTCTTAATCTAAAATCACACTAATTACGGTAAAGTATTTTTATCTTTCATTCAACTAATGGTGTTTAATCCTAAAAGCTTCTAATCATAAGTTACCTCTCGGTTTCATTATGATTCATTAAATCAAACAATAATTGGCCATAAAATTGTAAGCAATAAGATCAAGGATAAACACTCAACATAAAAAACTTTAAAATAAAATAACTTGGAATTTAAATTGTGTGTTCAAAGCTAGACTACATCAAAGCCCTAGAAAAATAAAATTAGTTCATAAAAAATTTGAAATCAACCATATTCTTATTGGAATGCATCAAAAGAAAACTAAAGAGAAGAGAATAAAACTCTTTTGCTTGAAATAAGTTGATGAAGCATTCAAGATTGTTGAAGATCTCTCTTCATTGAGACTTGGCAGCCGCCCTCCCTCTCTTCTCTCTTTATTATTGCTGTCTAGGAAAAATCTGAAGTCTCCCTAATAAGAGTGCACCCGACCAAATATATAGGCAAAATCCTAGAAAAGAAAAGGAAGGTCTAATAATACTACTCCTTCTAGGAAAAGGAAAGAAATGGGAAATACTTCTACTACTAGGAAAACATGAAATAGTAGAGTAACTAAAATGAAATATAACACAAAATAAGAAAAGGTGCACCTAGGAAAAGAATAGACACTGAAATGAAAAATACTTCTACTACTAGGAAAACATGAAATAGGAAAGTAACTAAAAGGAAATATAACACAAAATAGGAAAAAGTGCGGCACAAGAAATTGATGTTGCGCATGCACACAATCTGGCACGGTGTGGGCTAGATGTTAGATCAATGTGAAGGTTTTGTGAGCAATGTCTTAGGATTGTACGCATTCTCAAATTTGGTTCCTGAGCTGGTCCTAGTCCTAAACACAATGGGTGCACATCCTGATTCGTACAACCATTATGTGTTTTTAATCTTCTAGGCATATCAGTCTTCTTTTTCAATAAACCTTATCATTCCTTTAAACATAAGCAAATAAAATAAAATAAATAAAAATCAAATCAAATAAAAAGAAATAAAAGAAAACTAACAATTTTAATAAGTAAATGAGTAATAAAAATCATATAAAAATTACACTTATCAAAAGATCTGATCGAGGTTCGATATCCCCACAAAGCAAAAGGAAACTTCTCATGCCAGTCACAATAGGTCTCCACCATTTTAGCCAATATGCTCTTGATGTTTTTGTTGGCTGGTTCAAGTACCTCGTTAGTTTGAGGTCAGTAAAGAAAGGATTTGTGGTGCTTAATTTTGTACATTGAGTAAATCCAGGATCTCTCCTTAGAAATGTTTGTCGTTGTCTGAGATCAGTTCAAAAGGTACTCCATAACGATAAATGATGTTATGGTTAATGAATTGTGCCACATGATTAGCCTTCATGGTGGAAAAAAATGTGGCTTCTACACATTTGGTGAAATATTCAATCGCCACCAGGATGTACTCGCTACTAATGGAATCTTTTGGAGATATTTTTCCTATCACATCTATGCCCCAAGTAGCGAAAGGTCAGGGTGTGGTCATGCTGAAGAGCTCTCAGGGTGGAAAATGTTGTAGATTACTATACAACTGACACTATTTGCACTTCTTCACTTAATTATTACAATCAGTCTCTATGTTAATCTAGCAATAACCCAAACAGAGGATTTTTCTTTCCAACATTCTTTCGTTAATGTGCGGACCTCATTACTTTCATGTACTTCAATCATGATTTTCTCCAAAAAAATTTCATCCAAATAGAGAAATTAGATCCGATCAAATGATCTAATATACAGTCTCCCATCACAATTGACAAACTGAGAGGCCAATGATTATTTCGCCCATCTGTCCTTTTTTTCACTCTTGACTGAGAATTCCCCCTTTAGCAAGAAATTTTGGATGCTAGTACGCCAAGGTAAATAGTCAGATGATCGAGCTTGGATTTCAATGGTTGAGCAATAGGTCGGTCTATCCTTTTGCTCTACCACTAACAAAATTTCCTCAACCCCTTCAGGCATCTCCAACATTGAAGCTACAGTGGTTAGTGCATCGGTGAACTGATTAGGGGCTCGAGGTAGATAAATGAAGGATACCTTGTCAAAGTACTGAACAAAATTCTCGAGATGACTCTGATAACGCTTTATCCTCTTGTCTTTTATCTTCTATTTTCTACAAGACTGAAAAATGACTAAAGAAGAATCTTCGTACACTATGACCTCTTTTGCCAAAATCTCAGTGAGTTCTTTTAGACCACTGATAAAAACTTCATACTCGGTTACATTATTGGTGGACTCTAAATTCAAGCAAAATAATAAGGTAGTGATGATTATTTCAGGAGAAACTAATATTGCCCCGATCTTGAAACCTTTCTAATTAGTTGCCACATCGAAGTACATCTTCTACTCATAATTTTTTAATTCCAAAATCCTCTCATTTAGAAAGTTGAATTCTTCAATCTCTTCTTTTCCTTATGGCAAATCCACCAAGAAATCTAAAAGTATCCCCTATTTGACTGACTTTTAGGTCACTTACTGAAGATCAAACTGAGAGAGAATGACCATCCATTTAATCATCCTTCTACTTAAGGCTGAGGCTTTAAATAGATTCTTTAGAGGGTCTAGGTAAGAGATTACTTTCATTAAGAATGATTGAAAATAATGTTGGAGTGTCTTGGTGGCCTAAACTAGAGTAAGGCAAGTCTTTTCTGCCCAAGAATAATTCAACTCGAAAGTTACAAGCTTATTGCTAAGATAATTGATGACTCTTTCTTTTTCGTCCTCATCCTCTTGAGCTAATATGGCCCCTATAGAGGTGCTAGTGAAAAAGAAGTACAAAAAAAGTGAAGCATAATGCTTGGGTTGGACCAACACTAGAGGGTTCTTGAGATAATCTTTGATTTTTTTCAAAATCTTTTTGACATTATTCATTCTACACCATTGGTTGATCTTTTCTAAGCAGTTTGAAAATGGTCTCGCAAGTATGGGTGAGTTTAGCAATGAAGCTACTGATAAACTGAAGTCTTCCCAAAAATCCTCTTACCTCTTTCTCTATCATCGACACTGACATTTCCAGAATTATAGACACCTTCTTTGGATCTACTTCGATTTCTGTTTCACTGACCATGAAACTTAGGAGATTACCAACGGTAACCCCAAATGCACACTTTTTAGGATTCAATCGCAACTTATACTTTTGAATTATGTCAAAAAACTTTTGTAGGGCATCCTAGTGTTTGTCTCTGCTTTCAGACTTGACAATCATGTCATCCACATATACTTTCACCTCTTTATGGATCATATCATGCATAAGAGTGGTAGCCATCCTCTGATAAGTTGCTTTGGCATTTTTGAGCCCGAATGACATAACCCTATAACAAAAGGCCCCCCACTAAGTATTAGAGATAGTCTTTTCTCTATCTTCAAGATCCATGATAATCTGATTATACCCTGAGTAATCATCCATGAATGACAAAAGAGCATTGGTAGTTGTATTGTCCACAAAGGTGTCTATGTGAGGCAATGTGAAGTCATCTTTAGGGCTGACTTGATTCAGATATCTGTAATCCATGCATACTCTGACCTTACCATCTTTCTTTGTTACTACTACCATATGGTTACAACTGCTTGAGGATATTTGGAAACCATTAGGAAACCATCTTACAACTGCTTAAGGATTTCTTATTTGATCTGAACTACCTAATCTGCGTTCATTCTTCTCAATTTTTGCTTGACTGGCCTGACCTCTGGATTCAAAGGAATCTTATGTTGTATAATTTATGGATCAATGCTTGGCATATCCTCATATGACCATGCAAATACATCTTTGCACTCATATAAATTTTTTATTAGATTTGATTACGCTCAAACTAATACACGATTATTGAGTATAGTTGAGGTGTCAATCCCACGAGGAAAAGCGAACTACAAGGGAAAGTGTAAACCTTACCACGAACGATAAAGATCAAGTGAGAGAATCTGAGTTTTGATAATAAAGTAATGTGAGAAAATTGTGTAAATATAATGAAGAATATAATGGAGAGATAACAAGGTTTCGGGAATCCTCCCTAGGTTCGTTGCCTTATTCCAATCTCGATTCAATTGTTTTTATCTCAATTGTTAGTTTCACATCCCAAACAGGCAATCGTCAAATATTCAATCAAAGCATGTGTAACCCTAATGTAATTGCTATGGAGTACTCTTTACTTTTAATTCAAGCACACATGACCTATCTTATAGATTTATCAAGAAACGACAATATATCTTAATGACAATATCGCAGTAATGGACAAACTTAAAAGATAAATTTATCGGAATCAATCACATCCAATAATCTTTACATAAGAAGAGCATGACAAGACTTATATAGAGGAGAAAGACGCAATCATCGGATTAAGAAAAAATCTTCTAATTAAATGAAAAAGTAAATCATAACAATGTTTAACAATAAATCCAAACTACAGCTGAATCAAGAATGGAAAATAAGAACAACTACACCGAAGAATTCATCCCTTTGCTTTGCTTGGAGATTAGTTGGCCATGGGGCTTATGCTTGAACACCATAATGGAGAAGAGTGTGGCAGCTTTCTTGAGTTTTCCAGCCTTAATGATATCCTTTTCAAACCTTAAGTGATCTATTTATAATACAAAAGGTCCAAGGGTGTTTTCGGGTCTAAACTATCATTAAAACCCTAATTAGGTCATGACTTGAAAACAAAGTATCGCACTCGTGTCGCGGCTCACACTAATCTAGGCTGTGGCTCAGCCTTTTGGGTTTCCTTTATGCTTCTGGAGGCCACAGCTCAGACTGCCAGGCCGCGGCTCAGATTAGTCCAGGCTGCGATGCACACTGATGGCTTCTTAGTCGTTCTGGTCATGGTTTCTGGAGGCCGCAGCTCAGTTTTTCCAGACCGCAACGCACAACCTTGGTTTTCTTCGTTTTATCCTTTCGCAATTATGCCTTTACTCTGGTATGCATCGAGTCATTGTGCTTTAAGCAACGATAGCTTTTCTTTCGTACCTAAAACCCCTGAAAATGCACCGAAATAGATCAATGATCCAAGAATATCACTTTAGAGTTGTTAAGTTATAAAAAGTGTAATTCAAACTTAGATTAACCCTAAAATGCTAACAAATAAGTACTGTTAAGATGCATTTTATGACTCTTATCATAACCCCCAACTAGCTTATTGCTACTCCCTAGCAATTCAAGCGAAAACAAGACAATATAAAATGAATTCTATAGTAGGAATCAAAACAAAGTAACGCAATGTTAGCGTTAAACCAAGAGTAATTCACATTTTGTCTCTAAAATCGCAAATAACACACAGCACATAGAATCATTAAATATCACCAAAGTCCAAAAGTAATCCAAACATCAATCTTAAAATTGTTATCGACTCTTAACATCCATCTTACCACAATCCATTAATCTGAACACCCGGATAATTTTATGCACAACATTGATGAATACAAGTCTTGGCCTCTAAAAATATATTAATTTGCGTGACATTAATCACAAAAACAAGCTCCATATGCTCACTTTTCAAATTACTCTCCACTATTGTAGAAAAAATCACACTACCTTGGATCAATAGGTCTTTAATAAGCTTGTAACGTTAGGCTAAGGTAAAGGTCAAGAAAGAACGTGAAGTATTCAACAAGTAAAAGAACTCAATCTCTTAGTTTTAAACACAACTACTTTAAGCACTGGATAACCTTACTTCAACACTCAACTCTTTCAACCATTTTTCAAGCATTTATCTCAATAAATCACCATTTTTTTTTCTTTTCTTCTTTCTTTGCCATAATTCACTTCTTTTTTATTTTTATTTTGGCAGAAAACCATTCACCTCTTTTTTCATTCTTTTCTTTTCCACAACCCCCAACTTATCTTCTTTAATACACTTGGGTTATGGTAGTAATATTTTTTCCATATTTCCTTCCTTACTCCTCTTAAGTGCTTCTCAACAAATGTGTATAACTAAGTTCTTTTAAAATAAAGGTAAGGATAAAATATTTTTAGGCTCATAAAGGTAAGTAAATAGGTTATCGAAAGAAACAAGGCTTAAATTCTTTTTCGAAAAAGGCTCAAACAGGTGAGTAGCGATAAATATAGCAAGGGTAAGTTTGAAAGGCTCAAATGGTCCAAAAATAGCCTATATCATATCCTAAGTAACGTGCATTCTAGGATTTCGCCTTAAGTGATTATCAAATAAGATCTAGAGCTTGTCGAGACAACAAAAGTATTCACAAAACAATCGCACATAAAACTTCTCTAAATGTTTTAGACGAATCATGCAATCTTACCGCAACCCAAAGTCACAAACCAAATGAAGATTGACACTTAAATTATTCTCAAACCGAGGCAAGATTTAACTTCTTCTAAATGCTATATGCTATCTCAATTATGCTTATATCATTGACATGTGAATTAACTCCAAGGTTAACACAAAGCATGCTAAAAACAAACAAAAAAAAGAAGTGACACCAAGTAGTTCAATGAAAAGAACAGAAATACGTTTCCTCCACCTCCAACTTAAAAATTGCATTGACCTCAATGTGAAAGAAAAAGTAAAGGAAACTCCCTTTGTAACCAAAAGTGCACAAAAGCTGAAAATTGTGCACCACCATTTGAACTGCATGCCGTTCTTCTTGTTGAAATTTCGATTTGATGCCCAAAGTTGGAGAGAAGAAAGAGTACCCACCAACTTGAAATCTTCTTGAAAAACCAAAAATCCTCTTTGAACCAAGCTTCTTGGAGAAATTTTCAGCAAAATCTGTAATATGAGTGAGAAAGTCTTCAAGAAATGATGTTATAATCAAGAAATATTGAGAAAAAGTGAATGTGTAAGTGAGGGTTTGGAGAAAGGATGAGAGAGAGATGAGTGTCCTGCTGTGTTCTCAAAGTAAAAATGACGAAGATAGTGCAGATTTGGGGTTTTAAAATGGTCCAGGTCACGGTTGGCGCCGCGGCGTGGCTTATTCGCGCCGTGACTTGAAGACCTAAGGAGCAATTTGTGTGTTTTTATGGGGCGCGGCGCTGGAGAAGTTGGGCGAGCCGCGCTGGATGGGTGGCCTGTTGGGCGAGGCGCACAGATTAGGCCTAGACGAGCCCTGGACGACCTGGCCCTGCTGGGCGAGACGCACAGACTGAGCATAGGCATGACTTTGGGCCTGTTTCTAGTTCTAATAAAACAACTTGTTCATGCAAACTAAAATAAAATAAAATAATCATAAAAATAAAGTTAATAAAAATAACCATTAAACTAAAAATTAGATTAAATCAAACTAAAAAAAAACTAAAAATAAAAATTGAAATAAAATTAATTAAAAACAAAACAAACAAAAGAAAAATAAATAAAAACATACCTTCGTGGTGTGGTCAAGGGGAATAGACTGGATCCAGAAGTGGAATGTCTTCCACTTTTGGATCTTGCCTATCAATTAAAATTTTAAGGCGTTGACCATTTACTTTAAAGATCTGACCATCTCTAGTATCCTCTATTTCTACCACCCCATTTGCAAAAACATTCTTTACTAGAGATGGTCAGATCTTTAAAGTAAATGGAGTCTAGAATCATATAAGAATACCCGATCATTAGGCTTAAATATTTTCCTCAAAATTTTGTTATCATGAAACACTTTCATTTTAGTCTTATAGATTCTAGAGTTCTCATAAGCATCATTTCTCAATTCTTCTAGCTCGGTCAACTGAAATTTTCTAAGCTTACTTGCTTCTCCCATGTCAAAGTTGAAATGCTTGATGGCCCAATAAGCTCGATGCTCAAGCTCTACAGGTAAGTGTCAAGGCCTTCCAAAAACAATCCTATAAGGTGACATACCTAAGGGAGTTTTGAAAGTTGTACGGTAAGCCCAAAGCGCATCAACTAGTCTCAAAGACCAATCCTTGCGATCCGGGTTGAACCTTTTTTCTAAAATTTTCTTAATGTCCCTATTTACAAGTTCCACCTGTCCACTTGTCTGAGAATAGTAGGCAGTAGAAATCTTATGTAAAACCCCATATTTTCTCATCAAAGCTTCAAAAGAACAGTTGCAAAAATGCGTACCTCAATCACTAATTATAGCACATGGTGTACCAAATCGAGATAACACATTTTCTTTGAGAAATTTAATTACTGTCCTATTATCATTGCTTCTACAAGCTGCTGCCTCTAATCTATTGCCACAATGATATATTGATATCTGAAAGGAGGAAATGGTCCCATAAAATCAATGCCCCAACAATCAAAGATTTTAATCACTAAAATTAGGTTTAAGGGCATCATATTACGGCGAGACACAGCTCCTAACTTCTGACACTTTTCATATGAGCGACAATAGATGTTTGCATCTTTAAATAAGGTGGGCCAATAAAATCTACACTGTAAAATTTTTGCAGCGGTTTTTTTCATTGAAAAATCACCCCCACAAGCTTGGGAGTGATAAAATTCCAAGACGCTGGCAATCTCTTCATTAGGGATGCAACGCCTTAAAATTTGGTCAGGGCAGTATTTGAAAAGATAAGAGTCATCCCAATAAATATTACGTACCTCATTCATGAACTTCCTCTTGTCCTGAGGGCTCCAACCCATCGGTATCTCACCGACAGCCAAATAATTCACGATATGAGCAAACCATAGTAAAGAAGTAATAGAGAGTAAATGCTCATCGGGAAAATCATCCCTGATTGGAAGGTCATCAGAGGTGTCCTGAAATGTGAGCCTCGAAAGATGGTCAACCACTACGTTCTCTACTCCTTTCTTGTCTTTGATGGTGACGTCAAATTCTTGAAAAAGTAAGATCCACCATAGTAGTCGTGCCTTAGCATCCTTCTTTGTAAGAAAGTACTTAAGGGCTGCATGATATGTGAAAATAAGAATAGGAGAACCAATCAAATAAGCACGAAACTTGTCCAAAGCAAACACTACATCTAGCAATTCTTTTTCAATGGTGGAGTAATTCATCTGAGCACTATTTAGAGTTTTACTAGCATAGCAAATGACAAAAGGCTTCCCCTCCTTTCGCTGTCCAAGAACAGTACCTACAGCAAAGTCACCTGCATCACACATGATCTCAAAAGGTAAAGTCCAATCAGGTGACTGCATTATGGGTGCTAAAGTAAGCTTGCCAATCAGTATTTTAAAGGCCTCTTGACAAGCTTGGGTCCACTCGAATGGGGCATCTTTAACTAGGAGGGCATATAGTGGTCTAGATATAGTGGAAAAGTTTTGTATGAACCTCCTATAAAACTTGCATGACCAAGAAAGGATTGCACATCCTTTACTGTCTTAGGTGTAAGCAATTTAGAGATTAATCCAATCTTAGATTGATTAACCTCTATCCCCTTAGAAGAAACAATATGCCCTAGGACAATACCTGAAGGTACCATGAAATGGCATTTTTCCCAATTTAAAACTAATTCCTTCTCCTCACAACGAATCAATACTCTCTCTAAATTCAATAAGCATGCACCAAATGAAGATCCAAAAACAGTTAAGTCATCCATAAAAACTTCCATGCAATTTTCAACCATATCACTAAAAATGCTCATCATGCAATGTTGAAAAGTAGTAGGTGCATTACACAATCCAAATGGCATTCTACGAAAAGCATAAGTACCGAAAGGACAAGTGAAAGTGGTTTTATCTTGGTCTTCTAATGCAATTTCAATTGATAATAACCATCCAAGAAACAATAAGAAGGATGACCAGCTACACGCTTAAGAATTTGATCGATAAAGGGGATGGGAAAATGGTCTTTCTGGGTGGCAGCATTTAATTTTCTGTAGTCAATGCACATTCGCCACCTAGTCACAAGTTTTGTTGGGACTAACTCTCCTAAGTCATTCTTCACCACAGTGACACCTAACTTTTTCGGAACGACCTGTGTAGGACTTACCCATTTACTATCAGTTATGGGATATATAATTCTCGTATCTGATAGTTTCAACACTTCATTTTTCACCACTTCTTTCATAGTGGGGTTAAGCCTACGCTGGGGGTCTCTATGAGGGCTAGTTCCTTCATTCAAATTAATTTTATGAGAACAGACCAAGGGACTAACACCTTTTAAATCAGCCATGCTCCAACCTAAGGCTGATTTATGTTCATTTAGGGTCTGAATTAATTTCTCACGTTGAGACTCAGATAATTCAGATGAGATAATAACAGGAAAAGTATCACCTGGACCGAGGAAAACATGCTTCAAACCCTTAGGTAGAGGCTTCAATTCAACTTTAGGTGCTTCCACACTTGAGGGAATTTGTTTCTCGCTTCTCTCAAGCAACTCCTCAAACTTTGGTTGCCATGCCCGTGTGCCATAATCCTAAGATTTATTAAAAATAGCACAAATATTAATTACATCAGATTTATCATTAATAGAATCAAAATCAGAATTAATAAGAAAATACTCAAGATGATCAAAATCATGAGCTATAGAAACTCCCCTATCGATGAATGACTCAATCATGTATAACTTGTGGCTCTCGTCATCATCTTCTGGCTGTTTTGCAACATTGAAGATGTTCACCTCGAGGGTCATGTTTCAAAAGGACAGCTTCATGAGTCCATTCCTACAATTAATAAGAGCATTTACACTGGCAAGGAAAGGTCTACCAAAAATCAAAGGAATTTTAGAGGTAGTGTCAACAGCAGAGGTAGTGTCAAGGATTAGGAAATCAAAAGGATAATAAAATTTATCAATTTGAATTAGAACATCCTCTACCACACCCCGGGGTACTTTGATTGAACGGTCAGCCAATTGCAATACCACAACGGTTGGTTTTATTTCTCCCAATCCCAGTTGTAAATAAATAGAAAATGACATTGGATTCACACTAGCTCCTAAATCTATCAATGCATGTCCAACCTCATGATTTCCAATGCTACATGCAATGGTTGGACAGCCAGGATCCTTGTATTTAGGGGGAATCCTTTGCTCAATTAAAGCACTAACTTGCTCTATTAGGAACCCTGTTTTCTTCACATGGTGTCTTCTCTTAACTGTACATAAATCCTTGAGAACTTTTGCATAAGTAGGAATTTGTTCAATCACATCCAAAAGAGGAAGATTAATTTTTACTTGCTTTAGGTTCTCTAGGATTTCATTGTTTAGGTCCAGATTGTTCTTGTTTGATTTTAAGGCTTGAGGGAATGGTGCCTTAATAGGGTTTTTGGTAACCTCAGGGTCCTTGGGCAGCTTGGCATCAGTACTGGCTTGACCCTTTTTCACATCCTCTGATTTGTTCGTTGTTGGGATGTGTAATGACTTATCACTTCGTGTCACAATGGCATTCACATCTTTCAAATTTGCTTGTGCCATGTGTTGACCATGGGGTGTGGACTGAGCTTGAGAAGAGAACTTACCTTGCTTATTCACACTCAAGGAGCCCATCAATTTGGACACTTGGCTCCTTATTTCCTTGTTATCTTCAACAACCTGAGTAATTAATGCTTCACATCTTTGGTTTGTCTTACCCTGTGCCTCAATAAAAGCATGCAAAGTGTCTTCTAAAGAACTCCTAGAGGATAAGGGTGCATGATGTGGTACAGGATATGATCTAGGGGGCTGTGCAAGTTGCTGATTTTCAGACTTCCAGTTAAAGTTGGGGTAATTGCGCCACCCCGTATTATAGGTATTGGAGAAGGGTGCCAGAGGCTTCTTGTACATGCCTAAGGCATTACATTGTTCCTCATACATCCCTCTCATATCAGCAAATGTTGGACACTCTTGGGTGGGATGACCTACCCCGCCTCACACAAAACATGGTTCCAAAGACTCTGCATGATTAGCCACATGTGTTGTCTTTGAGCCCTTAGTCTTTAACGCATCTAACTCCTTAGTGAGCATCTCAACCTTAGCTTTTAGGTTGCCTCTTCCCTAAGATGGTAAATTCCACCACCACTTGGGTTTCCTACAGGTCGTGACCTATTTGTGCTTTAAATAGCACTAGGTCCAGTCCAAGTGTGAGCTTTTTCAGCAAGTTCATTGAGGTATTCTATGGCCTCATCATGATCTTTTTGTAAGAATTCACCATTACACATCATCTCTACAAATTGACACTCTCTATATGTAAGTCCCTCATTAAAATAGCTCACTAAACGCCAATTCTTATACCCATGGTGAGGACACATACTTAAAAAATCCTTAAATTTCTCCCAAGACTGATACAAAGTCTCATTGTCCTTTTGTGCAAAGGTAGAGATTTTCCTTTTTAAAGCATTGGTCTTATGTTAAGGGAAGTATTTATTAAAGAAGACCTGAGTCATCTCATTCCATGGCCCAATAGATCGTGGTCTCAATGAGTATAGCCAACTCTTAGCTCTATCATTCAAAGCGAAAGGAAAGAACTTGAGTCTCACGATGTTATCAGTTGCATCTTGATTATGAAAAGTCGCAACTACTTCCTCAAACTCCCTAATGTGCACATATAGGTTTTCATTTTCCAAGCCATGAAACGTAGGGAGTAATTGTATCATCCTTTTTTTAAAATCTTGATGGCGAGTATTGGCTGGAAACATGATGCATGATGGTGTGGCTGTTCGACTAGGATGCAAATAATCCTTAAGTGTCCTAACAACATTCTCATTGGGGTTATCAGCCATGTTAACAAAATCCTCTAAATTCTCATTTGGGGATACACTATGGTTTGATCTAGGTGAGGTTGCACTAACGGACGTGAAAGGAGAGGGTAACTCTATTTAGGGTCCTTTAATGAATCTACCTCGTGAATCTCTCGGTCTAAGCATACACCAAATGAGTTAAAGGGGAAATAAATAAAATAGAATAATAAAAGAAAATCAGAAAATCAAAACTTAGAGAAAGGAACAATATTACCGTCTTGTCTCAAAGTTGACAATCTTCCTTGTACTTAAGCGCGTCTCCCCGGCAACGATGCCAAAATTTGATTACGCTCAAACTAATACGCGGTTATTGTGTATAATTGAGGTGTTAATCCATGAGGAAAAGCGAACTACAAGGGAAAGTGTAAACCTTAGCACGAACGATAAAGATCAAGTGAGAGAATCTGAGTTTTGATAATAAAGTAATGTGAGAAAATTGTGTAAATATAATGGAGAGATAACAAGGTTCCAGGAATCCTCCCTAGGTTCGTTGCCTTATTCCAATCTCGATTCAATAATTTTTATCTCGATTGCTAGTTTCACATCCCAAATAGGCAATCAACAAATATTCAATCAAAGCACGTGTAAACCCTAATGTAATTGCTATGAAGTACTCTTTACTTTCGATTCAAGCACACATGACCTATCTTATAGATTTATCAAGAAACGACAATATATCTCAATGAAAATATCGCAGTAATGGAAAAACCTAAAAGATAAATCTATCGGAATCAATCACATCCAATAATCTTTACATAAGAAGAGCATGACTAGACTTATATAGAGGAGAAAGACACAATCACCGAATTAAGAGAAAATCTTCTAATTAAATCAAAAAGTAAATCATAACAATGTTTAACAATAAATCTAAATTACAACTGAATCAAGAATGGAAAATAAGAACAACTACACCTAAGAATTCATTCCTTCGCCTTGCTTGGAGATTAGTTGGCCATGGGGCTCATGCTTGAACACCGTAATGGAGAAGAGTGTGGAAGCTTTGTTGAGTTTTCCAGCCTTAATGATATCTTTTTCAAACCTTAAGTGATCTATTTATAATACAAAAGGTCCAAGGGTGTTTTCGGGTCTAAACTATCATTAAAACCCTAATTAGGTCGTAACTCGGAAACAAAGTATCGCGCTCGTGCCACGGCTCACACTAATCCAGGCTGTGGCTCAGCCTTTTGGGTTTTCTTCAGTCTTTTAGAGGCCGCAGCTCAGACTGGTCTAGGCCGTGGCTTAGACTGCAGGCCACGGTTCAGACTGGTCCAGGCCGCGGCGCACACTGATGGCTTCTTAGTCTTTTTGTCATGGTTTCTGGAGGCTGCGGCGCACAGCCTTGGTTCTCTTCATTTTGTCCTTCCGCAATCATGCCTTTACTTCGGTATGCATCGAGTCATTGTGCTTCAAGTAATGATAACTTTTCTTCTCTTTTGTACCTAAAACCCCTGAAAATGCAACGAAATAGATCAATGATCCAAGAATATCACTTTAGAGTTGTTAAGTTATAAAAAATGTAATTCAAACCTAGATCAACCCTAAAATTCTAACAAATAAGTACTGTTAAGATGCATTTTATGACTTTCATCAAGATTTTCACTATCTTTTTCAGATAATGTTGAGCAAATGTGAATTTCTTGTGGATTTTCATTAGTGCATAAATTAATGATTCGAGTTTCTTCCATTTTATGTTGGATTATTCTTTCTTTCTCATTCTTGACTAGCTCAATAATCTCATTAGGTAAAAGAGATTCTTGGCTAATTTCATTTAGGATTTTTTCATCGCATAAAAAAGACTCAAAGTAATCAGAATCGTTCATTATCTCATTCAGTTTTTTGTACATCACTGGACTCTAGGAAGGGGTCAGGGACATCATTCCCATGCTCACCCTTGATTTTACAAAAAGAAGAGAAAGAAAATGATTCTTAACCTGAATCTTTGCTGTTGTTGGTGCGTTCATCAACTAGCTTGATTAGCACACTTAAATTGAAGCTTCACTCTGACTCTCTCCCATCATCAAGATACTCAAAGCTCCACCATCCAAATTTTCAATCCATTCATCTGCTTGTTGTTCCTCTTTCTTATTTGTTATAACTATTTTCTCAAAGAACTAGAGATCAAACAATATCTTAAATCCTGGCTACCTTTCTTGAGTCTTTCTATTCACTCATGGCTTGGAAAACCCGTAATAGAGAAAATTTTCTCCCTTCTTCACAAACTGCCCATTCAGACTTCCACGAAACTGGCCTTTCTTTTTCTTGTTGCTACTACCAGGTTGAAAGCCTAGGCCCTGTTTTCCAATTTGTTGCTTAAAATCTAGGAATTCTTTCACTCTCTGTCCACACTTTCCCAGACCTACTCTTAGAAAATAGTTCATTCCTTTCATGAAATGGAAGACCATAAGGTTGATGCATAAACTAACATCTATTGTATTAATAGCTGCCACTTCCTCTAATGAGAAACCATGTAGCTCCTTGCTCTCTAACTGGATACCGAACACAGGGTGATGCCGATTTCATCCCTGAATAAGGTTATCACTTGATTTCAAGCTTTGTACTTCACCTTCTGATGGAAGGTTGAAGTTTGAAGGCACTACCCCCAAACTGTGGAGTCATGGTCTACCCACCAGAGTATTAAAGGATGTAGCGATATTAATGACATATAAATCAATCACCATATCTTCCAGACCCAACTTGCATCTCAAGTTCACTGTCCCGACTACAAAGACCTTTGTATTATCATAAGCTAGAGCTGTATAGCTACTTAGGTGAAAGTCATCCTACTTAAGTCCTAGAATTATTGTCATCCATAGAAGCAAGACATTCAAGGCTGACCCATTATTAACCAGTACCATTGGTATCTTCTTTTTGTGACACTCTGTTGTCTAATAAAGGGCATTTTATGGTTTGTCCACACAGTGGACATCTTGGTCACCAAAAATAAGGTATGATTCTCTTTTCTTTAATATATCGATCAATTCTAAGAGATCATTAGGGGAGGTGTCTGTGGGAATGTCCAATCTACCTAAATGGTCTAGAACGGTCCGTCAGTGTCTCAATAAAGACATCAGTAATCCCTAAATGGTGATATTAGCATGAATCTTGTTCAAGTGCCTTAATACTGGATCCCATATTCTCCTTTCACTTTTTTTCTTCACTATCATTCTTTCCTCTTCTCTTCCTTCCTTTTTGGGATCATCAACTTTGAGGTGAGGTTGATATAGAAAACTTAAAGTAACTACAAGACCTGGAGGAAGAAGCAGAAAGCAGCAAGGTTACCAAGGCTGAAAGGATAGAAAAGGATGTTGAAGCAACTGTCTTAAAGCCTAGAAAGTCACTAAAGCTCTAAGGATTAGATCCACAATAATCTGAATAGAAGAAAGGAAAGAATTAAGAAGAAAGTAGATTAGTTAGTTAGTTAGTTACAAGGTTGTTAAGGGCTGTTAGTGTCAAAACAAAATTGTAACTACTTTTGTAACTATCAATTTAGCCAACTAAGTAATCCTAAACTAGTATAAATAGGTCTTGTATTGAGAAGAGTCATTCATTCAATCAAAATTATAGAATTGTTTTCTTATCTTTGGTTATATTCTTGGAGTTTAGGCTTGTACTCAAATCAAGTCACCATTCTGAGCTAAAGAAAGCATCATTTGTGCTTTAATTGACTCAATCATCTTCTACATTTTCTCTTTTCAAATCACTTACCATGTTTGAAAGAACAAGATTAATGAGTAATGAAATTACATGGGACAAAATTCTTCCATTATTGAACAGAACCAAGGAAGAAATCTTGGTTGCAATGCAATCGATGTAGCAAGATATTTAGAGACAGTTGCAGTAACTAACCTCCGATGTAGAAGGGTTAAAGATCAGTGCCAGCAAACATTATTCTCATAAACCTTCACGTCATGATAATCAAGAAGAGGGATACCGTGCAACCTACAATAAAACACCATTTAAGCAAGTCAAACTAGATATTCCAAGATTCAGTTCTGGAGATCCCTTAAATTGGTTGTTCAAGGTGGAGCAATTCTTCTTGTATCATCAAACTCTTGAATTTCACAAACTTACTATGGTTTCTTTCCATTTAGATGGTCCAACATCAAGTTGGTATCAATGGATGTACCAAAGCAATCAATTAAGGGGCTAGAAAAAAGTTTGTTACTACCTTAAAGGAAAGATTTGGACCATCTCTCCTTGATGATCTCAAAGTCAATTCACCAAGCTCACACAACAAATATATGTTCAAGATTATCAAAATAAGTTTGAAACACTATCTTGTAAGGTTCCTAGCTTGACAAAAAAAATGCTTAAAGAGTTGTTTCATTTTAGGACTGAAATCTTTAATCAAAAGGGAAGTGTTGATGTAAAAACCTTAGAGTTTAAATGAAGCTATTAGCATTGTAAGAATGATGGAGGCAGAAGTGGCTGAGAAATACTCTTACAGTAGGAGTCCAACAATTTAGAAGATTAACTTCAAAGTAATGATCCTAGTCCTGTGATTAGTTTTCATGCATTGATGGGTCATATATCTCCTTAAACATTGAGATTACAAGGAAAATATGGGAGTCAAATCTTATAAGTACTGACTGATGGTGGTAGCGCACACAATTTGATCCAAGAAATGATTGCACTCTTCTTGGGATTAACTATTACCCATTCCAATCATTTCAAAGTATAAGTTGGTAATGGAGAATACTTGTCTTGTATGGGTATGTGTACTACAATAGAGATTTGGCTGTAAGATCATAAGTTTAGTATTGGTTTCTTTATCATACCTGTCCAAGGAACATATGTTGTTTTAAGAGTTCTATGGTTACAAAATTTGGGTCTTATTACCACTGATTACAGGACTTTAACCATGAAGTTGGCATGGGAGGGAAAACCAGTGTTGTTTCAAGGCCAACAAAGACCAAAATGTGATATAGTGGGGTATTGCAAGCTTAGAAAGATGACCATTACCGATTCTTTATCTTTCTGCTTCATGCTAATGTCTATTTCTGACCCTCAATAACAAGAACAAGGATCTATGATTTTCAAGGAAACTATTGATCCTTATATTAAGAACATCCTAAAAGGGTTTAAGGTAGTATTTGATGAGCCTACTAGTTTACCTTAAGATCCTATTGTTACTTGGATCATCTTCTGTCAGCATACAACTTTATAGATACCCCCATTTACAAAAAACATAAATTAGAAAACTAGTCAAAGACATGTTGCAAATGAGAGCCACTCAGCACAACATAAGCCCCTATAGCTCCCCAGTGTTTCTAGTAAAAAAGAAAGATGGAACTTGAAGGTTTTATGTGTATTATAGAGGGTTGAATGCAGTCACTGTCAAGGACAGTTTTCCTATCCCTACTATGGATGAACTAAATAATGAGCTATGGTGTGAAAATATTTGCAAGTGAACAAAATCGCAATAAGTAGTAAAGTTTTAAAGAAAAAAAAATGTCAAACCCACAAGGACTAGTTATGTTACTGAGTATTGAAATTTACCAAATTAATTACTATTTGGAAATAAAACCAAAATTTTAAAGACTTTACCAACTAAATTAAACTAAAGTGCTTGACAAAAATAAATTAAAAGAAAACAGAATAAAATTTAAGGTTGTAGAGATAATAAAAATAAATCTAGAGCTTTTGATTTCTCCTGGCTAATCCCACACAATTTATTATTCCTTGTTATAAAATTCCAATTTTTCAAATTGATGAAAATAAATCCCTTAATTATTCAATGTTTTCTCTCAAATAACATTAGTCTCAACCTAATAATTCATCATAACTTTGTGTTAAATTATTTGAAGATGCATTAAGTTCTTTGGATTTTTCTTAATCTAAAATCACACTAATTGTGATAAAGTATCTCTATCTTTCGTACAACTAATGGTGTTTAATCGTAAAAGATTCTAATCACAAATTACCTCTCGGTTTCATTATGATTCAATAAATCAAACAATAATTGGCCAGAAAATTGTAAACAATAAGATCAAGGATAAACACTCAACATAAAAAAAAAAACTTTGAAATAAAATAACTTGGAATTTAAATTGTGTGTTCAAAGCTAAACTATATCAAAGCCCTAGAAAAATAAAATTAGTTCATAAAAAATCTGAAATCAACCATGTTCTTATTAGAATGCATCAAAAGAAAATTCTCCATGAATCCTTCCCGGTCCTTAGTAGTGTTTCCAAAGGTAACGGGTTAGGTTGACTTTGGAAACGCGCTAAAACAGGCCTATAGGTTCGCCTTTGTATTCTAATAGAAGAAGAGTATATAATTGCACTAAAGAGAAGAGAATAAAACTCTGTTGCTTGCAATAAGTTGATGAATCATTCTAGATTGTTGAAGATCTCTCTTTATTGAGACTTAACTCTCACTCTCTCTTGAGATATCCCTCCCTGAATGAATGAAATGCCTTGGCTATTTATAGCCACCAGCTGATAACCTAAGTTTCTAGGTTTTAGGAGCTCCATCTGATCATGACTCTTTGATCTTATCCACTCATCAAGTAACCATCCACTGACAGTTATCCACATTTTGCACATATTGATTGACTTGGTTAATTTATACACCAGGAATTAGTCTTATTTTTCAATAAACCTTCTCATTCCTTTAAACACAAGCAAATAAAATAAATAATAATAAAATAAATCAAAAGAAATAAAGAAAAACTAATAATTTTAATAAGTGAAAGAGTAATGAAAAAACATGTAAAAATTACACTTATCAAATTCCCCCAAACTTAAAATTTGCTTGCCCTCAAGCAAAGAAAGAGAGAAAAACAACTAAAAACAAGAATTTGTTTGATTCATAAAATTTGTTGCCTCAAAGATTGCCTAAAGTTTATAATACAAAGGAATCATCCAATATCACACAAGTCCAAAAGTTAATTCAAAACTCAATTCCACCTCATTAACAATCCTCTCATTCATGCATACCTATCATTCTCATTTCATTATTAGCTTCCCAGATGATTTTGTGCAAACAAATAAATATATAATGGATCTCTAGTTATGAAATTGATAATTCAAACTCCAAAGGCTTGTTTTTCAAATCACTATCCACTAATGTAAAACAAAAATATCACCAAGGATCAATAGGTCTTTATTAGGCTTGTAATGTAAGGCTAAGGTGAGGGCTACAAAGAAAAGATAGTATTCAAACAAAGCAAGAGAACTTAATTTTGAACACAAACAAAACAAATACACTTCTTCTCAATCCTTTGAATCTCTCAAAACACCTCTCTTTATCATTCTTTCAAAGATCCCCCCCTTTTTTTATCTAGGAATTCCTTTTTTTAAACACTTCCCAACACCTTGTTGACTTTTCACACTGTCAATCTTATGACTTTGATAACATGGGCTGTGATAAAATTTACTTGTAAACTTTCTACCTCACAAACCTTCCATGCTCTTCTTACTTTGTGAAAACTTAGTTCTCTTGAAAGGAAAGAAAATTAGTGTTTAAACTCAAATAGGGTAGGGAATATGGTGTTTTATAAAAAGAAAAAAAAATATACTGCCAAAGTATAATTCAACAAAGCTCAAAAGGTGACTAAGGATAAAGGTAATAAATAGGTAAGCTTGAAAGGCTCAATCGATTCAAAGAAGGCCTAAATCATTTCCCAAGTAATATTTTGTCTAGAATTTCACCTTGAGTGTCATCAAACAAGTTCTAGAGTTTGTTGAGACCATACAAATTTACAATAGTCACATAAAATTTCTCTACGTATGCAAAACAATTAATGGTCATGATAAGCATTCATTTAATGTAGAAATCTCAAATTAAGCAAAATCAAGTCAAGGATTAACAAATAGACTCAAGCAATAAGATTTTTCCCTAAAAATTATAATCAATTTCAACCATATTCTTATCATAGGCCTTTTTATTCATCGAACCAAAAACAAAGAAATATATATATATTTTTTATCTAGGAATTCCCTTTTTTTCGATTTTTTAAACACTTCCCAACGCCTTGTTGACTTTTCACACCCCCAATCTTATGACTTTGATAACATGGGATGTGATAAAATTTACTTGTAAAATTTCTACCACAGACACCTTCCATGCTCTTTTGACTTTGCGTAAACTTAGTTCTCTTGAAAGGTAAAGAAATCAGTGTTCAAGCTTAAATAGGGTAAGGAAAATGATGTTTTATAAAAAGAAAAAAAATATATACGGCTAAAGTATAATTCAACAAAGCTTAAAAGGGTGACTAGGATAAAGATAATAAATAGGTAAGCTTAAAAGGCTCAATCGATTCAAAGAATGCCTAAATCATTTCCCAAGTAATATTTTGTCTAGGATTTCGCCTCAAGTGTCATCAAACAAGTTCTAAAGTCTGTTAAGACCATACAAATTTACAATATTCACATAAAATTTCTATAGGTATGAAAAACAATTAATGATCATGATAAGCATTCATTGAATATAGAAAATCTCAAATTAAGCAAAATCAAGTCAATGATTAATAAATAGACTCAAGCAATAAGAATTTTACCTAAAAATTATAATCAATTTCAACTATATTCTTATCATAGGCCTTTTTATTCATCAAACAAAAAACAAAGAAAAATAATTCCTTTTAAACATAAACTCCTTTCCCCCAAACTTAAATAACACATTGTCCTCAATGAGAAAGAAGAAGAAAAAGAATGAGTAAAGGTAACAAGTGCTCCCCCGATTTCCAATTGAATGTTGTCCTTGAAAGTGCAACGTGTGTAACACATTGGAGAGCCCCCAAACTTATGCAAACTTACAAGATGAAAACAAAAATAAAAACTATAAAAAAAAAACAAAAAACTTGGGCTGCCTCCCAAAAAGTGCTTTGTTTAAATTCTATAGCAAGACATTCTCCAAATCATTTTTTAGGATTAGTGAGTTTGATGGAAAACTTTTGCGTGCTAAATTCTCCATCTATATAAGGCTTTAACCTCTGTCCATTAACCTTGAATGTCCATTTTGTCTCATGATGAACTTCAATTGCTCCATATGGAAAAACATGAGTCAAAACAAATGGTCCCGACCACCTAGATCTCAACTTTCCCGAAAAAAGTCTAAGTCTTAAATTGAATAGTAAAACTTTCTACCCCACTTCAAACTCCCTTCTCAAATTTTCTTATTATGCCATCTTTTAGATTTATCCTTGTAAATCCAAGCATTCTCATAAGCATAATTTCGAAACTCATCCATCTCATTAATTTGCAACATCCTCTTCTCACTCGCAACCCTTAGATCAAAACTAAGTATCTTTATCACCCAATAAGCTCTATATTCTAGCTCCACGGGTAAATGACATGCTTTCCAATAACCTAACATATAAGGTGACATTCCAATCGGTGTTTTAAATGCTTTCCTATAAGCCCATAATGCATCATCTAAGCTTTGTGCCCAATCCTTTCGTGAGATACTAACGGTCTTCTCAAGTATACGCTTCAATGCCCTATTGGAAACCTTAACTTGGCCACTTGTTTGAGGATGATTGCCACATGATGAGTAACTCCATATTTAGTAAGTAAAGCTTCAAATTGATGTTTGCAAAAATTCTTCCCACCATCACTAATTATCGCTGTTGGAGTGCCAAATCAAGAAAAGATATTTTTTCGAAGAAAATTCACAACCATGGCATCATTGGTCGGCAAAGCAACAACTTACACCCACTTAAAGACGTAATCTATAGCCACCAAAATAAATTTGTTAGAATACCAAGATGGAAAAGGACCCACAAAATCTATCCCCCAAACATTAAACAATTCAATCACTAAAATACTATTCAAAGGCATCTCATGTTTCCCAGAAATATTCCCAACCCATTGACAATGATCACATAAATTAACAAAGTTAAAAGAATCTTTAAAAATAGAAGTACATTAAAAACTGGATTGCAAAATTTTTGCCATTGTTTTTGCTCCACCAAAGTGGTTGCCCACTTCCAATGGGTGACAATGTCGAAGTATGCTCTCCATCTCTTCTTCGGGTACACATCTCTTAATTATTTGATCTGCACAATGCTGGATAGAAAAGGTTTGTCCCAAAAGTAATACTTCAAGTCAGAGAAGAACTTCTTCTTTTATTGACATGTCATCTCGGGAGGTAGAATTCGTGACACCAAGTAGTGGACTATATCGGCACACAATGGATCAACTTGTACAACCATCATATGCTCATTTGGAAATGTTTCGTTTATTCGCAATTGTTGCTCATCATTCGTACTTTTAGGCTCAATCCGGGATAAGTGATATGCCACCAAAGTTTCGATACCTTTCTTGTCCTTAATCTCCAAATCAAATTCTTGTAGAAGCAAAATCCATTGAAGTAATCTTGGTTTAGCATCATTCTTTCCAAGCAAGCACATAAGAGTGGAGTGATCAGTATAGACAACCACCTTCGAACCTATCAAGTAAGAACGAAATTTGTCAAAAGCAAAAACAATCACTAATAATTCTTTTTCAGAAGTAGTATAATTTAGTTGAGCTTCCATTAAAGTCCTACTTGCATAACAAATAATCTGAAATTTTTTATCTATTCTCTGCCCTAAAACAACCCCTATAGCAAAATCACTAGCATCACACATCAATTCAAAAGGTAAATTCTAATTCGGTGAAACAATTATAGGTGCATAAATTAATTTCTTTTTCAATGTTTCAAAAGCATACAAGCATTCATGAGAAAAATCAAATAGTGTATCTTTAATCAAAAGATTGCAAAGAGGTTTAGTAATTTGAGAAAAATTCTTAATGAACCGTCTATAAAACCCAGTGTGACCCAAGAAACTTTTCACGCCCTTCTCATTGGCTAGTGTTGGGAGTTTCTCAATAACATCTATTTTGGCTCTATCGACTTCAATTCCCTTGTAGAAAATTCGATGGCTAAGCACTATCCTTTCCTCGATCATAAAGTGGAATTTTTCCCAGTTTAAAACTAAATTAGTCTCCTCACATCGCTGCAAAACCAAGATAAGTTAAATAAATAATTATCAAAAGAATAAACAAAAATTGAGAAGTCATCCATGAATACTTCTATAAATTTTTCCACCATGTCGGAGAAAATGGACATTATACATCTCTGGAATGTGGCTGGTGCATTGCAAGACCAAAAGGCATCCTCTTATATGCAAAAGTTCCATAAGGACACGTGAAAGTAGTATTCTCTTGATTTTCGAGATCAATTACGATTTGATTGTATCCAGATACCCATCTAGAAAACAATAGTAAGCATAGCCAGCGAGACTTTCTAACAATGGATAATGATCTTTTTAAGTTGCATCATTAAGTCTTCGATAATCTATGCATACTCGCCATCCTGTGACTGTCCTTGTTGGTATAAGTTCATTGTTGTCATTCTTTACCACGATTATTCCTTTTTTCTTTGGGACCACTTGAACCAGACTCACCCATGAACTATCCGAGATTAGATAGATAATTCCAGCATCTAAAAGCTTTAATACTTCTTTATGCATCACTTCTTGCATTGATGGATTCAATCTCTGTGGTGGTTGAACTATTGGCTTGAAACTATCCTCCATTAAAATCTTATGCATACAAATAGAAGGACTAATTCCCTTAATATCTGAGATTGTCCATCCTAAAGCCATCTTATGCTCCCTTAAAAATATTAGCAACTTTTCTTCCTTTACATCACTTAAAGAACCATTAATAATAACTAAAAAAGTGGAGTCTTGGCCTAAGAAAGCAAACCTTAAATTTGATGGAAGTGGTTTGAGCTCAAGTTTGCGTAGTTTTTTACTTGAAAATGTCAGCATAGATGAACCTAACTCTTCCAATTTCGGCTTTATGGAAGGATGAAAGGATGGTGCAGCTTCCAAATACCTTACACACTCCCTAACCTCTTCATTCTCAGATTTAAGAGTTGTAGAATGAGTAAGACACACCTTAAGTGG
This sequence comes from Bretschneidera sinensis, assembly GCA_023935145.1. Taxonomy (NCBI): domain Eukaryota; kingdom Viridiplantae; phylum Streptophyta; class Magnoliopsida; order Brassicales; family Akaniaceae; genus Bretschneidera; species Bretschneidera sinensis. The sequence continues at coordinate 80,560,308 of CM043700.1, read as the reverse complement.
TAGCTTTGAAAATCAAGCCTATAGGTCTCGGCCACCACTAAGTCTATGTCATTAATTTGAAAACAATAGTGTACTTCGGAAGGAAAATCCATAGACTTAAACACATCAAAAGTAACTTGCTCATCATCAACCCTTAAAATAAGTTTCCCTTGTTGGACATCAATTAAAGTTCTCCCCGTAGCAAGAAAACGTCACCCTAAAACCAAAAGTATTTCCTCATCCTCCTCCATTTCTAGCGTAATAAAATCAACCGAAAAAATAAACTTGTCAACCTTCACCAAAACATCTTCAATGAGTCCTTGCGGGTGCTTGATAGACCTGTCCACCAATTGTAAAGAGATCGTAGTAGGTTTTGCTTCTGCAATAGCTAACTTCCTAAAAATCAAAAAAAGGCATAAGATTAATACTTGCTCCTAAATCACACAAAGCTTTATCAAAATAAGAACTTATAGTGCAAGGAATCATAAAACTCAATGGATTTTTCAATTAAGGAGGGAACTTCTTTTGTAAAATTATGTTACTCTCTTCTGTTAACATCACCATCTCATGCTCTTCCAACTTCCACTTGTTTGATAAAATATCCATTAAAAACTTAGCATATTTAAGCATTTGCTCTAAAGCTTCAATAAGAGGAATATTAATATGCAATTGCTTAAAAATACTAAGAAATTTAGTGAATTGATTATCTAACTTATTTTTTTTAAGTCTTTGAGGAAAAAGAATCAGTGGATCATAAATTTAAGGAGAATTAGTTTCAAATATAAACTCCCTGGAATTCATGGGTTTTGAAGCTTCTTTATTCTCTTTAGAATTTCCAGCTTGTTGGTCACCACCTTACTGCTCCAATTCCTCAATCTTTGGCTCAGACTTCACATGATTTCCAGCTTTATCTTCCTTGATACTTGCTCTCTGTGGCTACTCAATTGTCCTCCCACTTCTCAATGCTATTGATTTGACATGTTCCTAAGGATTGATAATGGTATTGCTCGGCAAAGTTCCTGTTGCTCTTTCTATAAGAATGTTTAAAAGCTGACCAATTTTAGCCTCAAGGTTATGAATCGAAGCCGAATTGTTTTGGATCACCAAATCTATCTTTTACATGTATTACATGAACATCTCCTCGAGTGTCGGCTTTTTTTCTTGTTGTGAAAAATTTTAAGGTGGTCTAGCTGCCCCTTGATTATTGCTTCACGAAAAATTTGGGTGATTTCTCTGTCCGGGATTGAAAGTGTTTGAATAAGGATTGTTTGATGTTGGAAATTGGACACGTAATTAGTTTGTTTAGAATTTGGTTGAGCAAATTGATTTCCTTGTTGACAATCGATATTTAAGTGATTTCTTGCATAATAATCACAGACAACATTAGTTTGAATAGAATTAACATTCATCTTACCTAGTTGTTTAAAAAAAGCTGCCATTTGTGCCACCAATGTGGTAATAGAATCAAGTTCAAAAACTCCAGCCGTCTTTCTTAGCGTTGCTCTCTCTGAAGGCCATTAATAGTTGTTGGATGCCAACTCCTCCAAAAGTTCATAAGTTGCTTCATGAGTTTTACTCATTAAAGACCCTCCAGCTGCTGCATCAACAATGGACCTGTTTGTAGCTCCCAAACCATTGTAGAATGTTTGGACTTGAAACCATGCCAAAAGGTCAAGATGAGGACACTTTTGTAATTAATCTTTGTACCTCTCCCTTGCTTCATACAAAGATTCATTTTCAAATTGAGTGAATATGGTAATATCATTCCTTAGCTTTGCTATCTTAGTTGGAGGGAAATAATTTGCCAAAACATTTTGTGCTGACTCCCCCCGAGTAGTAATGACACCAAGTTGTAGAGAATTCAGCTAGGCTTTCGCTTTTTCTTTGAGTGAAAAAGGGAAAAGTCTCAAACGAATAACATCATTTGTCACTCCATTGTGCTTGAAGTTGTCGCAAATCTTTAGAAAAATTGCGATATGAACATTATGATCCTCCTGTGACAGCCCCCCAAACCGAACAGTTTGCTGTATCATTTGAATTATCGCCGGCTTAACTTGAAACAGTCCCTCAAAACCTTATTCGCCTCTTAATTCCACTGATCCTCCATAGTGATGGCAGATGTGGTGACTTCTTGCTTCTTCTTTTTCTTGATTTGACGCAAAGTTCTCTCAATCTTAGGATTAAAATGTGGACTCTAATGGTTTAGATCGGGGCATGCACTTCTAATCCTGAAATAAAAATAAAATGAAAGCAAAACTGAGATCTAATCACCAATCTAAAAAAATAAAAAAATAAAAATCCAAATTAGTAACAATCTAGCTAGTATCAATATCAATTACAAAGAATTAGCCCCCGACAACGGTGCCAAAAACTTGGTGTGAAAATATTTGCAAGTGAACAAAATCATAATAAGTAGTAAACTTTTAAAGAAAAAAAAATGTCAAACCCACAAGGACTAATTATGCTATTGAGTATTGAAATTTACCAAATTATTTTCTATTTGGAAATAAAATCAAAATTTTAAAGACTTTTCCACCTAAATTAAACTAAAGTGCTTGACAAAAATAAATTAAAAGAAAAGAGAATAAAACTTAAGGTTGTAGAGATAATAAAAATAAATCTAGAGCTTTTCATTTCACCTAGCTATTCCCACATAATTTATTATTCCTTGTTATAAAATTCCAATTTTTCAAGTTGATGAAAAATAAATCCCTTAATTATTCAATGTTTTCTCTCGAATAACATTAGAAATATCTCCACCTAATAATTCATCATATCTCTATATAAATTAAATTATTTGAAGATGCATTAAGTTCTTTGGATTTTTCTTAATCTAAAATCACACTAATTGCGGTGAAGTTTCTCTATCTTTCTCTCAACTAATGGTGTTTAATCTTAAAAGCTTTTAATTTCATATTACCTCTCGGTTTCATTATGATTCAATAAATCAAACAATAATTGGTCAAAAAATTGTAAGCAATAAGAGCAAGGATAAACACTCAACATAAAAAACTTTGAAATAAAATAACTTGGAATTTAAATTGTGTGTTCAAAGCTAAACTACATCAAAGCCCTAGGAAAATAAAATTAGTTCATAACAAATCTGAAATCAACCATGTTCTTATTGGAATGCATCAAAAGAAAACTAAAAAGAAGAGAATAAAACTCTATTGCTTCAAATAAGTTGATGAAGCATTCAAGATTGTTGAAGATGTCTCTTCATTAAGACTTAGCTCTCATTCGCTCTTGAGATCTCCCACCCTGAATGAATGAAATGCCTTGGCTATTTATAGCCACCAACTGATAACCCCAGTTGCTAGGTTTTAAGAGCACCATCTGATCATGACTCTTTGATCTTGTCCACTCATCAAGTAACCACCCACTAACAGTTATCTACATTTTGTACATGTTGATTGACTTGGTTAATCTGCACACTAGGAATCAGTCTTCTTTTTTAATAAACCTTCTCATTCTTTCAAATACAAGCAAATAAAATCAAATAAAATCAAAAGAAATAAAAGAAAACTAACAATTTTAATAAGTGAAAGTGTAATAAAAAAACACATGTAAAAATGACACTTATCAAGCTACATGATGCTAAGGTCTTCTCAAAGCTGGATTTGAGAGCTGGATATCATCAAATCAGAATGCATCCATAAGACATGAAGAAAACAACATTTAGGACTCATCATGGACATTATGAGTTCCTAGTTATGCCTTTTGGTTTAACATATGCTCTCTCTACTTTCCAAGCTACAATAAACCAGATCTTTGAAGGTTATCTAAGAAAATTCATCATAGTTTTCTTTAAAGATATTTTTGTATACAATCAATCCATTGAGGCACATCTGCAGCATTTAAAACTTGTGTTGATTTGTTTACAAGAAGCTTCTATATATGCTAAGCTGTTCAAGTGAAAATTTGGAACATCTTCAATTGATTACTTGGGACATATAATCTCTATGGATGCTATGGCACTAGAACCCCAAAAGATCATTGTTATGCTGGATTAGCCTACACTAACTATTGTGAAACAGTTGAGAGGCTTTCTAGGCCTTACTAGATATTATAGGAAATTTGTGAGAGGCTATGCTTCAATTGCTTCACAATGAACTGACCTCATCAAGAAAGATAGCTTTCAATTGAATGAATGTGCAGTTGAAGCCTTTCAAAACTTGAAGATTGCAATGACTACAACTCCAGTCTTAGCCTTACTATATTTCACTAAAAATTTTATTCTTGAAACTGATGCCTCTAGATATGGTATTGGAGCTGTCATTCTACAATAAGGCCATCCTATTGCATTCTTTAATAATAAACTGTGCCTTTAATTACAACTAGCATCAGTTTACATTAGAAAAATGGTTGCTATCACTATAGTTGTGCAACACTGGAGGAAATACTTGTTTAGGTTTGAATTTCTTATTCATACAGATCAGAGAAGCTTAAGGGCACTAATGGATCAAACAATTCAAACATCAGAGCAACAAGTGATTTTAAGGAAGCTATTGGGATTCAGATTCCAAATTGAGTATAAGCCAAGCAAAGATAATGTAGTTGCTGATGGCTTATCAAAGATGCATATGAACAACAAGGACAAAGTATATTATCTTGCCCTCTCACTGCTTTCCTTTGAATTTCTAGAAACTTTGAAACAAGAAAACTTCTCAACTACTTGAGTTAGTAAATTTAACAGCTACCATTGTCAGTATACCTGCAAAATACACTAAATGGGAAGTATGAAATGGACTGGTCTATTAGAAGGAAAAGTTGTATCTCAGCCCTCAGTCTGTATTAAAGCTCAAATTGTTACAAGAATATCATTCCTCACCTATAGGAGGACTATTGGCATTCAAAGAACATATTAGATTATCTTTTAGTTTTTATTGGAGACACATGAAGAAAGAAGTAGTGAACTTTGTCCAACAATGCTTGATTTTCCAAAAAAACTAAACCTTTGAATCATGCTCCTTATGGTCTCCTACAACCTCAGCCCATACCTGAGTAGATATGGGAAGATATTATAATGGACTTCATTACACATATACCTCCTGTCCATGGATTCATAGTAATTTTGGTAGTAGTTGATGGACTATCAAAATTTGCTCATTTTGGGTGTCTCCCAAGACACTATAACACTACTAAGGTGACCAATCTCTTTGTCAACATGGTACGCAAGCTGCATGGTTTTCCTAAGACAATTGTATCTGACAAAGATTCAGTGTTCATGAGTTTATTCTAGACAAAACTGTTTAGATTGCAAGGCACCTTTCTAAACATGAGCAGCGCATACTACCCTGAAACTGATGGCCAAACTGAGGTAGTTATAGGACCTTGGAACAATACTTAAGGTGCTTTGTGAGTGATATCCCTAGGAAATGGCCAAAGTTTTTATGCTAGGTAGAATTTCACTACAACATTGCCTTTCATTCTTCTATTGGCATGTCTCAATTTGAAGTGGGTTTTGGTAGAAAACCTCCTAACATTGTAGCATACTCAAGAGGAGAAAGTAATTGAACAAACATTGATCAAAACTTAGGGGACATAACTAAAATCCTTCACTTAGCTATGCACCATTTGCAAAAGGCTCAAGCATAAATGAAAGCTACAACTAATAAGTATAGGAAGGATCAATCCTTTAAGGTTAGAGACTTAGTGGTGGTTAAGCTATAACTTTACAAACAGACCTTTGTAGCTGCTAGGCAGTCTAACAAGTTGGGAAGAAAATTCTTTGGGCTCTTTCCTATTCTCAAACAAATTAGCAAGGCTACTTACAAACTCTAGCTATCACAAGATGAAAAAATCCACCCTGTCTTTCATTTCTCCTTACTGAAGTTATACAAGGGACCAAAGAAAGGATTTCTCCATGTCCTTTACCTTTTTGTATTTAAGAAGGTCAACCTTTTTACAAGCCACTGACTGTAATAAAAAAGAGGTAAATCTAGAAGAAAGGAAACTAGATCCTTCAATGGTTGATTCTATGGGAGGATCTTCCCTTGGAAGAAGCTACATGGGAAATTGTTTCTGATTTTTAGAAAAGTTTTCCATACTTCCATGATTACGCTCAAACTAACACGCGATTATTGTGCATAGCTAAGGTGTCGATCCCACGAGGAAAAGAGAACTACAAGAGAAAGTGTAAACTTTAACACAAAACAATGAAATTCAAATAAGTGAATCTTTGTTTTACGAATGAAATTATATGAGAGAGTTGTGAAAATATGATGAAGGATTCAATGAAGGAATAACAAGGTTCCAGGAATCCTTCCTAAGTTCGTTGCCTTATCCCTATCTTTAATCAATTGTTTTATCTTAATTGCTAGTTTCACATCCCAAACAAGCAATTGGTAAATATTCAATCCAAGCACATAAACACCCTAATGTAATTGCTACAGAGTACTCTTTAGTTTGATTCAAGCACACATGACCTATCTTATAAATTATCAAGAAACGACAATATATTTCAATAATAATACCGCAGTAATAAACAAACTTATAAGATAAATCTATCGAAATTAATCACATCTGACAACTTGATATAAGAATAGCTTGACTAGACTTATATGGAGGAGAAAGATGCGATCACCGGATTAAGAGTAAATCCTCTCCTTCTTACTTAATCAAAGAGTAAATCATAACACTATTTAACAATCAATCCATACAGCTGAATCAACGATAGGAATAAGAACAACTACACCTAAGAATTCATCCTATTGCCTTGCTTGGAGATTAGTTGGACATTAAGCTCATGCTTGGTCACCTAAAGTGGAGAAGAATATTGTAGCTCTCCTAATTCCAGCCTCCCTTTCAGTAATACCTAAGTGTTTTATTAATACCCCAAAAGGTTCAAGGGTATTTTTGAGTCAAGAAATGTCATTAAAGCCCTACTAAAGTCATGAAACAAAAACAGTGGAATTGTGCTCGTGCCGCAGCTCAGAGAGGGAAGCCGCAGCATGGCTGTAAAAACGTCTCTAAATCGCGGCGCAATCGTTTGATCGCCGCGGCGCCGCCCTTGATCTTGGCTTTTCAAAGGTGCTGGAGGCCGCAGTGCACACTGGTCTGAGCCGCGGCGCACACTGGTCCAAGCCACGGCGCACACTGGTTCGGGCTGCGGTGCACTGCCTGATTCTAGCCTCTAGCTCAGAAGCTAATGGTTTTGGACGCCGCAGCTCAACTCGCCGCGGCATGGAACCCTAAAAATGGGTTTCTCTTCATTTTGTCCTTCTGAAACCATTCCTTCACTCCGATATGCATAGTATCTTCGTGCTTTAAGCAACGTTAGCTTTTCAATCTCTTTTAAACCCAAAATACCTGAAAATGCATCGAAATAAATCAATGAACCAAGAATGACACTTTAGAATTATTAAGGCATAGATGTGTAATTCAGCCCTAAATCAACCCTAAAATGCTAACAAATAAATACTATTAAGATGCATTTTATGATTCTCATCATAACCCCCAACTAGCTTATTGCTAGTCCCTAGCAATTCAAGCGAAAAATGTGAAATGAATTCTATATTAGAAATCAAAACAAAATAAAGCAATATTAGCATTAATCCAAGAGTAATTAAATTTTTTGTCTCAAAAATCACACATAACACACAACACATAGAATCATTAAATACCACCCAAGTTCAAAAACAATTCAAGCATCAACCTCAAAATCGTTATCGACTGTTAACATCCATCTTACCACAAACCATTAATCCAAACACTCGGATGATTTTATGCACAACATTCATGAATACAAGTCTTGGCCTCTAAAAATATATTAAATTGCGTGACATCAATCACAAATCAAACTCCATAGGCTAACTTTTCAAATCACTCTCCACTAATGTAGAAAAATCACACTACATCGGATCACTAGGTCTTTAATAGGCTTGTAACGTTAGGCTAAGGTAAAGGTCAAGAAAGAACAGGAAGGATTAAACAAGTAAAAGAACTCAGTCTCTTAATTTTAAACACAACCACTTTAAGCACTAGATAACCTTACTTCAACAACCAACTCATTCAACCATTTTTCGAGCATTTCGCTCAATAATTCACCATTTTTTCTTCTTTCTTTTCCAAAATTCACTTCTTCTTTTTTTAGCACATAACCATTCACCTCTGTTTTCATTTTTTACTCTTTTCCACAACCCCCAACCTATCTCCTTTAATGTACTTGGGTTATGGTAGTGATATTTTTTTCAATATTTCCATCCTTACTCCTCTTAAGTGCTTCTTAACAAATGTGTATAAATTAAGTTCTTTTAAAGAAAGGTAAGGATAAAATATTTTTTTTAGGCTTATAAAGGTAAGTAAATGGGCTATCGAAAGAAACAAGGCTCAATTTTTTTCAAAAAAAAGGCTCAAACAGGTGACTAGCGATAAATATAACAAGGGTAAGGTTGAAGGGCTCAAATGGTCCAAAGATAGCCTACATCATATCCTAAGTAGTGTGAATTCTAGAATTTTACCTCAAGTGATTATCAAATAAGTTATAAAGCTTGTCGAGACCACAAAAGAATTCACAAAACAATCGCACATAAAACTTCTCTAAATGTTTTAAACTAATCATGCAATCTTACCACAAACCAGCGTCTCAAACCAAATGAAGATCGACACTTAAAAATTATTCTCAAACCGAAGCAAGATTTAACTTCTTCTAAATGCTATATGCTATCTCAATTATACTCATATCATTGACATGTAAATTAACTCCAAAGCTAACACAAAGCATATTTTTTTTATAATTTATTCTAACAAACGAATTAAAACGAAAAAAAAAGGAAAGTGACACCAAACAATTCAATGGTATGGAATAAGAAATGCGTTTCATCCATCCCCAACTAAAGATTTACGTTGTCCTCAATGTGAAAGAAAAAGTAAAGGAAACTCCCTTTTTAACGAAAAGTGTGAGGAAGCCAAAAATTATGCACGACCATTCAAACTCCATATTGTTCCTCTTTTTGAAATTTCAATCTCTAACATAGAACAAAACAAACAAAAAGAAGGAAACTACAGTGTAACATTAAGATTCTCACCGAATGTTAGGTTAGCACATCAAAACTAAATAAATAACTAAAAATGAAAAATAATGTATGAAAAATAAAGATAACGAAAAGTTAATCCGATATAAAAGTTAATACAGTCATCCGATAATAAAATAAAACAAAACAAACAAGAGACAACCCAAAAGTTAATCCTCCATGTCATCGTCCTCCTCTTCACCCTCCTATGGAGCTGGATCAAAGGATGAACCCAGATAGGGTGGCAAAGTGGGAAAGTGATCCATATCACAACCGGTGGTGGAAGCAAGGTGTTGGTACATCTAACCAAAAGAAGAGTAAACCGCTGCTTGATAGTCTGCTTGCCTGGCTAAGAATCGATCCTGACGATCAAACCTATCCTGTAAGAATTTCTGATGCTCATCAAATTGAATCTCTAAACGCTCTAGCCGCTCTGCAACAGTCAGAGATCTAGGAGGTAGAGGGGGGGCAGCAGCCGCTACTCCCTCTCCTGGAGCTTGCAACCTTATTGCCTTAATCACATTGAGCATTCCATCATCAATAGGCTTCTTAGGGTGTTGTGCTTCCTCAGCACTACTGTACTGGACATCGGCTTAGATGCACAACTGGGTAATTAAAGAGGGGAAGTATAGACCAAGCTTTTGTCTACAGTATGGATGATAAAATTAAAAATAATGCAGCCCACATCAATAGTCATACCCATCAAAATAGCATAAATAAGAACAGCCCTCTCAACTGTAACATCGCTATAATGCGTAGCGGACATCATCTTCTGACACATAAAGTATTGCCAAGCCGAAGCATTCACAGTCAAAGAAGTACCTATCAAGGTATTAGGATTACCACCTGACATCTTACAAGTCGTGCCCGAATACAGTGTATTACAAACCTCATCATAGTCAACATTAGACAAATAAGCAGTATATTCACTATTTTCAATGTCAGGTAGCCCATAAAATCTGTTAATAGATGCACTGTCAAAGGAAACTGTTTTTCTTCTAACCATCACTTTTTCATTCCTATGCCCTTCCGCATTAGCATAAAATTCTCAAACCACATTAATAATGGAATTAGGTGGTTATCCCCCAAATGCACCCCTCATCAACAATCATCTTAAACAAAGTTGGGTTTCTGATGAGAGTCATAAAATGCATCTTAATAGTACTTAATTGTTAGCATTTTAGGTTGATCTAGGTTTTAATTGCACTTTTATACGTTAACAACTCTAAAGTATCATTCTTGGATCATTGATATACTTCGGTGCATTTTCAGGTACTTTAAGCTCAAAAGAGGAGGAAAAGTTATCATTGCTTGAAGTACAAAGACTCGAGGCATAATGGAGTGAAGGAATAACTTGAGGCATACTGGAGTGAAAGGATACTTCCGGAAGGACAAGATGGAGGGCTTAAAAGAGCAACAGCTGCTGCCTGCATTGGAAAGGAGTTTCTCTAAATTGCGAGAATTACCCGTACAGATCAATCATCTTTGAAAATTAAACTGTATTGATACAAGAAGAACCAAGAGATAAGCAATATATGCTTAGAAAGATCCGGAAGTCTATTTTCTGAAGAATTTTACAGTTTGTCAAAAGGATTTTTCTAGAGAAAGTTATGGCAGTTTTAGTAGACAAAGGTCAAGCTGTGCGGGCTGTGCGGGATTTCAGCGTGATTTTGGGCTTAAATCCCACATCCCACATCGGTTGGAAAACACATTTCTATATCCCACATCCCACATCAGATAGGAAACACATTGCACTCTTGGTATTTGCCTATATAAGACCCACTCCACTTCAGCTTTGAGGCATCAATCGGAGCTCATCTGAAATCATCAGAGAGTGAATCCAGAGGGCCTTTAGGAGCAATCCAGAGGGCCTTTAGGACGAATCTGAAGTATAATTTTGGAGGACAAGCTGAGGAATCACTGAATCTTTCGCTACCAAGGAGGAGATGATCGTTGAGAGGCCGGAGGTAACTCAAGGAAGCATGAGTTCTATGGCCGACTAGTCTCCAAGCAAGGCGAAGGGATGAATCCCTAGGTGTAGTTGTTCTTATTTTCCTTTATTTGATTCAGTTGTAGTTTGGTATTATTTTCATTAAATATTTTTATGTTTTATTCTTTAATTTAATTAGTATATTTTTATTAGTCCGGTGATTGCATGCATCTTTTCCATATAAGTCTAGTCATGCTCTTCTTATGTGTATTTGTTTGGGTGTGATTGAGTCCGGTAGATCTCTTTTATAGATTTGTCCATTGCTGCGGTATTATCATTTAGATATATCGTCGTCTTTTGATAATTTATAAGTTAGGTCATATGAGCTTGAACGTAAAGAATAATTCATAGCAATTACATTAGGGTTTATAAATGCGCTTTAATTGAATATTTGCCGATTGCCTGTTTGGGATGTGAAACTTGCATTCGAGATAAAAACAACTGAATCAAGTTAGGATTAGAGCAACAAACCTAGGGAGGATTTTTAGAACCTTGTCATTTCTTTATTATATTATTCAATCATTCACACAATTTTCATAAAATCAACAATTCAGATTCTTTCAATCAATCTTTTATCGTTTGTGTTCAAGTTTACACATTCTTTTGTAACTAACTTGTTTCCCTGTGGAATCGACACCCCAAAACTGTACTACAACTACCGCGTTATGTTTTGGGCGTAATCAAATTTTGGCGCCATTGTCGGGGATACGCGCTTAAGTACAAAGAAGATTGTCAACTTTTGACATGACGGTAGAAGAGTTGTAAATAGTTTTTCTTTTCAGCAGCTGTAAAGACGGTAACTTCGTTCACTCTTTTAGCTTGCTGCATTAATTTTATTTTGTTTGATCTTATTCTTTCTTTTTATAGCAATTTTTTTTCATTATTTTGTTACCTTGAATGCAAAGACATAGAGATGCTTGTAGGCCTATGCTAGAGTCAGAATTCAATTCATTTCTAAATCCTTTATTTGACAGTCCATCTAGTCCCGAAGAAATGAGTGAACATGAATATCAACCCCCTAGGACCCTTCAAGATTACCTCAACCCTACACGCACAGCCACACCATCATGCATTATATTTCCAGCTAATACTCGCCCATTAGAGTTTAAAACAGGGATGATACATTTACTCCCTACATTTCATGGCTTAGATAATGAAAACCCATATGTGCACATTAGAGAGTTTGAGGAAGTAGTCGCGACTTTTCATAGTCAAGACGAAACCAATGACATTGTGAGGCTTAAGTTCTTTCCTTTTGCTTTGAAGGATAGAGCTAAGAGTTGGCTATACTCACTTAGACCACGATCTATTGGGTCGTGGACTGAGATGACTCGGATTTTTTTTAATAAATACTTTCCCCAACATAAGACTAATGCTTTAAAAAGGTAAATCTCCACCTTTGCACAAAAGAACAGCGAGACTTTGTATCAGTCTTGGGAGAGATTTAAAGAGTTATTGAGTATGTACCTTCACCATGGGTATGAGAGTTGGTGCTTGGTGAGCTATTTTTATGAGGGACTTACATATAGAGAGCGCCGATTTGTAGAGATGATGTGTAATGGTGAGTTTTTAGAGAAAGATCCTGATGAGGCTATAGAGTACCTCAATGAGCTTGCTGAAAAAGCTCACATTTGGACTGGACCTAGTGCTACTGAAAGCACAAATAGGTCACGACCTATAGGGTACCCAAATGGTGGTGGAATTTACCATCTTAGGGAAGAGGATAACCTTAAGGCCAAGGTCGAGATGCTCACCAGGGAACTAGAGGCATTAAAAACTAAATGCTCAAAGCCAACACACATGGCTAACCATGCCGAATCTTTGAAATCATGTTTTGCGTGTGGCGGGGTAGGTCATCCTGCTCAAGAGTGCCCCATATTTGTTTATATGAGAGGGATGTATGAGGAACAATGTAATGCCTTAGGCATGTACACGAAGCCTTTTACACCCTTCTCTAATACCTATAATCCGGGATGGTGCGATAATCCCACCTTCAGTTGGAAATCTGAAAATCAATAGCTTGCACAACCCCCTAGCTCATATTCTGCACCATATCATACACCTTCTTTTGTAATTAACTTGTTTCCCTGTGGAATCGACACCCCAAAACTGTACTACAACTACCGCGTTATGTTTTGGGCGTAATCAGTTTCCCCTCTCTGTGATTGTGAAACCTTTTTCAGGAATGGGTCTCCTAGTATGCATTAAACTAACATACCTCTCACTAGCATTATAACTAACAATTTTACTATCATCAAACTCTTGAGGCTGTTTCCCCCTTTGTCTCTTAGTTTTAGGGGTCATTTGAAACAAATTATTCTAAGACAAGAGAACTAGTTCAAATGCAACCACTCAAATATCACAAATCCACAACAAAGAGAAGGAAATTGACTTTACTTGATAAATAATCAGCCCAAAAATGGAGAGAAGACCTACAATCTTGAAATCCTCTTAAAATCCCAAAATCTTCTTAGAACCAAAGCTTTGTGGAGAAATTTGCAGCAAAATTTGCAATATAAGTGAAAAATTCCTCAAAGAATTATGTTAGAATCAAGAAAAAAAATGAGAAAAAGTAGATGGGGTAAGGATGGATTTGGAGAGAGGTTGAGAGAGAGTAGAAGAAGGGTTAGTTTCTTTCAAAATGAAATGAAGAACAAGAGGGAAAATGGGTTTTTAAAGTGGCAGATCGCGACTTTGCGCCGCGGCGCACACTTATCCATGCCGCGGTGCAACCTGGAGATTTTGATTTCTAGTGGGCTCGGGTGGGCGCAACACATGGGCTTTGGACCGCAGTGCAACCTGGAGATTTTGATTTCTAGTGGGCTCGGGTGGGCACGGTGCATGGGCTTTGGGCTACGGTGCCCACTGGGCCTTTTGAAATCTGCTGGGAAGTACAAATAAAAGGGTATAAAAATGTAAACTAAAATTACTAAAAATAACCCTAAAACTAAAAATTAAATTAAATCAAAATTAAAATTAAGATAGGCTCAACTAAAAACAAATATTCTAAAATTAACAAAGACTTAACAAAATTAAAACTAATGTATAATGGAACAAAAGTACCCGATTAAGAAGGATAAACCGGGGCCACCAAAGAGATCTCTTCGGGCCTATCTTTAACACATTCATGTTCCAAGTAGAGCTTCAACCTTTGGCCATTAACTCGAAATGCATGACTGTCAGAAGGATCTTCAACCTCAACTACTCCATTGGGAAAGACATTTTTCACAACATAAGGTCTCTTCCATCGTGATCACAATTTTTCTAGATGGAAATGTAACCGTGAGTCATACAGAAAAACTCTATTAGCTTGTTCAAAAAATTTTCGGAGTATTTTTTGATCATGCACCACTTTCATTCTTAAGTTTAAGTCCTTAGCATTATCATATGCATCATCTCTCAACTCTGCAAGTTCACAAAGTAGCATTTTCCTCTCCTCACCAGACATCTTCAAGTCATAGTTAAAATTTTGAATAGCCCAGTATGCTCTGTGCTCAAGTTCTACTGGCAAGTGACATGCTTTGCCGAATACCAACCGATAAGGAGATGCTCCAAGAACCGTCTTGTATGTTTTCCGGTACGCCCAAAGTGCATCCGATAGACGCAAAGACCAATCTTTTCTATTGGGATTTACCCTTTTTTCAAGTATTCACTTAATTTCTGTATTTGCTAGTTCCGCTTGGCTATTGGTTTGTGGATGTTAAGCTTTAGGAACCCTATGGGTGATTCCATACCTGCGCATTAAAGCCTCAAAAGAACGGTTACTAAAATGTGACCCTTAATCACCAATTATAACACATGGAGTACTGTACCTAGATAAAATATGATCTTTAAGAAATTTAACAACAACTGTATTGTCATTAGTGCGGCAAGGTATTGCTTCAACCCATTTAGAAACATAATCAATGACAAGAAAAATATAAAGATACCCAAAAGAAGGTGGGATGGTCCCATAAAATCGATCCCCCAACAATCAAAGATTTCCACCACTAAGATCGGGTTGAGAGGCATCATATGACGGCGGGACAATGAACCTAACCTCTGACATCTTTCACATGATCGACAAAACTCATTAGCATCCTTGAATAAAGTAGGTCAATAAAAATCGCATTGCAAAATTTTTGCGACTGTCTTTTTAATAGAAAAGTGGCCTCCACAAGCATAGGTATGACAAAAAGTTAACACACTATCAACTTCCATATCCGGAATGCATCTTCTTATTATTTGGTCAGGGCAATATTTAAAAAGATAAGGATCATTCCAATAAAAATTCTTTACCTTAGCCAAAAACTTACGCTTATCTTGTGCACTCCATGTAGATGGAACTTGACGGGAAACCAAGTAGTTTGCAATGTCGGCATACCATGGTGTGTGACCAAGGACAGAAAATAAGGTTTCATCCGAAAAAGCTTCCCGAATGGGCAAAATGTCAATGTCATTCTTAAATTCCAAGCGAGATAGATGGTCCGCTACAACATTTTCTACCCATTTCTTGTCTTTGATGGTCAAGTCAAATTCTTGCAAAAGCAAAATCCAACGTATCAAACGGGCCTTAGCATCAGTTTTTTAGAAAAGAAATTTAAGGGCGGAATGATCTGTGAGTATAGTGATACGTGAACCAATTAAGTAAGAGTGAAATTTATCCAGAATACTACTGCTAGTAATTCTTTATCGGTTGTGGTGTACATCATTTGAGAATGATTAAAGGTTCTACTAGCATAATAAACAGCAAATGGTTTTCCCTCCCTTCTTTGTCCCAAAACAGCCCCTATAACATAGTCACTAGCATCACACATAATCTCAAAAGGCAAGGTAAAATCTGGTGATTGCACAATGGGGGCGGTTGTAAGCTTAGAGATAAGTGTCCGAAAGGCTTGCTCACATTCAGGGCTCCACTTAAACTCAGTATACTTCATCAAAAAGTTACATAAGGGTCTAGAGATAGCACTAAAATTTTAAATGAACCTTCTATAAAACCCGGCATGCCCTAAGAGAGACCTAACATCTTTAATATTCTTAGGAGTTGGTAGTTTAGAGATCAATTCGATTTTCGATTTATCCACTTCTATCCCATTTTCAGACACTATATAGCCCAAGACTATTCCGGAAGACACCATAAAATGGCACTTCTCCCAATTAAGCACAAACCCCTTTTCTTCACACCTACATAAAACATTTTCCAAATTAAATAAACATGAATAAAAAGAAGTCTCAATAACGGTTAAATCATCCATACACACTTCCACACATTTTTCAACCATGTCACTAAAGATACTCATCATGCATCTTTGAAAAGTAGCCGGTGCATTACACAAACCAAAAGGCATTCTGTGAAAAGCAAAAGTACCAAAACGACAAGTAAAGGTGGTCTTCTCTTGATCCTCTAAGGTAATTCCTATTTGGTAGTATCCCGAATATCCATCTAAAAAATAATAGAAAGGATAACCAGCCACCCGTTCGAAAATTTGATCTATGAATGGAAGGGGAAAATGGTCTTTCTGAGTAGCCAAATTAAGTTTCCTATAATCTATGCACATTCGCCACCCGGTCACTACCTTAGCTAGTACTAACACCCCCTTTTCATTTTCTACCACAGTCACCCCGACTTTCTTAGGAACTACTTGGGCTAGACTAACCCTCTTACTATCGGATATTGGATATATAATTCTCGCATCCAATAGTTTCAAGACTTCTTTCTTAACTACCTCTTTCATAGTTGGATTTAGCCTTCTTTGTGGGTCTCTACGAGGGTTAGCTCATTCTTCTAGATAAATCCTATGGGAACAAATTAAGGGGCTAACACCTTTTATGTCGGCCATAGTCCAACCTAATGTAGATTTATGTTCTCTTAACAAATTCAACAATTTATCACATTGCACATCACTAAGTTCGGAGGAAATAATAACCGGAAAGGTATTACCTGGGCCTAAAAAAACATGTTTGAGTCATTTGGGCAGCAGAGCTAAATTAAGCATTGGTGTCTCATTGAAAGAGGGTTTGGGTGCCTCCCTTGCTTTAGGCAACTCCTCAAAGCATGGTTGCCATGATTTCTTAATAAATCCTTGTGACTTATCAAAAACATCAACAACATTAATGGCATGGGGATAAATGGAAGAATCATCAAAATCAAAATTATTAAGAAGGAATTTTAAAGAGTTAGAATTATCTTTAATGTACTTATCCTTTAAAATAAGCTCATCAATCTTGTAAGTGTCGAAACACTCATCCTCTTCATGTGACTGCCTTGAGACTCGAAAAACATTCACCTCTAGAGTCAAATTTTCAAATGATAATGTCATTAGGCCATTCCTACAATTAATGAGGGCATTGGCGGTGGCAAGGAAAGGTCTTCCAAGTATCAAAGGAATTTTTGACTCCGTATTCATAATAGAAATGGTATCTAACACCAAAAAGTCAACGGGATAATAGAATTTGTCAATTTGCAATAAAACATCTTCCACAATACGTCTTGGCTTTCTTACCGATTGATCCGCTAGTTGAAGTACCACGGAGGTTAGTTTGATCTCACTTAGACCGAGTTGCAAGTAAATGGAGTATGGCATGAGGTTCACACTAGCCCCTAAATCTAGCAATGCTTGGCCACAAGATTTGTTTCCAATTTGGCAAGCCACCGTTAGACAGCTCGGATCTTTATACTTAGGTGGTGTCTTGCTATCAATTACCGCACTTGCTTGCTCCATTAAGAATGTTGTCTTCTTCACATTGTGCCTCCTCTTGAGTGTGCATAGATCCCTAATGACTTTAGCATAGTTAAGAACCTGTTTTATGATTGAAGTTGTTCAAGAATCTCACCTTTTAATGCTGAATTTCTCTCCTTAGGTTTAAGGAGTGCTTGAGGGAAAGGCACCGATAAAGAATCAGTATGGACATCTAGTTCCTTGGGGGCTTCATCTTTGTTGCTCACGGTGTTAGGAATCAAGTTTGATGGTAGAGTGGGCCCATTAATTTTCTTACCGCTGCAAGTAATCATAGCATTAACCTCTTTAACATTTTAATTGTCAGGATCGGAGGTTTGCACCATATGTTGTCCCCTTGGATTAGGTTGTGGCTGCGAAGGAAAACGACCTTGCTCTTGAATCGTCAAGAAACTAGTCAACTTGGTGAGTTGGCTCTTTACCACCTTTTGTTCCTCTTTGATCCCTTGTTGCTCCTCTAGAAACCGTTGATTTATCTTGCCTTGCTCTTCCAAACTCTTGGCATGTACCTGCATAAATGACTTAAAAACATCTTCCAAAGGTAAGGATTGTTGTGGTGCATTAGATGAAGTTGCTTCCGGTTTCCATTGGGTACTAGAGTGGGCAACAGGTTGTATATCGGATCTCTAACTAAAATTTGGGTGATTCTTCCAACCGAGATTATAGGTGTTAGAGTAAGGTAAGTATGGTTTCCTAAAGGGTATACCCAAAGCATTACACTTTTCCTTCATCTCAAAATAGGTTGGACAATCCTTAGGTACATGATCTATCCCATTACACATAAAACAAGGTTCATGGGACTCTACCCTGGCAACCGGTTCGAGGGCTCTAGCATCCTTGGTTTTTAAAACTTCAATTTCCTTAGTTAGGACCTCTAAACGGGCTTTAAGGCTATCCTCTTCCTTAAGTTGATAAATTCCGGCGGTTAGATTTCTCCTAGTACTTTCCATGGCATTTGCTCCCATCTAAGTATGAACTTTTTTTTATAGGTCATTTAAAATATCTATGGCTTGGTCGGGATCTTTCTGAAGAAAATCTCCATTACAAATCTTTCTGAAGAACCTAAGTTTAATAGTGTCTACCATATCAGCCCTACTTTGAAAGGTTGCTACTACTTCCTCAAATTCCCTAATATGGACATAGGGGCTTTCATTCTCAAACCCATGGAAGGTTGGTAGCAATTGGATCATGCCTGGCTTAAACTAAGGTTGCTGGTCATTAAGGGGGAACATGATATAAGATGGTGTGGATGTTTGGCTAGGGTGTAAGTAGTCCTTAAGTATCCTAGCCAACATTCTAATTGTGATTTTCGACCATGTTAGAAAAATTCTCTAAATTCTCGTTTGGGTGTGCACTATGGTTTGATCTAGGTGAGGTTTCACTAAAAGACGTGGAATGAGATGGTAACTCTATTTCAGGTCTTTTAATGAATCTACCGCGCGCATCTCTTAGTCTACGTATACACCAAACGAATTAGAGGGGAAATGAATAAAACAGAAAAAAAAAAAAAAAAAAAAAAAAAAAAAATCAAAACAAAGTGCAAAGAACAATATTACCATCTTGTCTCAAAGTTGACAATCTTCCTTGTACTTAAGCGTGTTTCCCCGGAAACGGCGCCAAAATTTGATTACACTCAAACTAACACGCGATTATTGTGCATAGTTGAGGTGTCGATCCCATGAGGAAAAGCGAACTACAAGAGAAAGTGTAAACCTTAACACAAAACGATGAAATTCAAATAAGTGAATCTTTGTTTTACGAATGAAATTATATGAGAGAGTTGTGAAAATATGACGAAGGATTCAATGAAAGAATAACAAGGTTTCAGGAATCCTTCCTAAGTTCATTGGCTTATCCTTATCTTTAATCAATTGTTTTATCTCAATTGCTAGTTTCACATCCCAAACAAGCAATTGGTAAATATTCAATCCAAGCATATAAACACTCTAATGAAATTACTACAAAGTACTCTTTAATTTGATTCAAGCACACATGACCTATCTTATAAATTATCAAGAAACGACAATATATTTCAATAATAATACCGCAGTAATAAACAAACTTAAAAGATAAATCTACCGAAATCAATCACATCTAACAACTTGACATAAGAAGAGCTTGACTAGACTTATATGGAGGAGAAAGATGCAATCACCAGATTAAGAGTAAATCCTCTCCTTCTTACTTAATCAAAGAGTAAATCATAAATTGTTTAACAATCAATCCATACAGCTGAATCAAGGATAGGAATAAGAACAACAACACCTAGGAATTCATCCTATTGCCTTGCTTGGAGATTAGTTGGACATTAGGCTCATGCTTGATCACCTAAAATGGAGAAGAATATTGTAGCTCTCCTAATTCTAGCCTCTATTTCAGCAAAACCTAAGTGTTCTACTAATACCCAAAAAGGTTCAAGGGTATTTTCGAGTCAAGAAATGTCATTAAAGCCCTAATAAAGTCGTGAAACAGAAACAGGGGAATCATCGCGCCGCGGCTCAGAAGAAGGAAGCCACGGCACGGCTGTAAAAATGCCTCTGTACCATGGCCCAAGCCTTTGCTCACCGTGGCGCCATCCTTGATCCTGGCTTTTCAAAAGTGCTGGAGGTCGCAGCACACATTAGTCTAGGCTGCGGTGCACTGCCTGATTCCAGCCTCTAGCTTAGAAGCTAATGGTTTTGGAGGCCGCGGCTCAAACCTTGGCTCGCCGCGGCATGAAAAATGGGTTTCTCTCCATTTTGTAATTTCAAAACCATTCGTTCACTCTGATATGCATAGAATCTTCGTGCTTTAAGAAACATTAGCTTTTCCATCTCTTTTAAACCCAAAATACCTGAAAATGCATCGAAATAAATTAATGAACCAAGAATGACACTTTAGAATTATTAAGGCATAGATATGTAATTCAACCCTAAAATGCTAACAAATAAATGCTATTAAGATGCATTTTATGACTCTCACCCTGTCTTTCATTTCTCTTTACTGAAGTTATAGAAAGGACTAGAGAAAAGAATTTCTCCATGTCCTTTACCTTTTTGTATTCAAGAAGGTTAACCTTTTTAAAAACCATTGGCTGTAATAAAAAAGAGGCAAATCTAGAAGAAAAGAAACTAGATCCTTCAATGGTTGATTCTATGGGAGGATCTTCCCTTGGAAGAAGCTACATGGGAATCTATTTCAGATTTTTCGAAAAGCTCTCCATACTTCCACCTTAAGGACAAGGTGTTTTTCAATGGAAAAAGTAGTTATTCAGCAAATAGAAAGTACTTACATAACCGGGAGAAGGAAGCCAAAGGTAGTAAGGTTACCAAGGTTGAAAGGATAGAAAAGGATGTTGAAGCAGCTGTCCTAAAGCCTAGATGTTCACTAAGACTCCAAGGATTACAGCCACAACAATCCTGATAGAACAAAGAAAGGAATTAAGAAGAAGACATATTAGTTAGTTAGTTACAAGGCTATTAGTATCCAAACAGAATTGTAACTACCTTTGTAACTAATAAGTTAGCAAACTAAGTAGTCCCAAAATATAAATAGGACTTGTATTGAGAAGACTCATTCATTCAATAAAAATTACAAAATTTCTTTTCTTCTCTTTAGTTACATTCTTGGAGTTTAGGCTTGTATTCGAATCAAGTCATCCTTCTGAGCTAGGGAAGGCATCAAAAGTGGCTTAAAATGACGAACACTTTGAGTCAAATGACTCAACTCTTCTTCTTTCTCTTCACTATTGTTGTCCTAGACAATCTTACTTTTCTATCCATTACCTTTCTCATGGTCTACTACTAATGCTGTTACTGCCTTATCACCGCTTTCGGCCTTCACATTGACTACATTGTTTTCTATTCTAGCTGTTACTGTTACCACACTATCCGCACTCATCGGTGCTTTCTCTACCACTGTTCTTGCTACTATCTTTTTATCATCCTCACTGTTTATAACAACCCATCACGAGTTGGCCTACTCGAGATAGAATCGTCATTGTTTGAAATCTAATCATGACATATATATGCAACAATATATAATACATCAACTGAAAATAATATTTACATCAATTCCTCAACTCTTTTAAGAGGAGATACAACATCTTTCTCCTATTATAATCAAACATTTACAAATATAATAAAATGCATGAACACAAATATTTCTCAAAATATTCTTTTTCTTTCCTTTTATAGTTTGAGGATGTTGACCACGAGAACTTAAATTACTCACTCTAAGTATCAGGTTAAAAGTCTAATAGTCATTCCCGCTAACCAAAATTTTTTAACAATGAGGAGTGAGCTTCATAAGCTCAATGAATTCAATTTACTAGAAGTACCCGATTTGTATACTTCTAGTTAATTTCATATTTCAATCGTAATCTTAAATAATCATCTATGGTTCTCATAAACATATCTCAAATCATTTATTAATCCTTCTTAATCATATAACTTCAAATCAAATATCATTTTCTTTTATATAAACTTCTTTATCATCATGTATATCAAATGATCTCTTTATATATATATAACAATTCATTAATCAAAACCCCAAGAGATTCATTTATTTTTTCAATATATATTTCTATAAATTAATCTTTAATGCACATCATATCAATTCAATAATTTCCATTCCAAAAGATGTATTTCTCTTTCATTGTATCATTTATTAATCTTTCATTCAACAATATCATTTCAAGAATCTTAGTTCATCAATTTTATCATTCACACTTTCTTTTAACTTCATCGTACTTCATAATTCTATTTATTCATCCAAATAGCATATATATATATATATATATATATATATCATATTTTTATTAAAACAATCATATTCGTCTTGTTTACTAAACATAAATTCAACTCACCTAGTAGCACTTAAAGCTACTCTTGGATAACCTCATTTCCTTTTCTGTTCCTTTCAACAATTCCACCTATTTGCTGATCACCAATACCTAACCATAACATACTTATTAGATATTTTTTTATCTTAATCTTCAATTCTTCTGTATCTCATACTTTTGAATTTCTATGTCTTATTCTAGGTTAATTTTATGGATGCATAATTCAACTGTCTTTAAAATTCAATACTGTCAACATAAATTCGTTTCATTATGTGAAAACCTAATTTCAAAGCTTCTTTCAAGAAATACAGAAAATAAACTTCAAACTTTCATAAATATTATCTTTTAAAGCTTTTTCTTAGTTTTCTTGAAAATCCTTTCGTGAATCCAATGATTTCAAAATAATATAAAAAAAAAATCCTATGATTTCTAAGTATTTATTGTATTTATCAGTCTTTTTCTATAGAGAGATAGGGGAATTTTAGAGACAGAATACGAGCTTCAAGGTTTCAAAAATTAATTTCAACTATGAAAAATCTTTTTATGCGATTTTTTTTGTCTGATCGGTCGACTGGTTGGATTTTTTTAAAAATTTCAAAAATACCACTGACCAACTAACCGATTGGTCGATCGGTGTCCACTAGTCAACTAATTGGTTGACTAGTCCGGTTCAATCTGTCGACCACCCCTTTATTCAAATTACAATTTTGTCATTTTCTTTAAAAAAGAAAAAGCAAATTTTCACTCTTTTCTTCCTTCCGAAAAATTATGAAAATTTTTTATTTTCTTCCACTAAATTTTCTAATTGTTTTCTTTAATTTCATTATATATTTTTCTTCAAAATTATTTCGTATTCAACCTTCAATCTCATAAAATTTCAGTACTTTTCTTCTTAAAAAATTTCTAACTCTTTCAAATAAAAATGTTCAACATCATGCTTCAAAATTTATTTCAATTTCAACTTTCAATCTTTAATGTATGCATATTAAATTTGATACATATATATATATATATATATGTATCAAATTACTTCTTTATCCTTATATCAAGGGTACAGGTATTACAATTCTACTAACCTTATAAAAATTTCATCATCATTATTTTCTTACCTATCTTATGAAAAAGTTAGGGATAATCATTCCTTGTACTCATCACACACTCCCACATAATCTCCTAAACATATTTATTCCACCACAATACTTGAATTTGTGGAATAACTTTATTATGCAAGATTTGTTCTTTTCTGTCTAAAATTCTAATTGGTACTTGCATAAAAGTCAAATATTCCTGAAGTTCTGAAGTTTGACTTAAAATATTACGGGATTCATCATGTACACACTTTCGCAAAAGTGAAACGTGAAATACATTATGTAACTACTTCAACTATAGAGGAAAATCCAGTTTATACACCACTAGCCCAAATCTCTCAATCACCTCATAGGATCCTATATACCTCGAACTCAGCTTCCCTTTCTTTATGAACCTCAACATACTTTTCCATGGAAATATCATTAAACACACCCAATCACCTACTTGAAACTCAAAATGTCAACTTCTATTATCAACATAACTCTTATGTCTGTTCTGCACTTCTCTAAGCTTCTCTCTAACCAGTTTGATCCTCTCAGTTGTCAAATCTATCATCTCTGGACCAAATATCTTTCTTACACCCAATTCTTCCCAAAATATAAGAGTTTTGCAACTCCTACCATACTTTGCCTCAAACGGTGCCATCCAAATACTATTTTGATATTGATTATTATATGCAAATTCAATCAAAGGTAAATAAGCATCCGAGCTCACTAAACAACTCATTACACTAGCTCGCAACATATCTTCTAGTACTTGAATGATCCTTTCTATTTGCCTATCTGTTTGATGATGAAAAATTGTACTAAACTATAATTGTATACCCATGGATTTCTGAAAGCCTCTCCAAAATCTAGAATATCTATCTGACACTATACTCAATGGTAGCCTATGCAATCTCACTATCTCAACTACATACAATTCACTTAACCTTTCATGACTCCAAGTAGTTTTAATAGGAAATAAGAGAGATGACCTAGAAAGTCTATCTACTCCCACCCACATAACATCATGCCCTCTCTGGGTATAAGAAAAACCATAAACAAAATTCATACTAACATTATCCCATGGCCACTTAGGCACTAGAAGAGGCTATAGTAAACCTGTCAGATGTCTATTCTCAGACTTCACCTGTTGACAACCAAATATTTAGAAATAAATTCATCTACATCCTTCTTTATCCTTGACCACTAGTAATTCTATCTGAACCCCTTATACATCTTATTGTTACCCGGGTGCATCGAATGTATTGAATCGTGAGCCTCTCTTAATATCTTCTTTCTTATCTTAACATCATTGGGAACACAAATTATCTGTCCTAATGCCAACATCCCATCATCTTTGATTCTGAACTCAGTCTGCTTTCCACTTAACACTTCTTACTTGATCTTCTCTATCTCTTTATTTCTACCATACATCTCCAATAGACGTTATACCACCATATTTGCCAACAATACTCTTTTATCACTGATATTCAACTGCATTATCATCATTTTCAAGTCTATGATTAGCTTCACATGATGACTTCCAATAGCAACTAATCACCTTATAGATTTCCTACTAAGTGCATTAGCTACCATATTTGTCTTCCCTGATGAATTATATAGTCATAGTCACTAATCAATTCCATCCACCACCTATGTCTCAAATTCAACTCCATCTGGGTAGGTAAATACGTTAAACTCTTGTGATCGATAAAATTCTCATAAGTGGCTCCATATAGATGATGTCTCCAAATCTTACAATAGTTGGAAACTCTTCTCACATTCCTTTTACCACTCAAACTTCACCTCTTTCTTGGTCAATCTAGTTAAAGGTACAACAATAATAGAAAAATTCTGAATGAATCTTTTATAATAGCCAACCAACCCCAAGAAACTTATAATTTCAGTCACAGTACTCTATCTCTCCCAACTCAATATTACCTTTACCTTCTATGGATCAACTGCTATTCCATCTCCAGATACTATATGCCCCAAGAAAGTTACTTTATTCAACCAAAACTCACATTTAGAAAACTTTGTATATAATCTCTCTCTCCTCAAAATCTCCAATACAATCTCTAAATGCTTCACTTGTTCTTCCTCATTCTTAGAATACACCAGGATATCATCAGTAAAAACGACTGCAAATTTATAAAGAGATAACTTAAACACCCTATTCGTTAAATCCATGAATGCTGCTGGAGCATTAGTTAACCTAAATAGCATCACAAAGAACTCATGATAGCCATAACGTGTCCTAAAAGTAGTGTTAGGCACATCTCCATCTCTTTATCCTCAACTGGTGATAATCTGATCTCGAGTCTATCTTAGAAAGCACCCTCGTTCCCTACAACTATCAAACAAATCATCTATCAGGGAAAAAGGATATTTGTTCTTGATAGTTATCTTATTCAGTTGTCTATAATCTATACACAATCTCAACATTATATCTCTCTTCTTCATAAACAACACAGGGGCTCCCCAAGGCGACACACTAGGTTAGATAAATTGATTATCTAAAAACTCTTGAAGCTGAACTTTCAACTCGGTGGTTACATTTCTATAAGGTACTATAGATATGGGTGTTGAACCTAAAATCACATCAATAGAAAACTCAATCTCCCTATTGGGTGGCAAACTAGAAAATTTTTCAAAAAATACATCAGCAAAATCTTTTACCACTAAGATTTATTCTAACTTTCTACCCTTATTTTTAGAATCCACCAGATAAGCCAAATATCCTTCACAACCCTTCCTCAACCATCTACTAGTGGTTTGGGTAGAAATAAGACAGTTTACAAGTATCTTATATTCTTTTTGAAAGTTAAACTCCTCTTATCCAGGTATCATAAACACTACATTCTTCTTGAAACAATCAACCCAGGCGTGATACGCTAACCCAAAATCAAATCAAAATCAATCATATTAAAAAGGCAACAAATCAACTTCAAATTCTTTATCACCCATACAAATCACACAACCCTGATAAATAATTATGATCATAATTCTATCCCCAATGGGAATCTCAACAATAATGTTATGCATCAAAGGACTAACACATACATCAATAGACTTCATAAAAACACTAGATGCAAAAAAATGGGCTACACTAGGATCAATCAATAATCTAGCTGTTCTATCAAGAATAGATACTATACCCATAACAATATCAAGAATAGTCTGAGCTTCCTGCTGGTTCAATGATTAAACTATGCTATCTCTAGCCTTCATCTGACTACCTCATCCCCACTCAGGAATTGCTCTTTTGCCTGAAGCTCTACCTTGAACACCACAAGATCCACCACCTCTCTCTAACTGTCTCTTCCTAACACCTACAACACTCACCTCAACAGATCTCTCCAATGGAAAATCCACACTAATATGTTATCCCTTTTCACATACAAAACACATCAAATTATGACAAATCTAAGATACATGCCCTATTGGATTACACTTATAACATGCTCTGGTCTCTCTATCAAACATCATACTACCACCTCCTCTGGGTGGCAAACTCTCACCTCTACTATATCCTCTAGCTCCCATAGGTTGTCTTCCAAACCTAGAGGTCCCATGAATATAACTCTAAGTTATAGATCCAAACTGCTTCTGACTCTACATCATAGGTTTATGTGAAAATGAATGCCCCTTCTAGGATGGTGTCCCACCTTGCACACTCATACCACCACCACTTCTAGAACTCTCAGGTTTAGTCCTCTTCAATCACTTTCTCATTCCTCTAGACTCCACCATATCTTTTTCAATCGAAAGTGCTTTATCCACCAACACAGCAAAATTCACATGTCTAATACAAGAAAGTCTAGATCTTATTCAAAGTGTAACCAATCTAAAAATCTCTTACACTTTCTCTCCTCTATATTCACTAGCTCAGGTACAAACCTCGATAAAGCTATAAATCTGATGTCATGTTGTGCCAAAGTCATCATGTTCTGCCTCAAATGAATGAAATCTCTCTCCTAGTGGGCTCTAAAAGTATCTGGAAAATACTTAGCAAAGAAAATCTCCTTAAACCTACTCCAAGTTAAGGGTATATTAACATCTGCACTCAGTTTAGGAAGACTATCTTCCCAACATTTAGAAACCTCACCCTCTAACTTCAAACCAAATATCATTTTCTTTCATATAAACTTCATTATCATCATGTATATCAAATCATCTCTTTTATATATATATCAATTCATTAATCAAAACCCCAAGAGATTCATTTCCCTTTTCAATATATATTTCTATCAATCAATATTTCATACACATCATATCAATTCAATAATTTCCATTTCAAGAGATGTATTTCTCTTTCATTATATAATTTATCAATCTTTCATTCAATAATATCATTTCAAGAATCTTAATTCATCAATTTATCATTCATATTTTCTTTCAATTTCATCATAATTCTACTTACTCATCCAAATAACATATATATCATATTTTTATTAAAACAATCATATTAATCATATATTTTTAATAATCATTTCTTACTATCAATCATATTAATTTTCATATATTTTTCATATTCGTCATATTTACTAAAAGTAAATTAAACGCACCTAGTAGCACTTAAAGCTACTCTTGGATAACATCTTTTCCTTTTTTGCTCATTTCAACAATTCCACACGATTGTTGATCACCAACACTTAACCATAACATACTTATTAGATTTTTTTTTATCTTATTATTCAATTCTTCTATATTTCATACTTTTGAATTTATATATCTTATTCTAGGTTAATTTCATGTACGCATAATTCAACTGCCTTTAAAATTCAATACTATCAACATAAATTCCTTTCATTATGTGAAAATCTAATTTTAAAGTTTCTTTCAAGAAATACAGAAAATAAACTTCAAACTTTCATAATCAATTCATAAATATTACCTTTCAAAGCTTTTTCTTAGTTTCCTGGAAAATCTTCCTTAAATCCAACGATTTCAAGGCAGTATAAACAAATATATTGATTAAGTGTTTATAGTGTTTATATGTCTTTTTCTACAGAGATAGAGGAAATTTAGAGAAAGAATACGAGCTTCAAGGTTTTGAAAATGAATTTCAACTCTAAAAATTCCTTTTATACAATTTTTCTTTCTAACCGGTCGATTAGTTGGATTTTTTTTAAAAAAAATCAAAAAATGCCACTAATCGGTCGATCGGCTGACCAACTCACTTGTCTCCTATCGATCAATTAACCAGCTGACCAGTTGGTCGATTGACGCCCACCAATCTGTCGATCGATTGACCAGTCTGGTCCAATTGGTCGACCACCACTACATTTATAAATTACAATTTTTCTATTTTCATCAAAAAAAATTCACTCTTTTCTTCCTTCCGAAAAATTATGAAAATTTTTTATTTTCTTCCAACAAAATTTTTAATTGTTTTTCTTAATTTCGTTTTATATTTTTCTTTAAAATTCTTTCATATTCAACCTTCAATCTTATAAAATTTTAGTACTTTTCTTCTTCAAAAATTTCTAACTCTTTCAAATAAAAATATTCATCATGATCCTTCAAAATTTATTTCAATTTCAACTTTCAATCTTTAATGTATGTATATTAAATTTAATATATATGTCAAATTACATCTTTACCCTTATATCAAGAGTACGAGTATTACACTGTCATTGTCCTAGATGCCAGTAATCAAGGTTCCATAGTAAGGAGTATTGTTTTTGAAGTTTCAGAGGTATTCTAAGGTAAGGATAGGTTTATGTTTAGGGTGGTATTTGAGATTGTGCTTGGGGTTGTTTTTGGGGTTCTGTTTGGTTATCAGGGTGATTTGGGTGGAGGGATCAAATATGGTGGGTGATTCCTCGATCATGTTGAGGACGTTCAGTGGGGCCACATTTCGATAATTGGGCATGGGATTTTTGGCAGTCTAAAGTGACTCAAGACAGTTATTAATAAGGTCCTAGATTTCATTCTTCGGTCTTTGACACCTATTGGTGTCATGACCAGTTGACTGATGAAAATGACAATATTTGGAAAAGTCATAGTCTGAAGGAACTAGGTCAGACAAAGGTCTTTTTGGTACATGGTGATGCTTGTTTTTTTAGTGAGCTTGGCAAGAGATTGGGACAACCTCATCCCTAGAGGTGTGAAATCTTCAAAGCCTCGACATTTTCTTTAAGTCGTATTTTGGAAGGGGTCGACTGGTTGTAACAACTGTTGAGGTCTTGAAGGGATATCTACCCATTCACTTGACTGTACCTTGGCTTGGCACCATTTGGATCTTACTTGAAGTGGCATCCAAACAGTACCATTGTGTATCTGAGTAAAGTTTACCTTGCTAGGCTTGAGGCCACTACTATTGGGAACATTTTTCTTCATAAACTTCCCACCAATCTTCTTAATTTTACTTTCAAAGATAGCATCTTCTACTTAAGTACCTGAGTCACTTAGCTACTCAAAAATGACAATGGGCACGGCAAACATCCTCTCATGGTACATTGCTTACAGATTTCTCATCACAATTTTTACCTAGTCCTTCTCCACAGGTATTATAGCCATTTTTGCTGCCTTACCTCTCCAACGAGATATATATTATGAGAAGGTATAATTTGGCTTCTACTTGGTGGTTTTCAGGTCCTTGATGATGATATCTAGTTGGGTGCTGTAGGCATACTAGGCCATAAATGCTTGAACCATATCTTTACATTTTTTCAGAGTACTAGGCTATAGAGAATAATACCATTTTAGTGTAGCACTAGTGAGGAAGTTGGGGA
Source organism: Bretschneidera sinensis (assembly GCA_023935145.1). NCBI lineage: Eukaryota > Viridiplantae > Streptophyta > Magnoliopsida > Brassicales > Akaniaceae > Bretschneidera > Bretschneidera sinensis. Next base: position 80,529,974 of record CM043700.1, on the reverse strand, counting down.
AGAATGAACTAATTGCTCAATGTCCTAACCAGAGAGTCTCAAAAAGCAAGTATACTACTTCAAGTGGGTCCTAGGATCCCCGGATCCGTCAAAATAATCCATATCGGCATTTTGAATTTGGGTGGTAGACTGACTTTAGGATGGGTATAGAGCCCACCAATGTCAAGGAGATAAGCATCAATGCCTTGGAATTTTCTCAAGGCACTCTGCATTTTCTCAAATTTCTCACTAATGGCTTTTATCCCAGAACCGACTTTTTTCTTCTCTTTGGCCAAGAGATATTCTTATTCATTCTCAAAAAAGTCTTCTTTGTCACCCCTAAAGCCTTGGGACTCTTTTTTGGTTACTCTTTCTTCCAGGTTATCCAGTCTTTTGTCCAGGTTGACCAACAAACTCCTAATATTCTTAAGGACCTCATTAGTATGAACTACTATCTCTTTGGCCATTACTCTAACTGAACTTAAGTTGTTATCAGAAATTAAATTGTCTTCAAATTCTTCCATTGTAAAAGAGACTAGACCTGTAGGAGACTTTTTCCTTAGTTTTCCACTAGAGGTTCTGAACCAAATTAAGGAAGGGACTATTTCTTGGCCTGGACCTATGACTCCTTTTTACAAGAAGAATGAAAAGAAAAGAAAAATACTTTTTGAGTTCTTTATGTCGTGAATCATTTTTTCCATACTCACTTATTTGTAGTATTACTTTAACTTTATCAATGGGTTTCAATTTTGTATCCGAAGGCCTAATGAATGAATTAAAGTCCACTTACTGATAAGTTCTTTATTTAGCCCAAATAGGTAGAACATCAAGTTAAATTCCCTTTAATTAAATTTCAATCAAATTTCCTTATTTTGGACTTCATGTAGGTACCACTATTTTTCACCTAAGACCCATGCATCTGGCTCATTACCCAAAGCCACTCTCCTTAAAGAAGGCAGATATGGCGAGGGTACGAATTATGATGAGTAGGTATGATGAAACGAGTGAAACCTACCAAGTCTAATATAAACCCTTTATAAGTAGTAAAGAGGCTCCCATGATGGGTGCACTTTTAATTTATTAAACATTGGGTCATTTGTCATCCAAGTACAAAGCAAGGATGACAAGTAAAGAGTTGCCATTTGACCTTGAAGGAGGACAAATCCCCTGTCATTGGTCTACGTGAGAAATTCCAAGACTTGGAGATTTGAGTGCAAAAAAATGAGGATTTAAAGCTCACTTTCTTACCTAGATTGAAGTCTAACCCTTTGTGTTTCAAGAAAATTAATTGAAATTTTAATTCAATTATTATTATTATCATACACTACTAATAAAGCGAAGCACACATTTTGTAATTTATATTCAACCAAAATGATGGTAAATATCAACTTTAAAATAGTGCACTAAAAAAGTAAGTGCGGTAAAAGTAAGTATGTAGAGAAGGGGAATTACTTTAAATATGAAACAAAGAAAAATGTTAAAACTATTTACAAAGTATGGATTAAAAATGAGAAGAAAGTTAAAGTGCGCACATTTAAATTAAGTGGGTTAATTATGTTAGTTAAACTAGATGAATTAGGACTAAGTTATTTTAAACTAGATGAATTAAACTTGAAGATTAAATTAAATATGTGTGATATGCATTAGATTAATTCTAAGTGCGTATGGGTGCATACGGGGTGTACACTAAAGTGTGCATGTGTGTGCAAGTGTGTGCAAGTGCGTGCAATAGTATGTGAGTATGTAGGACATTGTGCATACATGTATAGGTGCGTGCAACAATGTATAAGTGTGTGCAGTAATATATATGTGTGTGCAATGTGCGCGCAACAGTATGTGAGTGTGTATAATGTGTACGCAAAACTGTGTGAGTGCGTGCGATGTGTGTGCAAAAGTGTGTGAGTGTGTGTGGATTTAGAATGAAACTAATTTAATTAAACTTAGGACAATTAAACTTAAAGATCAAACTAAATGAATTAAACTAAGTTACTTTAAAGAGAAGATTCAAAAGTAACTAGTAACATTCTTAATAGGCCAAAGGGGGCTCAAAATTAACAAGGACCAAAGGGGCCCAAAATTCTTCCTAAAGAATTAAAGTGTACGTGTAGTTAATGACAACCTAAAGGAAAGAACTTTAAAACTAAAGGAAATAACTTTAAAAATTCTTCCTAAAATAAAATATCTAACTTAGAAGATATAAAAATTCTTAAGGTTCTAAACTAAAGGAAAGAACTTTAAAACTACAATTAACTCAATATTGCATTTACCAAACGGAGACTACATTATGGCTAGTAACTAACTAAAATATATATATATATATATATATATATATATATATATATATATATATATATATATATATATATATAACTAGTGAGGAGAAAATAAATGCTAAGAAACTAGTGAATACCTTAATATGAACTTTATCAAATGAGCTAAATTAATATAGTCCATTTTCAAGGTGTTTTGAACAAATAAACCGTACTAACAATTTATTTTTCAAGAATGAGAAGTTTAACCAACCTTTTTTGGCTAAGGAAAATTTCCACGTGTAGGGATAATCCTTGAAGATCTGCTCATTTTAGTGGACTTGATGAAGCAGGAAGATTTACTTTGATGAAGGATTAGAAGACCAAAACCAAAGGGTGGTCGAAAATGAAAAGAAGAACACACTCTTGTTCTTCTTTGTTTCCCTCTTGTGTTTCTCTCTTTTCTTTCTTGTTTATGTGCTCTTTTGATTACTTTTCTTTTCTTTTTGAATTTTTCTAAACATCTCTCTTTTTTTAATCTCTCTAAACTTCTTTCTTTCTTCTCTCTTTTTTCTCTCTATTCTTTCATCATTTTGCCTTATTTTTGTTGGAGTTTGTTAACAAAGGGGGGTATTTATAGGCGGAGTAAGGGCTGGCCAAGGAATTAAAAAAAGCAAAATAAAGGGTGAAAATAAATGGATGGCCCGCCATATAGGGAGGGGTAAATGGTTTTCAACTTTTGAGGTGAAAAGATGTTTCACTTTTGGGGTGGAAAAATGGGGCTAAAGAAGGTCAAGTGTGGCAAACCAAGTGAAAAGTGAGAGGGAAAAACCTTTTAGATGGCTGGCCATGGAGAAGAAAAAGGGGTTTCTTTGAGGTGAAAAAGTGAAGTAGAAGGTTTGTTTCAAAAAGGAGAACAAGAAAGTACAATTTGAGGTGTTCTTAATAAAGCAAAAGAAAAGGCAAAAAAAAAAGTGATGAGAAACTCTCCTTGGTGTGGTTGGCCATTATGGGGAAAAGACCCAAATTTTCTTTTGTTTTTGAAATATAATAAATTAGGAAACGTTAGGAAAAAAGTATAATTAATAAAGCAAATGAAAGGGAAATGAAAGCTTCCAAATTACACACTCACATAAAAAAACACTATTTTTTTTTCCAATTGAGGTGTTGTTTATTGGGTAAAAATGTGATTTTTTTTAGGTAGAAAAATTGGTATTTGGCATGTAAGAAAGGGGGAAAGATTAAGAAGTTAATGTCCAATTAACCAAGCAAAGAGAAGAAGAAAACTACTTCTTTTTAGTACACATAGCTGTCCAAAGAGGGAGAAAAATATATTGTTTTTGAAATGAATAGTTTTCGTTTTTTAGGTGAAAATAGTCTTATTTTGTGTGGAAAAAATGTGGCATATAGTACAAAGGAAGGTGAGGGAACTTAAGAGTGAGAAGTGAGTTTAAAAATCAAAAAAAGAGAAGGGAAAATTAATCCTTATGGCCGGTCACATAGGAGGTGGAGAGAGGCATCTTTTGGTTGTAAAAAAATAGTTTTTACTTTGAGAAAAGTGAACCAATCAAGGGGTGCTAAGTGGGGGTTGAAATTGGGAATTCATTCTTAAAATTAGAAGTCTTATTGGGCTTGAAATTTATGCCAAAAGTGTTTGGACTTAATAAAGATCAATAGGCTTTAATGGGTTATGGATTGGTCCAAAATTTAAATGAAGGTTTTGATCTTGAATTTGGTTGAATCAAGTAAGGCCCATTGATTTAAACTCAAAGTTAATTAAATAAATTGAACCAATTAGGCTTGCAGTTTGTCCTACTCTTCAATTAAATTCAAGCTTCCACATTTATTAAGTTTGAACGTACTAGGATCAAAGATTCATTATAGGAACATGTGTGTGGTCCGTTCAAAAATTATGGAACGAAAATGGGTGTCTATAGTTTGCCCTCCTTTGATTAGGGCTCCTTCGAGAGTTTCAATCAAGGGTTGTGAGGGATCACTATTTCATTTTAAAATTTTGGAACAACAAATATGCGATACACACATAATTTTTGGGAAAATTTTATTTCATGGGATCACCAATGAAAATGATTCATACATGAAGTGACGAAGCTAGCGTTCATTCACTTGTGCAATACTTTCAGATTGATTGGTGCCACTTTAAGGATATGAGTTGGGATTTCCTTGTTAGAAGGACTTTTTGGTGGTTTTCCTAATGGCGAGGAATTTGGTTTACCTGCTGATAAGGATGTTGATTTGTGATTTTACCTGCTAATGAGGACTTTAGTATGCCTACTAACTTTGGTTTGTGATTTTGCCTACTGACGAGGACTTTGGTTTGCCTACTGACGAGGACTCTGGTTTTCCTGCTAATGAGGACTTTGGTTTATGATTTTGCTTACTAATGAGGATTTTGGTTTGCTTGCTGATAAAGACTTTGGTTTGTGATTTTGCCTATTCATGAGGACTTTGGTTTGCCTGTTGACGAGGATTTTGGGGGTTTTCCTGCTGAAGCAAACTTTGAAGGTTTACCTGCTAATGAGAACTTTGAGGGTTTTCCTAGTTATGAGAACTTTGAGGGTTTGCCTGCTAATGAGGACTTTTTAGTTTTGCCTACTGATGAGGACTTTAGGTTTGTGATTTTGCCTACTAATGAGGAATTTTTAGTGTTGCTTGTTGATGAGGACTTTGGTTTGTGATTTTGCCTACTAACGATGACCTTTTAATTTGCCTGATGACAAGGACTTTTACTGTACCTATTGATCTTGCAAAGTCTTTTTTAATCGAATATATTAAATTTCAAAATTTTTGGCATGAGCTGAGCTATCGCGTTCAAGATTCTTTTTTATTTTAAAGCAAACAATGTGCGTGAAAGGTGACATTTGAAGATATTTATTTAAGTTTTGATGAAGAAATGACATGGAAATTAAAGCTTAAAAACAAAAGATTATCTAAAAAGCTTTTGTATTTCAAAATCAAGCTTTTCAAAGTCTCAGAAAGTAGCCATCTTTCATGTTATTTAGTCCACATTCTCTAGTAAATCAAGGAACGATGCTTCGCACAATCTTTCTTCACAAGGATAGCCATGGAGGCCGTCTTGATTGGAAAATCAACTTACATAATGGATTCAAGATACTTGGCCCAAGCACACTAAAACTTGGACTCATGACTATTTTGGCAATTTGCTCTTTTTTTATGACTATCTGGTCTGGATCTGGGATCAAGCGGAAGCATCCTAGAAAGAGGAAAGGAAAAGAAAATGAGGGGAGTTGCTATGCGAAGTGCAGTGAAACTTTAAAATAATGTCATGTACTTGTGTTTTCATTTATGTAATAAGAAAATCCTTGGAAAACGAAAGAGAAATGGCATGTCTAGAAATTTAAGTCATCAATGCATTAAATTGATCCAGATTTCAATTCTTTCATTAACTCAACATATCTTGTTTAAAGCTTGAATTTTATTTTATTATCTTTTTTACATTTGTACAAAAGATGTATTCGCATAGAAATAAAAGTATGAAAAAGGGGAAGGTGTTTCCGAAAAAAGTATTGTTGCACCATAGTGGTTGCCTATTTACCCACAAACAGGATCAAGCCTTCATGTAGTTCTAGATGGAGAGGTTTAACTTTTCTTTTTCCTAAAAGGTCCTTACGGGTTTTAAGTTTGGCGGAACACTCTAACTTTTGCCTAAACCGTCCTTTTAGGTTTTCAATTTAGCGAGCTTTTTTTTAGAAAGTGGTAGATAGAGTGGGGGTATAATAACGAAGGAAATAGAAAGGGGGTCACAAGTAATACTTCTTGAGATGTCCAGATTGATGGGTTTACAAAATTCATTATCATCGATGTTCGTGAGACACATGGCTCCCCAGGATAGAATCTTTTTTACTAGACACGGATCTACGCAGTTTGGTCTAAATTTTCCTTTAAGATCACGGATTGGTGGCCTGAGTTCTTTTACCACGTAATCTCCTTCCTTGATGCCCCGATTCTTAAACTTTCTTATTAAAACCCCATGAAATTTTTTTTGATATCGCATTCGAATCTAATTTACTTCTTCCAATTGACTTTATATGTTTGTCCTTAGTGAAAGAATTTTCACCTCTATTAGGTGAACTACTTCTATACCATAAACCAAGGAGTAAAGAGCGGTGTACGTGGAAGACCTAATTGAAGTTTGATATCCCCAGAGTGTAAAAAATAGCTTCTCATGCCAGTCATGACAAGTTTCTACCATTTTAGTCGATATGATCTTAACATTCTTGTTGGCTGCTTTTACTGCCCCGTTGTTTTGAGGTCGGTAAGAAGAGGACTTGTGGCACTCAATTTTGTAGTTTTCGAGCAAATCCATAACCTTTCCTTGGAAGTGCGTGCCATTACCTAAGATCGGTTCAAAATGTACTCTATAATGCTAGATGACATTATGATTAATGAACCCTGCCAAGTGCTAAACCTTCAAAGTGGAAAATGAGGTGGCTTCTACCCATTTAATGAAATAATCAATTGCCATTAGGATATATTCATTACCATTAGAAGCCTTGGGAGATATTTTGCCAATCATGTCTATTCTTTAAGCGCAAAAGGCCAAGGTATGGTCATGCTGAAAAGCTTTTGGAGCGAAAAATGTTATAATTTCAATTCAACTAATACTTAAGGCATTTTTTCACATAATTATAGCAGTCAATCTCCATGCTAATTCTGTAATAACCCAAATGAAGGATCTTTCTTGCCAACATTATCCCATTCATGTGCGGGCCCTCGGTGCCTTCATGTGCGAGCCCTCGGTGCCTTTATATACTTCTATCATGATTTTCTCAACAATTTTTTCATCTACATGGGGCAATTGGATCCCATCGAATAATCTCCTATACGAATTCCTGCCATAAATAACAAATCGATATACCAATGTCTGTATCACCCATCTATCCCTTTTTTCACTATTGATATGGAATTCTCCCTTTTGTAGGAAATTCTGGATGTTAGTATATGATGAGAGTCATAAAATGCACCTCAACAGTGGTTAATTGTTAGCATTTTATGATTGATCTCGGTCTTTATTGTGCTTTTACATATTAATAACTCTAAAGTGATATTATTGGACCATTGACTTATTTCAGTGTATTTTCAGGTACTTTGAGTTCAAGAAAAAGCAATTGTTGTTTAAAGCACCAAGAGCCTACACTCCCGGAGATACAAGATGGATTGCTGCTTGCAGTGTGATCGATCGCACATCCCACATCGATTAAACTACTCTGCAAGCAGTGCGATCGAGCGCAACAGCAGGACGATCGAGCGCACGTCCCACATCGACCAAGATTCGCTTCAGCGAGCATTCGATCGAGCGCACTAACCTGCGATCGAGCGCAAGTTCAATCGAGCACGCTAGAGCTGCGATCGAGCGCACCCGGACAGTATCCCACATCAGATGGTTAACACACAGCACTCCGGGCGTTTACCTATATAAGTCCTCCTCTACTTCAGCTTTTGGGAGCATTCAATCGGAGCTCATCTGAATACATCAGAGAGTGAATCCAGAGGGCCTTTAGGAGTAATCCAGATGGCCTTTAGGATGAATTGGAAAGTATAATTTTGAAGGCAAGCTGAGGAATCGCCGAAGCTTTCGCTACCAAGGAGGAGATGATCGTTGAGAGGCCGGAGGCAACTCAAGGAAGCATGAGCTCCATGAGCAGCTAGTCTTCAAGCAAGGTGAAGGGATGAATCCCTAGGTGTAGTTGTTCTTTTTTCTTTTATTTGATTCAGTTGTAGTTTGGTATTATTTTCATTAAATATTGTTATGTTTTATTCTTTAATTTAATTAGTAGATTTTTATTAGTCCGGTGATTGCATGCTTCTTTTCCATATAAGTTCAGTCATGCTTTTCTTATGTGTATCTGTTTGGGTGTGATTAAGTCCGGTAGATCTCTTTTATAGATTTGTCCATTGCTGCGGTATTGTCGCTAGATATATCGTCGTCTTTTGATAATTTATAAGTTGGGTCATGTGTACATGAAAGTAGAGAATAATTCATAACAATTACATTAGGATTTGTAGTTGCACTTTAATTGAATATTTTCCGATTGCCTGTTTGGGATGTGAAACTCGCAATCGAGACAAAAACAACTGAATCAAGTTAGGATTAGAGCAACGAGCCTAGGGAGGATTCCCAGAACCTTGTTATTCTTAATTATATTTCAAACCTATTTACACAATTACCCTTTCCTCAAAACAACTCAGATTTTATCCTTTTAATCTTTTATCGTTTGTGTTGAGGTTTGCACCTTCTTTTATAATTAACTTGTTTCCCTGTGGAATCGACACCCCAAAACTATACTACAATAACCATGTTATGTTTTGGGCGTAATCAAATTTTGGCGCCGTTGTCGGAGAAACGCGCTTAAGTACAAAGAAGTTTGTCAACTTTTGCCATGAAGGTAGAAGAGTTGTAAATAGTTTTTCTTTTCAGTAGCTGTAAAGGCGGTAACTTTGTTCCTTCTTTTAGCCCACTACATTAATTTATTTTATTTTATTTTATTCTTTCTTTTTATAGGATTTCTAGTATTTTGTGAACTTGCATGCCCAGATATAGGGACACTTTGGGTAGATTTGCTTGTAGGCCTGTGTTAGAGTCAGAAGGAAACTTTTTAAACCCTTTGTTTGATAGTCCATCTAGTCCTGAGGAAATGAGTGAACATGAGGATCAACCTAATAGGACCCTTCAGGATTACCTCCACCCCACATGCACAACCACACCATCTTGCATCCTATTTCCAGCCAACATTCCCCAACTAGATCTTAGGACAGGGATGATACAGTTACTCCCTACATTTTATGGCATAGAAAATGAAAACCCGTATGTGCACATTAGGGAGTTTGAGGAAGTAGTCGCAACTTTCCATGATCAAGGCGCAACTGCTGATATTGTGCGACTTAAGTTCTTTCCTTTTGCTTTGAAAGATAAAGCTAAGAGTTGGCTATACTCACTTAGACCACGATCTATTGGGTCATGGACTGAAATGACTCGAGCCTTCTTTAACAAGTACTTCCCTCAACATAAGACTAATGCGTTGAAAAGACAAATCTCCACCTTTGCACAAAAGGAAAATGAGACTTTGTACCAGTCTTGGGAGAAGTTTAAAGAGCTGTTAAGTATGTGCCCGCACCATGGGTATGAAAATTGGCGTTTAGTAAGCTATTTCTATGAGGGTCTTACCTATAGAGAATGCCAATTTATAGAGATGATGTGCAATGGGGGATTTCTGCAAAAAGACCCCGATAAGGCTATAGAATACCTCAACGAGCTTACTAAGAAAGCTCATATATGGACTGGACCTAGTACTACTGAAAGCATGAATAGGTCACGACCTGTAGGAAACCCTAGTGGAGGAGGAATATACCATATTAGAGAAGAGGACAGCCTGAAAGCTAAAGTCGAAATGCTCACTAGAGAGTTTGATGCATTTAAAATTAAGGGCTCAAAGCAAACACATGTGGCTAATCATACCGAGTCTTTAGAGCCGTGCTTTGTGTGTGGCAGGGTAGATCATCTCGCCAAAGAGTGTTCCACATTTTTTGATATGAGAGGGGCGTATGAGGAACAATGTAATGCCTTAGGCATGTACAAGAAGCTTCATGCACCTTTCTCTAACACTTATAACCCGGGGTGGCGAAATCACCCCAACTTCAGCTGGAAATCTGAAAACCAGCATATGCAGCCCCCTAGATCATCCCCTGCACCTTATCATGCACCCTCATCCTCTAGGAACTCATTAGAAGACACCTTATAGGCCTTTATAGAGGCACAAGGTAAGATAAACCAAAGGTTTGAGGCGTTATTTACACAGGTGATGGAAGAGAATAGAGAAACTAGGAGCCAAGTGTCTAAGTTAATAAGCTCCTCAAGTGTGACTGAGCGAGGTAAGTTCCCTTCCCAAGCTCAGTCCGTACCTCAGAGCCAACATATAGCACAAGAAAATCTAAAAGATGTAAATGCCATTGTGACCCGAAGTGGTAAGTCACTACACATCCTACCAATGAATGTATCCGAGGATGTGGAAAAAGGGTCAAACTAGTAGTGATACTGAATTGACCAAAGACCCTGAAGTGACCCAAATTCCTGTTAAGGCACCATACCCTAAAGCTTTAAGGTCAAACAAGAAAAATCTGGACTTAAACAATGAAATCTTAGAGAACTTAAGGCATGTGAAACTTAATCTTCCCCTTTTGCATGTGATTAAACAAATTCCTACCTATGCAAAAGTTCTCAAAGATTTATGCACAATTAAGAGGAGACACCATGTCAAGAAAACTGCATTCCTAACTCAGCAAGTTAGTTCTTTAATTGAGGAAAGAATTCCCCCAAAATACAAGGATCCAAGCTGTCCTACCATTGCTTGCAGTATTGGAAATCATGAGGTTGGACAAGCCTTACTAGATCTAGGAGCTAATGTGAACCTAATGCCATTTTCCATTTATGTACAGCTAGGTTTAGGGGAAATCAAACCAACCGGTGTAGTGTTATAGTTGGCTGACCGTTCAGTCAAAGTACCCCGGGGTGTGGTAGAGGATGTGTTGATTCAGATTGATAAATTTTACTATCCTGTTGATTTCCTAATCCTTGATACAACTTCTGTTGTTGACACTAACTCGAAAATTCCTTTGATTTTGGGCAGACCTTTCCTTGCTACTACAAATGCTCTAATTAATTACAGGATTGGACTCAAAAAGCTGTCTTTTGGAAATATAACCCTAGAAGTGAACATTTTCAATGTTGCAAAACAGCCCGAAGATTAGGATGAAAACCACCAGCTATATATGCTCGAGTCACTCATTGATGAGGGAGTTTCCATGGCTCATGATTTTGATCCTGTTAAGAATTTTCTTGTTAATTCTGAGATTGATTTATTTGATGATAAAACTAATGTAATGGATGTTTGTGCTGTTTTTGACAAATCTCAGGATTATGACACTCGTCCATGGCAACCAAGGTTCGAAGAGTTTCCTGAAAGAAGTGAAAAACAAACCCCCTCAAGAGTGGCAGCACCTAAAGTCGACTTGAAGCCACTACCTAAGGGTTTAAAGCATGCATTTCTCGATCCAGGTGATACCTTTCCTGTTATTATTTCATCTGAATTATCTGAGACCCAACATGAGAAACTGATTCAGACCTTAATTGCACATAAATCAGCCTTAGGATGGAGCATGGCTGATTTGAAGGGAATTAGTCTCCTGATCTGCTCCCATAAAATAAATTTGGATGAAGGAACCAGTCCTCGTAGAGACCCTCAACGTAGACTTAACCCCACTATGAAAGAAGTAGTGAAGAATGAAGTATTGAAACTGTTAGATGCGGGTATTATATACCCCATAACTGATAGTAAATGGGTAAGTCCTACACAAGTCGTTCCGAAAAAGTCTGGAGTCACTGTGGTAATGAATGACATAGGAGAGTTAGTCCCTACTAAACTTGTGACTGGGTGACGTATGTGCATTGATTACAGAAAATTAAATGCTGCCACCCGGAAAGACCATTTCCCACTTCCTTTTATTGATCAAATTCTTGAGCGTGTAGCTGGTCATCCTTTTTACTGTTTCTTAGATGGTTATTCTGGTTATTATCAAATTGAAATTGCATTAGAAGACCAGGATAAAACCACTTTCACTTATCCTTTTGGCACTTATGCTTTTCGTAGAATGCCATTTGGATTGTGTAATGCCCCTGCGACTTTTCAATGTTGTATGATGAGCGTTTTTAGTGACATGATTGAAAATTGCATGGAGGTTTTTATGGATGACCTGACTGTTTTTGGATCTTCATTTGATACATGCTTGATGAATTTAAAAAAAGTATTAATTCATTGTGAGGAAAAAGAATTGGTCTTAAACTGGGAAAAATGCCATTTCATGGTACCATCTGGCATTGTTTTAGGACATATTGTCTCTTCTAGAGGAATAGAGGTTGATCAATCTAAGATTGAATTAATCTCTAAATTACCTACACCTAAGACAATAAAGGATGTGAGATCTTTCCTTGGTCATGCTGGTTTTTATAGGAGGTTTATACAAAATTTTTCCAACATATCTAGACCACTATGTGCCCTCCTAATTAAAGATGCCCCATTTGAGTGGACTCAAGCTTGTCAAGAGGCCTTTAAAACACTGATTGGCAAGCTTACTTCAGCACCTATAATGCAGTCACCTGATTGGAATTTACTCTTTGAAATCATGTGTGATGCTAGTGACTACGCTGTAGGTGCTGTTCTTGGACAGCGAAGAGAGGGAAAACCTTTTGTCATTTACTATGCTAGTAAGACTTTGAATAGTGCTCAGATGAATTACTCCACAACTGAAAAAGAATTGCTAGCTATAGTATTTGCTTTAGAAAAATTTCGTGCATATTTAATTGGTTCTCTTATCCTCATTTTTACAGATCATGCGGCTCTCAAGTACTTTCTTACAAAGAAGGATGCTAAGGCACACTTAAAACGATGGATCCTACTCCTACAAGAATTTGACATTACTATCAAGGACAAGAAGGGAGTAGAGAACATAGTAGCTGACCATCTCTCAAGGCTCACATTTGAGGACACTTGCGATGACATGCCAATTAAGGATGACTTTCCTGATGAGCATCTACTCTCTGTTAATTCTTTACCATGGTTTGCTCACATTGTGAATTATTTGGCCACAGGTGTGATACCTATGGATTGGAGCGCTCAAGACAAGAGGAAATTTTGGTATGAGGTATATAATTTTTATTGGGATGACCCCTATCTTTTCAAGTACTGCCCTAACCAAATTTTGAGGCGTTGCATCCCTAATGAAGAGATTGCCAGCGTCTTAGAATTTTGTCACTCCCACGCTTATGGAGGCCACTTTTCAATGAAAAAACCGCTGAAAAAATTTTGCAGTGTGGATTTTATTGGCCTACCTTGTTTAAAGATGCAAACACCTATTGTCGCTCATGTGAAAGGTGTCAAAAGTTAGGAGCTGTGTCTCGTCGAAATATGATGCCCTTAAACCCTATTTTGGTAATTGAAATCTTTGATTGTTGGGGCATCGATTTTATGGGACCCTTTCCTCCTTCCTTCGGATACCTTTATATCATCGTGGCCATAGACTATGTATCTAAATGGGTAGAGGCAGCAGCTTGCCGAAGCAATGATAATAGAACGGTAATTAAATTTCTTAAAGAAAATGTGTTATCTCGATTTGGTACGCCACGTGCTATAATTAGTGATCGAGGTACACATTTTTGCAACCGTTCTTTTGAAGCTTTGATGAGAAAGTATGGGGTGTTACATAAAATTTCGACTGCCTATCATCCTCAGACGAGTGGGCAAGTAGAGCTCGCTAATAGGGAGATTAAACAAATTCTAGAAAAAACGGTTAATCCGAATCGCAAAGATTGGTCTTTGAGACTAGTTGATGCGCTTTGGGCTTACCGTACAGCTTTTAAAACTCCCTTAGGTATGTCACCTTACCGGCTTGTCTTTGGAAAGCCTTGCCACTTACCTGTAGAGCTCAGCTTTTAAAACTCCCTTAGGTATGTCACCTTATCGGCTTGTCTTTTGAAAGCCTTGCCACTTATCTGTAGAGCTCGAGCATCGAGCATATTGGGTAATCAAATCTTTTAACTTTAACATAGGAGAAGCAGGTAAGCTTCGGAAATATCAATTGATCGAGTTAGAGGAGTTAAGAAACGATGCTTATGAGAGCTCTAGGATCTATAAGTCTAAAATGAAAATATTCCATGATAAAAATATTTTGAGGAAAACAATAAAACCTAATGATCGGGTGTTCTTATATGAATATAGGCTCCATAAGCATCCTGGAAAACTTCGGTCGAGGTGGACCGGCCCTTTTGTAGTGAAAACTATTTTTGAAAATGGGGCGGTAGAAATTGAAGATACTAGGGATGGTCGAATTTTCAAAGTCAATGGTCAACGACTTAAGATCTTAGTCGATAGATCAGATTCGGAAGTGGAAGACATTCCACTTATGGATCCAGTCTATGCATCCTGACCACACAACATAGGTACGTAGTTACTTTTATTTTTCTTTTTTTTGTTTTGTAGTTTTGTTTTTTTTTTTTTACTTTTTTGTAGTCCATTTTAATGATTAAATTTTAGTGTGCTAACACCCCGTGGTACACCGCAGTTGCCTTCTTTTTGTGTGTTCTATGTTGTAGATCGGATCTTCAACAAGAAGTTGAGCATGCGGTTCAATTGGTCGTGCACGATTTTTTTTCTTGCTCCACTCACCTTTGGTTAAACAGGGAGTTTCCTTAATTTTTGCTTTTACATTGAGGACAATGCTTATTTTCAGTTGGGGTGGAGGAGGAGGAAACACATTTTTTTTATAACTGTTGAACATTTTTGAACCGTTGAACTGCTTGGTGTCATCTTTGTGTGTGTCTGGCATGCTTCGTGTTAGCTTTAGAGTCAATTCACATGTCAATGATATAAACTTAATTGAGATAGCATATAGCATTCAGAAGTAGTTAAATCTTGCTTCGGTTTGAAATTAATTTAAGTATCAATCTTGATCTGGTTTGAGACTTTAGTTTGTGGTAAGATTGAATGATTAATCGAAAACATTTAGAAAAGTTTTATGTGTGATTATTTTGTGAATATTTTTGCGGTCTCGACAAGCTCTAGAACTTACTTGATAACCACTTAAGGCGAATTCCTAGAATGCACATTACTTAGGATATGATATAGGCCATCTTTGAGCCGGTTGAGCCTTTCAAACCTACCCTTGCGATATATATCACTAGTCACCTATTTGAGCCTTTTTCGTGAAAAAGAAGTTGAGCTTGGTTTCTTTCAAAAACCCATTCACTCACCCTTATGAGCCTAAAGAGAATATTTTATCCTTACCTCTCTCTTAAAAGAACTTAGCTATACACATGTTGTAAGAAGCACTTCAAAGGAGTAAGGGTGGAAATATGGAAAAAAAAAAAAAAATATATATATATATATATATATATATATATATATATATATATATATCATTACCACAACCCAAGTACATTAAATGAGATAAGTTGGGGGTTGTGGAAAAGAAAAAAAAATGTGAATGGTTATATGCCAAAATAAAAAAAAAATGAAATGATGAATTATGGCAAAGAAATAAGAAAGAAAGAAAAGAAAAAAATGGTGATCTGTTGAAAGAAATGCTCGAAAAATGGTTGAAAGAGTTAGGTGTGGAAGTAAAGGTTATCAAGTGCTTAAAGTGATTGTGTTTAAAGCTAAGAGGTTGAGTTCTTTTACTTGTGAATCTTTCCCATTCTTCCTTAGCCTTTACCTTAGCCTAAAGTTACAAGCTTATTAAAGACCTTTTGATCCAATGTAGTGTGATTTTTCTACAATAGTGGAGAGTGGTTTGAAATGTAAGCATATGGAGCTTGTTTTTGTGATTGACGTCACGCTATTTATTATGTTTTTAGAGACCAAGATTTGTATTCATGAATATTATGCATAAAATCATTCGAATATTTGGATTAATGGATTGTGGTAAGATGGATGTTAAGAGTCAATAACGATTTTAAGATTGATGTTTGAATTACTTTTGGATTTGGGTGAAATCTAATGATTCTTTGTGCCGTGTGGTATGTGCAATCTTTGAGACAAAATGTGAATTACTCTTGGTTAACACTAATATTGCTTTTCATTTACTTTGATTCCCAACATAGAATTCATCTCTTATTTTCGCTTGAATTGCTAGGGACTAGCAATAAGCTAGTTGGGGGTTGTGATGAGAGTCATAAAATGCACCTCAACAGTGGTTAATTGTTAGCATTTTATGATTGATCTCGGTCTTTATTGTGCTTTTACATATTAATAACTCTAAAGTGATATTATTGGACCACTGACTTATTTCAGTGTATTTTCAGGTACTTTGAGTTCAAGAAAAAGCAATCGTTGTTTAAAGCACCAAGAGCCTACACTCTCGGAGATGCAAGATGGACTGCTGCCTGCAGTGCGATCGATCGCACATCCACATCGATTAAACTACTCTGCAAGCAGTGCGATCGAGCGCAATAGCAGGATGATTGAGCGCACGTCCCACATCGACCAAGATTCGCTTTAGCGCGCATGCGATCGAGCGCACTAACCTGCAATCGAGCGCAAGTGCGATCAAGCGCACCCGGACAGTATCCCACATCGGATGGTTAACACACAGCACTCCGGGCGTTTGCCTATATAAGACCTCCTCTACTTCAGCTTTTGGGAGCATTCAATCGGAGCTCATCTGAATACATCAGAGAGTGAATCCAGAGGGCCTTTAGGAGTAATCTAGAGGGCCTTTAGGACGAATCCGAAAGTATAATTTTGAAGGCAAGCTGAGGAATCACCAAAGCTTTTGCTACCAAAGAGGAGATGATCGTTGAGAGGCCGGAGGCAACTCAAGGAAGCATGAGCTCCATGAGCAGCTAGTCTTCAAGCAAGGCGAAGGGATGAATCCCTAGGTGTAGTTGTTCTTATTTCTTTTATTTGATTCAGTTGTAGTTTGGTATTATTTTCATTAAATATTGTTATGTTTTATTCTTTAATTTAATTAGTAGATTTTTATTAGTCCAGTGATTGCATACTTCTTTTCCATATAAGTTTAGTCATGCTTTTCTTATGTGTATCTGTTTGGGTGTGATTAAGTCCGGTAGATCTCTTTTAAAGATTTGTCCATTGCTGCGGTATTGTCATTAGATATATCGTCGTCTTTTGATAATTTATAAGTTGGGTCATGTGTGCATGAAAGTAGAGAATAATTCATAGCAATTACATTAGGATTTATAGTTGCACTTTAATTGAATATTTTTCGATTGCCTGTTTGGGATGTGAAACTCGCAATCGAGACAAAAACAACTGAATCAAGTTAGGATTAGAGCAACGAGCCTAGGGAGGATTCCCGGAACCTTGTCATTCTTAATTATATTTCAAACCTATTTACACAATTACCCTTTCCTCAAAACAACTCAGATTTTATTCTTTTAATCTTTTATCATTTGTGTTGAGGTTTGCACCTTCTTTTGTAATTAACTTGTTTCCCTGTGGAATCGACACCCCAAAACTATGCTACAATAACTGTGTTATGTTTTGGGCATAATCAGTATACTAGGGTAAACCATCAAATGACCGAACTTAGATCTTAATTGCTGAGCAATTGGCCGGTTCATCCTTTTACTCGACCACTAATGTAATTTCCTCAACCCTTTCAGACATCTCAAACATTGAAGCTAGAATGGCTAATGCATCAGCAAACAGATTTTGGGCCTAAGGCAGGTAAACGAAGGAGACCCTATCAAAGCACTGGACTAAATTCTTGAGGTGGTTCTGATAATGTTTCATCCCCTCTTCTTTGGTTTTCCATTCTTCTCGGGATTGGAAAATGACTAAGAAGGAATGTCCATACACTGTGACATCTTTTGCCCTAATCTTAGAGAGTGCTTCTAGACCAGCAATGCAAGCTTCATACTCGGTTACATTATTGGTGGTCTCAAAATTTAGGCAAATTTATAGGGTAGTTATGATTCCCTCGGGAGATACTAATACTGCTCTAATCCCAAAACCTCTCTAATTAGCTGCCCCATCGAAGTACATCTTCTACTCACAATTTTCGACTTCAAGAATTCCTTCATCCAAAAAGTTAAACTCTTCAACCTATTCTTTTTCTCCTGGGAAATTTTTCAATAAATCTAAAATTATCCCTCCTTTTACTGACTTCTGGCTCACATACTGAAAATCAAGTTTGGATAGAATGACTATGCACTTGATAATCATCCCACTCAAAGTAATGGCTTCAAATAGATGATTTAGAGGGTCTAGCCGAGAGATCACTTTCACAGAGAAGGACTGAAAATATTGTTAGAGGTTTTTTGTGGCCTAAATGAGAACAAAACAAGTCTTTTTTACCCAAGATTAGTTAAACTCCTAAGCCACGGGTTTCTTACTGAGGTCATAGATGGCCCTTTCTTTTATGTCTTCATTTTTTAAGTTAACATGACCTCTATAGAGCTATTAGTGATAGACAAGTACAATAAAAGTGAAGCACTGTGTTTAAATGGCATTAACATTGCGGGGTTCTTGAGATAGTCTTTGATCTTCTCAAAGGCTTCCTAGCACTGTTCATTCCATACCATTGGTTGGTCTTTTCTGAGCAACTTGAAGATGGGCTTACAGGTGTGGGTAAGCTTGGCAATAAATCTACTGATATATTGAAATCTCCTTCAAAATCCTCTAACCTCTTTATTTTTTTTGGTGCTAACATTTCCAGAACTATTACCACCTTTTTCGAGTTTACGTCAATCCCTCTTTTGCTGACCACGAAATCAGGAGATTACCGATAGTGACTCCAAAGACGTACTTTTTAGGATTCAAACATAGCTTGTACTTCTGAATTCTATCAAAGAAATTTTAAGGGGAATCCTAGTGTCCTTCTCTAATTTTGGACTTAGCAATCATATCATCCATATTTACATCCACTTCCTTGTGGATTATATCATGCAACAAAGTGGTAGCCATTCTCTGATAAGTTGCCCTAACATTTTTTAGTCTGAATGGCATGACTTTATAGCAAAATGTTCCCCACTGAGTGGTGAAGGTAGTTTTTTTCTTGTGTTTAAGAGCCATGATAATTTGATTATACCCAAAATAGCGATCCATAAATGAAAAGAGAGCATTGATAATAGTATTATCAACAAGGGTATCTATGTGAGGCAAAGGGAAGTCGTCTTTA
Source organism: Bretschneidera sinensis (assembly GCA_023935145.1). NCBI lineage: Eukaryota > Viridiplantae > Streptophyta > Magnoliopsida > Brassicales > Akaniaceae > Bretschneidera > Bretschneidera sinensis. Next base: position 80,511,018 of record CM043700.1, on the reverse strand, counting down.
GGGCTGGCTCGATTCAGGTCCATATAATCCACACATACACTGACTTTTTCATCATTATTTATCACTACTACCACATTGGCTACCCACTAAGGGTATTCAGAGACCATCAAGAAACCAACTTGCAACTACTTGAGGATATCTTCTTTAATCTTAACCACCCATCGACTCTCATTCTTCTCAACTTCTGCTTGACTAGCTTAGCATATGGATTTAAAGGGATTTTATGTTGTACAATCTTTGGATTGATACTGGGCATATCCTCATATAACCAAACAAATACATTTTTGTATTCAAGTAAAAGTTTTATTAAGTTTTCACTTTCCATTTTAGATAATGTTGAGCCAATGTAAATTTCTTGTGGATTTTCATCAGTGTATAGATTAATGACTCGAGTTTCTTCCATTTTTGGTTGAGCCATTCTTTCTTTTTCATTTTCAACTAGCTTAACAATCTCCTTTGATAAAAAGGATTCCTGGTTAATTTCACTTAAAGTTTTTCGATCACATATAGAAGACTCAAAGTACTTAAAATCATTCATCATTTCATTCAGTTTTTTGGCATATATATCATTAGACTCAAAAAGAGGGTCAAGGACATCATTCCGCTACTCATCTTGGACTCTATTATAAAAAAAAGAAAGAAAAAGATAATTGTATGGGTCCTTGACTGCTACTAGCCCACTTGTCCACTAGTTGGATCAACGTACTTTGATCAAAACCACTTTCCTGACCTTCTCTCATCATTAGAATACCCATAGTTTCTCCATCTAGGTTCTCAATACAATCACTTAACAATGATGCTTTTTTCTTCTCTACCACTATTTTCTTCCCAGAGAAATCAAGATTGAAAAAAATCTCAAATCTTGCCTGCCTTTTCTGAGTCTTCCTGTTTATCCATGACTTAGGGAATCCAAAGTAAGGAAAATCCTTTCATTTTTTCAAAACGTGCCCATTCAAAGTCAAGCGAAACTTTCCCCTTGTCTTCTTACTGTTGTTACCAGGTTCATAACCTAAACCTTGCTTCCCAAACTGTTGTTTGAAGTTTGGGAATTCCTTCACTTTTTGCCCATTATCTACCAACACGATGGGATATCCCTATTAGACACAGTGGATTGTTATGAATTCTCCTGCACGACGGGATATCCCTGTCACCAAATAGGCTTCCTTTGTTTGATATATCAAGCAGTGCTAGAAGGTCATTGGGGGAAGTGCTTGTGGGAATATACACTTCACCCAAATAATCCAACATAGCCTGTCGATGTTTCTTCGAATATATGAGCAACCCTTAGATGAAGATATTGGCTTGCATTTTCTTAGGTTGTCTCAACATCAAGTCTTTTTCCTCTTCTTTCTCTTTTTAAATATTACTCTCTCTTTATCTCTTATTCCTCTTTCTAGATTGTTAACTTCAAGGTAAGGTGGCTTAAAATGTCGGCCATCTCGAGTCAAGTGACTCAGTTCTTCTTCATCTTCACTACTACTTTTCTATATAGTTTTACCACTCTTCTTCATCTTCACTATTACTTTCACCACGTTGTTTGCACCCATTAGATCTTTCAGTGCTTTTCCTACCAATATTCCTGTCACTGCCTTTTTGTCATCTTTGTTGTTACTATCTCAAATCCCATTGACCGAGGACCCATTTTATTTGAAATTCCTGAGGTACTTTAGGGTAAAGATAAGTTTGTATTTAGGGTAGTGTTTAACATCATTTTTGGGGCTATGTTTTTCTATTTTGGTGATTAAGGTGGAGAGGTAAAAGGTGGTGGATGATTCTTCAATCATATTCAGGAAGTTTAGTGGGGCTATGTTGCAATAATTGGGCATTATGGGGTTTTTGGCTACTTGGGATGGCTCCAGACCATTATCAATGAGGTATTGGATTTTATTTTTCAGTCTTTTACATCCATCGGTATCATGGTCGACTGATTGGTGGAAGTGGTGGTATTTGGAAAGGACCCAATGTGGTGGAACCGAGTTGGGAAAAAGTCTTGTTAGCAATGGGTAGAGTTTATCTTTTTTTGTGAGCTTTGCAAGGGCTTGAAAAAAATTCATCCCAAGAGGTGTGAAGTCTTCAAGGCCTTTGCATTTTCTCTCAGGTTGACTCATGTATTGAATGAATTTTTGGAACCGGTTAGGCTGGTTGTAGCTGTGGTTATTTTGTTGTTAGGGTCTTTAGGAGCTTTCCACCTATACATTTGATTGTACATTGTTGTTATTGCGGCACTAGTGAGGGAGTTGAGGTATTCTTTCTTATATTCAAAAAAGCCTTTCTTATCGCCTCCGAACCGTTGGGACTCCATTTTGGCTATCTTCTCTTCCAAGCCATCCAGTCTCTTAGCCAGATCGACTAATATACTGCAGATGTTCTTAAGAATCTCACTAGTGTTAACCACTGCCCTTTTAACGTCACTCTGGCTGAGCTCAAACTACTTTTAGAAACTAAACTACATATGTGCTCTACTACTGTACAAGAGACCGAACTCGGAGGAGGCCATTTTCTTAGTCTTTCACTAGGGAATTTGTACCACAACAGAGAAATGATGGCTTCTTCTCAAGGACATATGACTTCTTTTTTACAAAAAGAAAAAAGACAACTTTGAGTTCTTTATATTGTGGATATTTTTTTGCCTTGCTCACTTATCGCTAGTATTGCTTTAATTTTATCAATGGGTTTCAGTTTTACATCCAAACGCCCACTGAATAAATTAAAGTCCACTTGTGGATAAGTTCTCACTTACGTAAAACTTCCTCTGATTAAATTACAATCAAATTTTCTTGGTTTTCTCATGGTTATGTATGGTAGATTTGACATCAACAAACTTTCCAATGGTTTTAGACTCTAATGGTGATTCAGGTTAAACCCAAGAAGCCTAAATGAAAAAATGAAGATTGCCCTTTATATGGATCGTTCCACTAGATCCTTGGGCCTTTAGTCACTTTGACTTTAGATTTCTTGAGTTAAGGCCTAATCAACATTAGTTTCTTTTGATGGGCTTCTCAATGATGTTAAACTACCTTAACTAAGAGAAAATCCTCTATTTTGAAACAAAATCAGCTCAATATTGGGCTCACTACATTTGGTTGTAATTTAATCAAAGGAAATTTAAATTTCAATCAAACTTCCTTAGTTTAGGCCCCTTCAATCTTTTATGGGCTTTCTCATATCACTAATTCTCCTAAGGGGTTTAGAACTGAATGTTGATTAGGGCTAAATCCAAGAAGCCCAAATGAATGATGAAGAGTACCCTTGACATAAATTTTTCTATTTGATTCTTAGGCCTTCAATCACATTCATTTTAGATTTCTTGGGTTAAGTCCCAATTACAATTAGTTTCCTTTGTGGGCTCCTTAATGATAACAAGACTTAACTAAAAGAAAATCCACAATTCTGAGCCAACCTATACCCAATATTGAGCTTAATTTAATTGATTGTGATTTACTCAGAGGAAACACTAAATTACCAAACATGTTATCAAAAAAAATTGCTTTTATCTTTCTTTAACATATGAGGTGAGAGTAAACACATACAAGCAAGAAAAGGGATAGAAAAGGTCCCTATCCTAGATGGGAAGGTTCTAAAGTTTGCTTAAAAGGGTAGGTTCGCCTTATAACTCCAGTGCGTTCAGGTACCCCATGGCTAGAAGGATGCAATCATGCTTCTCTAGTGTCCTAAAAGGAGGACTAAAAGAGTACAAATACGTCGGCCAACCTTCGTTACATGAACAGGAACCAAAAGGAACTTATCCCACACTAAGGGCTGATGATAATCAAATAGGTGTCATACAAGAAACCATGTGGAAACGAGCTCCACCGTTTACTCTGTCGAAAGAAAAAAAAGGGTAAGTATTAGTGTGCAAAGTGAAGTATGAAATAAGAACTTAAAATGAAAGTTTAATTTTAATCTAAGACCCATGGGTCCAGCTCATTACCCAAGATCACTCCCATTAAAGAAGGTGGATATAGAGAGCATGCGGATTAGGATAAGTATGCATATGAAAACGAGTGAAACCTAACAAGTCTAATACAAACCCTATATAAGTAGTAAGTAGGTTCTCATGATGGGTGCGCTTTTAATGTATTAGATAAGAGGTCAATTGTCATCCAAGGCTCAAGAGATTTGGGTGCAAAAGAGTGAGGATTTAAAGTTCCCTCTCTTACCTAGACCAAAATCTAGCCCTTTGTGTTTCAAGAAAATTAATTAAAATTTTAATTCAACTATTATTATCATACACTACTAATAAAGCCAAGCACACATTTTACAATTTATATTCAAACAAAACGACACCAAATATCAACTTTAAAATAGTGTGGTAAAAAAATAAATATAGGAAAAGTAAATATGTAGAGAAGGGAATTACTTTAAATATGAAACAAAGAAAAGTGTAAAGACATTTACAAAGTATGGATTAAAAACAAGAAGTAAATTAAAGTGCGTGCATTTAAACTAAGTTGGTTAATTGTGTAAGTTAATGTTGGGAAATCACCTTGGAGATGCCCAGGTGGTGATCTTCCAAACACCCAAGTCTAGAATGACTTGTAATGAATCGAAAACAGAAACAGAAATCAAAGAAAAGAAAGAACACAACAATTATTATCGAGGTTGGGCAATGTGCCTACGTCCCCGTGAGTTCCTCTGAACTCTCTGCACTAAATCAATGAGTTCTTACAAATACAACAACACCCCTTCAAGAATCTCAAGTTCTTGAAGAACCAAATAAGAGAAGAAAGAAAGTGATAAGAACTATTACAAAGCCCTCTACCCACAATCTATGCTACTCTCTCTTTACAACTAGCCTCTCTTTTGAGATCTATTCTAGTGCCTCTCCTATGTTTTGTGTCTTTGCACTCTCACACTTGCACTGGAATTCTCTTGTATGATGATCACTTATGTTTCTTGTGTCTCACTTGTTCTTGCGATTAAAGCTAGGTGACCCTTTATATAGTGCACCACTTCTTTAGCCAATCTTTGAAGTCAGTCTCCACCCTTAGATCTTGAGGACCATTCAATCATAGCCCTTCATCAATCTTTAGTGATTCTGTGCATTTTGGTTCATGCCCCACGCACCTTTCAAAAGACTAAAGAGACTAGTCTCAGTTTTCCAGGAGCCACAGCCCAGAACAGGGCAGGCCGAGGCTAAAGCCAGGGCACACATGCATCACTCTCTAGGCGCCGCAGCCTGGGGGAGGCTAAGCCATAGCGCACACCTATTCCTAGGCTTCCTCCATGTTAGGCGCCATGGCCTGACCTAATGCTGCATTTCTTTGACTTGTTGTGCGCTAAGGCACACACTTTGTGTGCTGAGGCGCCAAGGTCTAATGAAGAACCTTGTCAAACCATGTTTAAACCTTAAACAAACACCAACAATCTTTACTTTTGTCTAACCAATTAAACCAGAACCCATTGTATAGAGAACTCAGGATCCAAACTCATCTTGAGTCATCATATCAACCGACTCCAATCCTAAGTAGTCCAAGGTAATGATTGAACTTACTTAGAGGTAGAACTTTTGTGCCTAAATCTGCAGGATTTTCCTCCATGGCTACCTTGTCCACATGAATGCATCCTTCCGTAACATTTTTCCAAATGAAATGATACCGAACATCCATGTGCTTTGTCCTCTCATGGAACACCGGATTCTTACATAAATGAAATGCACTTTGGCTATCCGAATACACCACCACCTGCTCTTTCAGGACCTTCAACTCCTCCAACAACCCTTTGCACCATATAGCCTCCTTAATGGCTTCTGTAGCCGCTATGTACTCAGCCTCGGTTGTTGAGAGTGCTACTACCAGCTACAACTGAGCCTTCCAACTTACACAATATCCATTTAAGTTGAAGAAGTAAGAGGTAATCGATCTTCTTTTATCCTAGTCTTCTCCATAGTCTGAATCCATATAACCCTCAAGACAGATGGACTTACCCCTCTTCTCATAAACCAACCCTACATCTGGGCCTCCTTTCAAGTACCTCAACAACCACTTTATCCCAAGCCAATGCTCATTTCCAGGATTACTCATAAACCTGCTGAGAATACTTATTGCATGAACAATATCTGGTCTAGTGCTTACCATGGTGAACATAACTGAACCAACCGCACTAGAGTAAGGGACCTTTTCCATTGACTTCTTTTTCGCCTCTGATCTCGGACATTAATCGCTGGAGAACTTGAAATGACCAGCAAAGGGAATCTTCACCGGTCTGTTATCTTCCATAGAGAACTTAGATATCATCTTCTCTATGTAGAAAGTTTGAGAAATCTTTAATCTGTTTCTCTCCCTTTCCCGAATTATACACATCCCAAGGATCTTCTGTGCATGGCTAAGATCCTTCATCTTAAACTTCTTACTGAGTTGAGACTTCAATTCTTCTATCCTCTCCATGCTGCTCCCAACCAGCAACATATCATCAACATAGATGAGGATGATCACCACTTTCTCCAACTTGTGCCCCTTGTAGTACAAGCACGAATCATAGTAGCTCCTCATGAAACCCAAGCTAGTTACAAAGGAATCAAACCTCTTATTTCATTACCGAGGTGATTGCTTCAGGCCATAGAGAGATTTCTTCAATTAGCACACCAACTCTCCCTATTTTCCTTCCTCATAGCCTTTGGGTTGCCTCATGTAGATGGTCTCATCAAGCTCTCCATGCAAGAATGTTGTCTTTACATCCATTTGCTCGATCTCCCAATTGAATTGGACCACCATTGCTAACACTATCCGTATCATCTTGTATTTCACAATTGATGAGAATATTTTGGGGAAATCTATGCCTTCACTTTGTGTGAACCTCTTTGCCACCAGCCTAGCTTTATACCGGACTTCATCCCCTGGAGAATTCCTTTCTTTGATCTTATAGATCCACCTACAATCCACAACTCTCTGTTTTTCTCGTTTGGGCACCAATTCCCAAGAGTTGTTCTTCCTCAAAGAATCCATTTCTTCCTCCATAACTAGCTGCCACTTTGATAAATCCTTACATTCCATGGCTTCCATGTAAGTTTCTGGTTCAATCTTCCCTCCTTCTATCCAAGGAGCTGCTACATTAGCATCCACAAACCCATATCTTAAAGGTGGTCTGACCAACCTCCTTTCCCGGTCCCTTGTGAGTTGTTAGTCATTCTGATTTGCTACATCATCCTCTTCCAGTTTAGCCTCCTTTTGAGTATCCTGAGCATGGCCTTCATCAATGGGCTCTACCTGGTCCGAACCCTCATGCCTTCCTTACTCTACCTGAACCAAATTTTCCTTGATGCAATGCTCCACAAATTTCAGACTGGTTTGCTCACTAGCCCCTACAGGGTTAGTTTTCTCCAAATAGAGAAATAACAATTCATTAAAAATAACATCCCTACTTATTATGAGTTTCATTCCTTTTGGTTCTAAGGACCAAAACCTATACCCCTTAACTCGATCAACATACCCTAGAAATACACATTTTCTAGACCTTGGGTTAAGTTTGTCATCCTTTTGATGTATAAACGCAGCACACCCAAAAGTCCTAAGGTTGCTCAACAAAGGGGTTTTCCCACTCCATATTTCTATGGGAGTCTTGAGCTCTAAAGCTCTAGAGGGTGATCTATTTACCAAGTATGCAATAGTAGACACAGCTTCCTGTCAAAAATATTTTGGTAAACTGGACCCAATTAACTTGCACCTAACCTTTTCCATAAGGGTCCTATTCATCCTCTCAGCAACTCCATTTTGTTGAGGTGTTTTTACAACTGTTCTATGTCTTAGAATTCCATTTAACTCACAGAATTTATCAAAATCCTTATTGTAAAATTCTAAGCCATTATCGGTTCGTAAAGCCTTAACTACCCTACTCGTTTGAGTCTCCAGCAACTTTTTCCACACCACAAATTTATTCAAAGCATCTGATTTATTTTTAAGCAAATAAACCCAAACCTTCCTTGAATAATCATTAATTAAAGACAAAAAGTAAAAGTTACCTCCTTGTGTTGGTGTTCTTGCTGGTCCCTAAAGGTCCAAATGAATATAGTCAAGAATGCCCTTAGACTTGTGCACTCCAGTGCTGAAGCTAACCCAGTGTTGCTTCCCAAGAACTCAACACTCGCATAAATCCAATTTATCTACTTTGCCACCACCAAGTAGACCAATCTTGCTGAGAACTTGCAGGCACTTTTTGCTTATATGTCCCAAGAGAGTGTGCCAAAGGGCTGCCTTATCTATCTCAGCCATCAAGCTTACTGCTTGATCCTTGATTTTTGTCTCTCCGATCATCTCATAGAGTCCATTCTTTATTGCTGCTTTGATCACTATCAAAGATCCCTTGGTCACCTTGATCTTTCCTCCCTCTGCCTTGTATGTATACCCCATGGAATCCAGCTGCCCAAATGAGATCAAATTCCTCTTCAAATCTGGAAGATACCTCACATTCCACAGCAGCCTTGTGACTCCATCAAACATCCTCAACTGGATGTCTCCTATCCCCCTCACTTGGCAAGAAGTGTCATTCCCCAAGAAAATCTTTCCATCATTGGTTTCCTGGAAATTCTTGAACCAATCCTTATGAGAGCATATATGATAAGTGCACCTGGAATCCAGAATCTATTTCTCGCTGCCTTGCCTCTTGCTCACATTTGAGCACACAACAAGAAAATCATCTTGCTGCTCTTTGGCAACCGAAGCCTCTCCATTGTTGGTATGGCTTCTTCCTCTCTCATCCCACATCTTCTTGCAATCTTTCTTGAAATGTAACTCCTTGTTGCAGTAGAAACATCTCTTTCCTCCAAATCTCGATTTGGAATGAGATCTCTCATGACTCTGCCCTCTACCTCTTTATTTCTCCCTGTAGTTCCTATGAATATTACTATCATTTCGAGTTGCTGGCCTTCCTCTAACGAACAGCTCCTCTCCACTTGATGCTTCCCTCATCTTGGCTTTGAAATCATGAACCCTTATGGCATTGATTACAATCTCTTTGGTTAAAGTATCTCTTCCATATTCAATTGCATTAATCAAATTATCAAAACAATTAGGAAGAGAATTCAACAAAATCACAGCCAATTGTTCTTCCGAGAATGTTATGCTACAGCTATTCAAATCTTGAACTAGCTTATTAAACACATCAAGATTATCTTGCAACTCTTTATTAGGATCCATTTTAAAAACAAAGATTCTTTTAAGAAGATAAATCTTATTATGGAGAGTTTTGGTAAGAAACAACTCATCTAGTTTCTTTCATATGACAGCAGGATCTTTCGAGTCTCCGCACTCCCTTGTCACGCTATCTGACATGTGCAAGAAAATGGTGATGTATGCCATCTTCTTCATCTCAATCCGCTACTCCTCTGTGATACTTGCTGGAAAAGCATCATCTTCTCCAATAGCCAAGTCCACCTTCTGTTGCATAAGAACTGCCTTGATCTTCCGCTTCTAAAGGGCAAAGTCTCCTTTTCCATCAAACTTCTCAACAATGAAATTTGAACCCTTCATGTGGAGAAAATCCCAGATTTATGCAGCACCTACAATTGCTTTCCAACTTCTTCTAAACCTCAAGAACATGATCGAAGATTGATCTCAATACCATTCTTGAATCGCCCTCAAGAACACGATCTGATCTTGATATTTACTCTGTTCTTGAATCACCCAAGAAGTTGATATTTGGTTCTTAGAGTCTTGCCCCGATACCTTCTGTTCCAGGTCTGATACCCGCTTTCCAAAGCTTTGATACCACTATTGGGAAATCACTTTGGAGATGCCCAGGTGGTGGTCTTCCAAACACCCAAGTCTAGAATGACTTGTAATGAATCGAAAACAGAAACAGAAATCAAAGAAAATAAAGAACATAACAATTGTTATCAACATTCGGCAATGTACCTACGTCCCCGTTAGTTCCTTTGAACTCTCCACACTAAATCAGTGAGTTCTTACAGATACAGCAACACCCCTTCAAGAATCTCAAGTTCTTGAAGAACCAAAGAAGAGAAGAAATAAAGTGATAAGAACTATTACAAAGTCCTTTACCTATAATCTATGCTACCTCTCTTTACAACCAGCCTCTCTTTGAAGATCTATTCTAGTGCCTCTCCTGTGTTTTGTGTCTTTACACTCTCACACTTGCACTTGAATTCTCTTATATGATGATCACTTATGTTTCTTGTGTCTCACTTATTCTTGAGATTGAAGCTAGGTGACCCTTTATATAGTGCACCACTTCTTGAGTCAATCTTTAAGGTCAATCTCCACCCTTAGATCTTGATGACCATTCAATCATAGCCCTTCATCAATCCTTAGTGATCTTGTGCATTTTGGTTTATGCCTCATGCACCTTTTAAAAGGCTGAAGAGATTAGTCTCAGTGTGCCTGGCACCGCGGCCCAGAACAGGGCAGGCTGTGGCTCAAGCCAGGACATACATGCATCACTCTCTGGGCACCGCGGCCTGGGGGAGGCTGAGCAGCGGCACACACCTCCTCTAGGCTTCCTCCATGCTAGGTGTCATGGCCTGGGCAGGCTAGGCCTCGGCCTAACCTGATACTGCACTTCTTTGACTTGCTATGCGCTGAGGTGCACACTTTGTGTGCTGAGGCGCCAAGGTCTAATGAAGAACCTTGTCAAACCATGTTTAAACCTTAGACAAGCACCAATAGTTAAACTGGATGGATTAGGACTAACTTATTTTAAACTAGATAAATTAAATTAAAAATGTACAATATGCGGACAGAATAATTCTAAGAGCGTGCGGGTGCGTGTGGGCTGCGCACAAAAGTGTGCACATGTGTGCAAGTGCGTGCAATAGTATATTAGTGCATGGGACAATGTGCATATATATATGGGTTTTTGCAATAGTGTAAAGGTGCATGTAATGGTGTATGTGTGTGTGCGGTAGTGTATACGTGCATGCAACATGCGCCCAATAGTATGTGAGTGTGCGCGATGTTCGCGCAAAAGTGTGTAAGTATATGAGATGTGTGCGCAAAAGTGTGTAAATGCTTGTGGATTTAGATTGAAGCTAAGTTAATTAAACTTAGGCAAATTAAGCTTAAAGATCAAACTAAATGAATTAAACTAAGCTACTTTAAAAGAAGATTCAAAAGTAAGTAATAAAATTCTTAACGGGCCAAAATTAACAAGGACCAAAGGGGTCCAAAATTCTTCCTAAAGAATTAAAGTGTAAATGTAATTAATGACAACTTAAAATAAAACATCTAACTTAGAAGACATAAAAATTCTTAAGGTACTAAACTAAAGGAAAGAACTTTAAAACCACCATTAACTCAATATTGTATTTATCAAAGGTGTTGGAAATCACCTTCACAAGATGCCCAGGTGGTGATTGTCCAAACACTAAAGTCTAGAATGACTTGTAAAGAAAAGAAACAGCAACCAAAGCAAGAAAGAAGACAAGAAATTGTTATAGAGGTTCGGCAATAGCCTACGTCCCTGTGAGTTCCTCTGAACTCTCTACACTAAATCAATGGTTCTTTACAATACAGCAACCCTCTCTAAGAAACCTCAAGTTCTTGAAGGAACAAAGAAGAGAACAAGAAAGACCTAATCACCTTCTGTACTAATCTCTCTCTTTACAACCAACCTCACTACAATGAGTCCCTCTTGTATGTCTGTGTCTTTGCACTCTCATACAATTCTCTCATTCACACACACTCTTTTGTCTTGTCACAATGCCTTTCATATTACATTCTATCTTGAGATTGAACCTAGGTGACCCTTTATATAGTGCACCAACTTCTTGTCCAATCTTGAGAGTCAATATCCACCCTTAGATCTTGATGACCAATCAACCATGGCCCTCCATTAATCCTAAGTGATGTTATGCATTTTAACCTTGCACCCACGCACTTAACAAGAAACTAAAATAAGCTGTCCATGTGTGCATTAGTGTGCCTAGGTCTGTGGCCTTGAACAGGGGGCGGTGCGGCGCTAGGGAAAGCCCCTTTTTACCTCCTTGCTGAGCAGTGCGGTGCTGCCCTCTACCAGAACTTCCTCCTTGCTGGGCAGTGTGGCGCTGGTGAGGGAGAGGTGCAGTGCACACTGATGTTGTCCCTCTCACAACTATGCGCACTCTTTTACCTTGATGAATAGAGGTGTGCACAAACACCCAAAGTGATGCACACACATGTGTGCACTCCTTTAACATGCTGAAATTTATTCTTCCAACCTTGGTTTAGACTTTAACCATTTTTGAACCATGTTTAAACCTTAGACAAATACCAACAATCTCTACATTTGTCTAAGTGTTTAAACCTGAACCATTGTGTAGAGAACTTCATGATCCTAACTCATCTGGAGTCATCATTCAACCGACTCCAATCCTAAGAAGTCCAATGCAATGATTGGACCTTCTTAGAGGTAGAACCTTGGTCCCTAAATCTGCAGGACTTTCCTCCGTAGTCTTCTTGTCAACATGAATTCATCCTTTCATACCATTTTCTGGAATGTAATGATACCGAACATCCATATGCTTTGTCCCCTCATGGAACACTGGATTCCTCCACAAGTACCACGCACTTTGGCTATTCGAAGATACCACCACCTGCTCTTTTAGGACCTCCCAGTCATCTAATAACCCTTTGCACCCCATGGCCTCCTTTATGGCTTCCATAGCCGCTATGCATTCTTCCCTGGTTGTTATGAGTGCTACCACCGGCTGCCACTGAGCCTTCAAATACCTCAGCAACCACTTCATCCCAAGCCATTGCTTCTTTCTGAGATTACTCACAAATCTGTTGAGAATACCCATTGCCCAAGAAACCCTTAACAGTTTCTCTCCTTTTCTTGGATTATACACATCCCAAGGATCTTTTGTGTAAGGCTGAGATCCTTCCTCTCAAACTCCTCACTAAGTTGAGATGTAAACCTTTCTATCCTCTTCTTGCTGTTTCGAACCAACAGCACATCAATGACATAGATGAGGATAATCACCATCTTCTCCACCTTGTGTCCAAGTGAGAAAGTTTTTTGTGAAATCTATGTCTTCTCTTCTTGTGAACCCATTTACCACCAACCTAGCCTTGTTTTGGACATCATCTCCTGGAGGGTACCCTTCTTTGATCTTGTAAGTCCACTTACAATCCACAACTCTCTGTTTTCCCGGAATGTGCACCAATTCCCAGAAGTTGTTCTTCCTCAAAGAATCCATTTCTTCCTCCATAGCTAGCTTCCATCTTGGTGAATCCTTACATCTCATGGCATCAATATAAGTCTATTGTTCACTCATCTCTCTTTCTGTCCAAGGAGCTGCTGCATCCACAGCATCCACAAACCCATATCTTGAAAGTGGTCCAACCAACCTTCTTTCCCGGTCTTTTGTGAGCTGATAGTTCTTCCGACTCCCGTCATCATCAACTTCCAGTTCAACCTCCCCAGGAGTGTCCTGAGCTTGGCATTCATCAATGGGATCTACCTGGTCCAAACCTTCTTGCCTTCCTTGCTCTACCTGAAATGAATTCTCCTTGATGATATGCTCCATAAGAACCAAACTGGTTTGCTCACTAACCCCTGCAGGGTTAGTTTTCTCCGAGTAGGGAAATAAAAATTCATTAAAAATAGCATCACTACTTATTATGAGTTTCAATCCTTCTAAGGACCACAACCTATACCCCTTAGCCCCTTCCCCATATCCTACAAACACATATTTTCTAGATCCTAGGCTAAGTCTATCATCCTTTTGTTGTGCAAACGTAGCACACCTAAAAGTCCTAAGGTTGTCCAACTCAGGGGATTTTCCCACATCTCTTCGGGAGTTTTGAGCTCTAAAGCTCTAGAGGGTGATCTATTAACCAAATATGCAGCAGTAGACACAGCTTCCCCCAAAAAATAGTTTGGTAAACCATAACCATTTAACATGCACCTAACCTTTTCCATATCCACTCAGCAACTCCACTTTGCTGAGGGGTTTCCACAACCATCCTATGTCTTAGAATAACCTATAGAATTGATAAAGTTCTTGGTTAAAAATTTCTAAGTCATTATCGGTTCTTATCCCCTTAACTACTCTACCCATTTGAGTCTCTACCAGCCTTTTCCACACCACTAACTTATTCAAAGCATCTGATTTATTTTTAACCAAATAAACTCAAACCTTTCTTGAATAATCATCAATTAAAGATAGAAAGTAAAAGTTACCTCCCTATGTTGGTGTCCTTGCTGGTTCCCAAAGGTCCGTATGAATGTAGTCAAGAATGCCCTTAGACTTGTGCACTCCGGTGTTGCTTCTCAAGAACACAACACTCACAGAAATCAAGTTTCTCTACTTTGTCTCCACCAAGTAGGCCATCCTTGCTGAGAACTTGCAGGCTCTCTTTGCTCATATGTCCCAAGTGAGTGTGCCAAATGGCTGCCTCATCTATCTCAGCCATCAAGCTTGCTGCTTGATCCTTGATTTCCATGTCTTTGATCATCTCATAGAGTCCGTCCTTCATTACTGCTTTGATCACTACCAAAGATCCTTTGGCTACCTTGATCTTTCCTCCCTCTATCATGCATGTGTATCCAATGGAATCCAGCTACCCCAATGAGATCAAATTCCTCCTCAAATTAGGGAGATACCTCACATTCTCCAGCAACTTTGTCATTCCATCAAACATCCTCACCTGGATGTCTCCTATTCCTCTCACTTGGTAAGAAATATCATTCTCAAGGAAAACCTTTTCATCATTGGTTTTCTTGAAATTCTTTAACCAACTCCGGTGAGGGCACATGTGATGAGTGCACCCTGAATCCAAGATCTATTTACCGCTGCCTTTTTTCCCCTTACTCACACTTGAGCACACAACAAGAACATCATCATCTTGTTGTTCTGTCTTGGCAACCGAAGCCTCCATTCTTGGTATGGCTTCTTCCTCTATCCCTTGTCATCTTCTTGAAATCTTTCTTGATATGACCCTCCTTATGGTACTAGTAGCAACTCTTCCCTCCAAATCTCAGTTTAGAGTGCTCTCTCCTATGGCTCTCTCCTCTACCTCTATCCCGATAGTAACCATGTATGTTGCTGTGCACTCTCCTATGGCTCTCTCCTCTACCTCTGTTCCGGTAGTAGCCATGTATGTTGTTATACATTCTCCCATAGCTCTCTCCTCTACCTCTGTCCTGATAGTAGCCATGTATGTTGCTGTGCACTCTCCCATAGCTCTCTCCTCTACCTCTGTCCTAGTAGTAGCCATGTATGTTTTTGTGCACTCTCCCATGGCTCTCTCCTCTACCTCTGTCCCGATAGTAGCCATGGTTGCTGTCATACCGAGTTGCTGGCCTTCTTTTAAAGAACAGCTCTTTACCACTTGATGCACTCCTTATCTTGGCATCAAGATTATCTTACAACTCTTTATTAGGATCAAATTTAAAAGCAAAGATTCGTTTACGAAGATACCTCTTATTCAGGAGAGTCTTGGCAAGAAACAACTCATCTAGTTTCTTCCAAATTGCAGCTGGATCTTTCGAGTCTCCGCACTCCCTTGTGACATTATCCGACATGTGCAAGAAGATGGTGTTGTAAGCCATCTTCTTTATCTTAATCTGTTGGTCCTCCGTGACACTTGCTGGAAAAGCATCATCTACTCCAAGAGCCAAGTCCACTTTCTGTTGCACTAGAACCGCCTTGATCTTCCGCTTCCATAGGGAAAAATCTCCCTTTCTATCAAACTTCTCAATACCAAAATTTGAAGCCATCTTTGCGGACAAGATCCCAGATTTATCCAATACCCACAAATGTTTTCCAACTTCTTCTAAACCTCAAGAACACAAATCGAAGATGGATCTTAACACCGTTCTTGAATCACACTCAAGAACACGATCTGATCTTGATCTTTACACCATTCTTGAATCACCTAAGAAGTTGACCTTTGAAGTCTTGCTCCAATACCTTCTTTTCTTGCTCCGACACTCGGCTGTACAAAGCTCCTCTAGCTCTAATACCACTATTGGAAATCACCTTCACAAGATGCCCAAGTGGCGATCTTCCAAACACCAAAGTCTAGAATGACTTGTAAAGAAAAGAAACAACAACCAAAGCAAGAAAGAAGACAAGCAATTGTTATCGAGGTTTAGCAATAGCCTACGTCCCCGTGAGTTCCTCTAAACTCTCTGCACTAAATCAATGGTTCTTTACAATACAGAAACCCTCTCCAAGAAACCTCAAGTTCTTGAAGGAACAAAGAAAAGAACAAGAAAGACCTAATCACTTTCTATACTAATCTCTCTCTTTACAACCAGCCTCACTACAATGAGTCCCTCTTGTATGTCTGTGTCTTTGCACTCTCATACAATTCTCTCATTCACACACACTCTTGTGTCTTGTCACAATGCCTTTCACATTACATTCTCTCTTGAGATTGAACCTAGGTGACCCTTTATATAGTGCACCAACTTCTTGTCCAATCTTGAGAGTCAATATCCACCCTTAGATCTTGATGACCAATCAGCCATGGCCCTCCATCAATCCTAAGCGATGTTGTGCATTTTAACCTTGCACCCACGCACTTAACAAGTTAACAAGAGGCTGAAACAAGCTATCCATGTGTGCATCAGTGTGCCTAGCGTTGCGGCCTTGAACAGGGGGCGGTACAGCGCTAGGGAAAGCCCCTTATTGGGTGGTGCGATGCTGGTGAGGGAGAGGTGCAGCACTGCCCTCTACTAGAACTTCCTCCTTGCTGGGCGGTGCGATGCTAGTGAGGGAGAGGTGAGGCACACACTGATACTGTCCCTCTCACAGTTGTGCGCACTCTTTTACCTTGATGAATTGATGAATAGAGGTGTGCACACACACCCAAAGTGATGCACACACATGTGTGCACTCCTTTAACATGCTGAAATTTATTCTTCCAACCTTGGTTTAGACTTTAACCATGTTTAAACCTTAGACAAATACCAACAAAAGGGAGGCTACATTATGACTAGTAACTAACTAAAAAAAAGCATATAATTAACTAATGAGGAGAAAATAAATGCTAAAAAACTAGTGAATGCCTTAAGATGAACTTTATTAAATGAGCTAAATTAATCTAGTCCATTTTCAAGGTGGTTTGAACACATAAACCATGCTAACAATTCATTTTTTAAGAATGATAAGTTTAACCAACCTTCTTTGGCTAAGGAAAATTTTCACATGTAGGGATAATCCTCAGAGATCCACTTGCTTTAGTGGACTTGTTGAAGTAGGAAGATTAACTTTGATGAAGGATTAGAAGCCCAAAACCAAAAGGTGGCCGAAAATGAAAGGAAGAACACACTCTTGTTCTTCTTTATTTCCCTCTTGTGTTTCTCTCTTTCCTTTATTGTTTATGTGCTCTCTTATTATTACTTTTTTTCCCTCTTTAATTATTCTAAACATCTTTAAGTCTCTCTAAACTTTTTTCTTTCTTCTTTCTAAACTTCTCTATTTTTTCCCTCTATTTTTGCATTACTTTGCCTTAATTTTTGTTGGTGTTTGTTAACAAAGGGGGGTATTTATATAAGGAGTAAGGGCTGGCCAAGGGATTAAAAAAATGGTGAAAAAGAGATGCATGGCCAGTCATATAGGAAAGGGGAAAAGGGGTTTCAACTTTTGAGGTGAAAAATGTTTCACTTTTGGGGTGGAAATGTAGGGCTAGAGAAGGTTTGGTGTGGTAAATCAAGTGAAAAGTGAGAGGGAAAAGCCTTTTAGATGGTTGGCCATGGGGAAGAGGGAGGGTTTTCTTTGAGGTGAAAGAGTGAAGAAGAAGGTTTGTTTCAAAAAGGAGATCAAAAAAGTACAATTTGGGGTGTTTTCAATAAAGCAAAAAAAAGTGAGGAGAAACTCTCCTTGGTGTGGCTGGCCATTGGGGCGGAAGGACCTAAATTCTTTGGTCTTTAACATATAATAAAGTGGGTAATGCTAGAAAAAAAGTGTACGATTAATAAAGCAAAAGAAAAGGGAAAGAAGGCTTCCAAATTACACTCACGTAAAAAAACACTATTGTTTTTTAGTCAATTTAGGTGTTATTTTTCAGGTATAAAACGTGATTTTTTTTATGTAGAAAAAGGTGTTATTTGGCATGTAGTAAAGGGTGAAAGATTAATAAGGTAATTTTCAATTAACCAAGAAAAAAGAGAAGAGGAGAAACTCCTTTTTATACACATAGCTGTCAAAAAAGGGAGAGAAATATGATATTTTTTAAATGAATAGTTGACCTAAAAAATAGAAAAAGCTCTTCTTTTGTGTGGAAGAAAAGCGGCATTTCGTAAAAAGGAAGGTAAGGGAACCTAGGAGAGAGAGGTGAGTTCAAAAGGCAAAAGGGAGAGAAATTTCCTCTTTATGGTTGGCCATATAGGGAGGGGAGAGAGACACCTTTTGGTTGTAAAAAAAGTAGTTTTTACATTGAGAAAAGTGAGCCAATCAAAGGTGCCAAGTGAAGGGTGAAATTGAGGATTCTCCCTTAAAAATTAGAAGTCTTCTTGGGCTTGAAATTTAAGCCAAATTAAAAGTATTTGGGCTTAACAAAGATCAATGGGCTGTAGTGGATTATGGATTGGAACAAAACTTAAGTAAAGACTTTGATCTTAAATTTGGCTGAATCAAATAAGGCCTAATTGATTTAAACTAAAAGTGAATTAAATAGATTGAACAAAAGGGGCTTGCAATTAGTCCTACTCCTCAATTAAATTTAAACTTCCACATTTACCAAGTCTGAGCATAATAAGATCAAAGATTCCTCATAGGAACCCGTGCGTGGTCCATTCAAAAATTTTGGAACGAAAAATGAGTGTCTACACTTGGTTTTCTCAAAGTTAAGTGTTGTGAAATTGAAATCAATAAGTCTCCCAAAGTATTAAGAACCCAATGGTAATTTATGCCAAACCTAAATAGCCATAAATGAGTGGTGAAAATTTCCCCATCACATGGATCATTCCAATTGATACTTGGGCCTCCATTCACTTAGATTTCTTGGGTTGGGCCAGACTGGGCTTATTGTAGGTCCAGACTAACCATGAGAAAGTTCTCATGGTTAAATGTTGTGAATTTGAAATCAATAAGTCCCTCAAGGGATTTAGAACCTAATTTTGATTTGGGCCAAACCAAAAAAGCTCAAAAGAATGATGAAAGTTACTCTTCACATGATTTCACTTGATCCTTAGGCATATTCACTTAGATTCCTTGAATTAGGGCCCAATCAACATTAATTTCTTTGGACGGGCTCTATAATGATGTCAACTTAATAAGATTTAACTAAGAGAAGGCCTTATTTTTGGGCCAAACTAGGCCCAACATGAGGTTCAATTTGTTTGATTGTAATTTAATTAAAGAGGAACTTAAAAAAAAAATTAGAAAACATGTTATCAAACAACTTGATTTTATCTTATTTTAACATATAAGATGAGAAAAAACAAATGCAAGAAAGTAAAGGGATAGAAAGGGTCTTTATCCTAGATGGGAAGTTTCTAAGGTTTGCATAAAAAAGGTAAGCTCACCTTATAACTCCGTGGGCTCAAGTACCCCATGGCTAAAAGGATGTCATTATGCTTCTCGAGTGGCCTAATAAGTGGACCACAAGAGTACAAACGTGGTGACAAACCTTCATTACATGATAAGAACCAAAATGAACTTGTCCACACCAAGGGCTGATGATAAGCAAATGAGGATCACACCATAAACCAAGAGGAAACAAGCTTCCTAATTTACTCCATCGAGAGCAAAAAGTAAATACTAATGTGCAAAGTGAAGTATGGAATAATAACTGAAAAATTAAAGTTTTAAAAGATTTCCAAGAAATACTTTAACGTTAAATCTCCCTAGTGGAGTTGCCAATTGTATATACCATTCTTTTTCGCCTATTACTCATGCATCCGGCTTATTACCCAAGGCCACTCCCTTTAAAGAATGTGGATATGACGAGGATGCAAATTATAATGAGTTGGCATATGAAAACAAGTGAAACCTACCAAGTCTAATACAAAACCTTTTATAAGTAGTAAGGAGGCTCCTGCGATGGTGGCACTTTTAATGTATTAGACAAGTGATTGTTATCATTTGAGCATAAAGTAAGGATGACGGTTAATTTCATACTCGTACCCTTGATATAAGGGTAAAGAACTAATTTAATATATATGTATATATATATATATATATAGTGAAATTATACATGCATATATGTGAAAAAAAAAATTGAATTTGAAAGAAAGTATTGAATGAAAGTGAAAATTAAATTTTAAATAATTGTAGAAGAAAGATGTTAAATATTTTGACTTGAAAAGAGTTAGAAATTTTACAAAGAAAGAAACACAGAAATTTTTGAAAGATTGAAGAAAGAGTTGGAAATTTTTTTGAAAGAAAGTTAGAAATTTTTTTGAAAGAACTGGTCAACTAGGCAGCCGACTAGTTGATCGGTTGGCAGCCTATCGGCAATGAAGAGTCACAAAAACTGTAAATTGTGGATGAGTGGAAGTCGGCTGGTTCCTGGAACTGGTTGACCGGTCAGATCGAGAATTTTAAATAAAAGGCCTTTTGAAGTTTGGAAACAGTTTATGAATTCGTTTCCTCTCTCTAAGATTACTCTCTCTTTAGAAAAACTTATAAACACTTACAACCATTTTAAAATTGAAAGATTTGATAATTGTATCTTAAAATTGTTGAATTTACAAAAGAATTTCTAAGAAATCTGAGGAAAAGATTTGAAAAGGTAATGTTATGAATTTCATTGGAAGATTTGAATTTTTTATAAGTTGTTATTCTACCTTTCTTGAAAAGAAGCTTTGAATTTAAATTCAAACAAGAATGAAAATAATTTTTGTTAAAAGTTAAATATGCATATATGAAATCAGGTGCAGACTTCCTCTCCTTAAGATTACTCTCTCTCTCTCTCTAGAAAAGCTTATAAACACTTACAAACGGTTTTAAATTGAAGGATTTGATAATTGTATCTTGAAATCTTTGAATTTACAGAAAAATTTCTAAGAAGTCTAGGAAAAGCTTTGAAAATGTAATTTTATGAATTTCATAGGAAGATTTGAATTTTTTATAGGTTGTTATTCTACCTTTCTTGAAAAGAAATTTAAAAATTAAATTCAAACAAGAATGAAAAGAATTTCTATTGAAAGTTGAATTTAAGAAAGTTAAATATGCATACATGAAATCTAACCTAGTATATGGCATAGAAAATTGAAGAATAAGATAGAAAGTTTAATGAGTATATTATGATTATGTGGTGGTGATCAGCAATTAGGTGTAATTGTTGAAAGGAGCATGAAAAGAAATTAAGTAGTCCAAGAGTAACTTTTAAGTGCTACAAGTTGAGTTGAAATTTACTATTAGTAAACAAGACAACATGAAATTGCATAAAATTTGAAATAAATGGTAATATGAAATAATTGTTGAATATATATTGAATATTGTCAATTTGGTGAAAAATATGTTATATTAATAAGTTTAATGATTTGCTATGAAAGTATGATTTATAATATTATTGAGAGGAATATATAACAATTGTTGAGACTGTATATTAAAAAGGATAAAAATGATGTGAAATAACGATATGAAAAATTGGTGAAATTATATCATTGGAAAGACATATTGATAAAAAAATTAATGAAAAACATGTTGAATAGAGAAATGAATAAGTTAATATTATATGAAAAGATGAGTTGATATACATATGATAAAAGAAAGATTTTTGTGAAAGAGATAAATTGATTTGTATGACATTATGGTATACTTACTTACATGTTGTTGATAATATGCATAAAAGGAAGGCCAGAACCATGACTAGTCTGAATGAAGCGTGTCGACATATGAAAAGATGTTCCCAGATGATATACCAGATATTGGTATTTCCCATACGTTGATAGTATGAAATGATATACAAAATGATGATGAAATTACTAAATGAAATGATGTGATGAGAAAGAAAAAAGAAATGAAATGAGGATGTGGATGTGGATATGGATGTGGTGCATGCATTTATTTATTTTATTATTATTAAGATGCTAAAACATCAAAATAATTGTGATATGATGATAGAAACATGAGTATCGTAATGAGACAGTTGTGCTAAGAAAATGATTAATAAGGAGTTGTAATATGAAATAAAGTAAATGATTGATTGTATGATATTAACCTCATGATGAGGTAATTATGATGAAAATGATATAAAGATGATAGTTTGAAATTGATTAAAGATATATAATGAAATTTGAAAGGATGTATATAAAATGATAAAAATGATTAATAAATGATTTGAATTATATCTATGAGAATTGATATATGAAAAGATATTTGAAATTATGATTATGATTGAAATATAAAATATGATTAGAAGTATACAAATCGAGTACTTCTAATAAATTGAATTCACTGAGCTTGTGAAACTTACTCCTCATTGTTAAATAATTTCAGGTAGTAGGCAGGACTGGTAGACTATTGATCTGAGACTTAAGAGTGAGTAGATTAAGTAAGTCCCTGTGGTCAGCATCTTTAGATTATATAAAGAAAGAGAAAGAAATTTTTTGAGAAAGATAGGTGTATGTTTATGCATTGTATATATTATATGTGAAAGAATTGTATCTCTCTTGAAAAGAGTTTAGGAAATATTGTAATATTTTATTTGGATGTTGTTATGTTAGTTGTTGCATGTATATGTCATGCTTGGACCTAAAATGTGACAACTTCGTCTCGAGTAGGCCACCTTGGGATAGGTCATTACAATTTTAGTATCAAAACTATAAGTTTTATGATTCTATAGACTGCATAAAACTTAAGAAAGTGGAAGCCTAAAAAAATTATATTTTAATGTAAAGTCTGAGGATGCCACATAGACGTAATAGACCTAGAGGTAAAGTTATGAATTAGAGAAGGCGTGGTAGGCCCCTAGTGTTTAGAAGAACTGAGGTGGAAGTTGATTTTGAATATGTGGTTTCTAAAAGGGAACATGTGGGTAGTACACCTAGTACTAGTGGTGCTGTGAGAGAATCTAGGATTAAGAAAAATGAGCTAAGAGAAGTTCTTGCTCATGATCTAGAGAGGATGAATCAGGTATAGGATAGAGTTGATAGTCTACAACAAAGACTAGATGAGCAGGTTAGGGAAGAACCTGATGTTATTGTAAATCTTGTGAGGCATGATGTTTTGAAGGGAGAGGGTGAGTTTGCACAGGAGATGCAAGAAGATTGCTTTGTTAGGTTCATTAAATTGAAACCCTCGTATTTTAGGGGATCTGTTAATCCTTCTAAGGCTGATTTATACGTGAAATGCATTGAACATTTATTTGGTGTGTTGCTAGTGATTGATAGGCAGAGGGTGGAGCCTCTGAATTGTGGGAAAATACTCTTCCTAGATTGAGTACTGATGTAGATCGACCCTTAACCTAGAGTAGGTTTCAGGAGGTGTTCTTTGTAAAGTATTGATGAGAGTCATAAAATGCATCTTAACAGTACTTAATTGTTAGTATTTTAGGGTTGATCTAGTTTTTAATTGCACTTTTATACATTAGCAACTCTAAAGTGTCATTCTTGAATCATTAATCTATTTCGGTGCATTTTCAGGTAGTTTGAGTTTAAAAGAGATGAAAAAGCTATCATTGCTTAAAGCTCAAAGATTCCATGAATATCGGAGTGAATGAGTGTTTCCGAAAGGACAAGATGAAGGGTTTATATGCAAGAAAGCCTTTAGTGTGCGCCTAGGCCCAGACTAGTCAGGGCCTAGGCACTCAGAAGCACCAGACTCCACCATCAGACAGAGCCGCGGCGCCCAGAAGAGAGAGTTGCAGCACCCAAAAGTGACCTAATTAGGGTTTTAATGATAGTTTAGACCCAAAAACACCCTTGGACCTCTTGTATTATAAATAGATCACTTAGGGTTTGATAAAAGGAATTATTATTCATTAAAATCATAGGAGGCCGAAGGCCAGGAAAAACTCCATCAAGCATGAGCCCCATGGCCAACTAATATCCAAACAAGGCGAATGGATGAATACCTAGGTGTAGTTGTTCTTATTTTCCTTTATTGATTCAGTTGTAGTTGGGATTTATTATCAAAACATTGTTATGATTTACTCTTTGATTTAATTAGAAGATTTTCTCTTAATCCAGTGATTGCACCCTTCTCCTCCATATAAGTCTAGTCAAGCTCTTCTTATGTGTACTTGTTTGGATGTGATTGATTCTGGTAGATTTATCTTTTAGTTTTGTCCATTACTATGATATCGTCATTAAGATATATTGTCGTTTCTTGATAAATCTATAAGATAGGTTATGTGTTCTTAAAACGAAAGTAAAGAGTATTTCATAACAATTGCATTAAGTTTTACATTAGCTTTGATTGAATATTTGCCGATTGCCTGTTTGGGATATGAAACTAGCAATCGAGATAAAAACTTTTGAATTGAGATTGGAATAAGGCAACAAACTTAGGGAGGATTCTCGGACCCTTGTTGTTTCTTCATTATATTTACACAACTATTTCACATTATCAAAACTCAAATTCTTTCATTTAACTTTTATCGTTAGTGTAACTTTCCCTTGTAGATCGCTTGTCTCCCTGTGGAATCGACACCCCAAAGTTGTGTTGTGCTACAACTACCGCATTATACTTTGGGCATAATCAAGTATTTACCAGATACTTTTAGAGCCTAGTAGGAGAGGGATTTTATTCATTTTAGGCAGAACATGATAATTGTGGTATAATATAATAGCAAATTTGTGGCTTTATCGAGGTTTGTGCCTGAATTGTTGAATACAGAGGAGAGAAAATGTAAAAGGTTCTTTGATGGATTACACTTTGAGATACAATCTAAACTTTCGTATATGAGGCATTTAAATTATACTAATTTGGTAGATAAATCACTTCAGATTGAGAAAGATATGGTGGAGTCTAAAAGATATAGAGAGTGGTTGAAGAGGACTAGATCTGAGAGTTCTAGAAGTGGTGGTATGAGTGTTCAGGGTGGGCGAATACCCTAGAGGATGCATTCTTTTTCTCAGAGACCTATTATTCAGAGTTAGTAGATATGAGCTGGATCTGTAGCCTCTATGGCTTAGAGTGTTGTTGGTGGGACCCCTAGGTTTGGGAATAACCTATGGGAGTTAGAGGATTTGGTAGAGGCGGGAGTGTACCACCCAGAGAAGGTGGTAGTATTGTGTTTGATAGAGAGACCAAAGCTTGTTATAGATGTAATCAGATAGGGCATTTATCTAGGAATTATCCTACTTTAATGTGCTTTGTATGTGAAGAGGGTGGACATGTCAGTGTGGATTGTCCATTGCGGAGATCAATTGAAGTGAATGTTGGAGGTGTGAAGAGAGGATAGTTAGAGAGAGGAGGTAGATCTGGTGGTATGCAGGGTAGAGCTTTGATAAGAGCCATAAAATGCATTATAATCGTACTTATTTGTTAGCACTTTAGGGTTGATTTAGGTCTTAATTGCATTTTTATTCATTAACAACTCTAAAATGCTATTTTTGGAGCATTAACTTAATTCGGTGCATTTTTCAGCTATCTTGATCTAAAAGAGATGGAAGAGCTATCATCATTTTAAACATGAAGCTCCATTGAACACTCAAGCAAAAGAATGGTCGTGGAAGAGCCAAGATGAAGAGAAACTAAGAAAGGAGTTTTCACTAAGTTGCTGGAGTTGCCATACAAATCAATCATCTTTACAAATTAAACTGTATTGATGCAGAAAGAACCAGGAAGTGTGCCTCATATGCTCAGAAAGATCTGGAAGTCTAATTTCTGGAGGATTTTACGGTTCATTAAAATCATTTTTCTAGAGAAAGTTATGGTGATTTTAGCGGACAGAGGTCAGACCTCCTGGTTTAGTATCAGCCCGTGCCGCACCTCACAACACCAAAATGCACAGAGAGGACAAATACTCAAGGCTGCAGCGCCAAGATGTTGGCGCTGCAGCGCTGGTAGCTGACACAAAGAAGGAATTGGATAGAAAGTTGGCGCTGCAGCGCCAGAAAGCTGGAGCTGCAGCGCCAAAATTAGGGTTTTTTGTGTGTCTTGGCGCTGCAGCGCTGGGATGTTGGCACTGCAGCGCCAGCCCACGAATTTTGAATCTATAAATTAAAACCCTAGCTGAACAAGAAAGGGGAGGCGGAAAAGAGAAGAAAGAAAACAAAATTTGGAGGAGATGAGACACGAAAGGAGGCTTGGAGACACTCCGGGAGGCTACGCATCAAGCTTTTAATCATTCTTCTCCGGTTTTGTATTCTTTTATTCTATCTATGTTGATGTTTTATAATATGAACATGGGTTGTTTGAACATGATTATGGAGTAGATATTTTTGTGTTAAGGATAGATGGATCCTAAACCTTTATCTTGATTTGTTGTCTGGACAAGTGGAATTTAATGTGTTTTTCAAAGAGTGTGTTTTATTGTTCTTAATGCTTTTTATTATTTTGATTCCTTCTTTGGGCATGGTGATGTGCCGAATAGAGAAGCCATGCTCTTATGAATGGTTGAACTAATAAATATGATATTGGATTTTTATGTATGCAAAGGCCAGGGTAAAACATGCCATGAATGGAATAGGAGTAACCGAATAGGGATTCTAGGAAGTTCATGTGGTCCGTTTAAATCGTAACCGAATAGGGAGATTTAACTTAAAGGAATCCAAAAACACTTAATGCTTCTCAATTTGAGTTAATCTAGAATAGACCTGGAATACAGATATTCGAAGTTAATGATTCTTGAGATTGTGGTTAGACCTGGAATATGGATAACCAATTTATTGGGGATTCTACCATCTTGGAAAACATATTAAACGAAACTTGTCCATCCGAAACTCTTGTCAATTATGGTTTAGGTGAAGTCGAGTCCTTAGCACGTTAGTTCATAAGAGTTTTCATTCCAAAATTTGCTAATCTTCCATTATTTACTATTGCGTTCTGTTTTTCCTTAGTTAATTGTTAGTAAATCTTTCCCCTACAATTATTCGTTTGCTCAAATAACAGTAAAAGTTAAGTCACAATTTTTGTAGTGTTTGATCAGTCCTCGTTGGGAACGATATTCACTCATCATTTTATTACTTGAACGATTAGTGCACTTGCTAGTGTCAATTTCATCGCTTCAAGCTTCAAGCAGAAGAGCAGTTGCAGAGAGAGGATGAGGTAGTCAGACGCATCCTAAAGAGAGTAGAGTTTATAGATTAACCCAGCAAGATGCTTACGTAACTCCTGATATTATTTTAGGTACATTATCTATCCTTGATAGACCTGCTAGATTATTGATTGATTCTGGTGCAACTCATTCTTTTGCATCCAGTGTATATATGAAATCTACTGATGCATGTGTTAGTCCTTTGATGCATAATATTATTGTTGAAGTTCCTACTGGGGATAAAGTGATAATAAAAAATGTTTACTGGGGTTATGTGATTCGTATGGATGGTAGAGAATTTGAAGTTGATTTATTACCTTTGGATATAATAGATTTTGATTTGATTTTGGTGATGAATTAGTTGTCAGCATATTAAAGAAGAATGTAGTGTTCAGAATACATGGATATGAGGAGTTTAGCTTTCAGGAAGAATATAATATACTTGCAAATTGTCTTATTTTTTCCTTAACTGCGAGTAAATTATTGAGGAAGGGTTGTGAGGGGTATTTAGTACATGCGGTGGATTGTAGAAAGGAGGGTAAAAATCTTAAAGAAATTTTAATGGTGAGAAATTATTCTGATGTATTTCCTGATGAGTTGTCTTCTTTGCTTCCCAGTAGAGAGATTGAGTTTTCCATTGATGTGATTCCGGGTTCAGCACCTATTTTAATAGCACCTTACATAATGGCACCCGCTGAGTTGAGAGAGTTAAAAATTCAACTTCAAGAATTGTTAGATAAATAATTTATTTGGCCTAGTGTGTCACCATGGGGAGCCCTTGTATTGTTTGTGAAGAAGAAAGATGGAACGATGGTGTATAGATTACAGACAGCTGAATAAGATCACCATTGAGAACAAATATCTTTTTACCCAAAATAGATGATTTGTTTGAGCAGTTGCAGGGAGTGAGGGTGTTTTCTAATATAGACATGAGATCAGGTTATCACCAGTTGAGGATAAAGGAAGGGGACGTACCTAAGACTGTTTTTAGGACACGTTATGGTCACCATAAGTTTCTTGTGATGCCATTTGGGTTGACTAATACTCTAGCTGCATTCATAAACTTGATGAATATAGTGTTTAAATCACTTCTTGATAAGTTTTAGTTGTGTTTATTGATGGTATCCTAGTGTATTCCAAGAATGAGAAAGAACATATGAAACATTTAGAGATAGTGTTAGAGATTTTGAGGAAAGATAGATTGTATGCAAAATTTTCTAAATGTGAGTTTTAGTTGAACGAGGTAATTTTTTTGGGGCATGTAGTATTTGGAGATGGTATAGCAGTTGATCCACAGAAGGTAGAGGCAGTATTTAGTTGGGAGAGACTAACTAATGTGACTAAGATTAAAAGCTTCTTGGGGTTGGCTTGCTATTATAGTTGATTTATTCAAAACTTTTCTATAATTGTTGTACCTTTGACTAGATTGACAAAAAAAAAAATGAAGTTTGCATGGTCTGAGGAGTGTGAGAAAAGCTTTTAGTTGTTGATAGAAAAGTTGACTACTTCTAATATTGGTGCTTCCTTCCGATGAAGAAGGATTTGTAGTGTATAGTGATGCATCGCATCAAGGGTTGGGATGTGTGTTGATGCAACATGGGAAGGTAGTGGTCTATACTTCTATAAAATTGAAGAATCATGAGAGAAATTACCCAACCCATGACTTAAAGATTTGGAGACATCATTTGTATGGAGCCATTTATGAGATATTCATTGATCATAAGAGTTTACTATACTTACCTACCTAGAGAGAGTTGAATTTGAGACAAAAGCGGTGGATGGAGTTGATTAGTGATTATGATTGTACAATTCACTATTATCTAGGTAAGGCGAATGTAGTAGCTGAAGCACTGAGTAAAAGGTCTACAAGAAGATTAGTTGCTATGGAGAGTCATGATGTGAATCTGATGGTGAAGTTGAGAGAGATGAGAATGAAGTTTAGTATCAATGATAGAGGGGTATTGTTGGCAAATATGGTTGTACAATCATCCATAGTAGAACGCTTATTAGAGATGCAAGGTATAGATGATGAGATAGAGAAGATTAAGCAGGAAGTACTAAGTGGAAAGTAGACTGGGTTCAGAATCATAGATGATGGCATGTTGGTATTGGGACATAGAATTTGTGTTCCCAATGATGTTGAGATGAGAAATGAGATATTGAGAGAGGCAAATGATTCAATATATTCGATGCACCCGTGTAACAATAAGATATATAGGTGATTGAGACAGAATTACTAGTGGTTAGGATTAAAGAGGGATGTAGCTGAGTACATTTCTATATGTTTGATTTGTTAGCAAGTGAAGTCAAAGAATAAACAACCAACAGGTTTACTATAGCCTCTTTCAATGGGTGAGTTGTCATGGGAGAATGTGAGTATGGATTTTTTTTATGGATTTCTCCATAACCAAAGAGGTCGTGATATTGTATGGGTGATAGTAGATAGACTTCCAAAGTCATCTCATTTCCTTCCTATTAAAACTAATTGGAGTCCTGAAAAGTTAGTTAAACTGTATGTAACTGAAATAGTGAGATTACATGGGGTACCATTGAGCATAGTATCGAATAGAGATTCTATATTTACATCTAGATTCTATAGAGGCTTTTAGAAAGCCAAGGGTACATAGTTGCAGTTTAGTAGAGCTTTTCATCCTCAAATAGATGGGCAGACAGAGAGGATTATTCGAATACTAGAAGATGTGTTGAGGGCTAGTGTGATGAGTTTCTCAGTGACTTGGGATGCTTACTTACCCTTGATTGAATTTGCATATAATAATCAGTATCAAGATAGTATTAAGATGGCATCATTTGAGGCGTTGTATTGTAGACGATGTATAACTCATCTGTGTTGGGAAGAGGTGGGAGAGAGAAAGATATTTGGTCTAGAAATGATTGAGTTAACAATTGAGATGATCAAATTGGTTAGAGAGAACCTTAAAGCAGCACAGAGTAGACAAAAGAGTTATGATGATAACAGGAGAATACCTCTTGAGTTTCAAGCAGGTGATTAGGTAGATTTGAAGATATCTCCATGGAAAGGCGCGTTGAGGTTCAGAAAGAAAGAAATGTTGAGTCCAAGGTATGTGGAACCTAATGAAGTGATTGAGAGAATTGGGCCAAAGGCATATAGATTGGATTTTCCTCTAGAGTTGAAGTAGTTGCATAATGTTTTTCATGTTTTATTTTTACGAAAGTGTTTGCATGATGAATTCATAGTACTCCAAGTCAAGCTGTAGAACTTCAGGAAGATTTGACTTTTATGAAAGTACCGACCAGAATTTTAGATAGAAAAGAATAACTCTTGGTAATATAGTTATTCCGCTAGTTCAACTATTGTGATAGAATAAATATCTTAAAGAGATTACGTGGGAGTGTATGGCGAGTATAAGGAAAGATTATCCCCAACTGTTTCATGAGATAGCTAAAAAATTTCGAGGACGAAATTTTTATAACTCATACCCTTGATACAAAGGTAAAGAAGTAATTTAATATATATTGAAATTATACATGCATATATGTGAAAAAGAAATTGAATTTGAAATTTGAAAGAAAATGTTTAATAAAATTGAAAGTTAAGTTTGAAATAATTGTAGAAGAAAGATGTTAAATATTTTGATATGAAAAGAGTTAGAAATTTTACAAAGTAAGAAAGACAATTTTTTGAAAGATTGAAGAAAAGAGTTAAAAACAAATTGAAAGAAAGTTATAAATTTTTTTGAAAGCTTAAAGGATGAACTGATCGACAAAGTAGTCGATTGGTTACCTAACCAGTCGACTAATTGGTCAGTTGGCAGGGATGAAAGATTGACTAGCAAAGGTGATCGATCGGTTAGCAAGAATGATCGGTTGACTGATTGGGTAGACCGGTCA
Organism: Bretschneidera sinensis; assembly: GCA_023935145.1. Lineage (NCBI taxonomy): Eukaryota > Viridiplantae > Streptophyta > Magnoliopsida > Brassicales > Akaniaceae > Bretschneidera > Bretschneidera sinensis. The sequence goes on along the minus strand of CM043700.1, from coordinate 80,480,113 downwards.
GTTAGCAGCCGATCGACAATGAAGAATGGCAAAAACTGTAAATTATGGATGAGTGGTGGTCGGTTGGTTGTTGGACCAACTGGAAGGAGCTGGTCGACTGACCGATCGGCTGGTTGGAAGATCAATCTGTTGGGAGCCGATCGGTGGAGTAGGGGCATATTTGAATTTTTTTTAAAAGGTTGAACCGGTCGACCTGATAGTTGACCGATTAGACCGAAAATTTTTGTATAAAAGGCCTTTTGAAGTTTGAAAACAGTTTACGAATTCGTTTTCTCTCTTTAAGATTACTCTCTCTCTCTCTCTAGAAAAGCTTATAAACGCTTACAAACAGTTTGAAATTAAACGATTTGATAATCATATCTTGAAATCTTTGAATTTATGAAAAATTTTCTAAGAAATCTGAGGAAAAGCTTTGAAAATGTAATGTTATGAATTTCATAGGAAGATTTTAATTTTTTATAGGTTGTTATTCTACCTTTCTTGAAAAGATGTTTTGAGATTAAATTCAAATAAGAATGAAAAGAATTTCTATTGAAAGTTGAATTTAAGAATGTTAAATATGCATACATGAAATCTAACCGAGTATATGGTATAGAAAATTGAAGAAAAGATAGAAAGTTAATGAGAATATTATGATTGGGTGGTGGTGATCAGCAATCTGGTGTAACTACTGGAAGGAGCTGGAAAGGAAAGGAAATAGCTCAAGAGTAACTTTAAGTGCTACAAGGTGAGTTGAAATTTACTATTAGTAAACGAGACAAGTGTGAAATTGCGTAAAACTTGAAATAAATGATAATATGAAATAATTGTTTAATATATATTGAATATTGTCAATTTGGTGAAAAACATGTATGTATAAGTTTAATGATTTGCTATGAAAGTATGATTTATAATATTATTGAGATGAATTTATAACAATTGTTCAGACTGTATATTAAAAAGGACAAAAATGATGAGAAATAACGATATGAAAAATTGGTGAAATTATATAATTGAAAAGACAAATTGATAGAAATTAATGAAAAACATGTTGAATAGAGAAATGAATAAGTTAATATTATATAAAAAGATGATTTGATATACATATGATAAAAGAAAGACTTTTGTGAAAGAGAAACTGATTTGTATGACATTATGGCATGTTTACTTATGTGTTGTTGATAATATGCATAGAAGGAATACCAAAACCATGACTGGTCTGGATGAAGCATGTCGACATATGGAAATATGTGATATACCAGATTTTGGTATTTCCCTTACTTTGATAGAACGGAATGATATATGAAATGATGATGAAATTATGAAATGAAATGATGTGATGAGAAAGAAAGAAAGAAATGAAATGATGATGTGGATGTGGATGCATGCATTTATTTATTTTATTATTATTGAGATGCTAAAGCATCAAAATAATTGTGATATGATGATAGAAATATGAGTCTCATAATAAGACAGTTATGATGAGAAAATGTTTGATAAGTAATTGTAATATGATATAAAGTAAATGACTAATTGTATGATGTGAACCGCACGATGAGGTAATTATGATGAAAATGATATAAAGATGATAGTTTGAAATTGATTAAAGATATATGATGAAATTTGAATGGATAGATATATGATGATAGAAATGATTGATAAATTATTTGATAGATAAAAAGATATCTGAAATTATGATTATGATTGACATATGAAATATAACTAGAAGTATACAAATCGAGTACTTCTAGTAACTTGAATTCATTGAGCTTGTGAAGTTCACTCCTCATTGTTAAATAATTTCAAATTGCGGGCAGGACTAGTAAACTATTGATCTAAGTCTTAGAGTGGGTAGATTAAGCAAGTCTTCGTGGTCAGCATTGTAGATTGCATAAAGAAAGCGAACAATTTTTTTTGGTTGAGAAAAATAGATGTATATTCATGCATTGTATATATTTTGGAATATTATATGTGAAAAAATATACATCTCCTCTGAAATGTGTTGAGGAAATATTGTAATATTTTATTTAGATGTTGTTATGTCAATTGTTGCATGTATGTATCATATCTGGATCTAAAACGTGACGACTTCATCTCGGGTATGCCAACCCAGGATGGGTCGTTATAGGTAAAGAGTCATCATTTAACCTTGAAGGGGGTCAAATCCCTTGTTATTGGTCTGCGTGAGAGATTTTGAGGTTTGAATGATTTCAGTACAAGAGAATGAGGAATTAAAGCTCCCTCTCTTGCTTAGACAAGAGTCTAGCCCTATATATTTCAAAGAAAATTTTTCAAAACCTTAATTTAAGTATTATTACCATACATTAATAATATAGCCAAGCATACATTTTGCAATTTGTATTCACACAAAGTGACACCCAAACATTGTAATTAAAATGATATGGTAAAGTAAGCATTTGAAAGTAAATACATTAAAGAAGTGGTGCAGTAAAAGTAAATACATAAAGGAAAAAGTACTTTAACTGTAAAAGAAGAAAAGATTAAAACTACTTGTAATGTGAAGATTAAAGAAAGGAAGTGAATTAAAGTGTTCGGATTTAAACTAGATGGATTAAGACTAAGCTAAGTAAACTAGATAGTTTAAGACTAAACTAATTTAAACTAGATAGATTAAGACTAAATTACTTTAAACTAGATAGATTAAATATGTGGATTAAACTAAGTAGATTAAAACTAAGTTATTTTAAACATCTAGATAGATTAAACATAGATTAAACTAAACTAACATGTGATTAAAAGGAAGATTCAAGATAACTAGTAACATGTGAATATGAAACATTCTTAGTGGCTCCAAGGGGGATCTGAATTCTTAATGGACCAAAAGGGGTATGAATTCTCTCTAAGGAACAAAAATGGGCATATGATTGACAATAACTTAGAAAGGAGCCTTTTAACTTAGAAGTCATAAAATAGACATTTTTAAAGAACTAAACTATGGAAAAGACATTAAAACTACTATTAATTTAACATTAAATTTACCAAAGAGGGATTAAATTATGACTATTAACAAGCTAAGAAGAAAAATACATACAACTAGTGAGGAAAAATTAAATACTAAGATTACAAAGGAAACTAGTGAATACTTAAAACTAAGGTAGATTTTATCAAGGAAGCTAAATTATCTAATCCATTTTCAATGTGTTTTAAACATGTAAATCATACTAGCAATTTATTTTACAACTAGAAGAAACTTAACCAACCTTCTTTGGCTAAGGAAAATCTCCATGTTCGGGGATAATCCTCGGAGATCTAGCGTTCTTTTGGACTTGATAAGTTAGAAGGATGAACTTGATTAAGGATTAGAAGACGAATTTGCTAGGGGTGGCCGAATTCCAAAATAAGTGCAATCTCTTATTCTTTCTTCATTTTTATCTTTTGTTTCTTTCTTGTTTATATGCTCTTTCTTAATTACTATACTTCTCTTTTTTATATGTTACTCAAAAGTCCAAAGTCTTTCTCATAAAGTTTCTCTTCTTCTTCTATTTTTTTTCAACTCCTCTTCATTGTATTAAATGGGAGTATTTATGGGGGGTGAGGGATGTCAAAGGGAATAAAAAAAAACAACAAGTGGGAGAGGGTATGACTAGCCATGTGAGGAGGGGGGGAGAGAGGAGTGCAAATTTTGAGTTGTAGAGGTAACTTTTGATGCATGAAAAAGGGAGAAAATTAAAAATGGAGAGGTGTGTTTAACTAAGCAAGAAAGAAAGGATGAAGACTTCCTTCTTTAAGTGGCCAGACATGGGGAAGAAAATAGGGTGATTTTTTAGGTGTGGGAGTGGCTTTTGATGTATGAGAAAAAGAGGGAGAGCTTAGGAAGGAAAGTGTGGTTAACAAAGCTGGAAATGAGGGAGAAAGACTTCCTCTCTTTTAGGTAAAAGGAACAATTTTTAAGGTGGACAAGCGGGAGCTAAAAATGGGAAAGTGTTTTAGCATAAAATAAAAAATAAAAGAGGAAGAAATATTCCTCTCGTGGCCGACCATATTGAGAGGAATAAGTGCAGTTTTTTTTTGTTCAAAAAGTGGACTTTTATGCATGAAAAACTAGGAAAGCTAAAAGAGAAAAGTGTGTAAAATCAAGGGAAAACTGAGGAAGAAGACTTCATCTTTTACAAAATTAAATGGGTGACTATCTAGTGGAGGAATAGTACAGGTTTTCAAGTGCAAGCATGTGATTTTGATGCATGAAAAAGTAGGAAAGCTAAAAGAGGAAAGTATGTAAGACCAAGGGAAAAAGCAAGAAATTTTTCTTCTTCATTTTGGCGCACTATGATTAGCCAACATAAGAGGAAAAATAGTGCAGTTTTTAAGTAATAAAATTACAATTTTTTTAGGAGAAGAAGTGGTGCTTTTCGTGGAGGAAGGGTAGACTTTGAATCATGGGAAGATATGAGAGCTTAGAAGGGTAAGTGTGCAATTAACAAGACAAAAAGAAGGAGAAAACTTCTCCTTTTAACACTCACTTAGTCGGCTACATGAGGGGGAGAGCAAGAAATAAGTTTTTTAGTTCAAAAGAAATAATTTGTCTTGAAAATTAAAAAGTCAAAAGATTCTAAGTGAAGAGTGAAATTAAAATTCACTCACTAAAATTGGAACTCTACTTGGGCTTGGAATTTGGGCCAAAAGTGTTTGGGCTTACCAAAAATTAATGGGCTTTAGTAGATTTTGGAATAGGCCAAGATTTAATTAAAGACTCTGGACTTCAAATTTAGGCCGAAATTGTTTGGGCTTCGCAAAAATAAATGGACTATAGTAGGTTTTGGATTAGGCCAAGATTTAATTAAAGACTTTGGGCTTGAAATTGATGGAATCAAATAAGGCCTAATTAACTTAAGCTCAAGATGGATGTAATAAATTGAAAAAAATGGTTTGGAATTGGCTCTAATCCATAATTAAATTCAAACCCCAAGTTTAACAAGTTTGAGTGCACTTGGATCAAAGATTTGTCATAGGAAGCTTGCGCGCAACCCGTTCAAAAAATTTGGAACGAAATTGAGTGTCTATAGTATTAGGTCGTGTTCTCCAAAAACATCACAACTCTACCAACTATCACCAACTAGATAATTCTCTTTTGTAATTGGTTTCTTGTCATCATAAGAACAATTCCAAGGTTCAAGTTCCTCCAACAAAAAGAAGTAAGAGGATCTTTGAGGGCAGCTACGCACATCTACACATGGTAATCTTAAATTTTGCTTGTTATTTTTGTTTGGCTGATGAGAAAATGTAGGAAAATAAGAAAGAAACTGGAACTTTTCGTTCTTAAGGGTAATCTGGATCATTGTTCTCTTTCTTGTTTTCTTCTTATTCTTTCTTTTTTTTAGCAAAGCCTCCTTATTCATTATGTTATTCAGGATTTAAAAAATTTAATGTCTCCTTCAATGGTCCTCAACCAAACTTTTCGAGAAGAAAATCACCCAGCAAATACCTTAGCTGACTTGGCTTAGCAGTCTCTTGACAACTACATCTTCACCAATGCAGGTTCACTGTTTCATGACATTACTCAGTTGTATTTTGAGGATAAAAGAGGTTTTCCTAATTTTTGTCGATCAAAGAGCATATGACTATAGTTTATGTATTTTTTATAGTTATTTTTCTAGACTTTGTGTTATTATTGGTTGTAATTTCTATATTTTCTCATGTAGTAGTAAACAAGGTTTGGTTTGGCCCCCTTGCTTTCTTTGTACTATTTTTTCATAATTTAATAAAATTGATAGGGGTCCTTGCGTTGTTGCTGAAACTATCTATGAGAATTTTTTAATCGGATTCAATTTGGAAGATCTCTAAATGTATGGCTGGCAAAACTACAAGCTGAGACTAAGGAGATGCCCAGACGTTGAATGATTGAGCCGACAAGAAAAACGTTTTTAAACAAACACCAAAAGGAAAAACTAATGTGCTTGGGCAACCATTTGTTCCATAAAAATTTACTCCAGGAAAACACATTGCTATGATCATGAAAGTGTTTCTAAAATGAAGATAAAGAAAACTCTCCAGCAGAATTTCGTCACTAAACTAGCTTGTCTTTATTGTGAGTAAACTGAAGAGACTGTAAAATCTTGCACTGATTTGCAGTGAGATTTGATTCATTGCTGGTTAAAAAATTAGTAGGCTGAAGATCTTCTACAATCGTGATGGACAAACTGACTTGAATGGAGGAAAACAGAGGATCTAAAGACCAACCATCATTTATGAAAGAAATATCCCTTTTCCCTATTAACCAAACAGAATTTTCCTTTAAAGTTGGGAGTAAAGGAAATAAAAATTTCCAGTTCTATGAAGCATAAAAAAGAGGGAAAGACTGCAAAACTTCATAAGGAAACCATATTTTTGACGCATAAACAAAGCCTATAAGGACTTACTCTAAGTATAGCTCCAACCAAATTTAACATGAAGAGCTTCCATCACTTGGTGTATATTTTTAATCCCCAGACCACCCTCCTTCAAAGGAGAAGACAGGTGATCTCATAAGACCAATATCTCCTGCTTTCCCCTTTCGAGCTCTAAAAGAAGTCTTCAAACATTATGTAGTCTACTGATAAAGGATATAAGAAGTGGAATAGCAGCCAAAGAATGTATAGGAATTACAATAAGAACATAATTGATCAATGTAACTTTACCACCATACGATAATAGCCTTGCCTTCCATCCTTCAAGTCGTTGCCTAACATTTGAGAGAAGTGATTCAAAATAAATAAGGCGAGCTTTTTCTTTAAACAAGGGCACTCCATGGTACTTAATAGGCAACTCAGCTTGCTAGAAGCTAGTCCAACCTATAATCAGATTGCATATGTTGCGATGAACCTTTGAAGAAATAATAAACGAGTTTTTCAACACTAACCAACTTACCACTCTATTGTTGATAGATGCTAAAAATCCTTTGCAATTCTTGAAAATATTTCTTGCTGCCATTGGTGAAGAGAAGCATGTCATCTGTATAAAGGAGATGAGAAATAGTAGATGCTAAGCTAGATGTCTTATAGAGGAAAATACTACCATTCTTTATTGCAACGTTGATGGCCTTACTTATAGCATCATGAGCCAAAATAAAGAGTGATGGATATAGAAGGTCACCTTACCAAAGTCCCCTTGTGGATGTAAAAAAACCAAAGGAGTCTCCATTTAAGTGTAGTGTATACAAATAGTTTGATAAACTTCTATAGATAAAATTACACCAGGTTTTAGAGAAACCAAATTTATGCATAAATTGAAGCAAAAAAACTCCACTCCATTCTATCATAGGCCTTATCCATATCTATTTTAATAATCAAATTGCTGCCAGAAACCTTCTTATCAATGTCTGCTGCCAACACTATATTTTTATGTATTCATTGACCTTTAATGAAGCCTATTTGCTCCAACGAAATTAGTTTAGGAAAGTAAAAAGAGAGTAGGTCATTGAGGATCTTTGCAATTATTTTATAATTAAAATTACATAAACAAATAGGTCGCAGATCCGCAAAGGAAGTTGGATTAAGGACCTTGGGTAAAAAGATAAGGTTTATTGTCGTGATTGCTTTTGGCAAAGGTAACCCTTGGAAAAAAGATTTAACCATGTAAACCACATCATTCTGAACTATCAACCAGTAATATGTATAAAATAATCCTATGAAACCATATGGACCTGGGGCACTGTCTGCACTAAGGTCATAAACTGCAACCTTTATCTTTTTTACTATAAGGCAACACAATCAAGAATTCATTGTCTCCAATTGATAACAATGGAAGAATGTTATTAATAAGAGTACTTCTAGGAAACCGCAATTCAAAGCTAAAGATACTACTAAAGTTTTGAATTGCTGCTTCACTGATAATATTCATATCCGTAGTGTAAGACCCATCTTCAAGTAAAAATTTAAACTAAGGTCTGGATTGATATTCCTTAAAACATGCTTTGAAATATTTTAATTTTCTATCTTCTTCTTTTAACCACCAAACCCGAGCTTTATCATTCAACAACATTTTCTCCCTTAGTAATAATCGAGCTAGCTTAGCTTTAGATTCTTCTAGGGAAGCTAATGCTTATTTTAATCTGAGGTGAAAATCTTAATCCTCAACTTGCTGAAGCAACATTTTTGTGTCATGAATCTGACTATTTAGATCCCCCAAAACATTCCAATTCCATGCTTTAAGTAAATGCCTCATAACCTTCACCTTCGCTGTTAGTGAAGTGCCACAGTTATTCCAATGAGCATCCACAAAATAAATGAAGTTTTCATGATTCGTCCACATACTCATGAACTTGAAAGATCATATGCATTGGCCCTTCTCAAAAAACCTTAAAGATCATTTGCATTGGCCCTTCACAGAAAACCTTAAGAGCAAAGGACTGTGATTTTAGATGTAATGATGGAGGTGAGCCATTGATAGGAGAGGCAAACCACTCAAGAAATTACTATTAAACAAACATCTATCTAGTCTTCTGCATATTTTAGCTATACTCATTTGGTTGTTGCACCACATATACATACTCCCTGAGTAGTTAGCATCAGAAAGACCAAATTGTAGAATGCAAGAATTGAAATCCTTAATTGCATTATAATCTAGAAGCATGTCTTCCACTCTTTTAGAACAAGAGGATACAACATTAAAATCCCCTCCCACTAACCAAGGTTTGGTCATAGAGGAGATGTCAATGATTTTTCCCATAAAGGCCACTTCTCTTGTCTTGTACATTTGGCATAGATCGTTGTAAAAATGCAAGAAGCATTTAGTGAAGTAAAAGTAAGTTCACAAGTAATTGATTGCTTATGAACCCTTAAGATGTTAACATTCAACTGATGAGACCATAAAATCCAAATATGAGAATTAACAAGATTTCCACAAAAATAATTAATATAACGAAGACAACGAGCCAAAGTATTAATTTGATCTCCATTTTGTTTAGGCTATAGTAAGATTACGAGGTCAAGTTTATTAGAGACTATCAAAGAACCAAAATAATTGAACTTATTTGGGTGTTGATAGTCTCTGATATTCGACCTCTAAACATTAAGTAGATGGGAATCCAAGTTATTGTAATCTCGCTTGAGATCTAGTTATTCATTTCTCCCCAATAATAAGATTGATCCCATGTTTTTTTCTGCTTTTTTTTCTTCGATGAACTGGAAAAGTGGACCTTGCTTGAAATTAACTCCTTGCAAATATCACATGTTGATGTCAATCTAGGTAAACTAGTAGTAATAAGTTGTAGTCTAGTGTCTTTAAGTTAAGGTTGTAGCACGAGATCCTCTTGAACCATATCATCACAGATTGCCTCAGGAGGAGGAGCCTGCTATGGTAATACATGTTGTAATTCATCAGAGTTTTTTCGATTGTGGGCTTAATTGACTTGGACTGCTACAGTCCAAGATCCATGAAGGACTCATCTTGATCTTCTTAACCTAGTACCATAAAAGAATTATGAGTGTTAAACCTTTCTGTTTCATCTAAACTGGTGTTGGAAACAATCTCTCATTCATCATCTATTGCCACTAGCACCTTATATTGTTTGTGCTTATATTGCTCATTATCTTTGGAATGAATTATCCCCTTCATTTGCCAAACTTCATTACCTTAGCTTTACCTTTCCCTATTTGGTTATCAGGTTGTCTTCCTATTTTATTTGACTAGCCAAGGTCTAAAGGAACTTGAGCCTCTACTATTTTTGTAGCTTTATCTCCAGGAACCTTGTTAAGATCAGGTCGCGTCTTATGAGAGGGTACAGAAATCTTATGTCAGGTCTCTTTGGAATGACCTTAAAGATGAGAGCGAGTGTCCTAAACTGGTTTACTTTCCACATGAATGGGTTACCAAAACCCTTTTTGTTTGTTAAGAGCAACCGAAATCTAGATATGAGAAGTATGGTTTATGTAGTATCGACCTCCACACAAATCCTTGCATGAATAAGGTGGGTGGCTTTTGTCGTTGTTTCATCTGTACGTAAAAAGATCCTAAATGAACCCACTATTTCCCTCAAAAAGCTGAGCGAAAAAAGGTTAATGAGAGTTTAGGGAGATGGATCCAAACCGTAGCTAGAGTCGATTCACGAGAAGGAGTGAACTATGGATCCCATCTAAATAAACGAAATGAGGATGTGTCTATTACATGGTGATTAATAGACCAAGCCCTAGAAAATTCTTCACTTGAACATAATTTGACGAGAAAATGTTTGGGATCTAGGAGGCCAAGGAGGTGTTAATGTGATTCCTAATGGAGTTTATAGGTAGCTGACCTTTAGAGAATTTCACTATAAAACGTAGTGCAAAATTTTTTTCAGAATATTGAACTTCTGTTGATGAAAACTCAACAGCAGCAGTCCTTCATGTAAAGAAACAAGCTTGGATGACACCAAGACGTGAGGAAGATAATGAAAGGAAGTAGGCTTTGAAGGTGAAGAGGAAGCAACAACATTAGCATAGAAATAGAGGAGAGAATGAAAAGGAGGTGACGGTTGGGAGACCGCCACCGCCGATGATGAGGCCATAGATGGCTACAAAGACATTGGTTTCATCTTAGGGTTTCCTGACTTATTCTTTCCTCTGATTTTATCTTAGAATCAATTGTGGGTGCATTTTTCTAATGATTTTTTTTTGTATAGTTACAGTCTCGTTGTTCTAATGGTTATTATTTCGTTGTAACTGCAAGAGTTAGTGTATACTTTTCTTGTGATTAAAAAGATTTATCATTTTAAAGTCGATTTTTAGTCCCATAAATTTGCGTTAATTGTCATTGTTAGAAACTCACATCCAGTTATCATCAAGAAAATTTGTTTTTGTATTCAATCAGTTCTAAAACCTGTAATTTATGATAAGTACTGATCAGATTGTTGGATTTTTAGTGGCTGTTTGATTTATTGACTTTTAGGTTGAATTGCTAATTGTATTGTACCAAGATTAAGAGTTATTTGATTTGGTGGTTGCTACATGTAGAGGGTTGTTGTTGCCTATGTTCAAATTTTAGTGCTTTTTATGTTGAAGATTGTGATTAAAGAATTTAGGGTTTGTATTTTTTATAATTAAGCTTTGTACATATGAGTTTGGTTTTGGATTTGGTTACTCTGCATATGTAAGCATTAAGTAATTCCCCACTCAATTATCAAGGATTCCTATTGAACATTAAAGTTCCTCAAAATTATTATGATAAATTATTCATTTTGAAGAATTTTTCAATTTAAAAGATGTTATGTTTGTGTAAAATAAGATTTTCTCAAAAAAAAATTGAATGGGTAGTTACTACTACTAGCATTTTTTGGATTGATATAGTGGTGTGACTACATAAATTTTAGAGAATGTTTGGTTCTGCTCTAGATTGTGGGCATGAAAATAGTGGAGTTTAAGGGTAGATCTTAATCCCGGTGTGTTTTGTTTGGCCTTATGGAGGGAGAATGATGTTTCCTAGTGGCTCCTTTACTAAGTGAGAGACTACAATGACAAAATTTGGAGTTTGACTTTATTACCTAGTTTTGGTTACTTGTTTTTAGGAATGTAGTAGTTTTCAAAGATTAATGAATTCTTATATATTTATTTATTCTATGCATTTGATTTCGTGGTATATAGATCCCATATGTGATATATGTTTTGAATGAAATTACAATGTGTACAAGTGGATAGAACATGTACCAATGTTGTCGATAGATGAGTACCCTACTATATTTCAAGTTATATGCAGCTTTACACCAAGATATCATCAAGTTAATCAACTCTAATGATTCTTTCCTTCATCTTGATTCTTTAGAAAAACCACATTTAAACTAACTTCATGAACAATATTATTTTTTTGTGTGAATATCATTATCGTGTGATAATGATTCGGTTAAGTTTCAATTACATTCATGATTAATGAGCATAAAACAAAGTAATATATATTAATTGTCTATGAGATTCATGATCAATGTAAAAGAAAACTAAGTGACAATTAAAAAATTGTTAATTTGTACCATGAATAGTGAAAACAACTGTGGATTTTACAAAGTCATGAATTAGTAATACTTAAATGTTTTAAAAATGATCTATAAAGAAAATTTTTATAAAACTAGAGTTCTTTTAAAGACTAATAGCTGTGAATAAATGGAAGGCTACATAAGGTTGAAAATTACCACCGATTGGTAGTTTGTCTTAACCGTTTTGATTGATTTTGCATCTTTTCTTTGATGAGAACTTTCTTATTTTCATAAGTTGGAGGATTTGATAGAGATCAAATTTCTTGAGCTTATATGTATGTGATAGAGATCAAATCTCTTGAGTTTACATGTAGGGAAATGTCATTTTTCTTGTAGTGTAGGGTGTGCTCCCCACTCATCTCATTATACAAGTGCTTAACTGATATAGCATGTAATTTTATAACTACACATCCCTCAGTTAATGATGTTACTACAATAATATTCTACAAGCTTGTTTATCTTGGACAAAAATCTACATTATGTGACTAGTTTGTATTGCAAAGTATCAAGAAAAAGAAAAAGATTTACGGGGCAAATACAAGATAGGATCATATAATTTAAACTGAGAAGAAAAAGTGCGTTATCTCATAAAACATATATGTGTTTGATGCAAGGTTTGAAGGAGTCATGGCACACAGTGATGAAAGGAATTTTGAAGGACACAAAGTACATTTCGGCTTAAGAAAAAATGGATTTGCCTCTTAGTTTATGGTTTGCAGCGGCAAGAAGAGATGATTTATTATTGAACCAGTTGATGCGAGGAGGTTCAAATCCAAATGAATTGGATAACAAAGGGCGAACTACACTGGTCTGCATCTCTTCTCTTTTTTTTCTCTTTCTCTCTCTCTCTCTTTGTGTTTGTGTGTCTATCAAATCTCTTTGATCTAAAGACTTTGGAGCTCATTTTGATTTTTCTATACAACAACATATTGCAGCATCCAAAGGAATTGAGCATTGTGTAGTGCTACTTCTAAACCTTGGAGCAAATCCTAACAGCAAGGCTATGTTTTGTGCTTAATGAAATAAATCTCTAACAAAATTGTATGAAAATAGTTGTGTTTGGATGTCAAGTATTTTATACCCATAATTTTCTAGCTAGGTTGGCTAGCTTTACACTTTTATCAATTTGTTCTTCTAAGATTGTGAAGGTTAAAGTTCAGACTCATGTTCTTAGTTACTGTTTTCTGGAGAAACAAACTTTGGCCTATTCCTTGTGAAAATGATTTCAATAGAACAACTAGAGAATTCTCATCTGCATACTTTTACGTCTTTTAAAGATAAACCTAATTATAGTGTTGCCCCAAATTAGTCTTAAAACTTATATCACTCGAGCACTGTGATTATTTAATTATTTACATTGGATTCATACATAGCATTATTATTTAGATTTATCTAAGGACAATTAATAAACTGAAATGATATTGTATTAGACAAGTATATAAATTTGATTTATTTTGAGAAACCTCATCAAACTTTGGAATCACTTAAAATCCTTATTTTTCCATGTGTAATAATTCGCTCTTAGGAAATGGAAAGAAAAAGAATTTTTCCATGATATAGAATTAGTAAGGCTCTTATCATGCTTTTATAATTTTTAGTATCTACACATTTACCTCCTTCATCTAAATCAAGCTTTGTAGAGGTTTTTATGGGAGTTCTAATTGGCTTTGAATTCTCCATCCTAAATTTCTTTAGCAAGTTCTTGGTGTATTTGGATTGATGGATGAAGATGCCTCTCTTTGATTATTTGATTTGAAGTCCAAAAAAGTAGGTAAGCTCTCTCATCATACTCATATCAAATTCACCTTGCATAAACTAGCAAATTCTTGACACATAGAGGTACCAAATATTATATCATCTACATAAATTTGTACCAATAGTGTATCATGCTTATGAGTTTTTGGTAAAGAAGTTGTATCTATTTTTTCTCTTGTAAAACCATTTTCAAGTAAAAACTTGCTTAACCTTTCATACCATGCTCTTAGAGCTTGCTTTAACCCATTAAGGGCTTTAGAAAACCTATAAACATGGTTTAGAAGGTTAAGATCTTCAAAACCAAAAGGTTGTTTAACATAATCCTCTTCTTCAATAAAAACCATTTAAAAATACACTTTTCACATCCATTTGAAATAGCTTAAAATTTTTAATCCATGCAAAAGCAAGCAATATACGAATAGCTTCTAATCTAGCTACGGGCACATAGGTCTCGTCAAAGTCTATTCTTTCTTCTTGATTGTAACTCTTAGAAACAAGTCTAGCCTTATTCCTAGTTATAATTCCATTTTTATCCATCTTGTTTCTAAGCACCCATTTAGTTCCAATTGTCAATTGATCCTTCGGTCTTGGAACTAAAGTCCAAACTTTGTTTCTCTCAAACTGATTTAACTCCTCTTGCATAGCAAGAATCCAATTTTCTTCAGTTTCAGCTTCAATAAAGGACTTAGGTTCTACTTGGGATAAGTAAGCTACAAAGTTGCATACATTTCTAACAGAAGAACGAGTTCTTATCCCTTGTGAAGGATCATAAATCACTTGATTGATTCGGTGATAATTTATATACCTTCAATCTTTGGGAAGTTCATTTCTTAGTTGACTTGTGGAATGTTAATCAAGTTTGGGAGCATATACCTTTTGATTCGTTTAAGGTTACTTTCCTTAGGCTCAACAATAGGAGAAAAAACATTCATTCTTGGAATAAAATCTGCATCATCATCAAGAGAGACTATTCTACTACTAATAGGGTTAGATTCATCAAATGATATATGTACAGATTTTTCAACCACTAGAGTTATTTTGTTAAAAACTCTATAACCTTTACTAGAGGTGAATATCCTATGAATATCCCTTCATTGATCTTAGAGTCAGATTTATCTAAATTAGTTTTATTTTTATTTACGATGAAGCATTTGCAACCGAAAGCTCGAAAATAAGAGATATTAGGCTTTCTACCTTTCTATAGTTCATATGATGTTTTGTTACGCATAAGCTTAATTAATAATCTATTTAAAACATAGTAATTTATGTTTACGGCTTCCACCCAAAAATATTTTGGTAAATTATTTTTACAAAGCATAGCTCTTGCAAATTTTTCTAAAACTCTATTTTTCCTCTCAATTACACCATTTTGTTAAGGAGTTCTAGGGGAAGAAAAGTTGTGATCAATTCCATTATTATCACAAAATTTTGAAAAGTTTTGGTTTTCAAATTCTTTTCCATGGTTACTTCTAATACTTGAAATAGAAATTTCTTTTTCATTTTGAACTTTCTTGCAAAAGTTCACAAAATCTGTATAACCTTCATCCTTATAAGCAATAAAAATAACAAAGGTATATCTTGAATAATCGTTAATAATAAAAAGAGTATATTGATGGCCACCTAGACTAATAGTGCTTATTGGACCAACCAAGTCCATATGAAAAAGCTCTAGAGGTCTAGAAGTTGAAATCACATTTTTGGCTTTAAGAGAAACTCTTGTTTGTTTTCCCATTTAACAAGCATCACATACTTTGTCCTTTCCAAATTTGATTTTGGAAAGACCAACAATTAAATCTTTTCTTTAAAGAATTTTAATTAAATCCATGTTCACATGGCCAAGTCTTCTATGCCATAGCCATGAGTTTTCACTAAAAGCGGAAAAACATTTTTCATTTTCCGAAGAGAAAGGTTTTTAATCAACTACATAGACATTTTCATGTCTTTAGCCAACAAAATTAATCTTGTTACTTCTAATATCTATTATAAGACAATGAGAGGATTCAAATATAACTTCATTACCTTTATCACATTGTTGACTAATACTAAGTAAGTTAGTCTTAAGGCCTCGAAAAAATAATACATGATCAATGGCTGAGAAATTTTTACCCACTTTACCATGTCCGATGCTTTTCATCTTGGTGTCATCTCCAATGGTGACGTGTCTGTCATCCCTTAGAGTTAACTCTTTGATCACCGATCATGTGCTTTAAGCACCCACTATCAAGATACCAATTGTCACATTTTTCCTTCATTTGGAGACATATCTACATTACACATGGATACACAATAGCATTCTTAGGTACCTAAATTTTTTTGGATCCTTTGGGGTTAGTCCTAGAAAATACAGCTCCTTTAGGGCTCTATAATTGTAGACATGTTAATAATGTATGATCCTAATATGATAGTTATAGAAGTTTCTAGGATGTCTTGAGTATGTATGCCTATCATTCCTTGGATAAGCATTCCTAGGATACATGTTTCTAGTATAGGAATTATGAACATACATGTTATCTCTAGGGTATGCATGATATTTATTTCTAGAATATGCATTCAAAGGATGTGCATTTCTTGAAAATGTATTCCTAGCATATGAATTTCTAGGATGAACATACATATGAGCCTAAGTATTTCTAGAATATCTATTTCTAGTATAGGTATTTGAATTCTTTGCATTGGAATTGAAATTTACATTCTTCGGCTTCCTAGCATTTTTAACATTGTTAGTAGCCTTAAAAGTAGTGGGTTTATCCACACCAGTTGCTTTCACAAAGATAGTCTCATTAGAACTTTGTTTACCTAGTAGAGAATAACCCAAGCTTGATTTTTTTCTATTCATTCTTTGACTAGATAACACTTTATCTAGTTTTTCTTTTCTAAGAACAAGCCTAGATCTAGTGTTATTTAACTCCATCACTTTCTTTTTCAAATTTTCATTTTCATTTTTCAAATAGCCAAGTGATGAGTTATTGAGCTCTAAAGAAAGTTTTTCTTTTTCTTCTTTTAGAGCTTCCATCTCTTTAGAGAGGGATGAGACTTACTTTTTTATAGCTCCATTTCTAGAATTAAATTTCTTCAGTTTCATATACATTTCATTTATTGCCTCAATCAATTCCTCATTACTGCTATCAATATCATCAGTGGGGGAAGAACTAGTTACCCCACTTTCGTCATCGATTGCCATCAAGCAAAGGTTGAAAATATCTTCATAGTTGATCTAATTATCAAAGTCTTCCTCATCATCATCACTTTAAGTTAATGTAGTAGCCACCATTGCTTTCTTGTTGAAGTTATTATACAACTTCTTTGTTATAGGGCAATTGGCCTTGATGTGCCTGGGTTTCTTGTAACCAAAGCACACCATTGGTTCCCTTTTTGTGAAGTCCTTTGTGTAAAGCTTCTTACTCTTCTTCAAGAACTTGTGAAATTTCTTAGTGATGAGAGTCATCTCTCCATCTTCTTCACTACTCTCACTTACTTCATTTTCTTGTACTTTCTTACTTGTGGCAACTTTGAGAGAAATGGTCTTCTTCTTTTCAACTTATCATCAACCTCTTCTTATTTCATTTCTTCCATCCCATACGCCAATAGAGAGCCAAAGAGGGTTTCGACTCCAAGTGTATCAAGGCTTTTGGCTTCAGTGATGGATATCTTCTTTGCTTTCCAAGTTGGAGGCAAAGATCTAAGGATCTTCCTTGTTAGTTCAAACTCTTCAATGTTCCTACCCAGAAACTTCAAACCATTAATAATACTCATGAAATGAGAATACATTTCAGATACGGTTTTGGTATGGGACATCTTAAAAGATTCATATTCGGACACTAGCATATATTCACTTCATTAGTGCCTTCGTATGTCACTTGAAGTTTGTCCCAAATTTCTTTTGCTGAACCATATGCTAAAACTTTATTATATTCATTTATATGTAATGAAAAATATAAAATACTAGTTGCTCTACTATTTAAAGACATCATTCTATAATCATCTTCATCAAACTTAGTTTTGAGTTTAGGCATTACGGTTACATCCTTGGAAGGAATTCTAGGTCCTTCTTCAATGATTCTCCATAAATTATAATCTTGTCCTTCAACAAATATTTTCATTCTATTGTTCTAATAATTATAATTTATGCCATTGAAAAAAGGATGCTTAGTGAAGAAATGTCCTTCGGTATAACTATTGGTTGCCATCGGATCAACTCAAGGATTTTAAGCCTTGAAATTAAGAACGGGGCTCTGATACCAATTATTAACCAAAGTCCAAACCCAAGAAGAGGGTGAATTGGGTTTTTAAAACTTTTTCTCATAACAAACAATTTTTAGAAACTTAACAATTATAACGAAGAATGATAAGTATAGTAGATCTAAAAGTAAACAGATAAAGAAGAGAATGTGCAAACACTATTTATAATGGTTCAACAATGTCAGATTTTCACGACCCTACATCCACTCTCTTCAAAGAACCTCCTTGAAGCAATCCACTAATAACTCGAACAACTTCACGGGTGTTTCCCAAACCGTACACGATCTCTTCCAGTTAATGAAGTCTTTTGCAAGAAGTATTTAATTTCTAAACATTATAAGAGTTACACCAACTCTTCCTCTTTACAATGATTAGAAATTTAATGATCAAGAACAAAAGAGACTTTATCTTTAATGCTCTTACAAAGAAGGAAAGATCTCTCTTAGAAGTACAAAGGTTTTAAGAATGGCTTGTAAAAGTTTTTAGAAAACTTTGAATGATATGAAATGAGAAAATGAAGATTAATTACTCAAAAGTTGTTCTCTTCTCTCATTTATGATGGGCTTTTATAGTTCAAATCCCTACCAGTCGTTACTCACATAATAATCCTGTTTGGGAGTGGTTTGGAACATCTAATGCTCTGAACAGTGCTTCAGTTTTTGAAAAAATTTCGTTATTTCAAGTATTTAGTCAATTGTATGCTTGTTCAGTCGACTGGATACTATTTAAATTTCAAACTTTTGTGTTAGGTATTTCATTAAGTCGACTGAAAGAATTGTTCAGTTGACTAAAAAGATTGTTCAGTCGACTGGATCAGAAGGTAGAATATTTCTGACCTTCATTCAATCGATTGAATGATTTTCAAAATGAATCATTCAGTCGACTAGATTCATTTAGTCGACTGAATAGAGTGATTCAGGTAACTGAATGTCCAGCAACATAGTTTTTTGTTTCCAGTTATCTTTTCTGGTCAAAACAATTTTGTTTATTAAAACATTTTTAAGCGAATTAAGCCATAGAGAAAAGCTAGGAACTTAAGTAAGAGAGTTACATCATTTAAATACTATCTTAGTACCTAATCTTGATCTTCAACTCCATCCAATGTTGAATGTTTAGTAAGTTAACTTTTGAGGAACAGTCTTTGCAGCTTTAAGCACTTAGATAAATTGGTTAGCACAATTTAATGTATTTTTGTCATCATTAAAAATAAATAAGGGTCAACACAATCCAATCATTCTATCATGCAATGTCTTTAATTAAACCTAAGACATGGATTTGTTGTTAAGCCTTAATTATTTAACCATATGTATCTTGATCTCAAGTCTATAACTTAAATAGTGAAATTAAAAACTCCTTTTTAATTTCTACCGCACCTTGGCCAAGAAATTTCTAAGCTATGACTTAATCAGATCACATAGGAAATTCTCTCTCTTTTATTGAGAGTGATGGATCCTCTATTTCACACTCACATACCTCCATGCATAGGTGGTCATACCCAATTACTACCTTTTATGAACCATGATTAGAATCACATTTAGATAGCATCAAAACATGATGACCTATACACAAGATATCTATGGTGTCTTAAGTCCAAGGATCACTTGTATAACTGCAGTATACATTCCTATTGATAGCCAGTAAAATGTCCATTAGGAATTTCTTAGTCATGTTAGTTCGGTGTACTTGTTCTCTAACAAGCACTTACATAACTTTTTTTAGTGTCTCGCACACTAGTGACTGTGAGATCAATCACCCTCAACTCCTTGAGGAAACATAGTATGTACTAATCTATCTGAATTCACTAATTCTCTTCTTAATGATCCTATGATTAGGAACATTTAAGAATAAATCTTAAGGAAATACATCTCACTAGCATTATCTCATCATGGTGCTTATTTCCATTGCTCTTATTCTATAGGCTTTGTCATGTAATGCACATACAGTGATTTATAATGAACATGATAAATAAGATAAACACCAACTACAATATTTTATTATCAATAAATTAATAAGATTAGTTACAACTACTATGTCCATAGCATCAAATGCTATTAACTTGTAGGGCATACTACTATAGGTATCTCATAACCATTGCTTTAGTTAGTGGATCCACAATATTATTTGTTAATAAAACTCTTTCTTTTTTACATAGCTTGTTCCAATGATTCCTCTAATCACATGGAATTGTTGCAAGAATTGTTTAAATTTTTGAGAGACCTTGGTTACTATGCCTACTCAGTAGTGTCATTGTTGTCACAATATCAAGATGCTAAAGTTACAAACCTTATATACAGTAATGTAATCGATTTCCATGGTCGAATCCATAGTGGTTATTTGCTTGTAACATTTTCAACTCACTGCTCCACCATTTAAAGTGAGCACTTATCTATATATTGACTTATTGCCATATTTTTCATACTGAAAGTATGAAGGATTTTAAATTTCAAATCCTCTTCTCCATTTACGAAGAACAAATCTTTAGTTCTTCTCAAGACTTTAAGAATATCTTTCGCAACTATCTAGTGACCTTTACTTAGATTGGACTAATATTTGCCTGTAAAACTTAGGGCATATTTAATATCAGGCCTTTTGCATAACATGGAGTACATGATAGATCCAATCTACTCATATGTTCTCCCTCCTTATGTGTCTTTAGAGACATGTCTTTCGAAAGATTAATTCCATGATCCATTTTGAAACTTTTTATTCGAAACCTTTTTAGTATTTTATCTATGTATACTGATTTGGACAAGCCTGGGATCCATTTAGATCTATCTCTATAGATCTTGTTCCCTAAAATATAGGATTCTTTACCTAAATCCTTTCATGGATAAGTTCTTTGATAGCCAAACCTTGACTCATTATAACATACCTACATCATTCCTAATGAGTAGTATGTCGCCAACATAAAGAACAAAAAATGCCATAGCACTCCCACTGACCTTCTTATACACATATGGTCCATCTTTATTTTTGATGAAATCAAACGATTTGATTGTCTCATTAAAACAAGTGTTCCAACTTCAAAAAGCTTACTTTAATCAATAAACGTATTTTTGGAAGCTTTCATACCTTGTGGTCATTACCACTAGATGTAAAACCCTCAAGTCGTGTCCTGTACACATCCTCCTCAATGTTTTCATTGAGGAATGTAGTTTTTTCATCCATTTGCCATATCTCATAATTGTTGTATGCAACAAGTGAAATTCCAAATGGGTTTAAGAATGGCCACTTAAGATAAGGTTTTGTCAAAGTCAACTCCTTATCTTTACTTGAAATGCTTCATTACTAGCCTTACCTTGTAGGTCTCAACCTTTCTATTCACTCCAATATTTCTTTTAAAAGCCTATTTGCAGCCTATAGGAACTATACCTTCAGGTATATCGAGAAAATACCACACTTTGTAGGAGTACATGGAATCCATTTCATATTTTATACATTCTAGCCACTTCTCGGAATCAATGTCTAATATCACTTCTTTGTAGTTAGTAGGTTCCTTATCATTTATAAGTTGTACCTTTTGGTGACCATTTATAAGAAATTTATATCTATCTAGAGCCTTAGGTATTTTGCTAAATTTATGAACTGGTTGTGTGTTAGGAAGTTCTATTGATTAGCTCCTCAATTTGAATGGTACTTGGTTGTGGTTCTTGCGACACTTCATCAAGATATATTTTCCTCCCATTGCTCCCTTTTAGCGTAAACTCTTTTTTCTAGAAAGGTAGCATGCTTGGAAACAACCATCCTTTGTTCCTGAAGATGATAGAAATAATATTCTAAACTTTCTTTAAGATATTCCATAACCTACATCAGTCAAACTTAGTTCCCAAAATGTCTATATATAACTTCTTTACATAGGTGGGAAAACCTCAAATCTTAACGTGTTTAAGATTAGGCTTTTCTCCCTTTTTATATCTTCTATGACATTTTAGATACTACCTTTTAGGGAATCTTGTTTAATAAGTATGTGATGGTTAGGACAACATATACCTAAAAAGATATAGGAAGATTAGTGTAACTCATCACGGATTATACTAAATATCCCATAGGATTTGATTCCGAGAAGAGTTTACTAAGAGAGAATCTTATTCTCTTTAAGATAATCAAGAAAGTCATCAATTAGGTATTCACCTCCTCAATCAGATTGAAAAGCTTTAATACCTTTCCCAATTTGCTTTTCAACTTCTCTTCTGAATTATTTAAACTTTTCAAACGATTCAGATTTGTACTTCACTAAGTACATGTACACACACCTTGAGTGATCATCGGTAAAGGTAATGAAGTAGGAGTGACCTCCTCTAAAATTGATTGTTAAGGGCCCACACAGATCAATGTGCATTAACTACATATGTGGCTCTTTCTCCATGTCCATTAAATGGAGATCTAGTCATCTTTTCATGAGATAGGTTTCACACGTTGGATAGGACTCATAATCCGATAGATTTAAGAATCCATTTTTACCAACTTGTTTGCATTATCCTTATTAATGTGACCTAGTTTTAAGTGCCACATGTAGGAATGATTTAGATCATTATCTCATTTCCTTTGTTGTTCGATATGAAATATTTTACTGTCTACTTTTAGATGGCAAAACAAAGTAATAAGTCCCTACGACTAATGTAGCAACACTCGCTCCATTTCCAAGGCAGAGGTTGACTTCTCCTTTCTTAGATTCTTACTTTTTCTCAGTGTTTGCAACCTATTGCAAATGAAAGAACTATTTTAGGTATTTAATACCCAAGTAGAAGCATTATTAACTAATAATTTAATTTATCAAAGAACAACTGAGGTGATCCTTGCAGTTTCTCTTCCAATTCCCATCTTTACCACAACGAGAGCATTATCCCTTATCTTTTTTTTTTTTTGGCTTCTGTCGAAATAGCCTTATTGACACCACCTTTTGCTTTTAATGGTTTCTTCTTCTTCTTCTTCAAGACTTTCTTTTAGAAGAAAAAGCTCCATCAACAAGTATAATGGGTGTCTTAATCTTTCTTGATTGTAGCTTCTACAATCTTCAACATATAATAAGCTTCAAAAGTGTAGCTTTAAACTCATTCATATTGTAATTCATAACATAATACAATAACGAGTCTTAAAGGGATTGAAGGATTAAGGCACTACTTAACTTCGCATCCATACTAAAATGAACCAGTCTAACAGCTCGATATAGTTGATCATTTTTAACCCATGCTTATGGACGAATGATCCTTCAGGAATCCCAGCCCTAAAGAGGTCATGCTAACTATACAACTCTTGCAGATGAAGCAATATTGCATAAGCAATTTCCATCTTGTCATATTGCATATAAATCTCATTAAACATAGGTGTTAGCATGTAGCACCTAGCCCACATGTCATCTTCTTGCCAGTTCTTATGAGTAGCAACCTCTTCTTTTAGAACATTCTCAACAACAATTGTTGGAAGCGACTTATAAGGAAACTTGCCACTTTTTTCATAATTAGAACGATTCTCAAATTCATTAGCCAATCTAGGATATTCGTCAACCAGTCAGTCTATTTGCATTAACTATGCACCATAGTGGGTTTAATCATTGTGATATATGATGTAACAATAGATAAAATTAGCGTCTATTCATATTGCTAACTACCATAAAAATGTGGTATTTAATCTAAATGGAACCTCTCACTATTCTTTTCTATTCCCACAACCCTCAACGTGGAAAGTAGAAAACCCCTTTAGAAGGTTTTCTAGTGGGGGCTGGGATCTTATCACTTACATATTATAGCTTTACATTTGCGCAACAAACTACAATGCACTTAATAGTTAGATAACTATTATCATTTGCATCTCATGTAATTCTCAATCATAATTTAGCCTCCTCAATGTATATGACCTTATGTTTATGCAACAGATCATATCCATTTTAGTTAAGTCAAGCCCTCCATTTTTTACAAATGTAAATCAGTGATATAACATTTATGTTTACGCAACAAAGCTATATCATTTGTTTATCTCGTATACATCATATGTTTAATAGTCAATACAATTTGTCTATAGGTGTAAACCTTAAGTTTGCACAACAAATTTATACACATAAGAAACTTCGTATATTGACTATAATGGTGGAAGGCTACGAACAATCATTCCTAATGATTTTCGTTTACAACTTAATATTAAACTTTTGTGCATGAAGGATTTGGGTCTTTATGTTTAAATCTCATCATTTAAATATGCATCAAATACATATAACAAACATATAATATAATTGCATACATAGCATACATACATTACATGCATATATATTTTAACCTAAGTTGATGACTATAGACTTTCTAAGCGTGATTTACTTGAGCCAACAAAGTAAATCATTTTGTCAAACCCTAGATAATTATTACCCTAGATAATTATTACATGAATCCCATACATTCATGAGTTTTCAATTTTCAAATGGTCCACCATGCTTCCTTGCGCACTCCTTGATTCGTCTCAATAAAATCCTATCTATCTCTAAGTAACTTTACATACATAAAATATACATACGAAATACTTGATCAAAAGTCTAGAAGAATTATGTTGGAGGAAAATAGAAATTTACATTGAAAGAAATAAAAGAAGGTGAGGTATGCAAGCCCTATTTAAAATTGAATAACCAAAAATAATACCATGAATTTAACCAATTACTAAGGTCTGGGGCCAATAGTCATCCACTCACACAATAAAATTGCATAAATAAATAATAACAATTCTATTCTAGTTATGGCTATTCTTTCTTAGATTGCAATCCTAATCTCATTAGGTTTCCAAAAAAGTTTCTTAATCGTATTCCAAATAAGACTAAGATTCCTTGTTCATTAGAATTCTCAATCCCATTGCGATAAGGGATTTGAAGCTTTGATTCCCAATAAAACTCCAATTTCTTAAACATTATTCTAAAAGTAAGAAAAATTATTAATTAACAAAATTATAATTTTTGATAACAAAAAAAATAATTTATTTAATTGAATAAAGTTATATTTCAAATTCCAATTCAAAACAAATTTGGAATCTAAAAGACGTGTAAAAACAGTGAATTTCATGAAAATCATTTTGCTGATTTGAATACAGTATGGTTTTTTAATCATAACTTAAAAAATACTTGGAATTTTGAATCATGGTTAGTGGTATATGAAACTAGACTTCTATATCTTTCCAAGACTTTTAAAAACGTTGAAATCTGATTGAAAACGAGTGAATAATGTCCAACCAAAAAATCTTTCTGTCATAGTTGACTCTCTGGCTCTGAGAGTCGACTCTTAGGGTAATATTATTTTTTTTCGAGTTTTTTTCCCACGGAGTTGACTCCCTCAACCCGAGAGTCTACTTTCAGAGCATACTCTATAGATTTTCATGCGTTTTTTCTTCCCCAAACATTATTCAATTCGATCCGAAATCAAAATTTGACCATCCAATTGGAATCTAATCAATCTTTACAACAAATCATCACCATCATATAACAATAATCAATTCAAGAACTCTTTCCTGAATTTTCTTGACCTAAGGTTTCATTTACAATCATAAGAATTAAAAGATCAAATCTATTAAGCCACAATAATAGAATTAACAATCATTCTAATAATTCATAATGTTGACTCTGATACCACTGTAAGTCTACCGGTGTAGATACAGAGCATAAAATTAAAATTTTTCTATACTAATAAACTTAATCTTATGAATTTCTCTATGAATCTTTTAGAATGATAATCCATCTCCATACAAGGCTAGAGATTATACCTTTATAAATATTATGGTTGAGAATTTGGTGTAGAGTTCACAAGTTATTCAAGTGTCTAGCCTCTAAGCGTATCCACACGAGCAACCAAGATGAAGGATCTCTTTCTTCGGATGTCGAACACCACATGAATAGCACTTGGGCTGACCGAAATTTCCCTAAATACTAGCTCTGAAAATTTGAATTTTGAGAGAGAAAGAGACTGAAACAATTTCAAGAATCAAACATTAGGGTTTCTATCAAATAAAACCATTATATAGAGCCTTTACTTCTAAAAGCTCTAGGATTTCTTAGCTTTAATTATTAGAAATCTCTCTATTAGCCCATTAGTTTTTCTTAATTTTGCAATTGCCCAATTGTGTGAGACCCTTTAGGTTTAATATTGCATTGACAGTAGGTCATAACTTTTATGTAACAATTGGATCTTATCCAATTAATTAAAACTCATTTTAATTTTAATTCGAATTAAAACTCCTTTTAATTCTCTCTTTGATTAATAATTAATTAAAATTAATTTTTAAGGGCTTCTACAAGTCATGATTGACATCTAGCAGTCTGTCATGACTACATAGACAATATGGATTAATCTGAGCCTTTTCGTTGACAGTTACCATACAATTCAATCATTCCATCTGCAATATCATTGATTAAACCTAAAGCATGAATTTACTATCAAGCCTTAATTATTTAATCATATATATGTGGATCTAAAGTCCAAAAATTAAATGGTGAAATTAGAAGTTCTTTTATAATTTTCACCCCACCTTGACCAAGGAATTTCCAAGTTATGACTTAATCAAATCACATAGAACATTCACTCTCTTTTAGTAAGAGTGATGAATCCTCTATTGTACACTCACATAACTTCATGCATAGGTGGTCATACCTAATTACTATCATTTTGTGACCCATGATTAGAATCATATTCAGGTAACACCAAAGCATGATGACCCATGCATAAAATATCCATGGTGCCTCAGGCCCAAAGATCACTTGTACAATTGCAACGTAAGAATTCTTATTGACAGCCAGTAAAATATCCATTAAGAATTTTTTAGTTGAGTTAGTTTGGTGCACTTGTTTTCTAACAAGTACCTATATAACTTATTTTAGTGTCTCACACACTAGTGACCGTGAGATCAATCATTGTCAACTCCTTGAGGAACATAGTATGTACTAATATATCCAAATTCACTAGTTCTCTTCTTATTAATCCTATGATTAGGAACATTTAAGAATAAAACTAAAGGAAATATATCTCACTAGCATGATCTCATCATGGTTCTTATTTTCATTGCTCTTATTCTATGGGCTTTAACATGTAATGTACATACAATGATTTATAATGAACATGATAAATAAGATAAGTGTCAATAATAATATTTTATAGTAAATAAATGAGTAAGATTAATTAAAAGTAATATGTCCATAATATCAAATGCTATTGGCTTGTAAGGTACACTACTATCAGTTTGTTTTAATATGAAATTAAGTGCATGATGTACAAATAAATTCCACAAAAATGAAGAGCAAAAAATTTATGTCGATAAAAATATTCTCATTCTTTCTCTATTTCCCTCTCTCTTCGTCCCCCTTACCTCCTTCTACCTCCTCTTTAAAATTCTTAAACATTTTAAACATTAGCATTTAATTGTATTATACAAATTAACATAGAAAAACCAAATATAAAAATTTATTTAATTTAATTTCTAAATGAATTATATTTTCAATTCATTTGAAAATGAAACATATTTTATTTTCATTTAGTTCTAAACGAAGTGTAAATGAAAATTCAAGTCCTCAAGACATTTTCATTTATGCATATACTTTACTGGATAATCAAAAATATGGTTTTGTGTCAAAATATTTTGAAAATAGTAGAGGATTATTGAAAATTTTCAATATATTTAATATTTTGGGATATGTACTATGTTTTTTTCCCCAAGAAGATAAAGACGTTTTATGGCAATTTTTGTCCTACATTGAGATGGTTTTGATCAAATCTAACAAATATAATGACATAAAAATGAGATTAAATTGGCCGTTATCATATTCAAATTTGGTGCTTTTTTTGAAATGACATGATTTGATATATATAAACCAGTGTTTTCAGAGGCGAGGGCGTTGGGCGAAGCATTTTGTCTCAATGAGGTAAGATGTAAGCCCCGAGGCGCTGAGGCGTAAGCCTTTTGAAACGTTGGGGCGTTTTGAATAAAATAATATTAATTAAATTATAAAAATACTAAAAATTGAAATAATATAAATAAATAAATTATTAATAAATTTTACTAACTTAAGATCTATGAATGAATATTTATCAAAATATTTCACAAACACAATGTTAAGTGGCTTTTGTTTACACACTTACAATAATATAACAAATTCATATACATCTCATCTTTCATCAATAAATCATAAATCACACTCCAAAAACCAAATTATAATTTTCAAATTGACGAATCTATTCATCACAAGACACAAACATGTTCGAAATTTCAACAAATATAAAAATAACATAATGTTAAGTGTCAAATGTTTACTGATTAGTGTTTACACACTTACATTGGTATAACAAATTCACATATATAAATCTATTAAAAGCAACAAATTAGATAACATAGATAATGCAATCCTAATGATGTTATAAAATGATATTAATGAAATGCAAAGTATATAATATGGAGCCTATTTAATGAATTTGATAATTAGTGGAAACAAAAGAGGGAAAAAAAAGAAGGAAACAGTGGAAAGGAGGGGAAAAAAAACAAAAAAAACAAAAGATTACACGCTCATGCACCAGCCGAGATTCGAACCTAGGCCTATTGTACCAATCAACCACTAGACCACTGGTGCTTGGTGGGTAGAACGTTACTAACAAACATATATAAAAGGCAAAAAAAAAAAAAGATTTCACGCTCACGCACCAGCCGGGATTCAAACCCAGGCCTATAAAGTGTTAATATACCAATCAAGACCACTGGTGTTTGATGGTTAGTATGTTACTAACAAAATATATATATATATATATATATATATATATATATATATATATATATATATATATATATATAGAATTAACGCCCCAACAATCATGCCTTTGGGCTTTTTTGCCCGATTTCGCCATTAGACGCGTCCCAAAACCGTTTTTTTAAAACATTGATATAAACCAAATAACAACTATTTGAAAAAAATTACAGAATCATCTTCTCCTTCAATCTTTTTCTTCTATAGATTTTTTACAAATTTATTTGTTTGCAATAAATAATATTTATAATTCCAATTATACAAAGATCCATAAAAGAGTTTGTTCATTGTTGTACAAACACTGAACATCAAAAGTTTCATGTATTTCCCAACAAATCAAGTTTACGAACCATAATTAATTAGATCAAATATAAACTTAAGAAAAACACGACTTGAAAAAAGTTTCTTAACAAATTGCTCAAGAGGAAATGTTGAACGGTCTTGTGATAAAAAAAGAAAAGAGAGAAGATGGCCAATTGAATTCTCTTAAATAGAAGGACCATTCGTGGAAGTTAGCCTATAACAAGGAAAATTCACAAAATAGTCACCCCACTGTTTACTAGTACGTAAAGTGAACTTCAAAGTTCAGTTCTCGCGGTCTTTCGTTTCCTCCAGGTTAACAATGGCGTTTCCATTGCTCCAATCCCTAGCCCAAGCCCCTCTCGCACCCTTCCATGGCCAAATCCCGAGTTGTGGTGGAACCCGCGGCTCGTTTCGATCTCAGCAGTCACACGATCCGATCCCTCTCTCTCATCACTCCCCGATTCCCAAACCCTCGTCTACGCTGGCACCCAATCCGGATCCCTCATTTTTCTCTCTCTAACAAACACTACCACCCAAAATCCTTACCCCTTTGACAATAGCTCTTCGTCTCTAGATGATGCCTCCAGAAACGTTTAGATCGGCGTTTCGCGCGTGGAGTCTATTTTCGTGCTCACCGGTAAGGTTCTGGTCCTTTGTGATGGGTTCTTGGCCTTGGTTGATTTGCTTTTGATGCAACCAGCGAAGAGATTGGGCGGTTTCTTGAAGGGGGTTAGTGTTGTTGCGAGGAGACTGAGAGGCACTGAATCCGAGAGGTCCGATTTGTTACCGTTGGAGAATTATAGTTCCTTTAGTTCATTGGACAAGTACTTGAGTTCGAGTCAGAGGTTCTTGCAGAGATTAGGAGGTGGGAATAGAGTAAATGGGCTCAAAATCAAAGAACTAGAACAGCAGCAGCAGCAACAGCGAATCCACGAAGGTAATTATGTTTTTGCGGTTGTTATTGGTAAGAAATTGCTATTGATTGAACTCGTATTCGGGGATAGAGTAGGGAGAAGTGACCGGGACATTGATGGTGAAAATGGTTCGATTGTGGTTTTGAAAGAGATACAGTGTATCAATGGGGTTAAGACCATGGTGTGGCTTGATGATTCAATAATTGTTGGTCACGGGGGAAAGTGGGGTGATTTTTTCGTTGCCTGATGTGTCTGGTCAGCCGCAGCATAGGTTGTTGACAAAAGAGTGGAAGGTGCTGTTTTTGGTGGACAATGTGGGAGTTGTTGTTGATGCCAATGTACAGCCAGTTGGTGGCAGCTTGGTGTTTCGCAGGGGTTCTGCCTGTCCGGTGTCTGTTGGGGAGTTGTCTTTGTATGTGGTGGTTGTAAGGGATGGAAGATGGAATTGTATCATAAGAAAACAGGTACTTGTATTCAAACGGTTACTTTTGGTATGGAAGGAGGTGGCCCATGTATTGTTGCTGATGAGGAGAATGAAAGTGGGAAGCTTATTGCTGTTGCTACTCCCAATAAGGTATGTCAGCAATGTAGATTTAAGTTTGTTACTTGACGTTTTCTGAACTTCATAGACTCTCATTCTTTGCTTTATAGGTTAAATTTGTAATTCTATATACTATATGCTATATTTGTGGAAAGGAATCACCAAATGTTAGCGGTTAGCTTGTTATTGAATTGCATTTATGCTTAGTGAGAAGATACTGTCTTTGAAAAATATGCAGTTTCTTTGCTCACGTGATTGCTTTCTATTGTAAACTTTCTTTCTTTGGATGATTGGCTGCGGTTAAATGATTGTATAATAGTTAAAAAAAATAATTGTATAATTGGAATATTGCTTATTAAGATTTGTTTTGATCTTTGGCTCAGTTTTGGGCACTTTGTTGCTTTTGTGTAAGTGGTAGCGTGTGTTTGTTATGAGGTAATGAATAAGCCATGCTACTGAGACCAGTAAAGTAATGCAGTTATTTATTCTCTCTCCCAAGGAAAAAGAAAGGGAAGGTAATGCAGTTACTAGTGTGACGAGGAGAAGCATACTTAAATTTTCATAAGACCTTTCTTGCTGGGAATTATGGCATTTTCTCAGTATGTGGATACATATTCTAAATTTGCAGAAAGTTATTTGTATGATGAAGCTTTTATTTGGCAATAAAGTAATAATGTAGGAAAAGAAAGGAAGAAATTTAAGTTAAAGAGTTCGGATCTATCTCCTCATCTGGACCCTCTAGGCAGAGTACGAGCCTGGCCAACTCAGAGTTCTGATATATAAGATCAACGTCCATTCGCCCGGCCACCATGTTAGTCACCGTATCTATCTCCCATCTTAGAAGATTCGGTTTTTTATTGGGTCTCACGAGATCCAAATCCCACTTTAGAGGAACACCGAAGCTCCTATTACTCTGAACGAAGAAAAAAGTTTTCTTCCATGCTTTTACAGAGGAGGGCGTCTTTTTCAACAATCTCTTTCTGGCCCTTGAGCTAAACATCACCAAACCATACTCCGAGCGCTTGCTAATTTGGAAAAGGCTCTTGAAGACGTTCATGTTCATCACCCCATCCACTTTTATATATACATACATGAACTCCATCAACAGGCGTACAGAGTTGGGCACTAACTAGCACAAAGTTATATTGTAGTACCTAAGGACAGTACAAATGAAAGGGTGAAGGGGGAACCTAAGCCCAGCTTTAAGATGGTGGGTATACACACAAATTTCACTGCCCTTGGCTCAATCCCCCGCTCCAGCATTCGTAAGTGTATATTCCTCCAGAATTCTATACTTGATCCTAAGTGTTTCGAGATCTTCCTCCTTCAAGTTATTTGGCATCGAGTTCGCCCAGAACACCAAGTTTTGCCTTTCCTCCTCCCATTTCTCCTTGGAGCTTGCACAAGGCATGGTTACCTTCCAAAGAGGTGGAAGAAGCTTCACCTCGATCGTAAAGCACCATTGCACGAGACCCAGTCAAGGCGTTATTCACCTCGTTCTCCAAACTATCACTACTACTACTGTTTTCACTACTCATGTTTACATTACTACTCCTACTCCTTTCATTAGGACTCCTACTCCTTTCATTAGTACTCCTACTCCTTTCGTCACTACCTCTACTCCTATTGCTGCTACTACTTTTATCGGAAGACATAGGAAAAGAAGGACAGAACTAACCAAATCGAGAACTTCAAAAACTTTGCTTCCTCCAACTCCGAACGCTCTGAGATCTTTGAAGCTTTCTCAGACTCCAAGGACCTTCGCTCTGAAATCTCCGAGTTCCTCTAAATCTCCCAAACTCCGAATGCTCTCAAACTCTTTCTTGCTTGCAAATGAGTAAAGTGAAAACAAAGGGAGGTCTTCTTTCCCCCATATAAAGCCCTTCACAACTGTAAACGACGAGGGTTAATCACCATAGCCGTAATAAGCAATATCGAAGCACCGCCTTTTACAAATCCAAAAAATGTCCTATCTTTTCAAGAAATCGAGGACATGCGCTATCATTCTGCACATTAAAGATGACGGCTCAACGAACCCTTATTAAAGTCTAAGAAACATTCTAGAAAGCTCCTAACCCGGCTAATGGGCCGTGAGACCCAGACTTCGGCCCCGTCAACAGTCCCCCAAATCAGAAATCTAGGCCCAGTTGGCAAGCCCAAAAAATTACAAAGCCATGGCCCAATAAAGGGGGGCCCATATGGATCAAATGGGCTAAAAGCCCTTAGCTGAATCTATTTTACACTCTAAATGAACAAGTTCATTTCCTTGGAGATAATCCCAATTCTCCATCACACTCTGAAGAGTTTGGCTCTATGCAAATTTCCTCGGAAGTCTCCAAGAAAACTCCGCAGAGTTTGACTCGATGCAAATTTCCTCGAAGTCTCTAAGAAAACTCCACAGAGTTTGACTCCATGTCATTCTCCTCAGTTGTCTCAATCAAACTCCGAAGAGTTTGACTCCATGTCATTCTCCTCAGTAGTCTCTATCAAAATCCGAAGAGTTTGACTCCATGTCATTCTCCTCGGTTGTCTCCATCAAACTTCGAACAGTTTGACTCCATGTCATTCTCCTTGGTAGTCTCCATCAAATTCCTAAGAGTTTGACTCCATGTCATTCTCCATTGTCTCCATCAAAACTCTGAAGAGTTTGACAACATGTCATTCTCCTCGGACTTATTCGTTATACTCCCAGTAGTTTTGACTGAGTGTCATCTCCTCGGACTTATTTGCCAAACGCCGAGTAGTTTTGACTGATTATCATCTCCTCGAATTTATTCACCAAACTCCGAGTAGTTTTGACGGAGTGTCATCTCCTCGGACTTATTCGCCAAACTCCGAGTTGTTTTGACTGAGTATCATCTCCCTAGACTTATTTGCCAAACTCCGAGTGGTTTTGAGTGAATGTCATCTCCTCGGGTCTACCCATCGTGATTTGGAGGACACATCGACTTGTCATGTCTCCTTGGAATCTACATCCCCACCTAAGCAGCAAACGCCAAGATATTACCCTCATATATGTTTAGAGAGTAGCCCTGCGCTACTCCATACAAACGTTTGAGCAATATCTCCATTATACTCGGACACCCTAAACTAATCTAAATCACACGGTGTGCTCCATATGACCTATTTCCTCAGCTGCATGACTGCACTTAAGGAAGTGGGGGGTATCTAATGTAGGGAAAATTCCCTCTCCAATGATGTCATAACACATGGCCACCTCCAAGGATAAAAGAATAATTTCACTATTCAGACAGATCGACCAATCATATCACCACACCTGGCAAAAGGCATTGTGGTAATTTCACACCAATGTCTCAGTACTACTACAACACTCCAATCTTGGATAAACTGTTATTCAAGTCTAGCTTGTGGATCTAAGAAGAATAACATTCCTATCACAACACTAAATCATTCTCCTAATCAGACTCTGCTCCGAAACACTATAAAATGGGCTCTCACAACCAAAAGGTACATACACCCATAATACACAACTCTCAGTTCAATTTAACTCTTCATACTTTCAAAACCCCTTATTTTTATTTAGGCATCCAAAAGTCCACACAGAGGTACACCTCCTCCTCTTCTCCGACGACTTTTAGGTTTTCCTTTTGTTTCGTGTGCGCAGGTTTTCGCTCCTTGGCAGTTCAGATTCTCGACAGATTTTCGGCATCAACATATTATATATAGTTTTTAAATAGAAAAGTTTATTCAGGTCCCAAGAAGCATATTTCTCTGATACTATGTTGGAGAATTGATAGAGAAATTGGATAGAAATATTGTAGAATTCTTACTACTATTATTGTGTCTGATGAATAAACTAGCATATATATATATATATATATATATATACCTAAGAATATAAATCCTAATAGGAATAGGAAACATAAACCAAGAAAGACTAGAAAACCTAATACACATGTAATTAGGAAATATCTCAATAGTTCGAAATGGAGTGTAAGTGCTTAAATTTTAGAGCTGATAGGGGAGTTTTACCTTGTGGACTTGATTTAGATGGGTTTTATAGTGCTTCGAGTGTCTTTATGGGACGCACACCATGTCTTATAGCATTTGTTGGTTTTTCTTCTGTTCTTTTTTCCCCACTTTTTGGTGCTGTCTTGTGTACTTTAGTTTACCAGGGTTGCTTTCCTTTTATTTTTTGGCATAAAGCATGAAAAATTTACCATAAAGATATAGTTACTGAGTATTGTCTTCATTAATACTTACAATCCCAAGTGTTGAAGGAGTTTAAGTAACATAAAAGATAATACATGCCTCTCTGTTCTGTTGAAATTTGTGTGTAGAATTTGGGACAATGATTTCCAGCTCATTTCGGAGTAGAAAGAAGCTTAAGCTATTTGTAGCACAAAGATAGGTCATGGATTTATCGTAAGAGTGTCAATTTCGCTGGCTGAGAGCTTGTAGAAACCCCTTAGGACAACAAATCTGGGCCCCTATGCATTGGGAGAAATTGGAGATAAAAGACAATTGCCCTGTCAACTAATTTAATGTAGTTGGCCAATTATGTGGCTTTGTTGAAGCTTGGACATAATTGTGGATACATGGTGAGGAAAGTAAAGTCTAGCATAGCCTTTGAAGGATTAGATATGCAATGACTGATGTAATAAAATAAGTCTTGGGCACAACAAGACACTTTTCTAATTTATTTTTGTTTATTTGGGGTTGAAGCCACTATGAATCCCTAACAGGTGCATAGTATTGAGCTCTCAACTGCAGGTGTACTCGCAAGTCCCACGACCCATTTGCTAGTATGAAGTTCTCCAAAGTAAATTTGATGTTGAGGTTTCTATCTCTATCTGTCGGGCGATGTCGAGCCCATCACGTGTGAGTGGAAGATGTAGGAAATCTGGGCCGGGTTGGGCACCCATGATGGGTGATCCAACCTGTCCATTTAAGTATGAAACAAGAGATATGGATGAAACCATGCAACTTTTAGTTGAATCCATACATCTCTTAGTTATTTAACTGAAAATAACCAACCCCACTCTGCAATATAAATATATGTAAATGCAAAAGAGGAAAAATTGCTGGAGAATCTATTTCTTAGAGAGAGAAAGAGACTTAAGAGAGAGAAAGAGACATAAAGGTTCTTGGGTTGTGACAAGAACGTGATTTCTTTCATTGTGATTTCACGTCCGACCTCCGGCGAGATTGAAGCGTAAAGAACCGAAGAGGAGTCCAAACACTAGAAAATTTCGGGTCGAATCCGTAAGTACCCGATATTCCATTGTGAAAGTTTTTAACATATAGTTTAATCATAAATTTGTGTACTAACTTGATTGTCGAAGTGTTCCCTCGGAAATAGATTATGGACCCTCCTTTAGCCTATTTGAGTTTCTTAACAAGTACGCAAGTACTTGGGGGTAGTTTTGTTTTGGGTATTAAGGTGGGATTGTACTAATTTTTTTCTCGTTCGCTATCTGCCCTCATCTTCTACGTGTTTCTGACTTACATTTCTTCCCCTTCTCCTTTTATATTCAAATAAACTCATTTACAAGACAAAAAATCTATAAACTCTAAAAGCTCTTCCTCATTGACAAAGGAATGCCCACTAAACCAAAAATTAAGGATGTGGAGCCATCTATCTTTATTCACACCTATGGGTTTTTCCACCCCATCAAAAGCCCTTCTATTTCTCTCAGTCCAAACAATAAAAAAAATGGAGAGAGTGATTAAGCTGCAAGCTTTCCTAAACTTGTTGGAGCCACTAAGCCTTTTCCACGCACAAATCTCCTCCTGAGCTTGCCACCACCCACCTCAAACCCAAAACCGCATAAGCCATATCCCATAATTTCGTAGTCCAAGGGCAACAAAGTAAAAGATTAGAGACGGATTTGACCTTTTCCTTACAAAGTTAACAATAGTTAACAAGACACTTCCCTCGTCTTTGGAGATTTTCAGTGGTCAAAATTCTCTCCAATGAAGCCTCCCATGCAAATAAAAGATACTTTGGTGGGAGCACAAGATTTCCAAATTTCTTTCCAAGGAAAGCCAACGTTACCCTCACCAGCTGAATCTTCGCAAAAGGATACTTACAATTAACTAACATCAAAGCACCCATCACTCTTCAAAGACCATTTCACTCTCTTTACATACCAAAAAAAAAAAAAAAAAAAACAAAACCATTTCACTCTATCCTCCCCATTTAAAGGCACCTTCGTGCTCAGTCAACTTCCCAATCGTGAGCGTTCCTCTCAAATGGCGTGTCCCAGATAATTCCAATCTAATGACAAAACAGAATACATTGCCACCAAGCTACCTTATCTCTAGCCAAAGCAAATAGATTCAGTGACAACTCTTGAACCGGAATCTCCCCACACCACACATCATGCCACAAGAGAACGCTAGCCCTATTGCCAACCTCAAACCTCACTTCATGAAAGAATTCATCCCAACCTTTCCTAATCCACTTCCATACCCCAGTTCTATTTTGCCCTCTACTCGGTTTAGACAACCCATCCACCATGATCCACCCCATAAATAGTTTCCACACACTCCTCCATGGGTGTTTTTTTCTGGTTCATAAACCTCCACAACCATTTGCCAGATAAGGGATTTAATACCAAAGCAACCTCTCTCCATTGGCTAAGTGATAAGAATATTTTTTGTTGTGGTGGAGCTTGCCAAAAGCTCAGCACATTTGACCAAGTGACAATAAGTTGAAATAACATGGTTCTAGTTGGGTGCTCTGAAAGTGGGCTACTCAGGTAACCTCAATCTGATAGATTTAAATGGGGTAGGCTCACCCTTTTTTTTTTTTTTTTTTCCTTTTTGTCTTTTTGGAGATAGCAGATGGGACAGAAGAGAGTGATATTGATCTAGCATATGATGGCAACATGTTGATTTTTGTTAGATTTTGACACCAATACTTGAAGCCGTAGAACTAACCTTGATCCTTTAAATCACTTGTAAAATGCAATGTGTCTGTGTGACTATATGTATGTGCGTGCTTCCATGAGCATGTTTGTTTCCTTGTCCATCTGCTGGTGCGCCAGCAAATGTCCTTATTTTATTACAGGTTAACAGACTTCATGTTATTTCCGTAGTGATAGATCTTGTTTCAAGTTTCATAAGGGCACCTTGTTGACTCACGTAATAACTTTTTCAGATTCAGTTTTGCACATATAAGGAGAAAGAAAATGTTCTGACTGATTTTTTGGTGCTCTATTCCTCCATTCGTTTTATTCCAGGAAGTTCAATCTCTCAAATTTTAAGCAGTCGGAGCCTAATGTATTATTGTTTTTCTGTTTTAATTTTCCAAATCCTACTTGGCCTTTCAGAAGGTGAAAAAAAAAAAGAGTGAAAGAGAAATGAAAGGAAAAAAATAAAAGAGAAATTAAGCCATGTGTTTGTTTTCAGGAAGAATATAAGATCTTCTGCCTCTATCCTTAAACCACTCATTGGAGCTGTCCTTGATATTTTTCTCCAGATTTTCTTCTTATACTATAGTTTCATCATAGGGATTAGCAATTGTTGGTTTTAGTTTTTCTTGTGCTCGCCTCACTCTCTCTCTCTCACACGCACATCCTTCACTCTTTTTAATAAAAATCTCATTACCATTTCATATGATCTTTACAACATGGATATTGCCTTGAGCTTCCTCAACTGTGCAGGTATCTCCAGTGGTTGATTGAAGATCAAGACTAATGACACTCGGTTCCATACGTTAAATGCCCTCTCACTTGCTAAGTCAGCACTTGAAGCCTCTGAAGCAGAAAGTGGCTCGCAAAACCCAAATGCTGGATGGCCAGAGATGAAAATTTCTGATGATGGAAGCAATTCAATCTTTCAAAGTCCTGTACGAGAAAGATTGCAAATTTTTTGCAGTCTTCAGACTTGTATGATCCCGAAGAGGTCCTCGACTTGATTGAAGGATCAGAGTTATGGTTGGAAAAGGTTTTTTGGAATTCCTTTCTTTGTCTTGACCTCTTCTATTCTGCCCATTTGACTATAGCTACATATGTTGCTCTTGTATGTGACTATGGGGGCCCTTGTTTGCAGCATGGATGGTATTGATGCTTCTTGAGTGTCAATATGATCATTCTTGCATTCTGCTTTCTGCTGAATCAATGTATGCTTTTTATTTTACATGCTATTTTATACCGAAAATTAGGGTAAGAGACATTGGTCCTCCAAATTTTGACGCTGTCAGCTTCTGTTTACTAGATTACAAACAGTAGTTATCTATCTATAAAGGATTGTTAACAGTATTAACTAATCACCATGGATGCTAGGGGATCAAAAAGCATGTAAATTGATCTAATGTTCTATTCATACTGTGGAATATAGCTGAAAAGTGAATTTTTTGATATTTACAAAGTGATATACAATGGCGTTTTAGGAACCTGGAGGATAGTGAAGCTGCAGAGCAATATTGTGCAGAGATTGGCAGACCAGATTCCTATATGCAGTTAGTTTCTATCCTTTATTTCTTTCGATTTTCTATCTCTTCTTTTTGTTTCTATTTTCTCTCCTGATGATGCATGCGATGTTTCTTTGACATACTTTTGGCCTCGGACTTCGGATCGCCTCAGGTTACTAGATATGTTTTTGGATCCACAAGATGGTAAAGAGCCTATGTTTAAGGCTGCCGTTTGCCTTCTCCACAATCATGGAGAATCACTTGATCCTTTGGAAGTTTTAGAGGTATGAGGCTCACCCATTTTCTCCTTCTCTCATCTTCCTCTTCCAGTGAGATTTAGTTTCCATCTGGAAAAGCCTTCAAGGTTTTTAAAATGATTAGTGGTTATTTTGATAGTTGGTAGACTTTTATGGTCTGTCTGATTCTGCAAGCAGATCTTTCTTTCCATGTTAATCTAACTTAGGATCCTAATTTTTTTAATGTTTTGCATATGTTTCGGTATAGTGTCTAAGAAATTTATTATAGAAGATTTTGCTATATATATGGAAAGTTATGCTATATTTGGCATCTATCAAAAAGAAGGTAAGCTATATTTGTCTTGATCTAGTGGGATGGACAGAGACAATACATGTTTCCTTCCTTTCAAACCATTTTTTTCTTTGGTTTTTATGGATGTCATGTACGGAAGATGGTGAGAGTGATTCCTGTTGTGTTGGCAAAATCAAGTACAAATGATTCTAGCAATTCATTGTACTTACCAAGAAGATGATGTATGTACAATGCGTATTGCATAAATTTCAGAACGTTTCCTCCTCTGTAAAGGGATAAATAAACATATCTGAGTATCTGAGGATTTTATTCTGCCTACACCAACAATTTATCCTGGTTGGACAGGAACAAGAGAATAGATTGTTTATTGTCATACTGCTTCCGTTTTCACCAGATATGTTTAACCAGAAATCTGAGATATTCTTTTGCAGAAATTGTCCCCTGACATGCCCCTCCAGCTTGCATCAGATACAATACTGAGAATGTTGAGGGCTCGCCTTCATCATCATCGTCAAGGACAAGTAAGATTTTTACAATTTGTGGAAACTTTTAGCAATGTATTCTTTTCTTTTTTGGTGTGCTTTTGCAATCAATTCTTCAAACATTAATTTTCAGTTTTATTTGCCTCTTAATTCTAATTTCTTTATCAGGTTATCTATCTTTATTGTTATTTAGTTCCAATTTAAGGACTTAAGCTAGTTTTTCAGGTGTATAGCATGAATCATGAAATTTTACTGCAGCATGTTTTCTTTAGTATCATTGTCATGTTAATTTATGTCTTACTGATCATTATGCAAGACAACCCCATTTCTACCTCCAAACCAGTGGTTTTAATATCACTGAAATGAGCTTATTAATATCACCAAACTGATACTTCTCTTGATATTTAGAGGTGGTAATTGGGTGGACTGGGTTCGGCTCGGCTCGGCAACTTCGGGTTTAGGTCATTTTGGGTTTGACTTGTTTTTTATTGGCCCGTCAGGTCGTCTTGATTTTTTTCTTCATTCCTTTTTTGTTTGTTTGAATATTGTTAGGATCACGAAACAAGTTAGAAGTTGCAACTTCTTTTCAATTGTTAAGTTGTATGAGTAATTAGTTTTTTATAACTAAATATGACACCTAAATCACAAAAGTGTAAAAGTATAAAACTTCGAATTAAAGGAGAAATGCAAAAATACACCTCGTCAGTATTTAGTACTAATCACTCTAAAATTCTCATTGTTCAACTTAAATTATATCACTTAAACTTCAGGGTACGTAATCACTTAAACTTCAGGGTACATAATCTGCACTATTCCTTTCAAATTAAAGTGCAATATGCAAGTTGCATATATGGAGAAGTCAACATGAATTGGTAAATTATAATTTTTTTTAAGTAAATAAATTGTATTAAAAAAAACGAACCAAGGGGGTGCAACCTATATGTACAAGGCTATCTATATGAGAGAAACTTCACAAAATCTACTAAATGTAAGCCATTTACAAAAGTATGCCCTTTGACCCAAAAATTAAGGGTGTTGAACCACCTTTCCTTAATTACAAAAGTAGGTCTCTCAATACCATCAAAAGTTATATAGTTCCTCTCATTCCAAACTAACCAAAAGATCGAAAGGGGAATCATAGAGTAAGCCTTCTTGAACCTCTTAGAGACCCTAAAACCACTCTAAGCCCACAATTCATCTCTCACGAAGCCGGCAACAGCCCAAGAAACATCCGCAACCTTAGAAGTTGTTTCCCACAAAACTTTCGCCAAAGAGCTCTCCAACAAAAGATGAAATATGGACTTTCTACAACCTTTGCAAATAAAGCACCGATTCACTAAAATCCTCCTTATTTTTTGTAGGTTGTCTAAAGTGAGAATCATCTCCCACGAAGCTTCCCAAGAAAAAAAGCTCACTTTCAATGGAGCTCCCAAACGCCAAATAACCTTCCACGGAAAGTTGGGTGACCCATCCAAAAGCGTCTCGTCCAAAAAAATCTTTGTAAAAAGCTTTCACCTCAAAACCTTTTCTCGGGCTATCCCTCCAAATAAACTAATCCTCCTTAGATAAATCAAAATTAAAGCTATATAAGGTTTCCAAAAAGTTTTGCACTCTCTCAAACTCATAGTCATGAACATTACGAACAAGAGGCACATCCCACATTACGCTACCATTAGGCATAGAGATGCAAGAAGAAATAAGAGTTTCTTTGTCCCTCACAATAGCAAAGATCTCTGGAAAGCGGTCTTTAAGAGGCGTATTCTTAAACTACGAGTCGAGCCAAAGGTGAGTTCTCCTTCCATCACCCACCGAAATAGAAAGACTAGGGCAAAAAGCCTCCCAACCATTCCGAATCCATTTTCAAACTCCAACACCGTAAGCTCCCCTCCCTTTTCCAGACATCCAGCCACAAGGCTCTAAACCGAATTTAGCCACCACTACTTTCCTCCAAAAGTGGTTCCTCTCCACAATGAATCTCCACAACCATTTCCCAAGAAGAGCTTATTGAATAAAATGAGGGATTTAATACCAAGTCCTCTTTTTTCCAAAGGTTGCTTAACTACACTCCATCTCACCAAGTGGTATTTGAAATCCTCCCCGGAGTTGCCCTAAAGGAATCTTTTTTGAATATCCTCTAAAATCTTCGCCACCACACTCTAGATAGGAAAAAGAGACAAAGTAGATAAAGAAGCTAGAGAGAGTACTTTTAATAAGAGTGAGTCTTCCTCCTTTAGAGAGGAGGTGATTTTTCCATCCGGCCAAATTATTTTCAAACCTCTCACAATGGGGTTCCACTCACTAAGATCTTTAAATTTTGCTTCAAGCAGGACACCAAGATAGGTAAAAAGAAGCGAGCCCACTTTGCCCCCCAACAAGCTAGCAAGAAACCCACCATTAATGTTGTCACCAAGAGGGATCAAGTCATTTTTGCTAAGGTTGACCTTGAGCCCTGAAATGGCCTCAAAACACAAAAGAACCCAACGAAGGTGTAAGATTTGAGAAGCTTCCACACCACAAAAATGATAGTATCATCGACAAAGAGAAGATGAGGCACGCTCACACTCTTTCCTTTTCCACCTACTTTAAAGTCACCTAAAATCCACCCATCAATTACCTTCACCAACGTCTTGCTCAACGCCTCCGTCACCAAGGTAAAAAGAAAAGGAGATAAAGGAGATAAAGGATCACCTTGCCTCAAACCCCTTGAAGCTTTGAAGTGACCGAAAGAACTTCCATTGACAAGGATTGAAAAGGAAGTTGAAGAGATACATTTGAAGATCCATTTGCACCACTTTTCCCCAAAACTCATCCTTTTCAAGTTGTAGATCACAAAACTCCAACAAACATGATCAAAGGCTTTCTCCATATCAAGCTTGCAAATCACCCCTCCCTCTCCTTGCTTTAAGTGGGTGTCCACAACTTCGTTAGCAACCAAAGTGGCATCCAAAATTTGTTTATCCTTCACAAAAGCATTTTGGAAAGGACTCACCACATTAGAGACGACTTTTTTCAATGTACAAGTGAGGACATTCGAAAGAAGTTTATAAATACAACCCACAAAGCTAATAAGCCGAAAATCTTTGACATTGGAAGCTCCCACTTTCTTCGGAATGAGGACAAGAAAAGTAGAGTTAAGACTATCTACAAACTTTCCCGACAAATGGAACTCCTCAAAGAGTCTAAGAATATCACCTTTAATGACCTCCTAATTGTGCTTAATGAACGCCATTGAAAAACCGTCATGACCCGGAGCCTTATCCCCTTTACACTCCCGAAGAGCACAACGAATTTCCTTCTTATCAAAGGGACGCTCTAACCAAGTAGCCTCTCGTTAATCCGGGCGAACTTTAAACCATCCAAATTCAGCTTATTATCACAAATCTCCTTGTAGAGAGACCTATAGAACATACATAAAGCTTCCTTCATACTCTTTTCTTTCTTATAAACCGTCCCCTCAACCTCAATAGAGACAATAAAGTTGTGTCCTATTATCATTTGTTATTATGTGAAAATATTTTGTGTTTCTATCTCTCTCCCTCAGCCAAATTTCTCTATATTTCTGTCTCCAAGAGATTTCTTCCAAAGCAGTGAAACTAGACAAAACCCTCATAACCCCTTCTCTTCTCTCTCTTTCCTCCCCCGAAAGCCCCAAAGAAACCTTTTTCTCATCCAGCTCACTCACCCCCCCCCCCCTATTAGGGCATTAATATTGGAGTTTACATTCCCGAACGACTCCTTGTGGACTCTTTAACTCTCCTTTAAGCTGTTTCAATTTCGAATCCACCACGAAACTAGTAAATCCTCGAATATTTTGTAAGATCCTGAAAGCCATCCACTTTAAGCCACATATTCTCGAAACGAAAGGGAGTAGGACCCCATTGCAAACCCCCCACTTCAAGAACCATTGGATGATGATCGGAAGTAGGCTGTGGCAGCAGCTTCTAAATCACACTAGGGAAAAGGGCTTCCCAGTTACCAGTTACAAGGAACCGATCAATCCTAGAGAAAGAAGGAACTTCTCTGAAGCTCGACTAAGTAAAAGACTTGACAGAAAGAGGTAATTCAATGAGATAATTTCTCTAACAAAAGCCAAGAAACTTCTCATAGAGCTATATTCATGTAAATAACCAGTTCTCTCTTGAGGATAAAGAACAGCATTAAAATCCCCTCCCACCACCCAAAGAAGATTCCATCGGGTTCTAATCTCTGCAAGCTCCCCCTAAAAAAGGCTCCTCTTATTGGAAGCTAACACCGATCAAAGATAAATTCCTAAACACACAAGAAACCGAGAAAAGCCCCACATGAAAATCAATCAAATCCAACACTTTATTCCACATCACCACAATACCTCCCGAGACCCCAATGGCTGGCCAAGCTTTCCACCCACACGACCTAATAACCAAGAAACTGCGAATCACCATATCATCAATCGAGTCCATTTTAGTCTCCTGAAGACAAACCGCATCCCCTTTCCAATCTCTAAGAAAGTGTTTTACCATAGCCCTTTTCCTCAAGTCATTTAACCCCCCCCCCCCCCCCCCCGGCATTCCAATAAATTATTTATGTCTTCATTGATCAACAAGTAAACCCCTCACCTCCTCTGCCCCTATGGCCCTATTAGTACCATCCTTCTCATAGTTCACATTGAACTCCAATCTCTTAAGTTCCCTTTTGACCTCACCCTTCTGCTTTTTACTCCCAAAGATATTTCTACTTCTAGCTTTACTTTCCTCCCGTCTAATCTTCTCAATTTCCTTAAACAATTTTGAAGAAAGAATAAAGTTGAGAATAAAATGATTCTCTATATTCTGATTAAAGATCATGTACATCGTGCATATATAAATAGGTGAATACAAAGCATAAGAAAAGGAAACAACTGAACTACTTTTCTATTTTAATGCATTGACTAAATCTTAATGAATATACTACTGACTTTACAATAACCAAATCCCCTAAATCTCGCTAACATAATCTCGGT
This sequence comes from Bretschneidera sinensis, assembly GCA_023935145.1. Taxonomy (NCBI): domain Eukaryota; kingdom Viridiplantae; phylum Streptophyta; class Magnoliopsida; order Brassicales; family Akaniaceae; genus Bretschneidera; species Bretschneidera sinensis. The sequence continues at coordinate 80,435,305 of CM043700.1, read as the reverse complement.
TTCCAACAGTCCCCCTCAAGTTGGCTTGAAAAAATATTTTCCATAGTCAGCTTGCAAATTAAGTAGTTGAACTGTCCCTTGTACAATCCTTTTGTAAGAACATCTGCAATTTGCTCAGTAGTAGGTATATAGGTCATGCTGATCACTCCTTTTCCAATCTTCTCTTTGATGAAATGCTCGTCAACTTCCACGTGTTTAGTTCTGTCGTGAAGAACAGGGTTGTGTGCAATTTCAATTGTTGCCTTGTTGTCACAATACACGTTCATTGGTAAAGAGCTTTGAATTCTTAGGTCTTCTAGTAACCTCTTGATCCACAAGATTTCACAAATTCCATGAGCCACAGATCTGAATTTAGCTTCAGCGCTACTTCTCGCCACTACACTTTGTTTTTTGCTTCGTCAAGTAACCAAGTTCTCTCCAACGAATGTGCAGTAGCGAGAGGTAGATTTTCTATTAGTGATGTAGCCAGCCCAATCTGCATCGGTGTAGACTTCGACCCGAAGATGTCCCTGTTTTTTGAATAGCAGCCCTTTTTCCAGGAGTTCCTTTTAAATACCTTAGGATTCTATATGCTGCCTCAAAATGTTCTTGTCCTGTTGAATGCATGAATTGGCTCACTTTACTTACTACAAACGCTATATCAGGGCGTGTGTGGGACAAGTAAATCAATCTTCCAACCAATCTTTAAAACTGCTCTATATCCAACACGTCCTCGGGTTTAGTAGGTTGAAGTTTCTGATTGGGTTCGGTTGGAGTTTCAGCCGCTCTACATCCAAGTAAACCTGTCTCACTAAGCAAATCAAGTGTAAATTTGCAATGAGTGACGAATATACCATCCTTGGACCTTGCAAACTCCATACCGAGGAAGTACTTTAGAGTTCCTAGGTCTTTTATCTCTAAATCTTTGGCAAGTCCCTTCTTCATTCTTTCCAACTCGCCAATATCATCTCCTGTCAAGATAATATCATCCACGTAAACAATTAAGATAGCCACTTTACCTTCTCTTGAGTGTTTATAAAACATAGTGTGGTCTGGTTGACTTTGGCAGTAACCATGATCCTTAACAACTTTTTCAAAGCGTTCAAACAACGCCCTTGGAGATTGCTTAAGACCATATAGGGACTTCTTCAATTTGCACACTCTATCTTCACCAAACTTCTTCTCAAAACCTGGAGGTAGGTTCATATATACTTATTCCTCGAGATCTCCATTCAAGAAAACATTTTTTACATCCAATTGCTGTAGGGGCCAGTTATAGTTGATAGCTAAGGACATAAGCACTCGAATTGAGTTCATCTTAGCGAATGGAACAAACGTTTCTTGGTAGTCAATTCCAAGGGTTTGTGCAAACCCCTTTGCCACAAGTCTTGCCTTATTTCTTTCTACACTCCCATCGGCTTTGCATTTAACAGTAAACACCCATTTGCAACCTACGGTCTTCTTTCCCTCCGGTAGTCTCACCAATTCCCAAATTCCGTTCTTTTCCAGAGCATTCATCTCTTCCATAAGTGCTAGCTTCCAGTTCGGGTTATCCAGTGCCTCCTTAATAGTTCTCGGAACAAACAGGTTAGACATATTGGAAATAAAGCTCTATAATTTTTGGAAAGTCTATCATAAGATAGATATTTTGCAATGGGATGTTGGGTACACTTTCAGACTCCTTTTCTAATGGCTATAGGGAGATAAGGATCAATGGGAACATCAACTGAAGGAAGTGAAGATGAAGAAAGAATTGGATTAGGAATAGAATTACCTGAATTACTTGAACCCTCTTCTAGGGATTCTAATTGACTTTGTGGTAGAACAGTTGGCAAGTCTTTACTTTTGTGTTTTTTCCGAGTATAAACCAAGTACTCAGGTTTGGGAACATTTTGTTCCTTCTGTAGCATTTCTCCCCCTGCTTGTGAGTCATCAGGTGTTGGCGATCCTAGGTTAGAATCTCCTTCATTCTCCATATGTTGAACATTCTGTTTTTGATTTTGTTCAACGTCTAAAGAGGAAGATGAGATAATAAGATTTGGTAAGGGATCCAAATTTGTTTCCCAAAAATTAAAGTTTTCTTCATTCTCTATCTCTCCCCGAAGACAATTTTTGGAAAAATAGGATTGATTTTCCACAAATGAGACATCCATACTCACAAAAACTTTTTTTGTTTGAGGATTGTAACACTTATATCCCTTTTTGTTTGAAGCATATCTAATGAAAACACATTTTTCAGCCCTAGGATCCAATTTAGATCTAAAGATACTGGGTATATGAACATAAGCAATATAGCCAAATATTTTTAATGGAAAATCTGAAGTAATCCTACAATCAGGAAAGGTTTTTTTGAAGTAATCTAGAGGTGTGACATATTGCAGAACACGGGTATGCATGCGATTTATTAAGTATGAGGCAGTTAAGATAGCATCTCCCCATAAGTATTTTGGAACATGCATTGAAAACATTATCGCACGAGCTACCTCAAGTAAATGTTTGTTTTTCTTTCAGCAATATCATTTTGTTAAGGAGTGTCACGACAGGTGGATTGATGCAAAATGCCTTTTTCTTGAAAATATTTTCCTAAATATTCATTAAAATACTCTTTCCCATTATCCGAATGAAACACAAATTTTTAATTCAAATGGTTTTCAACCATTTTGTGAAAAACTTGAAACACATTTAACTTCAGATTTATCATTTATCAAATACACCCAACAAATACGAGTATGATCGTCTATAAAAGTAACAAACCATTTTTTTCCTGTCATAGTAGTGATCTGAGAGGGACCCCACACATCACTATGAATAAAATACAATGGTTTAGAGGGATGATATGGTTTTGTCAAATAAGTAGCTTTTCGGCTTTTTGATAGAAAACAACTCTCACAATGAAAGGAATAACAATCCAAAGTTTTGAACAAATCAGGAAATAAATGTTTTAAATATGGAAAGCTAGGATGTCCTAGTCTAAGATGCCAAAGCATTATTTTGTCACGAGCAGAAATTGAACTAGCACTATCACTATAGCCTTGAGTATTTTTATTTTCGGAAAAATATTCATCAAAGTAGTAAAGACTGTTGACCATTCCAGCACTGCCAATCATCCTCCCCGAGTTTCAGTCTTGAAATTCACAGTGAGAATCAAAGAAAATAACACGACAATTATAGTCCTTAGAGTTTTTACCAACAGATAGCAAATTACAGGCTAATTTTGGAACATGAAGAACAAATTCAAGTGTTATATTTTTTGAGAGTTTAATTTGACATTTTCCTTCAATAGGTGTAAAGCTGCCATCAGCAATCCTAACTTTTTCTGTTTTAGATAAACATGAATATTTATGGAATAAATCGGGAAGAGAAGTCATGTGGTCAAATGCCCCTGAATCAATGATCCATGGGGCAGATTTTTGCCTACAAGATAGAGCACTAGAATTGCTACTTGTTTGTGTAAGAGCACTACTAGGAGTACCGGATACTGAATTGGACTTTAGCGAAGATGATCCATCTGCTCCTTAGAGAAAGGACTTGTCTCGACTTCATTTGCATAGGAGGTTCCTTGGGTTGGCTTGTTGCTCTTCCAGTTTGTCGGTTTCCCATGAATCTTCCAACAATTGTCTCGGGTATGACGTGGCTTATTGCAAAAATCACACCATATCCTAGGCCTTTCATTCTGCCTTCGCTGATTGAAAACTTTGTTTGCAATTTGAATCGGATGCAATTAGGGCTGAATTCTCCATTGGGGCAGCAATCCCTTTTTTTCCAATCATCACGTTCCTGCAACTTTCTTCCCTTCTAACCTCATAAAAGACCTCACTGATAGATGGCAATGGTTGATGACCGATGATTCTCCCCTTGACTTCGTCAAATTCTATATTCAAACCCGCCAGGAACTTGTAAATTCGATGGTCTTCAACCAGCTTCCTGTTGTGATTGCAGTCCTCCGATGACTTCCACTCGTAATCGTTGAATAAGTCTAGATCTTGCCACAGCCTCTTCAGGGAATTGAAGTATTTGGTGATACTATCCTCTCCTTGACGGATTTCACCGAGTTTTATTGTCAATTCGTACATTTGGGACTGATTTCCCAAATCCGAATACATTTGACTAACATTTTCCCAGAGTTCCTTGGCTATTGAATATCATAACTAATTGGAGCTGATTTCTTCTTCCATGGAATTGACCAACCAAGTCATTACCATAGAGTTTTCAGCATCCCATGTCATATAGGATGGATCTTCCTTCGTCGGTTCTTGCTTGTCTCCAGTCAGGTACCCAATTTTCCCATGGCCCCGAGTGTACATTCGGATGGATTGAGACCATCGTAGAAAATTATCACCATTCAACTTGATGTTGGTAATTTGGACATAATGAGAATCAGGATTAGGGTTGGGAGGAAGGGTTTTTGGAATTTTCTTGGGGGTTTCGGATGTGACTTCGGAGGATATTGTGAATGGTGGCTAAAGGTGCTAGGGTTTTTTTTTTTTTTTCTTTTTTTAGAGAATAAGTCCCTGCTTGGATACCATGAAGAAAGAATAAAGTTGAGAATAAAATGATTCTCTATATTCTGATTAAAGATCATGTACATTGTGCACTTATAAATAGGTGAATACAAAGCATAAGAAAAGGAAACAACCTAACTACTTTTCTATTTTAGTGCATTGACTAAATCTTAATGAATATACTACAGACTTTACAATAACCAAGTCCCCTAAATCTCGCTAACATAATCTCGGTTTCCAACAAATTTGATAGCTTGCTCCTCTACTCCAACAATGGAAACCCCTACCAACTTGTGTAATTTCTTAACCCAATTCAAAACCCAATCAGAGGCCAACATATTTGCATTTTCAGCATCTAAGTCCTCATTAACCAGCCATTGATTGATAATCAGCACTCACAACAAGAGCCAAATTGTCCTCAAGAACCCTTGATCCATCACTGCCTTCTGCCCCTTCAGAAAACACTTCTCATATCAGACTCAGTCCCAAAGACTCGCCAATGGGAGCCCCAAAATCTCCCTCAACATCAGCACTGATTCACATGCCCCAACTCCATAGAAGTAGCAACCTCCTGGACAGAAAACTTGCCATCACCCACCTCATCAGCCTCCAAAATATCCATGAAACCCACTGGGAGATCTCTCATCCGCCGCCGTCACAGATCCTTCTGACCCAGACAGGATAACAGAAGAAAACCCACCCAGTTCTTCCAGACATGTCCAGAAAATTATGGTTCACAACAAGGGAGGAGTCAAACTTTAGGGAATCATCGCGGAAAAACCAAACCCACAGATAGGGTCGGTCGGACACTGCGACAGCAACCTAGGATCCATTCCCAAGAAAATCAGCCCGAAACCCGATGAATTAGAGTGGGATTGACCCCAAAAAAAGGAAAAGGAAGTTGTTGGCATCAACTCTGGCCGGAACACTCCGGGGTCTGCCGGACCAGCGTCACCGGTCAAGGTCGCGTCTCCTGGCACTGTCGCCGCTGTCTGTCCAGAACTGGTCGCGATCCACTTCACTTTGGATATGGGCCTGGCCTTTTTGCCAAATTTGCCGAGCCCATCAGCCCCTCTTAAGAGGCCCGTCCTAGGCCCATTCCTGAGAATTTTGAGAAATCCCACTGGTTTTTTTGACTCAAACCCAGGACCAACACTGCCTTTCCCTTTTCAGCGTCCAAGGAGTTTGAATTCAAATTCAAACTCTTATCCAGCTGTACTCCACTAATTCTCTCAACCCTATCTGCCACCTCAGCCAAAGGGCGCGTGAACCCAGACGCTGTCTTCTTCCTCACACCCTCATCTTTCTCTCCATCCATGGCAGCACTGCATCTCTGAAGCTGCCAAGCTGTGAGTCCGACTGGAAAAGACCATTAAGGGAATGGCCACAATGGGGACGGTTCCCCTTCAAAGAAAGGCCGCCCACTTCAGCAAAGGAGAAGGGGAAATCTGGCAGTGAGCATTGTTAACAGAAGTTGACAGCGACAATGAAATCTTTTCCGGCAAAATAAGGGCACCAGATCTTTACAGACCCTATAAACTCGCCACCAACCTCCAGCAGCAACGCCTTCCGGGAAAATCACCATCTGAGACCCATTCTGTCTAATCTCAGTGATAGAGGAATCTTTCATTCCTATTTCTGTGCAGCCCCAAAACCAAAGATTTACCCATTCTTCTAAGCCTGCGATTCCAAAAACACTCCCCCTTTTCAACACCATCTATTTGCTACCACATAGAGTCTTGGTCGTTACGCTGTTGTACTGCCCATAATTAAACATCATCATTATGACTTTTTCCAGATTGTGCACAATCTATCCTGTGCTTTAGACATTGATGCAAGCCTAGCGAGATTGGAGGAAAGATCACGACATGTGCAAATCAATGATGAGAGCTTCTGTGATTCTTGTCATGCTTGTCTTGGGACTAAACTATTTGCGATGTACCAAGATGATACCGTTGTTTGTTACAAGGTTGGTTAGCACTTACATTTATTACTTTCCTGCATAATTTGCATTAAAGTTGGATAACTTTTTCTGACATTTCTTAATAGGAGTGCTGATGAGGCAGAGGGAAGGAGATGTATTTTTGGAATCTTTTATTTATTACTTGAATCCTATCGTAGTGTGGAACAAATGAACTCCATAAATTTTATGGAATTCATTTGCAAATTTTTTTTTATTTGAAGTGATACTATATACAAATAGTACAATGATTGATTTGATTACAATATAATTCCGTACTATTCCATTACCTATATAGAAGCCCACATTCTACCACAACACACTTAAAGTTTGAGAAATTACCAATATATAAATCGGACAAAAAACTCACACATCGTGAAAATCGAACTTGTGACCTTTTAGGCAAAGGGTCTCAACCTTGACAACTAGGCCAAGACATCATCGGCCATTTGAATTTTCTTGTTTTGTCGCGTTTTGAAAGACAATAAAACATGGGATTTATGTCCAAATGAATTCAATGTGGAATTGAGTTAAGCTTATTGCAAATCTTGTCCAAATTTTTAGAATTTGAAGTGAATTCTACACAATGGAAGAGTAGAATGGTATTTGACATGAATGCCTTTTCATTGTTAAAGAAACATTTAAGATTGCTATGAGTATTAGGGGTATTTAGAAAGAAAAAAAAGGGACAATGAATTCAATATAAGTGCAGTCTTAGACTCTTAGGCTATGTTTAGTAGGGGAGATAAGAGAGAGCAAAGAAAAATAGTTTTCTACTGTTTTGTCGGAGAGAAAGTTAAGGGGAAACAAGAGAGGATTGAGGTCTTCTTCCCAGAGATAAATTCCAATGGGACCAAATGATTAGAGAGATGAAATTGGGAAAGAAAAGTGATGCGATTGTCATTTGCCAATTTAGTGACGTTTAATCCGTCATAACATTATAAAATAGGTATAATGGCAAAATGATATTATATGCACTTCTTTTCCTCCCCTTATTCCACTTTACGAAATAAGAGAATGAGACATCCATTATCTTCTTTTCAGATTTCCTTTCTCAAGGAAAATATCAAACTTCTGACTTTTCTGTCCCCTTATTTTCTATTCTCTCCATTTTCTTTCTTCTCATTTTTCTCTAGTACTAAACAAACCCTTTACGAATAAAGAAAAGTGAATTAAACTAGTTTACTGGAATTTTTGTGGCAAGAATTTTCTTTACAATGCAACTTACAAATTTTCAAGTTGTATTATGCAAAATTTTCCTAGTGTATTCTGATTTAATGCTGATTGGGGTAGGTACTTGTTTTAGTTTCTCATAGTAACATTTAAAGTCTGATTTTTTAATAGCTACATTAACATTCTTCTTCCTTGCAGTGTTTCCATCGTCAGGGTGAGTCCAAGTCTGTTACAGGTCAGGACTTCAAACGAGATGTCTTGTTCAAACCGGGTTGGCTTGTAAGCTGATAAATGAGAGAAACATTAAGAGTGCTGCAAGTTAAAAGAGCAGCTTGTGTCTTCATGCACTTGGCTTTACAATTTACGTTTCAGCTACAGTCAGGGACGAAAGAATTTCATGATCAGCCCTTCGGCAAATATGTATTATGTGTTTTGAAATTTTCATGTCAACAATGTGAAATTTGGAACTAGTTAATGCTTGTTTCATAGCCATGTGCCTTTGTACATTATCAGCAAACACAAAGATGAACTTATAGTCAGCCATTTTGATGGTTGACACGATACAAAGATGTCTTTTGAAATGTTAATAAATAAGTATTTTGCTTTACAGGATTATTTGACCTTAATTGGATTCTACAATATATATCGTTCAGCTCGGTGTGCTGATATCATTTTCTTTTCATGAATAGTTAGTTGGTATCGCCAATATTTTGCATTTTCACTTTTCATGAATAATTAGGTGATGTCTCTTTGGGATACCTTCCTACATCTACTGCTTTGCTCTCCAAGCTGATTCCTATTTTGCCAATTAACATTTCAGGGATGTGATTAAAAAGGAAGATTATGTTTACAACTTGAAGGGTGTACCAAAACCTGTGACTTACCTCATGTGAGCTATATTAGTGAGAAAAACAGTTCGGCAAGTTACTCAGAAAAACTGTTTGTCCTATGTGGGCTTTCTTAGCCTTTTATTGTTAAGTATAGTTGTGGTTATTATGATTGTTCTATCTGTTCAACCAATAACTAGAAGTTTTACTAGTTGAATGCCCTATCGCACGGGTTTTTTTAAGCTCTGTTCGAACCAATTGTGAGAAAAGAAAAAGGTTTGAACAAATTGGACTCCTCGGCAAAGTTAAACTCTTAAATCTCCACTTTGCAATAGCTAATGAACCATAAATAAAAGAAAACTATACCCACGAGCCAACGTAAAACAAAAAATAAGAGTTTATTGAGAAGCAGTTTATATCATGCCTATAATATTGATGTATGCTACAAAGGTTTACTCCAAATAATATTGGTGCATGCTTTACGAGGTAAGATCAGTGCATTGATTAGCCAACATATTCCTCAAGTACAACCAGTTTTTGAAGCTTCTGCATAAAAGGGAAAATAGCATTAGTAACAAACCCATGCAAGGTACATACGGGCATTGAACAATTAAACCCCTTTATATTTGATCATGTTTTCATTGAACTATGATAGAAGGGTTGAGAACAACCCTTTTACATTTGATCAAATGAAAACCTCTGGCTATAATAGACGAGAGACAAGTTTGGAGGAAAGGGAATTGGATTCTACAATGGTTGATTCATTGGGAAGGTCTACCCCTGGAAAAAGCTAATTGGGAAACTGCTTCAGACTTTCAGAAAATCTTTCCACAATTCCACCTTGAGGACAAGGGGTCTTTCAATGGAGAAAGTGTTGATATAGCTACAAACAAAGATATGGAGAATGATGCAGAAGGCAGTAAGGGTACCAAGACAGTAAAGAGATGAAAGGATGTTGAAGCAGCTGTACTAAAGCCTAGAAGGTCATTGAGGCTCCAAAGATTACAACCACAACAATTCGATAGCACAAAGGAAAGAGTTAAGAAGAAGACAAGTTAGTTAGAGTTAGTTACAAGGCTGTTAATGGTTGTTATTATTAGAACAGAATTATAACTACCTTTTGTAAATATCAACTTAGCTAACTAAGTAGTACTAAACTAGTATAAATAGGATTTTGATTGAGAATACTAATTCAATCAATCAAAATTTAAGAAATTTTCTTTCTCTCTTTAGTTACATTCTTGGAGTTTAGGCTTGTCTCGAATCAAGTCATCCCTTTTTTAGTCAGGGAAAGCATCATTGGTGCTTTCATTGACTCTATCATCTTCTCCATTTTTTTCCTTTGAAGTCACTTACCATGGCTAAAGGAACAAGATCAAGAAGTAAAGAGGTCATATTAGACAGAGTTCTTAAACTCACCAAACAAATGAATGATGAGAACCAGAAACAAATGGCCAAGATTACATGTGACATGGAAGAATTGAAGATCACTATCAACAAGCTTACTTTTATACACCAGTATCTCATGACAATCAAGAAGAAGGCTATTGTCCACCCTACAATGCAACACCATTCAAGCAATTCAAACTTGATTTTTCAAGATTCAATTCTGGAGACCCTTTAGAGTAGTTGTTTAAGGTGGAACAATTCTTCTTGTATCATCAAATTCTTGAATTTGAAAGACTTACTATGGTTTCTTTCCACTTGGTCCACCATCAAGTAGGTATCAATGGATGTACTAAAGAAATCAATTAAGGGGTTGGAAAGAATTTGTTCATTCCTTATAAGAAAGATTCGGATCATCTCTCTTTGATGATCCACAAGTTTATCTCACCAAGCTAATATAATAAACATATGTTCAAGATTATCAAGATAAGTTTGAAACACTATCTTGCAAGGTTCCTAGCCTGTCTGAGCAGTTCTTAAATAGTTGTTTCATTTCAGGATTAATGCCTTCAATCAAAAGGGAAGTCTTGTTGTAGAGACCCCTCAATTTAAATGAATCCATTAGCATAGCAAGAATGGTGGAAGCAGAAGTGGCCGAGAGATACTTTCCCACAAAGAATCGGGGCCCTAAAACAACTACAAACCCTTCTCTCTTAGGCCCTAGACTAGTGCAGCAGCCTATGCCAACATTTTCAGAACCAAAAGCCATTGTCAAAAGGTTTATACCACAAGAACAACAACTAAGGGGAGAGAAAGGACTCTGCTTCAATTGTGATGATAAGTATAGTCCAAGACACATATGCAAAAAGAAAAGCACACTGCTTCTTTTTGAAAGAATGGAAACAAAAGATGACACCACACTAGAGGAGTCCAACAATTCAGAAGATTGGCTTCAAGATAATGATCCTAGCCCTACCATTAGTTTTCATGAATTGATGAGTCATATCTCTCCTCAAACACTAAGGTTACAAGGAAAGATTGGGGGCCAACCATTACAAGTACTAATTGATGGTGGCAGTACACACAATTTTATCCAAGAAGAATTGCACATTAGAGAGTACTTGTCTTGCATTGGTATGCGCATTGTAGTAGAGATATGGTTCCAAGATCATAAGTTTAGTATTGATTTCTTTATCATACCTATGCGAGGAACTGATGTTGTGTTAAGAGTACAATGGTTATAGAATTTCAGTCTTATCACCACTGGTTATTAGACTTTAACCATGGAATTTATATGGAAAGGAAAACTAGTATTGTTACAAGGCCAACAAAGATTAGATTGTTATATGGTGGGGTATAACAAGCTTAGGAAGATGATCATTACTGATTCCCTATCTTCTTGTTTTATGTTAATGTTTGTTCCTAACCCTCAACAACAAGAACAAAGGTCTTTGACTTTCAAGGATACAATTAACCTTCAAATTCAGCATATCCTACAAAGGTTTGAGGTAGTCTTTGATGAACCTATTGGCTTACCTCCAACAAGAAGAGTGATCATAAGATCCAGTTGTTACCTGGTTTTTCTCTTGTCAACGTCAAGCCTTATAGGTATCCACATTTTCAAAAGACAGAAATAGAAAAACTAGTCAAAGACATGCTATAAATAGGAGTCATTCAATACAACACCAGCCCCAATAGCTCCCCAATGTTGTTAGTAAAAAAGAAAGATGGAACTTGAAGGCTTTGTATGGATTATAGAGGGTTGAATGTAGTCCCTATCAAGGATAGTTTTTCTATCCCCACTATGGATGAACTGATTGATGAGTCACATGGAAGTTTTCTTAAAGCTGGATTTGAGAGTTGGATATCATCAAATCATAATGCATCCAGAAGGCATTAAGAAAACAACATTTAGAACTCATCATGGACATTATGAGCTCTTCACTATGCCTTTTGGGTTAACAAATGCTCCCTTTACCTTCCAAGCTGCAATAAACCAGATCTTTGAAGACTATCTAAGAAAATTTATAATAGTTGTCTTTGACGATATTTTAGTATAGAATCAGTCCATGGACGCACACTTGGAACATTAACACTTATGTTAACTTATTTACAAAAGGCTTCTATGTATGCTAAACTGTCTAAGTGTAGCTTTGGAACATCTTCAATTGATTACATTGAACATATGATATCTGTGAATGGTGTGGCACTTGATCCCTAAAAGATCAAAGCTATGGTTAAATGGCCTACCCCACTTACTGTGAAACAATTGAGAGGCTTCCTAGGCCTCACTAGCTATTACAGGAAATTTAGGGGAGGTTGTACTTCAATTTCTTCTCCATTAACTGACCTCCTCAAGAAATATAGCTTTCAATGGACTGAGTGCGCATTTGAGGCATTTTAGAACTTGAAGATTGCAATGACTACAACTCCAGTCCTAGCATTACCAGACTTCACTACGACTTTTATGCTTGAAACGGATGCCTTTGGTTATGGTATTGGATTTTTCCTTTTACAACAATACCACCCTATAGCATTCTTTAGTAAGAAGTTGTACCCTTCATTGCAATTGGGATCAGCTTACATGAGATAAATGCTTGCCATCACTACAGCTATGCAACATTGGAGACAATAATTGCTTGAGTCTGGATTTCTTATTCACACATATCAAAGAAGCCTAAGGGCTCTAATGGATTAGACAATCCAAACATCTAAGCAACAAATCTTTTTAAGGAAGTTCCTAGGCTTCAAGTTTCAAATTTTATACAAGCCAAGCAAAGACAATGTGGTTACTAATGGCTTTTTAAGAATATACATGGACAACAAGGACAAGGTATCTTATCCTGCCCTCTCACTACCTTCCTTTGAATTCTTACACTTTGAAATTAAAAAACTCTCAACTTCTTAAGTTAGTAGAGTTAGTAGTTGCCATTATAAGTAATCCTGCTCAATACCCTGAATGGGTAGTCATAAATGAATTGATCTATTGGATGGGAAAGTTATATCTCAACCCTCAATCTACAATAAAGATCAAGTTGTTACATGGATATCATTCCTCACTTGTAGGAGGGCATGTTGGCATTCAAAGAACATATGTCAGGTTATCTTACAGTTTCTATTGGAAACTCATAAGGAAAAAAGTAATGAACTTTGTCAAGTAATGCTTGGTGTGCCAACAGACTAAGCCTATGAACCATGCTCCTTTTGGTCTCTTACAACCTCTGTCGATACCTAAGCAGATTTAGGAAGATATCTTTATAGTTTTCATTACACATCTACCTCATGCCCAAAGATTCACAGTAATTTTGGTAGTAGTTGATAGACTACCAAAATTTGCTCATTTTTGGTGCCTCCCAAAACACTATACAGCTGCTAAGATAGCCAACTTGTTTGTCAACATGGTCTACAAGTTGCATGGTTTTTCTAAGACAATTGTCTCAAACAAATACTTAGTCTTCATGAGTTCATTCTTGACAGAGTTATTCAAGCTATAAGGCATTGTTCTCCACATGAGCAGTTCCTATCATCCTTAAACTGATGGCCAAATTGAAGTAGTCAACAGAACCCTAGAGTGGTACTTCAGGTGCTTTGTAAGTGATAGTCATAGCAAATGGCCAAAGTTCTTACGTTGGGTAGAATTTTATTACAACATTTCCATTCATTCTTCTATTGGAATGTCTTATTTTGAAATTGTTTTTGGTAGAAAATCTCCTAACATTTTAGCATACACCTGAGGAGAAAGTAGCCTAGCAAGCATTGATCAAGACTTGGGAGACAGAATTGAAATACTTCAAGTAGCTAACCTCCATCTCTAGAAGGCTCAAACATAAATGAAAGTTGTAGTTGATAAGCATAGAAAGGATTAGTCTTTTAAGGTTGGAGACTTGGTGCTAGTTAAGCTACAACCATATGGACAAACCTCATTAGCTACTATACAGTCCAACAAGTTGGGGAGAAAATTCTTTGGACCATTTCCTATCATCAAACAAATTGGCAAGGTTGTTTACAAACTCCAGCTGCCACAAGATGTAAAGATCCACCCTCTATTTCATGTGTCTTTACTAAATCTTTATGAAGGACCAGAGAAAGGAATTTCTCCATGTCCTTTACCTCACAGTATTGAGGAATGACACCCCATTTACAAACCTCTGGCTATAATAGACGAGAGACAAGTTTGGAGAAAAGGGAACTAGATCCTACAATGGTTGATTCAATGGGAAGGTCTACCAGTGGAAGAAGATACTTTGAAAACTGCTTCAGACATTCAAAAAAGCTTTCCATAATTCCACCTTAAGGACAGGGTGTCTTTCAATGGGGGAAGTATTGATATAGATACAAACAAAGATATAGAGAAGGAGGTAGAAGGTAGTAATGGTACTAAGACAATAAGGAGAGTGTAAACCAAGGTTCAAACCCAAGATGGGGGTGAATTGGGTTTTAAAAACTTTTTCTAATTACTTTAAAAAAATTTAAACAATTAAATGCACAAAGAACATAAACAAGTAATATGCTTGAAAGTAAGGAGTTTAAAGAAGAGAAAATGCAAACTCCTTTTATAGTGGTTCGGCAATATCGAATTCCTTCCGACCCTACGTCCACTCTCTTCAAGGAACCTTCTTAAAGTAATCCACTAAAAATTTAGTCATACAACTTCATGGGTGTTGTATAAACCTTATAACCAATATCTTCCTCACGGAAGTTAATCTCTTCCTCAGGGAAGTTACAATGAAGTGTTTAATCCTAAACACTGTAAGAGTTATTACAACTCTTTCCCCTTTACAATAAATGCTATTTGTTGTAAATTAAATGGTAGAGAGATAGTAATAAGTGCTTTTACAAATGAACAATATCTCTCTTTCAAGAACAAGCTTGAAGAATGACTTAACACTAAGTATTTCAAAGTTTTTGAGAATTAATGAGCTTTCTTGTGAATTAAATGTTTTCTTTTCTTATCTTAAATGCTCATTGAAGTGGGTTTATATAGCCTTGAATTAATATGGCCATTTGACACTGACTTGGTAGGTTTGGGGCATGCTTAAGTCATGCGTCTCAAATGATCATATTTTTTGAATTACCAGTCGACTGGGTCCTTGTACCAATCGACTGAGTTAAGTGAGAAACTTCATTTTTTAGGCTATGGGAGACTACCAGTTGACTAGGTCCTAAGAACTAGTCGAATGGGAACTTTTTGTCCCAGGTACCAGTTGATTGGATCCTTAACACCAATTGATTGGGAACCTTCTGTCCCATATCTCAGTCAATTGGTATATGGACCCAGTCAGCTAGGTTGACCTTCAACCCATTTTTCCTTTTTTAAAAACAGTTTTTGACTTAGAAACATTTTGTACTTTGGTTTTGTCAAAGTGTTTTGTAAATTTAGCCACAAATCAAGCTATATAATTGAATATAAGAGATTTATTACCTTGATGCCCATTTTAGATCTTCTGTTTTGTTTTGGTGTCTGAATTGCATTGAGTTCTTGCATCTTGTTTTTATGCTGAATGCTTTTGCCGCTTAAATAAAACTGTTAGTGCAATTAGAGTGATGATTTGTCATTATTAAAATTAAATATGGGTTAATAATCTCCCCATTTTTGATGATGACAAAACTAATGAGAGATAAACAGTTTTAAAAGCTAAGTGTTTGGTTTTTAGAAAAAAATTGGGCAGAGTTTCCTCAGTTTTTTGGATAAAACCAACCAGTTAAGCATTCAAACGCAGTTTATATATAGTTATATCAACCCAAACAATCAATGCAAGACAATATTACATTTGTCAATGTGTTCAGAGCAATGCTCCCCCTAAATATATGCTTTATTATAAGTTTACATATAGTTTATTGATTTTTCTCATTTTTCTCCCCCGTTTTGACAATAGCAGAAAAGGGGATGTAAACTCAAAAAAAAAAAATTAACACAATAAACATGAAGATAGGGCAAAAATAAACCTATGTACAAAAACTTGTCATGATTCAAAATTGGGAAGACGTCTCGATATGAATCAGAAGTTTGCACACAAATGTGATCAATTAAAGCATAGAGATGAGCAAAAAATGCTCAAACTTAGCAACCATATATCTTAAAAGGAAAGCATGTATATGAGTGAAAAGCTAAATAATTAAAAGTAAGCATTTAAATGCAAACAACCATACATCATAAACGCACATAAACTGAATATCTAGTACAAGCATATGAATGTATGTAAAAATGTTCGTGCTAAGTATCTATGGAACTACAGATGTACATATCAATAACAGAAAAAAAACTCAGCAAGTGGGGGAATCGGATCTGTCTCGAAGAAAATCCCAAAGCTTAGCCAAAGATCCTTCTGTATACTCCCGATGCAGCTCAAAATTGTCTCGAAGTGTGCGAAGGTCGCGATGCATGTGATCGATAGAAGAGCTCAAGCTCTGGAATCACGACTGCATGGACAGTTGGAAGCTCATCATAGCCTGAAGTTAGTCATCATATCTAGTCTGACCAATACCATAGCCACCATACTGTGGACTAAGCATTGGCTCATCAATGTCCATCGTAGTAGGAGGAGCTGCATCAACAAAACCTCGTCATCCTTCTCACTGCTGTCATCCTCAGCACCAATCAGTATATTCCTCAATGCCTTGTAGTACATCATACCCTCTCAGATCATGTACCCCATCTTCTTCAGAAAAGAGACATTGATGATGACCTTCGGGTCGATGTCCTGAGCCTTAGAGGTGAGTAAGGGGACTCGAAAATGCTATAGGATTAAGGTGATAAGCATCCCGTAGGGAAGGCACCCAGAGTCATTCACTTTGCCGTTTATCATGTTGGAGAGCAGTAGGGGATAGATATTGAAACAGTGTCCTGTTTTAAGACACTAGATTAATACCACATCTATCTTCAAGAGATAGCCCCGACTCTTGAGTCGTGGGTGGATGGTCCAACTCACAATGAGGTTGAACAACTTTGAATCGATGGGCATGTCACTACATTGGTGAAATGTAGTGGGCCTGAAGATGTAGTTAGGGTCACCTCTAACAATCTGGCATGCCTCTTCGTAGTCAAAGTTATCCGGTCATCCATCTAGACTCCATTAGACCCCTCTCATAGGGATCCTCAAGATATTATCCAAAAGGTCAGTGTTTACCTCAAATTCTATGCCTATCACACTAGTGTTAAATGAATGGCTTTAAAGGCAGGTAAAATATCAAAATTTTCATGATAGATAGAATCGAAGTCAGCGAATCTACCCATCATGATCTTTTTGTTACGGATTATGGAGTTATATATGCTCTTAGCGGCTGGGCTCGAGAAAGCGAGTCATCAAGTTCAAACCTCGCTTTCTTGCTTGAGGAACCCGGTAAACCCTTCCCTTTGGCATCGGATGCCAAGGTCTTTATATACTGAGGCCTTGTAGGCATGTGAGGTCCTCTAATTGTGGTTTTGATTCGGATTCTCTCGGATATTTTGAAAGGGTCTTTTTAGAGAGAGATTATAAGGAATAAGGAATTTTTAACCGTAAGGAGTTGAAAAATGGGTGATTTTAGGAATGTTTAAAGGTTTTATGAGGCTGTTATGAGAGATTTTGGACTGAAATCACTACTTTTCTAGAGAGTGAAAGCTTAAGGTTTTAAAAATGATACGAAAACTGAAAAATCTGAAGAGACTATTTATAGAATCACGATACCAATCGACTGGATCCTTCATAATTTTGAGAATTGTTGACATACCAGTCGACTGGGTCGGGACACCAGTCGACTGGGTAAATTGAAAGAGACAAACTAGTCGACTGGGTGAACAATACCAGTCGACTGGGTAGGTTACCAAAATTTCAAATTTTGGCTCCAAATAATGTCTTGTGGTACCAGTCGACTGGATGCTTTATACTAGTCGACTGGTAAAATGGGCAGTTGGATACCAGTCGACTAGGGTGAATACACCAGTCGACTTGGTCCCTTAGAAAACTTAAAATTTGAGCTCCAACTTGAGATTTCAGCAAGTAATTGTTTATCTATGCCATCTTAAGTGAGAGAAATATTAAATAAGATTTAATACGTATTCACTAGATGTCAAATATGCAAATGATGAATGTTGATGCAATCAAACATACATTTTATCATAGTCTATCAGGTCCATTAATAGTCTGATTTTGCAAAAGTTATTTTCACTCAAGGGTTTTGCAAGAATATCAGCTATTTGATCTTCTGAAGGAATGAATTCTAGTCTAATATCACCCTTTTGAGCATGGTCTCTTATGAAGTGATGCCTTATTTCTATGTGTTTGGTTCTAGAGTGCTGAATAGGGTTTTTGGTTAAGTTGATAGCACTAGTGTTATCACAATGAATTGGTATATCTTTAAAGTTCATGCCATAATCTTCTAACTGTTGTTTCATCCATAACATTTGTGCACAACAACTTCTGGCTGCTACATATTCTGCTTTGGCGGTTGATAGCGCAACTAAATTCTGCTTCTTGGAAAACCAAGAGGTTAGCATTGCACCCAAGAATTGGTATGTTCCGCTAATGCTTTTTCTATCTAGTCTACAACCCACAAAATCAGCATCTAAATATTCTACAAGCTCAAAAGTTGACTTTCTTGAATACCATAATCCTAGGTTTCGAGTCCCTTGTAGATATCTAAGGATTTTTTTTTTACTGCAATTACATGTGATTCCTTAGGATTAGCTTGAAATCTAGCACATATACATACACTAAACATTATATCAGGTCTGCTTGTAGTTAAAAAAAAGTAAAACTCCTATCATGCTTCTATAAGTTTTAGTATCTATACATTTACCTTCCTTATCTAGGTCAAGTTTTGTAGAGGTGCTCATAGGAGTGCCAACTAACTTTGAGCTTTCCATCCCAAACCTCTTTTATAGGTCCTTGGTGTAATTTGATTGATTGGTGAGGATGTCGTCTTTTAATTTTTTGATTTGTAGTCCAAGAAAGTAGGTAAGCTCTCCCATCATGCTCATTTCAAATTCACCTTGTATGCGCCAAATATAATATTATCAACATATATTTAGACTAGTAGTGTGTCATTTTTGTGAGTTTTTGTGAAAATAATTGTGTCTATTTTTCCTCTTGTAAAATCATTTTCAACCAAAAACTTACTTAGTCTTTCATACCATGCTCTTGGAGCTTTCTTCAACCTATATAGAGCTTTAGAGAGCTTATAGACATGGTTTGAAAGACTAGGATTTTCAAATCTAAGAGGTTGCTCAACATACACCTCTTTTTCTATAAAGCCATTTAAAAATGCACATTTTACATCCATTTGAAACAACTTAAACTTATTAAAGCATGCAAAGGCCAATAACATTCTAATAGCTTCTAATCTGGCTACGGGAGCATAGGTCTCATTAAAATCTATTTCTTCTTCTTGGTTATATCCCTTAGCAACTAGTCTAGCCTTGTTCCTAGTTACTATTATATTTTCATCCATCTTATTTCTAAATACCCATTTAGTTCCTATTATAGTGTGATTCTTTGGTCTAGGAACTAGATTCCATACTTTGCTTCTTTCAAATTGATTTAATTCTTCTTGCATAACATTTATCTAATCAACATATTTCTTGGCTTCTACAAAAGTCTTAGGTTTTACTTGCGATAAATAAGCTACACAATTGCAAATATTTCTAATAGAGGAACGAGTTTTTACCCCTTGTGAAGGATCACCAATCACTTGATCGATTGGATGATAATTCATATACCTCCAATCTTTGGGAAGACTATCCTCTTGTTGACTTGTAGATAATTGATCATGATTGAGAGAATCTACCTCTTGACTTGTTTGAGGTTGGCTCTCCTTCGGGTCAGCAATGGGAGTAGGTGTTTCCATTCTTGGAACAAAATTTGCATTATTATTAAAAGAAACTACTATACTACTAATTGGATTAGACTTATTAAAGGCTACATGTATGAATTCTTCAACCACTAGAGTTCTCTTGTTAAAAACTCTATAAGTTTTACTAGAGGTTGAATATCCCAAGAATATCCCCTCATCGGTCTTTGAGTCAAATTTACCCAAGTTAGTTTATTATTATTTAGGATAAAGCATTTACAACCAAAGGCACGAAAATAAGAGATATGAGGCTTTCTATCTTTCCATAATTCATACGGAGTTTTATTTAGCATAGACTTAATTAATATTCTATTTAAAACATAGCAAGAAGTGTTTATGGCTTCTGCCCAAAAATATTTTGGCAAACTATTTTCACAAAGCATTATTCTTGCAAATTCTTCTAGAACTCTATTTTTTCTCTCAACAACTCCATTTTGTTGAGGAGTTCTAGGTGCTGAAAAATTGTGATCAATTCCATTTTCGTCACAAAATTTTGAAAAGATTTGATTTTCAAATTCTTTTCCATAATCACTTCTTATACTAGAAATAAAAATTCCTTTTTCATTTTGAACCTTTTTACAAAAGTTCACAAATTCTTTGTAAGCTTCATCATTGTAAGAAATAAAAATATCAAAGGTATATCTTAAATAGTCATCAACAATAATAAGAGCATATTGATGGTTACCTAAACTTATGGTACTTATTGGACCAAACAAGTCCATATGTAGAAGTTCCAATGGTTTAGTAGTTGAGACTAAATTTTTTTTTTTAAAAGAAATTCTAGTTTGTTTTCCCATTTGACAATCATCATACACATTGTCTTTTTCAAATTTAATTTTTGGAAGTCCAATGACTAAATCCTTTCTTGAAATGATTTTAAGCAAATCCATATTCACATGGTCAAGTCTTATATATCATAGCCCTGATTTTTCACTAAATGTGGGAAAACATTTTTCATTTTCCGAATGCAAAGATTTTAAATCAACTATATAGACATTTTCGTGTCTATGGCCAACAAACTTAATCTTGTTACTCTTGATGTCTATAACTAGACAATAAGAGGTTTCAAATATGAATTTGTTGCCTTTGTCACATAGTTGACTAATACTAATCAAATTTAACTTAAGGCCTTGCATATATAATACATGATCAATGGTTAAGAAATCGTTACCAACTTTTCCATGTCCGATGATCTTTATCTTTGTGTTATCTCCTATTGTGACATGTCCGCCATCCCTTAGAGTTAGCTATTTGAACATACTTTGATCACCAATCATGTACTTTGAGCATCCACTATCATGATACCAATAGTTATATTTTTACTTGGTGTGGAGACATATCTATATTACACAAGGATACACAATTGCACTTTTAGTACCCAAAATTTCTTAGGTCCTTTGGGGTTAGTTCTAGAAAATGCAGTTCCTTTAGGGACCCATACCTTTTTAACATTATAAGGTGCTCTATATTTATAGACAAGTTGGTGATGCATAATCCTAGGATAATAGTTATTGAAATTTCTAGGATTTCTTAATCGTGCAGGTCTATAGTTCATTGAATAAGCATTCCTAGTATACATGTTTCTATGAGGCATGTTATTACTAGGAAATGTATGATAGTAGCTCCTAGGATGTGCACTTGTGGTTTGAGCATACATATTATTTTTAGAATGCAAATGATGGTTACTCCTAAGATGTGTATTTCTAGTATATGCATTCCTTGAATGATTATTCCTAGCATTTTCATTTCTTGAGTGAGCATATAGATATGCATGAGTATTTCTAGGATGCTTCATTATAGTATATGCATTAGAATTTAAATTCACATTCTTAGACCTACTAGAATATATTGAAAGAGTACTTTTGATCTTGCTAGTGGCATTGGAAGTAGAGGCTTCATTCACACATGTTGCTTTCATAAATAAAGTGTCTTTTGATTTTTACTTGCCTAATGGAGAATAACACAAACCCATATTTTCCTCCACTTAATCTTTGGCAAGATAGCACTTCATCTAACTTTTCTTTTTCAAGCATAAGTCTAGATATAGCTCTATTCAAATCCATTATTTTCTTCTTTAAATTTTCATTTTTTTAGAAAATCTTGTGAAGAATCATTAAGTATGGAAGATAATTTTTCTTTTTTTGCCTTTAAGCCTTCCATCTATTTAGACAGAGATGCGACTTCCTTTTTTAGGGTGGTATTCCTAGAATCAAATTTCTTCAATTCTTCATGCATTTCATTTATAACTTCAATTAATTCTTCACTACTACTAACAATGTTATTATTAGAAGGAGAAGAATTTGATACCTCATTTTTGTCGTCGATTGCCATTAGATATAGGTTGGCAATCTCTTCGTATCCCACCTCATTGTCTGAAGAATCTTCTTCTTTGTCATCATTCCATGTTGTTGTAATCATAGCTTTCTTTTTGAAGCTATTATATGGTTTGCTTGTTGCTGTACAATTAGCCTTGATGTGACTGAGCTTCTTGCAACCATAACACACAAGTGGTTCCCTTTTTGGAGTGGGATCCTTTGTGTAAGATTTCTTGCTCTTCTTCAAAAACCTGTGAAACCTCTTGGTGATTAGAGCCATCTTACCATCTTCTTAACTACTCTCTACCTCTTCTTTCTTTTCTTCCTCTTTGTTGCTTGTAGAGGCTTTGAGAGCAATTTACTTGTTTTCTGCTCATCATTATTGACAACGGGATTCATTTCCTCCATCTCGTATGTTAACAATGATCCGAGGAGTGTTTCGACATCTAGTTTGTCAAGATCTTTGGCCTTCGTTATAGCCATCTTCTTTGCATTCTAAGTGGATGGCAAAGACCATCAAATCTTCCTAGTTAGTTCAAATTCCATAATGTTCCTACCAAGAAGCTTTAGACTGTTAACAATGGTAGTAAAACGTGAGTGCATTTGAGAAATAGTTTCATTTGGAGACATTTTGAAAGTTTCATATTTGGAAACTAGCATATAGATTTTTGAATTTTTAACTTCTCTAGTTCCTTCATATGTAACTTGCAATTTGTCCCAAATTTCTTTAGCTGAAATATATGCAGAAATTTTATTGTATTCAGCAATATCTAGAGCACAATGTAACATGCTAGTTGTTCTACTAATGAGAGATATCATTCTACAATCATCTTCATTAAACTTTGTTTTAAGTTTAGGCATTGTATGATTGATTTCTCCAATGATTATTTCCTTTGTAGGAATTGTAGGTCCCTCTTCAATGATCCTCCATAGATTGTAATCTTGTCATTCGACAAAGATTTTCATTCTATTTTTTCAATAGTTATAGTTAGAGCCATTGAAAAATAGAGGCCTAGTATAGGAATGCCATTCAGTATAGCTATTAGATGCCATCTGATCAACTCAAGGATTTTAAGCTTGAAATTGAGTACGAAGCTCTGATACCAATTGTAAACTGAGGTTCAAATCCAAGAGGGGGTGAATTGGATTTTAAAAACTTTTTCTAATTACTTTGCAAGTTTTTAAATAGTTAAAGGCACAAAGCACATAAACAAGTAATATGCTTGAAAGAAAAGAGTTTAAGGAAGAGAAAAAGAAAACTTTGTTTATAGTGGTTCGACAATATTGGATTCCTTCCGACCCTACGTCCACTCTCTTCAAGGAACCTCCTTGAAGTAATCCACTAAAACTTTAGTTGTACAACTTCACGAGTGTTGTACAAACCTTACAACCGATCTCTTACTCGTGGAAGTTAATCTCTTCCTTATAGAAGTTACAATGAAGTGTTTAATCCTAAACACTCCAAGAGTTATTACAACTCTTTTCCCTTTACAATAAATGATATTTTTTGTATAGTAAATGGTAGAGAGATAGTAATAAGTGCTTTTACAAATGAACAATATCTCTCTTTCAGAACAAGCTTGAAGAATGGCTCAACAATAAGTATTTCAAAGCTTTTGAGAATTAATGAGCTTTCTTGTGAATTGAATGTGTTCTCTTCTTATTTTAAATGCTCATTGAAGTGGGTTTATATAGTCTTGAATTAATATGGCCATTTGACACTGACTTGGTAGGTTTGAGGCATTAAATGCTCAAGTCCCGTGTCTCGAACGGTCATATTTTTTTAATTACCAATCGACTGTGTCCTTGTATCAGTCAACTGGGTCAAGTGAGAAACTTCACTTTTTAGGCTATGGGAGAGTACTAATCGACTGGATTCTCAACACCAGTTGACCGGGAACCTTCTGTCCCATATCCCAGTCGACTAGTATATGGACCCAGTCAATTGAGTTGACCTTCAACCTAGTTTTCCTTTTTCAAAAATAGTTTTTGACTTAGAAACATTTTGTACTTTGGTTTTGTCAAAGTATTTTGTAAATTGAGCAATGGATTAAGCTATATAATTGAATATAAGAGATTTACAATTGTTTCAGTTACCTTAATGCCTATTCTAGATCTTCTGTCTTGTTTTGGCGTCTGAATTGTATTGAGTTCTTGCATCTTGTTTCTATGCTGAATGCTTTTGCCGCTTAAACACTTAGATAAAACAGTTAGTGCTATTAGAGTAGTGTTTTGTCATTATTAAAATCTAATATGGGTTAACATACCAATTGTTAGGATCGAGTGCCTATTACTACGCCAAAAGCTATAGCTGTTAGCCAGAGTGCAACTCTAATCTCTTAAACCGCACAGCACAGAAGTGCTACATTTCAATTATGACTTAGCCCAACCTGGGCCTCCGCCACGAGACAATTGTTGACAACACCGGCCAACAGAGAGGAAATGATGTTGAAGTAGCTCTCCTAAAGCCTAGAAGGTCATTAAGACTCCAAGGATTACAACCACAACAATCAGGATAGCATAAAGGAAAGAGTTAAGAAGAAGATAAGTTAGTTAGAGTTAGTTGCAATGCTATTAAGGGTTATTATTGTTAGAACAGAATTATAACTACCTTTTGTAAATATCAACTTAGCTAACTAAGTAGTCCTAAACTAGTAAAAGTAGGACTTTTATTGAGAATGCTAATTCAATCAATCAAAATTTTAAAAATTTTCTTTCTCTCTTTAGTTACATTCTTGTAGTTTAGGCTTGTCTCGAATCAAGTCATCCCTTTCTAAGCTAGGGAAGGTATCAACAACCCACCTCATCCTACAGTTCTTAATACTATAGCCTTGAAGTGCTTCGTTTAGCCCCACCAGAGTGTGAAAATGCGGCATGGCACCTTCAGAACGGCGTACGGATGGACATAAACCTCACCAAACCCAAGGGATTCAGCCAAATCCAGATTAAGGGTGTGCAAACAGTCGAAACAGTCGGTTCGGTCAGTTAAATACTTTAACTGACTTTTTTCGGTTAATTTTTTTTAAACATTTCGATCGAAGTAACCTAAGTATTTTGATATTAACCAATTGACTTGATTTCGGTTAGTTAATCAGTTAACCAACATTGTTTATATAATTAATTTTTTTTTAATTTTTTATATAATATATATTTAATATTTTTAAGTTTATTATATTATATATATTATATTTACATTTAACATTTTATTAATATTAAATATCAATTTTAATATTAAATAATTATTTAATCGATTAAATAGTTGAAACGGATAAAAAAAATTTAACTGCCAATTGACCTATTAAACGATATATATTATTCGGTTAACCAATTTAGAATCGATTTAACCAATTAACCGAACCATTTTACTTAAACTATTCGAAACAGTTCGGTTAATTGATTTTAACTGATTAATACACACCCCTAATATTGCAGCTCTGAAGCTCAACTCTAGGGCGAGTCCAAACCCTCTTCTGGCCTTTCATAAGCGTAGGGATTTGTGAGTTGCTCAAAGTCCTTCAGAAGCCAAGATCGAAGATGAATACATCATCATTGCTCTGAAGACTAACAACCTCAACATTTCAGACAAAATCAAGTCTCCAACGGATCCACCCTCCTAAGAAATCCCGGATATAGCGAGTACTAACATATTCGAGATGTTAAGAGATCGAGTCTTACATAGAAAAGTCCTATTCAGCATATGGAGGCCAGTTACTGTCCAATACTCACTTATAGACATTTATAGGCAGACTTGTACTAGCCCCCTCCACACACTTTGAAGGAAATAATGTAGACCTGGCCCTACATTTCTCCTTAAGGATGATCAAATTCTTTCAAGGTTTGATATAAACAACCTACGACTTATCCCTTTGACAGCTATAGGACAAGTGGAATGAGTTTAGAGTTTACTTAATTTCACTCAACAAGTTGATAAACCATCTTGAAAATACCTCACTAACTAAGGTAAGAAGCTCGACTTAAAAACAGCCATTAAGACCTTCATCAATGGTCTTTGAATCCTAGGCTTCACTCACCGCTGCCCAGTGAGCTCCATAACAACCCTCTTCATCCAAGCAGACAAAGTCATAGTGGCCGAAGCAAATAAAGAAAGAATGTAAGAAGAAGATTTCCTGACCTAGCTCATTTATCACAAAATACATAGGATTTACCTAAGTAAAGTGGAGGAAGAAGCACCAAAATCGAATCCAGTCTTAATATGGCGACCAAAGCACTGCAAAGATGCATTTATGCAAGCGAAGACTCTCAACCTGAACAAGAAACCAAAGTCATACGCTCAGGGTAGAACTCTTGCACAAGTCCACACTCAGTCCAACTGAAGTAAGGATCTTAAGAACCCTCAGTAAGAGACTAAAGCTCAACTCAAGCAAGCCTTCATTCAATCACAATTACTTTAACCGAAACAGAGAAATCAAGATCAAAATACAAAGTTTTAACACTTATGAAAAAATTCTTGTAAACTCTAACTAATAGAAGTAGTAAAAATATAAAGACAAGAGACATGAAATGAAAATATTTCATTTAAACAAATAATATTTACATATAAAGGGATTCAAAGCTAAAAGTTACAGGGAAAAAAAAGCTAAGTCCTATCATAAGACTATAACTCCTCATCCTCGGCTTTTTAGCTTGAACCTCAATCACCCGTACTTCCTTGGTTGCCTTTTCTACTACTTGCCCAGATGTCTCAGGGATGTCCACACTGTCCTAGTCTAGGTTATGTCATTTTTTGGCACTAACCGCCTTTGCTGCATCGAAGCTCTTAGCAGAAAACCCGAAGCCTCCCACAAAATTTCTTACCTTAAGTTATTAGAGTTACAATATTTCTCTATAGTGGAGGCCTAAATCTAGACTAATTAACTCCTTAACTCACCTTCCATGCCTTAAAGATGAGTCACTTTAGCCTCAAATTGGCTCTCGATCCTATGAAGTCTGGAGATCTTAGCCCTAAGCTGGCTTCTAACCTCTTGAATACTAAAAACCTAAGTCTTTAAGCATTCCACCTCGTCTCAAGCAGACATACAGTTAGCATTCATCAAGGCCAAGAAGGCTTACAGCTTTTCCTTCTTCAGCTCAAGATTGTTTGCTTGATTGAAAAGGGAATCCAACTGTTCTTTGCCTTTATCTAACTGTCTTTTACAATCCCCTTGCTCCTTCGAAGTCCAACAATTATATTGGTTATGGACTGGAGAGAGGTACTTTGAAAACAAGCATGCATGCTAGTATGCATAAAAGAAAACTTAGCTAGAGAATGATAAGAAAAAATGCAGAAGTCGAAGACTCAATACCTCATGTCTTAGCTTATAGTAGTGGTCTATGGTGTTAGCCATCAGCTGATAGGGAGTCATTTTTTTCAACAAGTTTGCGTCGGAGGGCAAGACTGAGCCCTTGATAAGCTAGTGAAT
Organism: Bretschneidera sinensis; assembly: GCA_023935145.1. Classification (NCBI taxonomy): domain Eukaryota; kingdom Viridiplantae; phylum Streptophyta; class Magnoliopsida; order Brassicales; family Akaniaceae; genus Bretschneidera; species Bretschneidera sinensis. The sequence continues at coordinate 80,407,915 of CM043700.1, read as the reverse complement.
TTTTCTCATACCATCAAAGGCAGAATCCGTGGACTTCACTTTCCAGTTCGGTTAGTGTGGCCTAGAACTCAAACCCTTAGTAGGAGTGGAGTTCTCAAGGGAAATAGGAATAGAGACAAGTGGCATAGTAGGAAAAGCACTCTTTAATAAGAAACCCCTTCACTACCAACCACAACTTCAGTCCCCTGTGGGACCTCAGCCTCAAGCCTTGGCTCCTTAGTCAGTTGCCTCTTAGCGACAAAAGCCTAGATCACCAGCACCTCGGTCTGTTGCACCTCAATTTACTGCGCTCAAGCTAGATTCACCGTAGATTACCTCACCTCAGGATATTGGACTTAAGGCTTCTCTATCCTGGTTTTTTTTCCTCCTAGTAGAGTCATATGAACTAGCACTTTAGCCTTGGCCCTATTTCTCTTGTGAGCCATCAAGACAACTTCGGATGGGTTCAACATGGCATCTGCTGTAAAGAAAGATCACCAAGGTCAAAAAAATTAGAGAAACAGAGGTCAAACATCAAGTTAGTAAAGAAATAAGTAAAAAAGGAGTCGAAAAACACTTTTGATTACCATTAGGATAACTTGGGCCATGAAGGCTAATAGGTGCTCAACAGTTGCTCGTTAATAAGGTCCTTACCAAACATCCTAGGTCTAGCCTCTAAAATATTATTTACTACCCTCTACTTCTTATCACTTAAGATTGAAGGCTACCTCTGATCAGGGAAATATTTGGAGCTCCACTTGAGTAATACCTGATGAGATTTTGGCCCATCCATGAAAAAGTATCTCTTCTTATAGTACTTAATCGAGGAAGGGTTGTCCAGAATTTTCCTCCTAGTCCTTGGGTAGAAATTAAACCACCCATTTTCAAAATGCTTCTTGAGGTTGTAAAACCACCTAAACATCCTCACCTTAGAATTTTGTCGCTTCTACTTTATCCTGCATGCTTTTTTAGAGCCAGTACAAACCCCACGACACTCCTCATCCCATTTGGGGAAAGCTAGGTAAGGCAGATATCATAGTGGTTCACTATCTCCCTAATTTTAGGGTTAAGAAGAAATCTCAACTCCGCCTTTAAATGGTTAAGGTAATAGTAGAAATAGTACGACTCCCTATCTCTTAGAGATGTATAGCCCTTTTAGGCCTAGGACGCCTAACTTTCCACTTAAGATGGACAAAGAATCTGGTCAGTATAGACTCAAGGTCAGACTTTGAAATTTGGTTAGGTATCCTCCCATACTGAAAACCTCCACTTGTGGAAGCAACCATAACCTTTTAAGAAGAAGATTGCTCCTCTACAAACACTCTCTTCTTGCTCTCATGATTAGAATCTCTCCTTTCAACCTCCACTCTCCTAGATCTACCAGAATAAGAAGTAGACATAATTCAAAAAGAAAAATGAAGAGGAAAGAAAACCCTACCGAAAAGTGATAAAGAAAGAAGTAGGAAGTATTCGCAAAGAAGAAGAAAACTCTTGGGAGAACTCTAAGGAAGCTTAAAAGCTCAACGCTCTAAACTTTTGAATGCAAGCAAGTAAAGCAAAATGAATGAAAGGCAAAAGGTCCCTGAAATAGCCCTTTCCAGTGAACCGTTGCCTAGATGTATGGCTAATGCGCCATTTACACTGACATAACCAAAATATGCTTCGGATAGTTGAAAATTTGACTCATCATTAATGTGACATCTCACAAGGGTGAACCAAATACCTCACAATCACACGCGAGTTTAAGGTTTCGACTGTACAATTCTATTGGGCCTTATAAGCCTAGACCCAAAATTAAATTCTCAATTGCAAAGCCTTACTTACGTGGAATCACGGCTCCCAAAGTCACACCATTCCACCCAAGCCCATCCAACAGGAGTTACGACCTCAGTCAGTAATTCTTCTTGAAGTAGGACTAAGCACTTCTGAAACCATTTAGTCTTAACCCGGATCAATAGGAATTATGACTTCATTTACACAACTCACATCTAGCAAGGGTTGACTGTAGTCAAAAATTTCTACCAAAGTGAAATTATGACTTCTAAGCCATACAATTCCACCTCGGATCAACAGGAATTAGGACTCTAGTCACCCAACCCCCAACAAAAGAGAATTAAAGCTCGTACCATACAATTCCTACCAAAGTGAAGTTGTGACTTTAGTTATACAATTCCCATCGAAGTGAAGAGGAATTAAGACTTTATTCACACTCCCACGGAAGTGGAATTAGGGCCTCAGCTATACAATTCCTCTAGAAGATGAACTGCGATTTCCACGCCTCACAGTTCCAAGAAGAATAAAAAATGAATTAAGGCTCGTGCCATACAATTCCTGCCAAAATGGAGATTCGACTTTAGCAAAATGATTCCCGCTAAAGTAGAACTACAACTTTTATGCCTCACAGTCCCACTTGAGCAGAAGAGGAATTAAAGCTTCAATTATACAAATAAACCATAAAAATAACTTTAGCTTCTACACCACACAGTTCTACTTGATCAAAAGGGTTAAGACTTCAATCACACAATTTTGTCTCAGATCAATAGGAATTACGACTTCAGTCATAGAACCTCCAGCAAAAAAGAGTCACGGTTTCAGTCATACGATTCTCGTCAGACGTGATTTATGGCTTCAGTCACACAATTCGTACCGATGTGGAATTACGAATTCCAAAGCATTATAATTCCATCCTGGATCATTAAGAGTTAAGACTTCAACCAATACAATTCCTACTGAAGTCGAGATTAAGGCTTTCACGGCCACACAATCCCACATTGGACCAGTCGAGAATTACGACTTCAGTCCAACAATTCCTAACAGAACAAGGATTGAAACTTCAACTGCACAATGTCTACCAGACATAAACTAAGGCCTCCAAATCCACACAATTACACCTTAGATCCACAAGAACTACGAGTTCATTCACATCATTCCACTTCATGATTCGACTATAGTCAACAATTCTTCATAACATGAAACTTAAAATTTCAGAGGGCATACAGTTCCACCTTGGTTCAGACAAGAATCAAGGTTTCTGCCACATAATTCATATAACGAAAAAACTAAGGCATCGACCACATAGTTCCCACTAGGGTAGATTTAACAATTCAACCACGTAGTTCCCCTTATACTAGAACCAAAACTTCCAATTACAGCTATGACTTCAGTCATACCGGGATAGCAAGAAAGGCATGAAAAGGCTTCACTCCATTAAGAATCTCTCCAAATCTCCCCAAGGAGTGGAGGGCATATGATGTGACCAAAATTATTTGATCTACTAATAATTGGACACGTTGAGCGTCGTAATAACCAGTTACCCTAAGTAGCATACGGACTAAGCCTACTCTAACCATGATGATAGATTCGCCACGTTAAATCCTGAAGATTTCATCCTTGATGAAAGAAATCATAGTTAAAGGTCACTTCCCGCATGCAGATATCTCTTCTCACAAGGATCTAGGGTTGGAAAGTCACATCCCAACTGGAACCCACTTCAGAATTCTAGACACAGGATCTCCTATGCCTATTTAAATAAGCTCCAGTTCTTAGAGAAAAGGGGAAGAGAGAACCAGACAAAGAGTCCCCAGGAAAAAGCCAAACGCATCGAGAAAATACCCTAAAGGGAACAAAGAGAATCACCTCGGTTCTCTTTATCTCTCTCTTTCGTTCTTTCACTTTGGTATCTCTTTAATACCTTCCCTTACATCATGTTGACCCCATATTTATTTTGATAATGACAAAACATATTATTATTCTAATTCTCTTTATCTAGTCTTATTTTGATTTTAAGGATAAAGAAACGCACTTTAAAAGCAATGCGTGATCAATGGAACCTTAAAGTATTTTTGAAGACTTAAAAGCAAAGTAAGAGATTACTAGTCTAGTAAAGATTAAATTCTTTGTTAATATCTCTCTATGCTCCTAGATCAATTATGGCTCAAAGATTAAAATATTTTTAAATGACTTTAAGCAAAAACAAAAGTTTTTCTTCAGGTCATAGTCAACTACAGAGAACCGTAGCCAACTACACCTTGATGTAGCCAACTACAGAAGGCACAGAACCTTGTTGTAGTTAACTACACATTGCTTAGTTGATTACAGGGTCCCACGGCTTTTATCAATCAAAGTTATAGTCGACTATAACTTTATGTAGTCGACTACAAGACCTACTTGATGCTTTGTTTTCATTTTCAAAAAAGGCTGGAGTCGACTATGCCTTGCTGTCATCAACTACAATAAGTCCAATAAAGGCTATTTTGCATAAAATCTTGCGCGAATCAGTTGCATTTAATGCTCAAACGGTCATATTGTATTTGAATTGGTTGTTTGGAGTTTTTCCTATAAATACCCAACCATTACAAGCCTTAACAACCATCTTAAACAGCATAGAAAATATTTATTGCAAGAATTAAGCTTTTAATTTTAGTCTTGAGCCATTGTTGAGCTTTAAGCTTTAGAGAGAGAAACCTTCTGAGTTGTAAGCATTTATTGTACACTCTCTCTTGTTTGAATCAATTCATTCCTTCTCAAAGTGAAAAAGAGTTAGTATAACTCTTAGAGTGTTTAAGCCCTAAACACTTCCTTGTGGAAGAGATATTTGTAAGGTTTGGACAAAACCCGAGAATTTACTTGACTATCATTAGTGGATTGCTTCAAAGAGGTTCCTTGAAGAGAGTGGATGTAGGGTCGGAGTGATTCTGATATTACCGAACCACTATAAATGGAGTTTGCATATTCTCTTCCTTTACTCCTTTAATTTCAAGAAATTTATTTATTGTGTGCTTTACTTGATTAAATTGTTAAAATTGATTTGTTAAGTGCAAAAAGTTTTTAAAACCCAATTCACCCCCTCTTGGGTTTGTACCTTGGTCTACACATCACTTCAGTGCATCCACTAACTTAATCATCATAAAGTCTTCCCCATAGCACCACGCTCCGGGTGGTTTCCCTTGCTAGTGTACATGTACGAGAAAAACATGATTACAGGAGCCAAGTTGCCTTAAAGTTCTCATCTTCTTCAAACCCCAACTATCAAGAACTGTTTCCTCCCAATTGAAGGTAATAAAGACAGAGCTACTTTCATCATCATTTTGGCATCAACACTATTCAAAAGCCTTATATTCAGGATTGTACCAACTAAATACCTATCTTTTTGATGGTTCCATTGCTCATGCAACCCATCAAAGATGAGTTTTATATTTTACATAAAATTTAAGGGTTTTTTATAAGGGAAGAAATTATAAAATTGCACAAAAACCTAGAAAAAAACACAATAGAAAAGTCGAAAGGTAGAAGAAAATACCAATGTGATCATATTATCTTAAATATTAGACGAATTTATTGAATGAGAAGATTGATCGATATGCATAAGATCACTAGAGACTCGAAAGTTCATTGTTTTGCCCGTATGTTGTCTCAATAACAATAAAGCAAGGAACAGAAGTGGGAGCATTAGGAATGAAAGAAGAAAATATGGTTTTAATTTCTTCTATAGACATTCAAGGCCTTAAACATTCAAAGCTATCTATAGAGCTAAATGATCATTTTAATTGAATGTAAACCATAGAGCAATAATAAGAGTTGAATGACAGTGTTTTGACAATAGCATTTATAAGGGCTTACATGGAAACTACATAATTGTTAAAACCCAGCTTTATAAATAAGTTAAAAGAAATAACATTTATAAGGGACACATAAAGAGTCCACAAATGTGAAGACCCAACTATATATATGTATATATATATGTATGTATATATGTATATCTATGTATATGTATATATATATATATATGTGTATATATATATATATATATATATATATGTGTGTATATATATATATATGTATATAAGATGGCCTTGAACCATAAATAATAAGATCTTTTTCAAGTGGATTTTACATTTTTTTTTTTGATACGTTAGTGAAAAATGAATCAAATTCGAGTATCTTATTTAAAGAATCTAAAGATAATCATTAGATCAAAAGACTCGAGTTTGATCTACTTTTGTTTTGTAAATACTAATCATTATATTGGAATTTTAGTTATTATTCCTAGTGACAATTATGTCTCATGCTTAGAGATGATCAACCCGGGCTAGGCCTCTAAAATCAAATCTAAGAATCCAGGTCATTTTGGGCCCAACTAAATTTGGGATGGGTTTCATCTTTTTGTCTAAGTTTACCCACTGGTTCAATAAATTTCTTTTTTAAAATTTATTTTATGATTTTTCACCATTAAAAATTATAAAAAATAAATGACTTTTGAGACATAATTTATGTAACAAGTCATAATTAATCTAAATTTACATATTTTAAAAAATATTTATAATTATGTATTACTATAAATATTATTTTTATATGTATAAAAATAAAAATAAATATTTTTAGAGCTCAAGTGTTTTTTTTTTTTATACATAATCTCAAGTTTGGATCGAAAAGCTTTTTGACCTTTTTTTCCTTCAAGCTAGAAAAGTTCAAAGGTTGGGTTGGACTAGGCTTCGAGTCAATGAATCCATAATCAAGTATACTCAATTTTTTGTAGATTAGTGAGGCAACAAATCCAATTTGAGTCTTCTATACGAAGGATCTAGAGATACCACTATATGAGGAGGCTTGGGTTCATATTCAAGTATACTCATGAGAATTTTAAATTTAACAAAAACCAACATGTTTGGTTAAATTTTAACATATGATTTAAGCTCTAACTGTTTGTACAAAATTTGATAAGTTTTAAATCATTGATAAAATATGAATTAAATCATACACTAAAGTGATAATCTTTTATTGAAATTTTATGTAATTAATCTATTACATGAGTTTTATTAAACCGTAAGGTTTGATATCGTATTTTAATTTTACAATTTTTTAAAATAACTTCAAGAACTCTAAGTTTTGCCTCATGCTTATATATGAGCTTTTCAATACGTTTACTTTCTGCTTATCATTTTAGGCTATTGAAATTCATGCATCTAGGGTTATGATCAAAGTTTTTAATTTCGTTCCATTTCGATTTCAACATTAATGCGAAATGAAACATCCCTATACTTTGTTTCACCTTTTATTTCGGTTCGTTTTTGTCAAAACATCATAGTTCAGTTGAAATATTACGATGCTGATTTTTTATATTTCTAAAAATTTTAAAGGGTTAATTTGGAAATTTTCACTCTTTCTCTTCAATTGGGGATTGATAATTGTTTTAATATGATATATATATTTGAAAGGAATGTAATTTGACAGTAGTAAAAAGTCTAAATTTAGATTTATACCCAAAAAAAAGATTTATAATTGATTTTAAAACAAAATTTTGGGTTAAGATTAATTTGCATATTTGAATGGTCATTGTTTTCTTATGATTTATATTTATTTTTAAAATATATATAATTTGATATATACATATTTAAAAATACAATCAAATCTAAAACAACACACCAAAAAAATTAAAATGAAATTGATTACGATTTTTGTGTGCTGACAAAATACACTATAGATGACATAAACTATCAACTCATTTTCTTTCTTTTTTATTTGATAAAACTATGTTTTTACCCCTGAGGTTTATCAAATGTGCCAATTAACCCCTAAACTTTTAATTTGCTTCAATCAACCCTTCAAGTATTTGAATTGGCTTAATCAAGCCTTCTATTTAGTACTGTTTCTTTCAAACGTTAAAGCCACACATGTGGCTCACATGTGTGCTATAAACCTAGGGCATTTTCGTAACTTTCAACTAAAACTGGTCTTCTTTGCCTCCTCTCTCACGAAACAAACAGTCAAAATTGGTCCTCTCCACCTTCCTTTCTCACAAAACAAAATAATCGTAACCCTTGGATTTTAGGTTTTGCTCTGCACTGTTTCTTCGGATTTGATTTCACAAATCTGGGGTCAATTTCGCGTTTCTAGCTTCGATTTCTCTTTTCTGGCTTTGATTTGGTGTTCTCTCAGCGTCGTTAGGCTTCGATTTCGCTGTTTTGGCTTTGATTTATCTGTATGTCTATGTTTATGCATTTGTATATATGCATATATATATTCTCTGTTCGATTGACTAATTTAGTTTATTTGAAGTAAATCTAATTGTGTTCTGACATGACTCTCTCTCCCTCCATATGTATGTTTGTGGATATGATGAGGTTTGATTTGTGGTGGGTTTGGATTTGAATGTAGAGTTCTAAAGAATCATTGGTGTTTGAAATTATTATAGGCCGTGATTTTCTTCTAAGAGGATCAAGTAAGGATTTACCAATTTTCTGCTTCTATACTGATTTATTTTGGAGTTCTGATTGGTTGCTCGTAAAGTGACTGACGAGTCTTATGTTTGCTTCTCTATATTTTTTCCCTTTATTTCCTTTACCTTAATGATAAATACTACTTTTATAGTCATGATTTGCACAAGAACTTTTAAAAACTTATTTACATTTAATAATATATAGAAATAACATGTAGTTATTACATTCTCGTTTATGGTTTTTTCACTTTGAAAGATATATACAAAGCTAGTCATTTGATTTTTTTGCTAGACATCATTTGCTATATATGTACCAAGTACCATGGGTTTCCTGCTTCAAAAACAGGGGTCACCTTCTGGTCTAGTTCACTGAAACTTTTTTTTGGGCACTGAGTTCACTGAAACTTAATGTATGCCATGATAAGCTGATTGCACTGAGTTCACTGAAACTCCACCACCATTTGACTGCAATAATAGTAATTCTTGTCTAGAAAAAATCTATGAAAAAGATACGGTACAAATCATTTTTTTATGTTTTTTTAAAAATGGTTTTATATAATTCACTAACGTGCATGGCATGGATCCATATAACAAAGTAAGTGCCCTGTGATGATATTTAACTTTTGTTGGTATTTGTCTAAGGTTTAAACATGTCTAAATATGGTTCAAAAGATGGTTAAAGTCTAAACCAAGGTTGGAAGATTAAAATACAACATGATAAAGGAGTGCACACATGTATGTGCATCCATTTGGGTGTGTATACACACTCCTAAACAGCAAAGCAAAGCAGTGCTCACTACTGTGTGAAGGGCAGCATCAGTGTGCACCTCACTGCCCCTTCACCAGTGCCTCATCGCCCAGCAAGGAAGCAGCTTGGAGAAGGGCAACACTGCACTGCCCAGAATGTGGTGCAAAGGAACTTTGCCTAGCGCCTCACCGCCCCTTGTTCAGCGCCTAGGCGCTAGGAAAACTGATGCACACATGAACAGCTTGTTTAAACCTCCTCTTAGGTGCGTGGAAGCAAGGTTAAAACACACAGAACCACTTAGGATTGATGGAGGGCCATGGTAAAGAGGTCATCAAGATCTAAGGGTGGAGATTGACTCTCAAGATGGGACAAGAAGTTGGTGCACTATATAAGGGGTTACCTAGCTTCATTCTAAAAAATAATAACGTTGTGATATAATTTGAGATCAATTGTAAAGAGTGACATACAGGATAGAATTATGTAAGAGTGCAAAGACACAAACACAAGAGGGACTCATTGTAGTGAGGCTGGTTGTAAAGAGAAATGAGTCTAGATTAGATAGAGAGCATTGTTAGTTCTTATCTTCTTCCTTTCTTCTCTTCTTGGTTTCTTCAAGAACTTGAGCTTCTTGAAGAGGGTTGTTGTAATTGTAAAGAACCATTGGTTTAGTGCAGAGAGTTCAGAGGAACTCACGGGGACGTAGGCTATTGCCGAACCTCGATAACAAATCGCTTGTCTTCTTTTCTTTCTTGCTTTCGATCGCTGTATTTCTTTCTACAAGTCATTCTAGACTTGGGTGTTTGGAAGATTACTACCTGAGCATCTTGTCAAGGTGATTTCCAACAACTTTTATAAAAATGATGATGCCACTTTAATATAACAAAAAGTTAATAAACAAAAGATGAATGCAATGTGTAGAAAAAGACAAATAAATAACTGCCATGGTTCAGTATTTGAAAATTGTTATTTACTTAAAATTTCATAAATTCAATTTGTTAGAAGTTGAGTTTGTCGATTGTCTACTGTTAAACTAGATTGTACTCTTTATTTGGGATTTTTGTAAGGTTTAAAAGTTGGGATTTCATGTAGTATCTTGCATAAATATGAACATGAAGACGAATCCCTTTTTTTAAGGAAAAAAATACCACATGACAAAAAGATTTTTCATTTCTATTGTATAGACTTTGGTGTCACTAGGATCAACCACAATACTCTTTTTATCTGAGCAAGCATTCATCTTATGAAATTTTATAAATTCAAAAGGACAATGACAAAAGTGAATAATGAAACATAATAGATGACTACATATGACATATTTGAATTTAAGTTTGCTATTGTTGATTTAATGTATATGATTTAAACTTTAAAGTTTGAATTTAGTCCATGGTGTATATACATTTTGAGTTAATAACATTTTGATATATCAGGGAGGTGCATCAAGTGGGTCTGGAAAAACACATAGGAGGAAAAGAAAGCATAATGAGAACGGGCAAAGAAATGTATGCTAAATAATTTTCCAATGCATGTGGGCTTTGTTTGATATGCCTTTTAATATGCCTATGTTTTTGTTTGAATTAGGAGAGAAATAAAAATGGAAGTGCAACACCCATCGGGCCTACTACAACACAAACAGCGCCTACTGCAACACCAACAAGGCCTACACAAGAGAGTTCACTTGTTGCGACAAATGCGAGGAGGTACAAAACATTGATTTAAAGTTTGGAATCCCCAAGTTTGGGTTCTTCAAGCAAATCAAAGGTCGATGGGAAAAGGAAAAATTCATAATGAGTTATGTTAGGACATTTGTTATTTTGGAATCCACCTTTTTGTAGTGCTATGATATTCCTTTGGTACATGCTTATGTTTTCAAGCACAAATTTTGTAGTTTTGTATATGCTTATGTTGTCAAGTGGTGAGAAATAGGCAGATAATATATGATGCAAGTGCTTCTGGTGTCAATCACTAATTTTGTACATGCTTATGTAGTCATAGGTGGATAATATATGATGTAAGTGCTTCTAATGTCAAGCACTAATTTTGTATATGGTTATATGGTCAAGTGATGGGAAATAGGTGGTTTTGTTTTTGGTAATGAAATATTAGTGATTTATGTTGATGGTTTTTAGAAATTTTTGTTTGAAGACTAGTGCAAACCTATCAAAATTTAGCTATTATCCTAAGCCATCTTATACCCCTCCAATTATCCTCTTCAACAATGATGTAAGATTAAGTTATGTACTATCAATTTCTCTAATCAGTTACATTAAAAAAGTGTAAGCTTCAATCATGAAGCAATTGTAAACATGCTATTACATATGATGTTGACATTCTGCACTAGGAAAAAGGGTGAAGAAAAAGTATAAGACAATAATTTTATTTACAAATGTTATTCCCAATGAATGTCATTGAGAAATAACATATTACACATGCCAAAATTATAATTTACCATGACAATTGAAAGCCTTTCACATACAAACTAAATTTAAGGGCACCTCCACATTGCTAACATTTGGTCTATTAGGTGGATAATATATAATGTAAGTGCTTCTAGTGTCGAGCACTAATTTTGTACATGCTTATGTTGTCATAGGTGGATGATATATGATGTAAGTGCTTCTAGTGTCAAGAACTAATTTTGTACATGGTTATATGGTCAAGTGATGGGAAATAGGTAGTTTTGTTTTTGGTAATGAAATATTAGTGATTTATGCTGATGGTTTTAGAGAATTTTTGTTTAAAGACTAGTGCAGACCCATCAAAATTTAGTTATTGTCCCAGACCATCTTATAACCCTCCAATTATCCTCTTCAACAATGATGTAAGATTAAGTTATGTACTATCAGTTTCTCTAATCAATTACATTACAAAAGTGTAAGCTTCAATCATGAAGAAATTATAAACAGGCTATTATATATGATGTTGACATTCTGCATTAGGAAAGAGGGTGAAGAAAAAGGATAAGACAACAATTTTATTTACAAATTCTTTTAACAATGAATGTCATTGAGAAATAACACATTACACATGCCAAAATTATAATTTACCATGACAACTGAAATCCTTCCACTACAAACTAAATTTAAAGGCATTTTCACATTGCTAACATTTGGTCGATTAGGTGGATAATATATGATGTAAGTGCTTATGGTGTCGAGCACTAAGTTTTTACATGCCTATGTGGTCATAGGTGGATAATATATGATGTAAGTGCTTTTAGTGGCAAGCACTAATTTTGTACATGTTTATATGGTCAAGTGATGGGAAATAGGTGGTTTTGTTTTTGGTAATGAAATATTGGTGATTTATGCTAATGGGTTTTAGAGAATTTATGTTTGAAGACTAGTGTAGACCTATTAAAATTTAGCTATTGTCCCAGACCATCTGATACCCTTCAATTATCCTCTTCAACAACAATGTAAGATTAAATTATGTACTATCAGTTTCTCTAATCAGTTACATTACAAAAGTGTAAGCTTCAATCATGAAGCAATTGTAAACAGGTTATTATATATGATGTTGACATTCTGCACTAGGAAAGAGGTGAAGAAAAAAGATATGATAACAATTTTATTTAAAAATACTATTCCCCAGTGAATGTCATTGAGAAATAACATATTACACATGCCAAAATTATAATTTACCATGACAACTGAAAGCCTTCCACATACAAACTAAATTTAAGGGCACTTTCACATTGCTAACATTTGGTCCATTACAGCGAATAGTCATATCATATTCAACCACTCAGAACTACAATACATAAAAAAAAATCATAAATAAAAAATGGTTGAAAATGCCCCAAGCATGAACCAGTACAATCTTAATAGTGTTTATTTGTTAGCATTTAGTGTTGAATTAGGGGTGGATTACACATTTATGCCTTAATAATTCTTAAGTGTCATTCTTGTTATATTGATTTATTTCGATGCATTTTCGGGTATTTTGGGTTTAAAAGAGATGGAAAAGCTAACGTTGATTAAAGCACAAAGATTCTATACATGTTCACAAGCATTTGGAAAGGAGTTTCACTAAATTGCAAGAATTGCCCGTACAGATCAGTCATTTTTGTGGATTAAACTGTATTGATTCAGGAAGAACTGGGAGATAAGCCATATATGCTTGGAAAGATCCAGATGTCTATTTTCTAGAGAATTTTGCGGCTCATAAATATGACTTTTCTAGAGAAAGTTATGGCAGTTTTAGTAGACAAATGTTAGGCAAAAAGGGGCCTGGACAGCAGCAGAACCGGGCCTAGACAGCAACAGAAGCACACGGCCTGAACAGAAACCTTAGAGTGAATTTTTTGTCTACAAAGCCATCTCCACATAGCTATATATAGGAATTTAGACTCAGAGAATAGGGAGGGGAGAGTTTTTTAAAGAGAGCTTCCATCTTCTTCTTCCTCAAGGTGATCAAACATGAACTCCATGCGAAAGGATGAGTTTCTAGGTGTAGTTGTTCTTATTTCTATCTTTGATTCAGTTGTATGGATTGATTGTTAAACACTGTTTATGATTTACTCTTTGATTAAATAAAAAGGATTTGAATTCATGTGACAGCTGCAATTTATGTTCTTCTTCTATTAGATTTTCTTAATTAGGTGATCGCATTCTTCTTCTCCATATAAGTCTAGTCAAGCTTTTCTTATGTCAAAGTTGTTAGATGCAATTGATTTCGGTAGATTTATCTTATAGGTTTGTCCATTACTGCAGTATTATTATTGAAATATATTGTCACTTCTTGATAATTTATAAGATAGATCTTGTGTGTTTGAATTAGAATTAAGGAGTTATTTATGACAATTACATTAGGGTATTTATGTGCTTTGATTGAATATTTACCAATTGCTTGTTTGAGATGTGAAACTAGTAATTGAGATAAAACATTTGAGTCAAGATAGGAATAAAGCAATGAACTTAGGAAGGATTCCTAGAACCTTGTTATTTCTTTATTGAATTCTTCATCATATTTTCACAACTCTCTTATATAATTTCATTCGTAAAACTCAGATTTTCTTATTTGAACTTTATCGTTTAGTGTTAAGGTTTACACTTTTGTTGAGAAGCACTTAAGAGGAGTAAGGGTGGAAATATGAAAAAATATTACTACCATAACCCAAGTACATTAAAGGAGATAGGTTGGGGGTTGTGGAAAAGAGTAAAGAATGAAAATGGAGGTGAATAGTTATGTGATAAAAAAAAGAGAGAGAAATTATGCGCTATAAAAAAAAAAGTGAATTATGACAAAGAAAGAAGAAAAAAAAAAGTGTTGAATTATTGAGAGAAATGCTCGAAAAATGGTTGAATGAGTTAGGTGTTGAAGTAATGTTATTTAGTGCTTAAAAAGGTTGTGTTTAAAATTAAGAGACCGAGTTATTTTACTTGTTTAATCCTTCCCATTCTTTCTTGACCTTTACCTTAGCCTAACGTTACAAGCCTGTTAAAGACCTAGTGATCCGATGTAGTGTGATTTTTCTACATTAGTGGAGAGTGATTTGAAAAGTGAGCTTATGAAATTTGATTTGTGATTGATGTCACGCGATTTAATAGGTTTTTAGAGGCCAAGACTTGTATTCATGAATGTTGTGCATAAAATCATCCAAGTGTTTGGATTAATAGTTTATGATAAGATGGATGTTTAAGAGTTGATAACGAATATGAGGTTGATGTTTGGATTGTTTTTGGACTTGGGTGGTATTTAATGATTCTATGTGTTGTGTGTTGTGGGAAATTTTTGAGACAAAAAGTTGAATTACTCTTGGATTAACGCTAACATTGCTTTGTTTTGTTTTCAGGATTTTAGGTTTTGTTTTGATTTCTAGTATAGAATTCATTTCATTTTTCTTTCGCTTGAATTGCTAGGGACTAGCAATAAGCTAGTTGGGGGTTATGATGAGAGTCAAAAAATGCATCTTAATAGTGTTTATTTGTTAGCATTTAGGGTTGATTTAGGGTTTGATTACACATTTATGCCTTAATAATTCTCAAGTGTCATTATTGGTATATTGATTTATTTCGATGCATTTTTAGGTATTTTGGGTTTAAAAGAGATGGAAAAGCTAACTTTGATTAAAGCACGAAGATTCTATGCATGTTCATGTTGTGCGATTATCTACCAAAATAAATAAGCAAATAATCGAACTTGTTTTACTTGCAAGTGCACAAGGTCAACTTAGTAATATAGTGTGCGAATGCAAGATCATCTCCACAGGGATTGATAAATTTTGATTTAGAATTAGTTTCGCAATAATCAAATAAAAATAAGAGAAATAAATATTGAGTTGGAATTTAATAAAGATAAAGGCGTAGGGACTTGATATCCACCACTAATCATGCTACTACAACAAAACAGTATGTCAATGCTTTACTCATGTCATGAATACCTAATGGTTGTCAACCTAAGGGCATGGTATCTACTCCTTAAGCTATTTATTTCCCTAAGCGACGAGTTAGGCATGGTATCTACTCTAACTCCTTTCTTTCTTAAGGGATTCAGCATGGCGTATACTGAATTGTTCCTTAAGAGAGCATAAGATCTATGAAAATCGACAACCACACGAGACATAGGGAATGGTATCTTCTCCCAGTTTCTCATGTTCATTAACCCAAGAATCTGGCGTGGATATCTTTTGTTACTATTGTTGAACCCAGGACTCAGTCATCCAAATTGATTTAACTAACTAATCCATACCACATACATATGTTGATCAGCAAACACATATAAGGAATTTAAATAAAAACAGGCATTAATCAAGTTAAGCATCACAACACAAATATCGCAAAGGCACCAATACTAAATTATTGAGTAAACATAATTAGGGCTTCCACTAAGCCTTTACTAGAAAATTAGTTACACATAGTAGTGATGCTAAACAACATCATAAAATAAAATACAAAGGAAAGAAGAAACCCGAAAACACTATGGAGAAGAGTCGTCAATTCGTCTTAACAATCTCTCCTCTGGGCTCGTCTGGCCTCCAATCTCCCCGAACAAAAACTAAACTAAAAGGGAGATCCTGTTTCTATGTTTTAAAAGTCTATTTATAGGGTTCTAAGGACATCCAAAATAGGTCTCTAACCTTACTTTCCAAAATAGGAACTGCAGTTTTGATGTTTTACTAATGCGTGTGCGCTCGATCCCATGAGTTTGCTCTTGAGTCTTCTCCTTGTGCTCGATCTTACCAAGCACTGCACTCGATCGCACTCTTTTGAAGCTCCCAGTTCCAGTTTTGCTCTTTGAGTTCGAAAATACTTCCTTTCTTCCAAAAACCTATAAAAACACAGAAAACACAAAAAGGAAATAAAACACACAAACTAAGAGCTTAACAAATGTAAATTAAGGGGCTTAAATATGAATATTTAAGCACCTATCACACCCCCAAACTTACATATTGCTAGTCCCTTAGCAATACAAAATGAAAGACTATATCAAAACAAAATGAAAGATAAATTCATTCTTTATGATATCCAAATATTTGGGTTGCACATAAAACCATGATCACCGTTCATGAGTAAGCTTATAATAAAAACAATTTTTTGCAATGAATAAGGATTTTAAAAATTCATGTTACTTCTATAGGTTTTTGCGTGACAGGTGGGAATACTCACCACTATACTACAACTCAGTATACACCATGCTGAATCCCTTAAGAAAGAAAAGAGTTAGAGTAGATACCATGCCTAACTCATTGCTTAGGGAAATTAATAGCTTAAGGAGTATATACCATGCTCTTAGATTGACAACCATTAGGTATTCATGACATAAGTAAAGCATTGGCATACTGTTTTGTTGTGGTAGCATGATTAGTGGTGGATATCAATTTCCTACGCCTTTATCTTTATTAAATTCCAACTCAATATTTATTTCTCTTATTTTTATTTTATTACTGCGAAACTAATTCTAAATAAAAATTTACCAATCCCTGTGGAGATGACTTGCATTCGCACACTATATTACTAAGTTGACCTTGTGCACTTGCAAGTAAAACAAGTCCGATTATTCGCTTATTTATTTAGGTAGATAATCGAACAACAAGTTTTTGGTGCCGTTGCCGGGGATTGCGCTAAATTTCTTTTTGGAATTATTTTCGTTAGTTTTATTTTATTTTATTTTATTACTTTACTTTGTTCTGTTTATATTTTCTTTATCAAAAACCTAATTTTCTTCTTCTCATTTTCTTATTTCTTCTGTTTCAAGTCCGCAGCAGTGTTGTTTCTGGCCTTGCGATCGAGCGTAAGCTCAAGTGAGATCGAGCGCATTGTTGCGATCGAGCGCAGTACCTTGTGCACTCGAGCGCAAATAGTCCAAAGACTACCTGAGCAACAGTACTAAAGTTGCTGCACCAAAGTCTTCCAACTAATTCATGCAAGGGCTTCGATCTAAGAACCCTACCATCGTTCCACTCGACATAGAGATTGAGCAGACCATTCGACAGAGGCCTAAAAACAACTTTGATGAGAACGAAGAAGAATTCGAGGGAGAAGCACCAATAGAACAGTTAGAAAACCAACTATCACCTGAGCGAAGATCTATGAAGCAATCCTTCATCCCACAGAACCTCAACCAGCCATCATGCATTGCTTATCAACCAGAGGCGGAAGGCAGTTATTACATATCTCTGCAGATACTTAGTGCCTTCATTCATTTTAAGGGTACACCTGCTGAGGATCCACACTTGCATCTTCAGGAATTCTTTGACCTCTACAAGTTCCAGCACATCCAAGGCCTAAACCAAGAGGGAATCAGGTTAATTCTTTTTCCTTTTTCATTAAAAGATAAAGCTAAGTTGTGTTATAATTCATTACTTGCAGATTCTATCCATACCTGGGAAGAACTATCTAGTAAGTTCCTAAGGAATTTTTCCCAGCACAAAAGACAAGGAAAATGAGGAAGGAGATTCAATCTTTGGAACAGAGAGATGGAGACCTTTTCTTTGAAGCATGGGGACACTTTAATGAGCTGTTTCTCAAATGTCTACATCACAACCTACCTCAAGATGAGCTGGTACTAGCCTTTTATGAAGGTCTAAATGACATGAATAAAGTTATTGCTGATTCAGGTTGTGGAGGTGTGCTAATGGAGAAGAGCAATGAAGAAGCTATGGAGCTATTTGAGGCATTAAGTGAGCACACCTAGCAATTCTCCTCAAGAGGTAGACAATGAGTTAAAAGCAAGGGTATGTATGAGGTAACTTTAAATGGCAGATCTTCAAATCAGATGGCTGCTATGGAGAGGAAGCTAGATATGCTTATAAAAGCCATGTCTACTCAGAACATCTCACCTCAACCACAAGCTACACAACACCAGGTATGTGCTTTATGTTCTCAATTTGATCACACTACTGAGACTTTCCATTTGTATTCATCTGCAGATCCCAAGCAAGCAAACTATGTGGGACCAAACAATGCATATGCAAATACCTACAATCCTGGATGGAGAAACCACCCCAACTTCTCATGGAGTAACGATCAAAATGCCTTGAACTTTCAAGGGTGGCAAAGGAATTCCCAACAAGCAGCCCAATCAGTTCCAGAATCAAAGCAAAGTGACCTAGAGAGTCTTGTACGGCAGTTGATGACCTCACAAGAACAATTCATAGCAGAAATAAGACAATTCCGGACTGAGCAAAGGGAAACCACTGCAAAGCATGAGCAAGCCATTCAAAGACTCGATGTACAAATGGAGCAAGTGGCTAAAGAGCTAAATGAAAGCAAACAAGGTTAATTTCCAGCCCAAACACTACCTAATCCAAGAGGACATCATCAACTGAATGCCGTGACAACTCACAGAAATGGTAAGATCATAGGTACTGATGAGCCTGCACAAGCATCTCCACATAAAGCATCCACGTCAAAGGTAAGTGAAATGGAGAAGTGGAATGCACCACCCTTCCCCCAAAGGTTAGTAAGGCCAACAAAAGAAAGTAAAATGCATGATATCTTTGAAACTTTGAGAAAAATAGAAATTAATATTCCTTTATTAGATGCAGTTAAACAAATTCCTTCATATGCTAAATTTTTAAAAGATAGTTGCACTAATAAAAGGAAGTTTCAGGAGCATGAAACAATAGCTTTAACCGAAGAGGTGAGTGCGGTATTGTTAAGGAAACTACCACCCAAGTTAAAAGATCTGGGTAGTTTTACAAATCCTTGCAAGATAGGTAACCAGATTTTTGAGCATGCATTACTAGATCTAGGGGCTGGAGTTAACTTGCTCCCATACACTGTATGCAAGACACTAGGTTTGGGAGAGCTTCAACCAACTTCCATCACCTTGCAACTGGCAGACAAAAGCATTAAAAGACTTAGAGGTATTCTTGAGGATATCTTAGTAAAGGTAGGTCCATTTATTTTATCTGCTAATTTTATTGTATTAGATATGGAAGAATGTCCTATGCCATTACCTCTGCCCATCCTCTTAGGAAGACCCTTTATGCGAACTGCTGATACAAAACTTTGTGTGAAAATGGGTATTGTAAGTATGAAGGTAAATGATGAGAAGGTTGAATTCAACATATTTGATACATTAAAATTACCCAAGATAATATTGAATGTTCTAATGTATATATGATGCAAGGTGTTGTTGAAGAAGTTTTTCAGGTCCATCCCATTACTCCATTGAAGGCCACCCTCACCCATGATTTCACAAGAATGGATACTAAGCCAGAAATTACAAATGTTACTGATGACATCACTAAAGCTGCGCACCTCCTAGAGGCCTCTCCAAAGCATCCAAGCACCAATTTGGCATTGAAGCAGTTGCTGATGCATTCAACTTATTCTTTTCTAGGAGGGACTAAGAGCGTTTGGCTAAAGAAATTAAACTTAGCGCTAATGGGAGGCACCCCACAGCTTATCCTTTAATTTTTATTATTTTTCATATTTATTTTTACTGTTTATTTTTTTATATTTTTTGTTTTCCCATATTACGTTAGTTTTTCCTTTTTAGGGACAGTGTGTGCATCTGTTCGAGTTTGGGGGTGTGCTATGAGCCATGCCGACCCAGCTAGTTCTCCATCTCCCAGGTCAGATCTTTCTATGCTGTTCACACATTGGGGACAATGTGTAATTTAAGTTTGGGGGTATGGGAGACACATTCACACACTTTGTCTCAGTTTTTTTTTAAAAAAAAGGATAAATGCATGTTCATATTGTGTTGAAAATTTTGGTTGATTTAAAACAAACATGATAAAACTTCATTAGTAAGCTTAAAATCTAGAACACATGGCCTAGTACTAAGAATTTTAAAAGTTTAGTTACCTACCTCAAGGCACTTAAGAATTCATGAGTTTGATACAGATCTAACACGAGCAGATTAGCACGCATTTGTGTAGGGTATGACATATAATTTTGATGTATATGTTTCCATGACCTAACTGTAATCAAATAACTTTTTAGATGAACACTTTGGCATAGAAAAATAAAGAAAATTATCCATCATGCAAAAAGAAAAATAAAATAAAATAAAATGCTCCTAATGATCATTAAACAAACTTTCCACTAAGTAACTGGACCTCTTGCCTCAGTAAATAGCGAGTGTTCACGTCAAAAGGTGGGAATTAGCATTTGATGATCATAAAAATTTCCACTAAGTAACTGGACCTCTTGCCTCAGTAAGTAGTGAGTGTTCATGTCAAAAGGTGGGAATTTCACTTAGCAGCATTAAGACCTGTTAGTTTCATAGCCTTTTTAACTCAAGTTAGTAAGTCCTTAGGGGTGTCTTTACACCTAATGCCCTAAAACTGTCTGGTTTGGGAGTCATTGGCTAAACACTCGTTACAAGGGTCAATTAGAAAGCTTAATGGAACTCAACATGGCAAAAATCTCATGATGAAAGAAAAAGAAAAGAAGTAAAAACTATGCCATTTTTGTTCTATCTGATAAGGAATTCGATGAAGGTTTGGACACTGAAACACTATACATTAAAATTATTTGGAAGCTCCATCTTCTATGTGCTAATTCACCACATACCAAATCAAACTTGTTACGCCTTAAACCAACCTTGTGTAAGGAACATGAACTTTTAAAATCCTTGTTCATTGCAAAAATGTGTTTTTATTATAAGCTTACTCATGAACGATCATCATGGTTTTATGTGCAACCCAAATTTTTGGATATTATGAAGAATGAATTTATCTTTAATTTTGTTTTGATATAGTCTTTCGTTTTGTATTGCTGAGGGACTAACAATATGTAAGTTTGGGGGTGTGATAAGTGCTTAAATATTCATATGTAAGCCCCTTAATTTACATTTGTTAAGCTCTTAGTTTGCTTATTTTCTTCCATTTTACTTTCTTTTTTGTGTTTTTTGTGTTTTTATAGGTTTTTAGAAGAAATGAAGCATTTTGGAGCTCAAAGAGCAAAACCGGAACTAGGAGCTGCAGAAGAGTGCGATCGAGCGCAGTGCTTGGTGCGATCGAGTGCATAAGCACTCGCGTGCATAAGGAGAAGGCTTGAGTGCAACCTTGTGCCCCAGTGCAAATTCATGCGATAGAGCGCACACACATCAGTAAAACATCAAAACTGCAATTCCTATTTTGGAAAGTAGGGCTAAAGACCTGTTTTAGAAATTAGGGTTTCTAAGTGTCCTTAGAACCTTATAAATAGACTTATAAAACACAGAAACAAGATCTCCTTTTTAGTTTAGTTTTTGTTCGGGGAGGTCGGAGGCCGGACGAACCCGGAGGAGAGATTGTGGAGATGAATTGATGACTCTTCTCCATAGTGTTTTTGGGTTTCTTCTTTTCTTTGTATTTTATTTTATGATGTTGTTTAGCATCACAACTATGTGTAACTAATTTTCTAGTAAGGGCTTGGCTGAAGCCCTAATTATGTTTACTTAATAATTCAGTATTTACGCCTTTGCGATATTTGTGTTGTGATGGTTAACTTGATTAATGCTTGTTTTTATTTAAATTCCTCATATATGTTTACTGATCAACATATGCATGTGGTATTGATTAGTTAGTTGAATCAATTTGGATGACCGAGTCCTGGGTTCAACAATAGTAACAAAAATATCCACACCGGATTCTTGGGTTAATCAACATAGGAAACCGGGAGAAGATACCATGCCCTAGGTCTCGTGTGGTTGTCGATTTCCATAGATCTTATGCTCTCTTATGGAACAACTCAGTATACACCATGCTGAATCCCTTAAGAAAGAAAGAGTTATAGTAGATATCATGCCTAACTTGTTGCTTAGGGAAATCAATAGCTTAAGGAATAGATACCATGCCCTTAGGTTGATAACCATTAGGTATTCATAACATGAGTAAAACATTGGCATACTGTTTTGTTGTGATAGCATGATTAGTGGTGGATATCAAGTCCCTACGCCTTTATCTTTATTAAATTCCAACTCAATATTTATTTCTCTTATTTTTATTTTATTATTGCAAAACTAATTCTAAATCAAAATTTACCAATCCATATGGAGATAATCTTGCATTCGCACACTATACTACTAAGTTGACCTTGTGCACTTGCAAGTAAAACAAGTCCGATTATTCGCTTATTTATTTAGGTAGATAATCGCACAACAAGTTTTTTACTCTAACTTTTTTCTTTCTTAAGGGATTCAGCATGGTGTATACTGAGTTGTTCCTTAAGAGAGCATAAGATCGGTTGGAATCGATAACCACACGAGACCTAGGGCATGGTATCTACTCCTGGTTTCCCATGTTGATTAACCCAAGAATCCAGCGTGGATATCTTTTGTTACTATTGTTGAACCCAGAACTCGATCATCCAAATTGATTCAACTAACTAATCCATACCACATATAAATGTTGATTAGCAAACACATATGAGGAATTTAAATAAAAACAGGCATTAATCAAGTTGAGCATCACAACACAAATATCGCAAAGGTGCCAATATTGAATTATTGAGTAAACATAATTAGGGCTTCAACCAAGCCCTTACTAGAAAATTAGTTACATATAGTTATGATGCTAAACAACATCATAAAATAAAATACAAAGGAAATAAGAAACCCGAAAACACTATGGAGAAGAGTCGTCAATTCGTCTCCACAATCTCTCCTCCGAGCTCATCCGGCCTCCAGCCTCCTCGAACAAAAACTAAACTAAAAGGAAGATCCTGCTTCTATTATAAATTGTTCTTGTGAGGTCATTAACTATTGTACAATACTCTCTAAGTCACTTTGCTTTGATTCCGAATCTGATTGGGCTGCTGGTTGGGAATTCCTTTGCCGCCCTTGAAAGTTCAAGGCATTTTGATCATTGCTCCATGAGAAGTTGGGTGGTTTCTCCATCTAGGATTGTAGGTATTTTCATATGCATTGTTTGGTCCTACATAGTTTGCTTGCTCGGATCCTTTCCTTTAACTCCTTGTCTACCTCTTGAGGAGAATTGTTGGGTGCGCTCACTTAATGCCTCAAACAGCTCCATGGCTTCTTCATTGCTCTTCTCTATCAGCACATCTCCACAACCTGAATCAGCAATACTTTTATTCATGTCATTTAGACCTTCATAAAAGGCTAGTACCATCTCATCTTGAGGTAGGTTGTGATGTAGACATTTGAGAAACAGCTCATTAATGTGTCCCTATGCTTCAAAGAAAAGGTCTCCATCTCTCTGTTCGAAAGATTGAATCTCCTTCCTCATTTTCCTTGTCTTTTGTGCTGGGAAAAATTTCCTTAGGAACTTACTAGATAGTTCTTCCCAGGTATGGATAGAATCTGCAGGCAATGAATTATACCACAACTTAGCTTTATCTTTCAATGAAAAAGGGAAAAGAATTAACCTGATTCCCTCTTGATTTAGGCCCTGGATGTGCTGGAACTTGCAGAGGTCAAAGAATTCTCGAAGGTGCAAGTGTGGATCCTCAACAGGTGTACCTCTAAAATGAGTCAAGGCACTGAGTGTCTGCGGAGATATGTAATAATTGCCTTCCGCCTCTGGTTGATAAGCAATGCATGATGGCTGGTTGAGGTTCCGTGGGATGAAGGATTGCTTCATAGGTCTTCACTCAGGTGGTTGTTGGTTTTCTAGCTATTCTATTGGTGCTTCTCCCTCGAATTCTTCTTTGTTCTCCTCAAAGTTGTTTCTAGGCCTCTGTAAAATGGTCTGCTCAATCTCTATGTCGAGTGGAACGATGGTAGGGTTCCTAGATCGAAGCCCTTGCATGAATTAGCTAGGGTAGTCTTTGGACTATTTGCGCTCGAGCGCACAAGGTACTACGCTCGATCGCAACAGTGTGCTCGATCTCACTTGAGCTTGCACTCGATTGCAAGGCCAGAAACAGCACTGCTGTAGACCTGAAACAGAAGAAAACAGAAAACGAGAAGAAGAAAAATTAGGTTTTTGATAAAGAAAACATAAATAGAATAGAGTAAAGAAATAAAATAAAATAAAATAAAACTAACGAAAATAATTCCCAAAATAAATTTAGAGCAATCCCCGGCAACGGTGCCAAAAACTTGTTGTGCAATTATCTACCTAGATAAATAAGTGAATAATCAGACTTATTTTACTTGTAAGTACACAAGGTCAACTTAGTAGTATAGTGAATGAATGCAAGATCATCTCCACAGGGATTGGTAAATTTTGATTTAGAATTAGTTCTTCAATAATAAAATAAAAATAAGAGAAATAAATATTGAGTTGGAATTTAATAAAGATAAGGCGTAGGGACTTGATATCCACCACTAATCATGCTACCACAACAAAACAGTATGCCAATGCTTTACTCATGTCATGAATACCTAATGGTTGTCAACCAAAGGGCATGGTATCTACTCTTTAAGCTACTGATTTCCCTAAGCAACGAGTTAGGCATGGTATCTACTCTAACTCTTTCTTTCTTAAGGGATTCAGCATGGTGTATACTGAGTTGTTCCTTAAGAGAGCATAAGATCTATGGAAATCGACAACCACACGAGACCTAGGGCATGGTATCTACTCCCGGTTTCCCATGTTGATTAACCCAAGAATCTGGCGTGGATATCTTTTGTTACTAATGTTAAACCCAGGACTCGGTCATCTAAATTGATTCAACTAACTAATCCATACCACATGCATATGTTGATCAGCAAACACATATGAGGAATTTAAAAAAAATAGGCATTAATCAAGTTAAGCATCACAAGATAAATATCGCAAAGGCACCAATACTGAATTATTGAGTAAACATAATTAGGGCTTCAACCGAGCCCTTACTAGAAAATTAGTTACATATAGTTGTGATGCTAAGCAACATCATAAAATAAAATACAAAGGAAAGAAAAAACCCGAAAACACTATGGAGAAGAGTCATCAATTCATCTCCACAATCTCTCCTCCGGGCTCGTCCGGCCTCTGGCCTCCCTGAACAAAAACTAAACTAAAAGGGAGATCTTGTTTCTGTGTTTTATAAGTCTATTTATAGGGTTCTAAGGACACTTGGAAACCCTAATTTCCAAAACAGGTCTCTAACCTTACTTTCCAAAATAGGAACTGCAGTTTTGATGTTTTACTGATGCGTGTGCGCTCGATCGCATGAGTTTGCGCTCAAGCGCAAGGTGGCGCTCAAGCCTTCTCCTTGTGCG
Organism: Bretschneidera sinensis; assembly: GCA_023935145.1. Lineage (NCBI taxonomy): Eukaryota > Viridiplantae > Streptophyta > Magnoliopsida > Brassicales > Akaniaceae > Bretschneidera > Bretschneidera sinensis. The sequence continues at coordinate 80,382,422 of CM043700.1, read as the reverse complement.
CACGAGTTCTTATGCGCTCAATCGCACCAAGCACTATGCTCGATCACACTCTTCTGCAACTTCCAGTTCTAGTTTTGCTCTTTGAGTTCCAAAATGCTTCATTTCTTCCAAAAACCTATAAAAACACAGAAAACACAAAAAGGAAGTAAAATGGAATAAAATATGCAAACTAAGAGCTTAACAAATGTAAATTAAGGGGCTTAAATATGAATATTTAAGCACTTATCACATGCCAACGAAAAAATTCCTCTAAGTCGATGCAAGAGTTATGCCACCATTCGGTGAAGGCTAAATGGATAATAATGTGAAGGTTGGAAAAAAAAAACCACTTAAAGAAAAAGTGTGAACAAATCCAGTTACCTTAGACCCTTTACTCACTTTCACTAAAGGTTTTGTCATCAATCACACACTCAATTTTCTTATTTTGAGTGGGCATAACAACACTTAGATTGCCCTACCTTAGTAACTATAGAGTACTTCTTTAGTCCCTTATCATCAAGACAAGGGAATAAAGTAGCACTCTATAATTTCTAAAGTTAAGCAATATAATTGTCTTCAAAGTGAAATTATACCTACTCAAAATGAGGAAATTGAATGTGTGATTGATGAGAACACTCCAAATGAAAGTGAATAAGGAAGTCTAAGGCATCTTGATGGGTTAATGCTTCTGCTTTATGTGTTTTTTTTAAGTTAAAGTACATATAATGTACTTGTGATTTTGGGGGTTTCAATATACAACATGTGGTTTAAACTGTATAACTTGACACAATGTGATTTAAACTTTATCCAATTATGGTCTCATCATTAGGTCAATGTAGTCAAACACGTTATTTGCACGTAATTGGCTAAAAATTAGCCACATGTCAATACTCCATTGACTATTATATAAATAAATTATAAAAAATAAAAAAATATTTTAAAAATCATGTGTTTCAGAAATAATCACATGGTTTAACAATCCTTAAAATATTTAAAACTAATTTATTTTTAGATCTTTTATAATATAATTTTATATGAGCCAATGGGTTATTGGCATATACCCACCAATGCTTCAGCGCAATGGTAGAGGTATATATCCTTGGTTCGATTCCCCCACCCCATATAGTGATTCAAAAAAAAAAAGGTTATTGACTTGTGGTTAATTTTTAGCAAATCACGTGTTTGACTAATATTAACTTGATGATAGGACCAATATTAACTTATTGTTAAACTAAATGGTGTCAAACTTTAAACTTTAAACCACATGTTATGATCTTAAAATCCATCAAAACCACAGGTATGTTATATATACTTTGCCTTTTTTTCCCACTTTCACGTTAACATCCTCTGTTTATGTTACAATCCTAGAATGCTACAATTCTGTCAATAAGATAACCCGATGCAAGCATAAGCACATACAAATGCAATGGGCATTCTTGGAGAAGAAAGGAGAGAGAGGTCGAAAGATCAAAGCCTTGTAGAAATTCTTATGTCTAGAGAATTGGAAAGGGTGTTTGTTTTTTTTTTTTTTTGGTGTGTTTGTGTGTTTTGAAAATGAAATGGGAGAGCCTATTTATATACTAGAGGGGGAAATAATGAATGATAGAGATTTAAAGTTGACACCTTCCAAAAAGGTTTCAATGAATGAGATCAAGTCAAAGAAGGTGATTGGCAATGATTAAAAGTGATTGGTGGGATTTTTGTTTTGGTAAAAAATAAAGGAACAAGATTGGTCCAAAAACATTCTAAAATATGTCTAAGAATTGAGATTAGTTTTCTAGCCTCAAGAAAACCAATTAGAATCATATATGCTTGATTAGGATCAATTAAGGGGACAAATAAGCCAAATCACGAAATCAACCAAAACTAGCTTTTTAGGTTTGACCTGGCCGACAGGCCATGAGTTTAGCTGCCTGACTAAGGCCTAGGTCTGTTGGCCTAGGTCTGTTGGCCCAGGTCAGACTTACTTAATTGGCTTGAATCGAGCTCGATCAGAATTGGCCCCAATTGATTCTTTTTTGGTCTTTTGACGCCATTTTAGCCTATTTGTTGATGTAGGACATAATAATTAGTATTTTATTTTCCTTATTAAGATTAAGTTTCCTTTCCCAACAAGGATTATGTTTAGTTTTCTATTAGGACTCTATTTTTACTTTTCTACTAGAACTCTAGAATGGAGAAGAAAACAATGTTTCTTACCCAAAAGATAGAACACCAACCCGCAGGTGGTAAAGATAAAACTCCGCAAAGTTTGAAAGAAATTCTCTTAATAATTCTATTGATGAAAAGTTGTGTTTAATACAATAATGGGATCACCTATTTATAGTGATAGGAAAATCTTATTCTTTGTAAAAGAAGTAAATCTAGTCCAATGTAGGACATAATAATTAGTATTTTATTTTCCTTATTAGGATTAAGTTTCCTTCCTCAACAAGGATTATGTTTAGTTTTCTACTAGGACTCTATATTTACTTTTCTACTAGGACTCTATGTTTAGTTTTTTACTAAGACTCTATGTTTGCTTTTCTACTAGGACTAGATTTATTTATTTTACAAGGAATAGGATTTTCCTATCACTATAAATAGATGATCCCATTATTGTATTACGGACAACTTTTGATCAATTAAATTATCAAGAGAATTTCTCTCAAACTCTGCGGAGTGTTATCTTTACCACCTGCGAGTTGGTGTTCTATCTTTTGGGTAAGAAGCGTTGTTTTCTTCTCCATTCTAGGGTGCGCCCAGAAGAAAAGGGTTGAAGACGCTGTTCTTCTTTCCTCCTTGGTGCGCTAAGGTTAAACTCAAGTCTTCTGCTACGTCAATTGGTATCAGAACAGGCTTTATCTTTATCATGGCTGACCAACATAATGGTGACAACCCGTGTAACGACGACGTTCATGACATGGAGGTCATTCGAGAGTCGAGTTTCGGAATCTCCAACAGTCCGTTCAATGGTTGCAAGAGACTTTGGAGCAGATGCAGCTTAGGTTCAATCAACATCACCGGGACTATGACACCCGGGATAACGATGGAATCCGAGTAAGGCCAGTCCACCGCTTTCAACCTATGCCCCGAGGCAATCCAATCCATAATGACAACAATGATTATGAAGATTATGCTGATGGAGTCTTTGGCAGGGACCAGGGTGCAGATCCGAGAAGAGGAAGACGAAGACGCGCTAGAGGTGGCTCAGGGTATAGAGGTCATGGGTGCAGAGGTGCTGGTTATATGGGTAACACCTATGGTGGTGGCTATGGGGATGCTTATGAAGAGCACCTTAGGCGTCAGGATTATGGTAGAGATGATCCCAGGGAATACTTGATGATGATAGACTTGCCTTTGTTCAATGGACATCTTCACATTGAAGATTTCTTAGATTGGGTAACAGAGGTAGAGAGGTTCTTCAAATACATGAGTATTTCTGAGGAATGAAAGGTCAAGTTGGTGGCGTATAAGTTCAAGGCAAGAGTATCCGCTTGGTGGGAATAGTTGCAAGTTTCTTGATCTCGATAAGGGAAAGGACCTGCGACTTTATGGCTGAAGATGAAGTGACTTCTCAAAGCTCGGTTTTTACCACCCGACTTTGAGTAGTGATTGTTTCAGCAATATCAAGAGTGTCGCCAATGGGTCTGCACAGTCCAGGTATATGTTGATGAGTTTTACAGACTATCGGCCAGGAATGATCTTATGGAGACCGAAGCCCAACAAGTGGCTAGGTTTATTGGTGGGTTATGTATAACAATCCAATACAAGGTGTTTATGCAACATGTTTTCACTCTTATTGAAGCTGTTAGCCTAGCCACCCAAGCAGAGAAACATTTGGAGCGTCTAAGAGCCTTAACCTAGGAGCAAAACCTGAGTGATTCGATGCAATCTGCACAGTCTCAAGGAAGGCAACCAACGGTAATTCTCGAGACCACCACTCAGTCCATAGTCCCGGAAGGGAAGGCAACCGGTGGTAACACTAGTGTACCGAGACAGTCAGGGACCATACCCCCTTCTAACAACCCTTATGCACGACATGGGCCAGGATAAGTGTTTCAAGTGTAACCAACCGAGGCATAGATCTGGTCAATGCCCAAGAAGAAAGATGGTGAATTATATTGACCCCAAGACTGGTGAGGTGGCAGAGTATGAGGAGTTTGAAGAGGAAGATGCTCTCGGGGAAAAGATATATGAGTAACAAGAAACAACAGCCAACACCGGCGAAGGAGCTCTCCTTTCTCGATCATTGGTTATCCAATGAGTACTGTTGTGAGTTTTAAATTACTCGCAAGCACACGAGTCGTTTGCAGTATAGCGTTGTGCAAGTGCGAGGTCGAATCCATAGGGAATTGCGTTGTGAAAGTATATTTTCAATCTAAACTAACTCTATCTTAACCTAGTTCCGAATTTCAGATGATAATTTGCAAAAGAAATTAAAATTAAACTAAATTGATTTTTAAAAACTAATAATTAAAACAATATGGTTTCCAAATCCACCCCACCGAAGTTAAGCATATATGTTCTAAAAATATAGCGTATCAAAACATTCCATGAATCCAACTATAAGACAAAAAACAAAGAATATCCCAACTAAACCAAAAGCATCCAATGTATCCGCTCTCAACAAATCACAAAGAAAATCCAATTTAATCGAAAAGCATTCAATGTATCCATCAGATGAAACACAAGGAATATCCAACAGACAATTTAAACTCAATCAATTATAAGATTAACTCAAATAATTGACATAACATTTATACTAAAAATTGTCAGATTTGTACAAGCAAATCTAAACTACTACGCCAACCAACGGAGGGGCTTCATCTTCAACCTTAGCTAAAGAGTCTAGCCACTCATAACTATGAAACTACAATTCATAATAAAAGTACTAAACATTTCAACTAAAACAACTAAATGTAAAGAAATAAATAAATAACTTTACATGGGAGAAATTTCACTCGCTGACGAGCGGCGCTTCCCCTCGTGGTGACAAAGCCTTTGAGATCCACCAGAATGCTAGCGGACGTCCACCGGTAAACACCAAAGTGGCTCAGGAATTGTACACTGAATGATGAAGTGGAGTGGGTCTTATATAGGCAAATACCACGAGTGCAATGTGTTTCCAATCCGATGTGAGATGTGGGATATAGAAATGTGTTTCCAACCGATGTGGGATGTGGGATTTAAGTCTTCACATGCCCTTTAAAACTTCTGTTCACACTGAAATCCTGCATAGCCCGCACAGCCTAACCTTTGTCTACTAAAACGGCCATAACTTTCTGTAGAAAATCATTTTTACGAGCCGTAAAATTCTCCAGAAAATAGACTTCTGGATCTTTCTAAGCATATATGGCTCATATCCTGGTTATTCTTGAATCAATACAGTTTAATTTTTAAAGATGATTGATCTGTACGGGCAATTCTGGCAATTTTAGTGAAACTTCTTTCCCAGTGGTTGTAAACCTGAAAAACAACGAAAACAACTCAAAGTAACAAAATCCTAAGCTAACAAATGTAAATTAAGTGGCCAAAATATGCAATATTTTTCTCTCATCAAATACCCCCAAACTTACATTTTGCTAGTTCCTTAGCAAAATAAAATAAAAAAAAAAACTAAATGAAAAACAAAGAACATAAAGATAAGTTCAGTATTCATGGTATCCAAAAATTTAAGGAGCATTCAAAATCATGAGATTCATTCATGAGCAAGCTTAAATAAGTCCAACCCATCTTCACAATGAATAAGAATTTAAAACTTAATTACTTACAAGAGGCATGGTAAGACATCACAAGCTTGAATCAGTGTAAAGTGATTTAGCATATACAGATGAGGTTTCCAAATAACTTCAATGTACAAGGTAATCAAATCTCAAGATCCACAGAATTTCTCATCGGAAAGAACAACGATGGCATAGTTTATATATATATAAGGCTCTACTATGTTTAGTTCCCTTAAGCTTTCTAATCGACCCATGTAGCGAGTGTTGAGTCAATGACTCCCAAACCAGATGGTTTTAGGGTATTAGGTGTAAAGACACCCCTAAGGACTTACTAACTCGAGTCAAAAAGGCTACGAAATTAAACCGGCCTTAATACTACCAAGCAAAATTCCACCTTTTGACGTGAACACTCACTGCTTACTGAGGCAAGTGGTCCAGTTACTCAACGAAAAGTTTCGCAATGATCATTATGAATAAAATTCTCACCTTTTGACGTGAACACTCACTGCTTACTGAGGCAAGAGGTCCAATTACTCAGTGGAAAGTTTATTGATGATGATCATTATAAATATTAGTAGTATTAGTTCTTTTTTATATATATATGTCCAAGTGTTTATCCAACAAGTCATCCAGTTTCAGTTAAGACAAGGAAACGTATACATTCAACTCACTTGTCATACCTCACACAAATATGTGCTGATGTGCTCGTGCTAGATTAGATCAAACATGTGAATTCTCTAAAATGCCTAAAGTAAGTAACTAAAGTTTAAACTCTATCATCAGATCATGTGTTCAAAGTTTTAAACTCACCAATGAAATCACATCACAATTTTTCAGAACAACTAAAATTTTTAGACGAACATGAACATTCATTTATCTTTACGACAAAAAGATAACAAATTAGGACAAAGTGTGTGATGTGTCTCCTATAACAAAAACTTGTTGTGAGTTTTAAATTACTCGCAAGCGCACGAATCGTTTGCAGTATAGTGTTGTGCAAGTGCGAGGTCGAATCCACATGGAATTGCGTTGTGAAAGTATATTTTCAATCTAAACTAACTCTATCTTAACCTAGTTCCGAATTTCATATGATAATTTGCAAAAGAAATTAAAATTAAACTATATTGATTTTTAAAAACTAATAATTAAAACACTAAGGTTTCCAAATCCACCCCACCGAAGTTAAGCATATATGTTCTAAAAATATAGCCTATCAAAACATTCCATGAATCCAACTATAAGACAAAAAACAAAGAATATCCCAACTAAACCAAAAGTATCCAATGTATCCGCTCTCAACAAATCACAAAGGAAATCCAATTTAATCGAAAAGCGTTCAATGTATCCATCAGATGAAACACAAGGAATATCCAACAGATAATTTAAACTCAATCAATTATAAGATTAACTCAAATAATTGACAGAACATTTATACTAAAAATTGTAATATTTGTACAAGCAAATCTGAACTACTACGCCAAACAATGGCGGGGCTTCATCTTCAACCTTAGCTGAAGAGTCTAGCCATTCATAACTATGAAACTACAATTCATAATAAAAGTGCTAAACATTTAAACTAAAACAACTAAATGTAAAGAAATAAATAAATAACTTTACATGGGAGAAATTCCACTCGATGATGGGCGACGCTTCCCCTCGTGGTGACAAAGCCTTCGAGATCCACCAGAATGCTAGTGGACGTCCACCGGTAAACACCGAAGTGGCTCAGGAATTGTACACTGAATGATGAAGTGGAGTGGGTCTTATATAGGCAAATACCATGAGTGCAATGTGTTTCCAATCCAATGTGGGATGTGGGATATAGAAATGTGTTTTAAACCGAGGTGGGACGTGGCATTTAAGTCTTCATATGCCCTTCAAAACTTCTGTTCACGCTGAAATCCTGCACAGTCCGCACAGCCTAACCTTTGTCTACTAAAATGGCCATAACTTTCTGTAGAAAAATCATTTTTATGAGTTGTAAAATTCTCAAGAAAATAGACTTCCCGATCTTTCTAACATATATGGCTCATATCCTGGTTCTTCTTGAATCAATACAGTTTAATTTTCAAAGATGATTGATCTGTACAAGCAATTCTGGCAATTTTAGTGAAACTCCTTTCCTAGTGCTTGTAAACCTGAAAAACAACGAAAACAACTCAAAGTAACAAAATCTTAAGCTAACAAATGTAAATTAAGTGGCCAAAATATGCAATATTTTTCTCTCATCAAATACCCCCAAACTTATATTTTGCTAGTCCCTTAGCAAAAAAAAATTAAAAAAAAAACTAAATGAAAAACAAAGAACATAAAGATAAGTTCAGTATTCATGGTATCCAAAAATTTAAGGAGCATTCAAAATCATGAGATTCATTCATGAGCAAGCTTAAATAAGTCCAACCCATCTTTACAATGAATAAGAATTTAAAACCTAATTACTTACAAGAGGCATGGTAAGACATCACAAGCTTGAATCAGTGTAAAGTGATTTAGCATATACAGATGAGGTTTCCAAATAACTTCAATGTACAAGGTAATCAAATCTCAAGATCCACAGAATTTCTCATCGGAAAGAACATTGATGGCATAGTTTATATATATATATATAAGGCTCTGCTATGTTTAGTTCCCTTAAGCTTTCTAATCGACCCATATAGCAAGTGTTGAGTCAATGACTCCCAAACCAGATGGTTTTAGGGCATTAGGTGTAAAGACACCCCTAAGAACTTACTAACTCGAGTGAAAAAGGCTACGAAATTAAACTGGCCTTAATACTACCAAGCAAAATTCCACCTTTTGACGTGAACATTCACTGCTTACTGAGGCAAGAGGTCCAGTTACTCAGCGGAAAGTTTCGCAATGATCATTATGAATAAAATTCTCACCTTTTGACGTGAACACTCACTGCTTACTGAGGCAAGAGGTTCAGTTACTCAGTGGAAAGTTTATTGATGATGATCATTATAAATATTAGTAGTATTAGTTTTTTTTTTTTTTTTGGTATATATGCCCAAGTGTTTATCCAACAAGTCATCCGATTTCAGTTAAGACAAGGAAACATATACATTCAACTCACTTGCCATACCTCACACAAATATGTGCTGATGTGCTCATGTTAGATTAGATCAGACATGTGAATTCTCGAAAATGCCTAAAGTAAGTAACTGAAGTTTAAACTCTATCATCAGATCATGTGTTCAAAGTTTTAAACTCACCAATGAAATCACATCACAATTTTTCAGAACAACTAAAATTTTTAGACGAACATGAACATGCATTTATCTTTACGACAAAAAGATAACAAATTAGGACAAAGTGTGTGATGTGTCTCCCATACCCCCAAACTTAAATTACACATTGACCCCAATGTGTGACTAATATGGAAAGAGCTGACCTGAGATATGGAGAACTATCTGGACTGGTATGGCTCATAGTATACCCCCAAACTTGAACTGAAGTACGCATTGTCCCTGAAAAATAAAAAAACTGGAAAACAAAAAAATACTGGAAACAAACATTAATCATTAAAATGTGAAATAATAAATAAACAGAAAAGATAAGCTATGGAGTGCCTCCCATGAGCGCTAAGTTTAACGTCTTCAGCCAGACCCAACATTAGTAAACATGCCTAACTAAGCGTTCCATCATCTGATCAATAAATAGGAATGGAAAATGATCAGGTCTAGTGACCGCATTCAACTTACGGTAGTCTATACTCACTTTCCCTCCTAACTAAACACGAGTTGACACCAACTCGTCGTCCTCATTCTTCACTACCGTTAATTCAACATGTTTGGGCACGACTTGAATCAGGCTCACCCACTTGCTATCAGAGATGGGATAAATGATCCCTGCCTCTAACAGCTTAATATCTTCTGCCCTCACAACCTCTTGCATAGCAAGGTTGAGCCTTCTTTATGGCTCCCTCGATGGCTTGGCATTCTTCTCCAACTATATCGTGTGTATTACCAACGAGGGGTTGATTCCCTTGACATCCTCAATAGTACAGCGTATAGCTTCCTTATACTCTCTTAAGACATCCAATAAGATTGTCCGGTAAAGGCTTAAGTTCCTTCTTGGGGGGTTCAGGTGTTGTGGTTTCCTCTGTCTCATTGCTTTCTCGAGGATCAGACTCCAAAATGGCATTCACTTCCTCGAGTAACTTATCTAAGCCCAAGTCCTCTCCAAAGTGAGCAAAGCATGCCTCCAGGGGGTCCTCAATGCGGGATTCATCCATAGTCTCCTCTGTCTTACTACTCTCCCGAGGAGCAGACTCCAAGATAGTATTTACTTGCTCAAGCAACTTATCTAAGGGTGTCCTCAAGTGACAGTGAAACTGGCGCTGGTGTTTGAATGGGAGCTTGGTAAGCAGGTAATGGTGCTGGATAGGCTGAGTGACTATAACTTGGAACTGGCGGAGGAAATTCGGGAGGGTATTGATTGTGAGCTTGATAAGGGTCTCCTCCCTGATTCCTTAGTTGGTTCTGCGTCCATGAAAAATTAGAGTGGTCCCACCACCCTGGATTGTATGTTTCGGAGTAAGATCCATTTGATTACCAACAACAGTCATTGAAAGCATTCATTTGTTCCATGGGATACTCGGCACAAGCCGGCATTGATGGAAAATTATGTGCTAAATGCATAAGACTAGCACAGATGGAACAACTATCAACATTGAATGTGTTGGCAGCATTGATGGACGGGCTGGTCATTTTCATGTACTCTTTAATGGTGTCCTCTAAAGACTGTGAAACCGGCGCTGGATTCATCCACATATATTTTTTTTTTGGATAACTAACTAGTAGAAAAATAAAATCAATTCAGACCAAAAATTTTCACAAACCAAACAATTTCCCGGCAACGGCGCCAAAAACTTGTTGTGAGTTTTAAATTACTCGCAAGCACATGAGTCGTTTGCAGTATAGTGTTGTGCAAGTGCGAGGTCGAATCCACAGGGAATTATGTTGTGAAAGTATATTTTCAATATAAACTAACTCTATCTTAACCTAGTTCCGAATTTCATATGATAATTTGCAAAAGAAATTAAAATTAAACTAAATTGATTTTTAAAAACTAATAATTAAAACACTAAGGTTTCCAAATCCACCCCACCGAAGTTAAGCATATATGTTCTAAAAATATAGCCTATCAAAACATTCCATGAATCCAACTATAAGACAAAAAACAAAGAATATCTCAACTAAACCAAAAGCATCCAATGCATCCGCTCTCAACAAATCACAAAGAAAATCCAATTTAATCGAAAAGCATTTAATGTATCCATCAGATGAAACACAAGGAATATCCAACAGACAATTTAAACTCAATCAATTATAAGATTAACTCAAATAATTGACAGAACATCTATACTAAAAATTGTCAGATTTGTACAAGCAAATCTGAACTACTACGCCAAACAACAGCGGGGCTTCATCTTCAACCTTAGCAAAACAGTCTAGCCACTCATAACTATAAAACTACAATTCATAATAAAAGTGCTAAACATTTAAACTAAAACAACTAAATGTAAAGAAATAAATAAATAACTTTACATGGGAGAAATTCCACTCGCTGACGGGCGGCGCTTCCCTTCGTAGTGACAAAGCCTTCGAGATCCACTAGAATGCTAGCGAACGTCCACCGGTAAACACCAAAGTAGCTCAAGAATTGTACACTGAATGATGAAGTGGAGTGGGTCTTATATAGGCAAATACCACGAGTGCAATGTGTTTCCAATCCGATGTGGGATGTGGGATATAGAAATGTGTTTCCAACCAATGTGGGATGTGGGATTTAAGTCTTCACATGCCCTTCAAAACTTCTGTTCACGCTGAAATCCCGCACAGCCCACACAGCCTAACCTTTGTCTACTTAAATGGCCATAACTTTCTGTAGAAAAATCATTTTTACGAGCCGTAAAATTCTCCAGAAAATAGACTTCTGGATCTTTCTAAGCATATATGGTTCATATCATGGTTCTTCTTAAATAGATACAGTTTAATTTTCAAAGATGATTGATCTGTACGGGAAATTCTGGCAATTTTAGTGAAACTCCCTTGCCAGTGCTTGTAAACCTAAAAAACAACGAAAACAACTCAAAGTAACAAAATCCTAAGCTAACAAATGTAAATTAAGTGGCTAAAATATGCAATATTTTTCTCTAATCAAGTAGTCTTATCCCTGAGACATAAAGACTAATCACAGAGGCACAATATCTTTTGCACAAGATGCACCATCAACCAGTGAGTATGTGATGTGATCATTGATGAGGGCAGTGGAGAGAATATAGTGTTCCAAGTAATGGTGACGAAGTTAGGCCTAAAGACCAAGAAGCAACCAGCACATTACAATATTGGATGGATCAAGCAGGGTATTGAGACATCAGTTACCAAGCAATGTCGGTTCATTTTCTCAATTGGTAAACACTATTCAGACTCCATTCTTTGTGATATTGTTGAGATGGATGCTTGTCATATAATTTTAGGGAAACCATGGCAATTCAACGTGGACACCCAACACAAAGGCTATGACAATGTCTATATTGTCTTTCGAAAGGGTCGAAAGATAATATTTAGACCATAGAAAGAAGACTCGGTCGGGGCACCTACCTGAACCGAGAAGAAGCAAGTTTTATTGACCGAGGGGGCTGAGTTCCTAGAGGAGGTTAAGGAAGTTTGAGAGATCATTACATTGGTAGCTAAGGAAGCCATTATGCCTATGTCATAAACCATTCATGAGCCAGTGCAAGAGATGCTAAAAGAGTTTCGGGACATCATCCCCAAGGAGATGCCCGACGGACGAGTGAAGACAACTCATGAAGAGGTTCGTCAGCATCTCGAGGATACTTATGCTAAATATAAGGAGAAGGTAGATAAAGGTCAGAGATCAAAGGTTTTTCGAGAGGGAAATCTTGTGTTAGTGTATCTACGTAAGGGGCAACTGCCGACTAGAACATCGGGAAAACTACGAAACAAGAAGTTTGGACTTTACAAAGTTGTCAAGAAGATAAATGATAATGCTTATGTTGTTGATCTTCCGGAGGACCTAGTAATTTCTTCAACGTTCAATGTGGCAAACATTTTTAAATATTTTCCACCAAAAAGGGACAGAACCTAACTCGAGGACGAGTTGTTTTCAAGAAGGGGAGACTGATGTAGGACATAATAATTAGTATTCTATTTTCCTTATTAGGATTAAGTTTCCCTTCTCAACAAAGATTCTGTTAGTTTTTTACTATGACCCTATGTTTAGTTTTTTACTAGGACTCTATGTTTACTTTTCTACTAGGACTAGATTTACTACTTTTACAAGGAATAGGATTTTCCTATCACTATAAATAGGAGATCCCATTATTGTATTAAGTACAACTTTTGATCAATAGAATTATTAAGAGAATTTGTATCAAACTCTGCGAAGTGTTATCTTTACCACCTTCGGGTTGGTGTTATATCTTTTGGGTATTAAACACTGTTTTCTTCTCTATTCTATGTTGCACCCAAAAGAAAGATGTTGTTCTTCTTTCCTCATTAGTGTGTTAAGGTTAAACTCAAGTCTTCCGCTATGTCATTTTTCCATCCTTGGACTATAGTTTGGGTTTTTGGGTTTGGATCTTTGGTTCAGCTTGGTTTGATTCTCTTATTTCTAGACCAATTTTGTGCTCTCGATCCTAGTGTTTTTCCATTATTAGCTCAACTCTAGCATTCTTGCATCCTTTGAAAGCTAGTTTCTTTCCTTTTTTTTTTATCATATGGTCCACATGTGAAACTTTTAGAAATATAAGGAGTCAAAATCCAACATTTACAATGGAAACTTCATGTTTATATCCAGTTATGCTCAACGAAAAGCAAAGTTGTTATGTATATAATGTTATGTAGATCAAAACTAAAACATAAATAATAAAAATAGTACTAATAAAGTTGATCTTTGCATAGTGTATTGCACAACAAATATCTCAAACATTTAGCACAAAGTAATATATTCAAAACCCTTTAATTCACATATCTCAAATAGACGACTACTTAAAGATATATGTGATCAAAATTGCACAATAAAAGACAGGAACATTAGATATTTATGTTTTTTCATATATGTTTTTTTTGGATATGGTAAACAAATTTATTCCTACAACAAAGCAATACATAAAACATGAGCACATGGCCAACGTAGATTACATAGCATTTAAGCCCCAACTACTTGCTAAATCCATATCAATAGAATCAACATTGACAACTAGTTTAAAGGCTATAAAGTGAACTAAACAAATGATAGAAATAAGCTAATTCAAATGCCTACATAATAAAAAAATATAAAAAAAAGGTCTACGATTGACCGTGGGTGCTATTACAATCGACTGAGTAAATGACTTTAACTTGAATTTTTATGACAAAATGTTTATTAGATCGACCATAGTAACCAAAAATAGTCGACAAGATAAATGGTTTTACATTGAGTTCGATATGGCATCATATTTATCCAAACGACTGAATAAACAACTTTAACTTTAATTGTACCTAAATTTCCACAAATTGTTTTTAACTCATTTTCCCTTTCTCTCTACCAAGCCACCATAATCTCCCATTTCTTTCCATCTCTAATCTAAACACAAAGAACATAATCATGACAATGACAAAACAAGAGAAAAAAAGACCACCAAAACTCATTCACCAATTTTCCCTCTCTCTGCAAACTCATCCCAATCTCATCTTCTCTCTATATTTTATCTAAACACAAAGAATATAACCATGACAATAATAAAACAAGAGAAGAAGACCACGCGAAATGGAAACAACCATGTCAATAACTCAAGGAAATTAAGTCTTACTTCAATAAATAATATGTGGCTTATCGGCATCAAACTTAGATTTAGGAAGCAAGAAAATGTAGTGTAAGGGACCACCTAAAATACAAGAGAAGGAGGTTGAGGGACCACTAGAGGAGAAAGAAACAAAAATCTACTGTACAAGACCGCTAGAACTACAATGAAGCTGTTGAAAATGTCTCTGATAATCAAACAAGAGAGAAGAAAGGAATAAACCTTGTGAGAGAGATGAAGGATGAAAAAGAAAGAAAGAAATTTAATGGATTATTCGATGCTGACACGTGAGGAGAAAAGAGAGATGATGTATGTTGAAAGAGGAAAGATGATGTGCCCAAATTGTCATGTATAACCATGATATAAGATTCTCACATTTGGATGAGAAAGCCCACCTTTTTATATTATATTTCTTTTCTCACACTCACTTGTTGTTACTTTAACTGCTCCACACCCCAACGATAGTTCCCCTTATTATAATAGTTTAAGTGATTATATTTATATTTTTCACCATGACTTGAATTAAATATAAGCTTTTCTATGTTAAATTATTATTATCTTGTTTCATGAATTTAATTACATTGAAATTAAAAAATTAAGCAAACTTAATAGATCAATATGAACATAAATAAGAGCCAAAAAAAATCACCAGAAATTGAAAAAAAAGAAGGAAAAATTGAGTCAATCCAATGAGCTAATCCAAAACTCCCTTGAAACCGAAATGTAACAACCCATCCTGGACAGGCCCACCCAATATGGAATCATCACCTTCCAGCATTAAGCACAGACTTATATGCAACAATTTCATATCTTAAAATATATTTACATCATATACACCTCAACTCATTCTCGAGGAGATACAAAAATTTATTATACAAAAGTAAACATGTTTATGCATGATTAAGTACAAGACTCAATTACAAATAAAAATAATGTTTCTTGAGGATACTGACCAAGTGGAGCCATCTAAACAACCACAAATAGAACTCGTATCACAAAACTCTATCAACTTTTTTGCCTTCAACCTGAAATTTAATAAAAAAAAAGAGGGGGTGAGCTTCACAAAGCTAAGTGAAGTTCTAATTTACTTCAAGTACTCGATTTGTATACTTCGATTTATAGTTTTATTTACAACTGATTTACAAGCTATTATACTTCATTTAAGGATCATGTTTCATATTTCAAGAATTTCATTCAAATATAGTTAAGATATAATATCACTCATGATATCCAGTTCAATATCATTTTTCTATTTATACATCATAGAATTTTGCAATATAATTGATTCATCAACATCTAAATGAAATAATGAGAATATAAAATGAATACATATACACTATTTTCATCTCAGCATCATCTCCCTTCCCACATCTCCATCACATCACATCTCATCACAAATAATTTTATTTTATTTTAATCCATATCAATATATGGGCATCCATATTAGTCTCTGATATATGTATTAGAGATGTCTCCCTATGTGCCGGCTCTCAATCACTCAGACCAGCCATGGTTCTGGTCCTTCTCGGACCACACCCTTCCTCTTCTGTGGTCCTACAATGCACGTACAATTACACATAAGCAAGTACAAAGATAATAACATTACCATCAAATAACTACGTCACAAAATTAACAGTTTATCATAACAATCCAGTTTATATTATTTAAACATCCTTCGAAGAAAACAATTCATAACAATTTATCTTGTATATACATACACTCAATCATTTCATCAAATTAACGTCATTAATGATTATATCTCATTTTATTCATTAAATTCATACTTATATTCTTTATTCCTTCAAATTTAACATATTTATAATACACCTTTTAGTTTTTCTCATTTATAGTTAATTTTAAGTTTTATCCACATTTTCTACTTCTTTTCGCTTACTAGAAGTAAAATGAACTCACCTTGAAGCACCAAGTACTATCCGTAAACCACTTCCTT
The DNA here is from genome assembly GCA_023935145.1 of Bretschneidera sinensis. Taxonomy (NCBI): domain Eukaryota; kingdom Viridiplantae; phylum Streptophyta; class Magnoliopsida; order Brassicales; family Akaniaceae; genus Bretschneidera; species Bretschneidera sinensis. Next base: position 80,365,975 of record CM043700.1, on the reverse strand, counting down.
GCCTTTATCTTCTTTCAGCAACACTTCAACCTAACAAGAATATGCTTAACCGGTATTACTATCTCATAACTTAATCTAAACCCTTATAATAGGTGAAATGCATGTGTATATGTATGTATATTCCAACCTAGTTTCAAATTCAAAATTTTAGTTGAACTCTTTTCTCTTTATCTTGAATCAAATCCAAACTCATTAAAGAAGAACATGATGTTTTAAGCTCTTAAAATCATGATTTCTATATGAAAAAGAATAAGAAAATAAGAAATTATCTCCACAAAGATTTTGTCAGAAACTTCTTGAAACAAAATTTTGAATGATCGAATTAATAAATGTTTATGAAAAACCTCAAGTTTTCGTATTATTCTTGCAAGAGATTTGAGAGAATTTTATAGAGAAATAGAGTTTTAGAGAGAGAAGTAATCGTTCAAAATAAGAAATGTGAAAAGAAATGAAGTTTAAATAAAGAATGAACTAATATATATAGCCAAATCCCTTGCTAGGCACCTACATAGGCGTTTGGGGCTTCTGAGGAGCTTGCCCAGGCATTTGGAACAACCTTAGGCGCCTGCCCAGGAGTGTGGGATAGGGCTAGGTGCCTAGTACCCTCTGATACCCTCCAAACCCTTTTTTTTCATGAGTTTAATGCCTTCCAACCTCTTTTCTTCAGTATATTTTTAATTTCTTGTCTCAATATTACTTGAAATTTGAATTTTAAATTAAACCAATATGTATATGTATGCATGACAATCATAAAATAAATTGATATTACCAAATTACCCCTATCCCAAGCATGAGAATTTTACACGAAATGACCTGATTTGAAATGATTTATGACTCAAATGATTTAAGACCCAAAATAGACTAAACCCGAAATGACTTACGACTCGAGAAACACACATATTTGAATGATATGACTTGATCCGAAATTGACTGAGTTTATCCGATTGTTACCTCTGGTCCAAAAGTATCGAATTGAGATAATGGAGTCACCAATGGAGTGATTGTAACAATTAAAATCCCAGCGGCGTTCTATAAACCCTCAAACAAAAGGTAATACAAAAAATTGCCCTATTTTCTATTTTTAAATAATATGAATTTTGATTTTCTTAAAAGCATAGATATGAAAAAATTAAAAAAAAAATGTCAGGAAAATAATTAAAAGAAGTGACGAAAGAAATTTGGCAAATTTTAGGGTCTTTTTACTATTTATAAAGAATTATAACTTTCTACAAAATGATATCAATTACCACGATTTAATATTACGTTACTATAAAATGTAATACAATTTCCACAAACTTAAGCAAATATCTTTTATCACACAATGATATCAATTACCATGAAATGATATCAATTTACCATATAATGCGGTAAATTACCACTAAAGTTACGATTATTTTGTTATTGTTCAAAAGACCATAGTTGAACCCAATTCGACAAATTTACCATACAAAGAATGCAAATTATATTTTAAAACTTTTGCAACTAAATATAATTTTTTGAAAATTGAATCAAGAAAATAATAATAATGAAATAAATTGCGGTGCTATCTCTAGTAACAAATTGTTTGACATAAATATTTTTATATAGTCATTAGGTTTTTCAATTGAAAATCAAAACCAAAATCTTTGAAAAAAATCAAATATATTTTATTGAAGTTCGTAATTTTTTTCCCTATTGATACATATTTATATAAAAAAATTTCTTTTGTATTTGTTTTATTTTATTTTTAAAATTTCACATTTCATTTTGAAATCTATAAAAGCAATTAATACTCATGTTCGTGTATGCTTGTTTTACAACTTAAAAGGCTAATGCAAAAAGGTAATGCTTTTTCCACGATAAAATGTCTGGATCCAAAGCTCAAGGGGTCGTTTTGACCATTTGAACAATAAAACAACGTAGTTTTGACACTTCGTTTTTTTCCAGTGGAAAAAGCATTTCCCGATATAAATTCTATAAAAAAGGGTCATATAAGGAGATAAAAAATAAGGAAAATCCCGGACGAATAGAGTATTAATATTTCTCAGTTCTCACTACTATTTCAAATCATGTTTTTGGGTTAAAAACTTCTTTCAGTTCTTTGATTCTTTCTCTGTTTAGGCCGCTGACTTTCGTAGAATCTGAAGATCATATCTTGGAGTGGCTCCTTCGTAGGTGTTGATTCTCAAAAACCCTTAATGATCTGCGTGGTGATAAATCGAGGAGAAATTAGAAGTCAAACTTGTCTTAGCCAACTAGTCGTGTAAGATTTCAAGACTTGAGTTCAATTCTTTCTTCCGGTTTCTTGGCAACCATACTGAGATTGATTGTTCTGTTCAATTTTGACCTTATTTTTTCAGTATTTTAGTTTTTACTGAATCTTTCACTTCAGTTGAAAACTTCCTTGGGTTTGTCTCAAATTATTTTTTTTGGTAATGTTTGTCTCAGATTATTGATATATCATGATGTTATATTTATGTGGATTTTATTTCCTCTTATATCAAATTCTATGACTTGTTGGGTAGAGCTGGATTCAAAACCTATATGGGTTTTAATGTATGGTTGGTTTTTGGTGACAAACCCTGAATTGTGTGTGTATATGCCACCGTTTTTTTTTTCTTGACATTAACGTAGATTCTCTATATTTTATTGGGTTGGTGTTGAATTTGTGGTAATTCATTGTTAATTGATTATTATTTGTTATTTTAATCAGAGATTATAAACCTTGGCCTGATAATTCATGCGGGTGGATGTGAAAAACCTTAAACAGGAATGAGGGACTTCATTCTTGAGTTTGAATACTTAGCTGAAGGATTGTGTTTGTATTTTCTGGAGGCTTTGGAATTTGTTGCTGAGGAATTCTTCCCATTTTGTTTGGTATTTATATCCTTGATTGAGGAGTTCATCGGGTTTCTCTTTTGCCTAGTCTTGATTGCTTAGATTCTTCAAAACCTTGAATTCAATAGAAACCATTTTCTGGAAGATACAGCGACTTGTGTGGAAAAACCAAGCGGGTGTAGAAAAATTTAGCTTTTTGGATGGTCTGAACCTTGTTGTGAGTTGAATTGGTTGGTTGCACACTGAGGCAAGCTCCAATGGATTCCATTCAAAATACTGTTCATTACTGTTGTGTTTCAAGAGGTAATAGGACTCTGTATGTATACAGTGGGGGAGATCATGAGATTGAGAATCTGGCTGCCTTGTGCTTGGAAAGGACTCCTCCATTTCATAAGTGGTATTTTGAGACAATAGGTAAAAGGACTTTTGGATTTTTGATAGAAGATGGGTGTATTTATTTCACGATTGTTGAAGAGGGTCTTGGAAATCCAGGTGTACTGAAATTTCTTGAGCATTTGAGAGATGAATTCAAGAAGGCAGCTAAGAAAGGTTCAAGAGGAAGCTTTTCAGGTTTGAATTCAATCAGTGTAGAAGAGCAGCTAGTTCCTGTTATCCGCCGCTTGATAAATTCGTTGGAGAATGTTTCTCAGAGTAGGAATGATTGGAAGGCTGAGACTGCCTCATTGGATCATGTGGGCCTTTCTCCATCACCAAGTAATGTAAATGGGAAAATTGAAGTTGCTAGTTCTACAAAAGCCCCATTATTGGGTAAATCTAGCAAGCAAGAGAAGAAGAAGGCAAAGGATCATGTGATTGCATTGAGAGATATTGAGTTGGATGAGCACCGAAAATCTACAGATAGAGGAGTCAAGGATGCAGCAACTCTTGATTCCAATAACCAAAGTGGACCAGCTTCTTCAATGTCATTGCAGAAGGATTTGGGTTCAATGAGGATGAGATCTGGCTCTCAAAGCATTCGAAGGAAGTGGTGGCACCAAGTACGGCTTGTTCTTGCTATTGACGCTGCTGTTTGTTTAATACTATTTGTGATTTGGTTGGCAATCTGTGGGGGTATTGAGTGTACACGTTCATAATTCCAGATTAAAGCCATAATGCAGCCTGCAAATCAAAATGTTTCTAAGAATGGATTTCTCGGACAGTGAATAGGTAAAAGCAACATTTTAATCTTGTCGATGGGCTTAAATATCTGTTTGAAGGTGTGTGCCTCGAATTCCACTTTTGTTGGCATGATATGGAGGGAATTCTCTGTACAGCTTCATAGCTTTTATGCCTGTGTAAAAAAAAAATGTTTTGAGTTTATGACGTTCTCTGCTGGAGTGTTTCTAGACTTCTTTTTGCATCAGCGTAATGTTTATAGTTGCAGATGCATATAAGATATTATTTCCCTTATCCAAATCTTGATCTTTTCTGATTCATGTATGAAAATTATGCATTTGAGCTACTTCTGCATTTATCTAATATTTGGGGTTGCAAATATGTTATGAGATGCTTTCTCCATTTCTTAGTATGTTCTGGATTTCTAGGCTTTAAAATGATGCAGCCAAGCATCTTAGAATCCTAGCTTGACCCATTTTTTTTAATGCAGCCATGGAGAACAAGCCCAGCACCCTTGTGGTTTTGAATTTGATAGGTACAGACACTTTTGTAAGCAGGGCCATATCTGTAAATTCTGGAATTTCCTGCATATCAAGGTTTTTTTTTGTTCACATAACACAGTAGTGTCTTCTAGAAGCTTCTAAGAATCTTAAGAGTGTTTTTTACTTGCAGCCCAAGTAGACTGTGCTAATATTTGGGGTTGCAAATACGTTATGAGATGGTTTATAATCCCCTTTTTCCATGTAGTCAAACCCTAGAATCCCTGATTCTCTTCCTCTTAAGCCCACCAGAAAGTCACATAGGCAGGTTCCTCAAATATGTCGTGCGTCATTTTTCCACTTCTTCCTTGGAGGTTTTAGACTGCTTGTCTTCTAACTCTTTTATCCACAGAGAGTTTCTTGCTTATTAAAGACAGAAAGAAAAAAAGGAAATATTTAGTCCAACCTTTTCTTTAATTAAATTTCACTGGTCTTTTAACCACTTTTTGTCAGTGGTCATGCCATTGGTTTCTGAACACTCGTGATATATCTTTGCGTATTCCATTGCATGTACCATGATTAAGAATTTAATTGAATTAAGCAAAGCCCAAATTGGAAAGCTGAACTGAGAGCAGAAGTTGGAACTGACAGTGTTTGCCCTAGGAGTTTCGAAGATTTGGAGAACAAAGGAAATGTGTCTCCTATGCAACGTTATAGCTTAAGTACCCACTTGACAATGCAGCTTTAATGTTAGCTTAATTGCACACACTTGCAGCTCATTTCTTTTATTCCATTATAATTTTATAACGTCGAAGACAAAAGGGTTTCCTATTTTTCTGAGGTCCAGCTATCTAAAATCGCCAATAAGTAAGAAAATGAAGGAAAACCTTGTTTCAGAAGTATTTAAGAAGAAAAGATGGAAGAAGAGAAAAGGATGAAGTCCTAAACACACATCTAGGTTTCGGATGTATAATCATGCTTTAGAAAAGGGAATCACACTTTTAGCAAAAGCTTGGAAGCTGCGAGAAATTCTCTGATGTATTTGCAGATTAAAGTCTTTTATATGATGTTAGAACCTTCTTATTTAGTTCCACTTTCAATTAAGAGATTGGAAATATAGAAATGTTGATGGTTAATCTAAGGGTCTGTTTGGTAAGAGAGAAAGTGGGAGAAAAAAAGGTAGAGGAAAGAAAAGTTGGTGGAATGCGCTTTTATCTTGTTTAGTAAGAGAGAAAAGTGGGAGGAAAGAAAATAGGGAAGATTGATGTTTTTCTCCTACATTTATAGATCATAATCCTCCCAAATTGGGAGGATTGGAGCAAAGTTACCTAGAACTCGGCATGGGACTTTTTCTAGTAAGCGGTACGAAAGGTTAGGCTTGATTGAATCTCTATTTGGGGTCACAATACGCTAAAATATGTTAATTTAGGTCGTTAACATGAATCCACAAGCCCAGGAAAAATCCACATAAATCCACAAAACCCAGAGAAAACCACAAAACCTATAAGCCTAGAAGAAGCATTGCAAGAAAAGCCTCAAAATACCCTATCTACAGAGAGGATGCGACTCACAGCCGGTTTGGTATAACAATTGCGGCCTGATCTGGCACGATGGTTGCGGTTGGATCTGCCGTAATAGTCTATTTCCTATCTACAGGGATTTTGTGGAAGGAAGAAGAAGAAGGGAGGGTTATTTTGGTGCATAAAAAGTTAATCTCCCCAAGTTAATACTTGTCGCGAGGGGAGGTATGACAAATTGTATGGGATAAGGGGTTGGTTGGGATTAGCTCAATCCAGCCCCTTTGGTGAACCAAACGGGGGACTAAGGACTAAGGTGAGACTACAAGATTAGTAATAATAATAACAAAGAAAAGGGGGAAGGCTTATTTTTATCAAAAGTACTCTTTCTAGCCTTTTGATTTACTTTATGTATTTGTTTCCTATTCCAAGTTCAGTTGGAGAGCATTCAAAGAAGATTACTTTGGGGTAACATGGGTGAGGAATACAGGTATCACTTGAAAAGGTGGAGGGTGGTCAAGCAATTGATGGAAAAAAGGGGGTTGGGTATAAAATCTCTCTCTATTTTTTAGTAAAGCTCTTCTTGGCAAATTATTATGGAGATTTCTTGTGTAAAAGGACTATCTTTGGAGGAAAGTGGTTGTAACTAAGCTTGGGATGGATTCTAACGGGTGGATATCTAAAGATGCAAGGGGGGCTTATGGAATGGGGGTGTGGAAGTGGATTCGAAAAGCGTGGGGGATTTTGCTCCTTGTGTTTCGGTGAGGGTGTGATACAGGAGGATCCGAGTCAGATGATGCAGAGTTGTCAGATAGCACATTGTTGGCACTGAGGTACCTAGAGTTGGCAGATCAGCGCAAAACTGGCAGGTGGACTACCTAGAACGGGCCACAGGCTCAGATCAGGTCTCGGAGACCCTAGTCTGATTGGAAACGGGCTTTTGGGCAAAACTTAAGTTTTAAGCGTCGTCATTTTTAAGCCAAAAAACAACGTTTAGGCCCTCAATTTGGCAGTTCTCAGTTTTTAGGAAACTTTTTATTTTATTTGCAATTACTTTAAATTCAGCCTTAATTTAATTTTTCTATTTTAGGTTGACCTTATAAATAAAGTTTTAGGGTTTAGTAAACATTATTATTGATTTGCATAATTTTGAATAAAATTCAGAGTTGTTCCTCTGTTTTTTCTAGGGTTTTTCTCGTGTTATTTTCTTTCCTGTGAATCATCTGTTGAAAACTAGCCTGCCGAATAATCGTTATTCTGCCCGGTGTCAGTTGGTATCAGAGCTTCAGTATCTTCCTGGGGTGAGATTTCATCAGTTTCCATGGCTAGTGGTCGTGGTTGTGGTCGTCACGGGCAGGTTCCGAACGAGGAAGCCCCACACCGTGATCGTAACGTTCAGGATGCGATGATTGAAGATTTACAGAGGCAAGTCACAGAGTTAACCCAGCGTCTAGTGGCGCACAATTTCGGTGATCGTGAGACGAAAGATCACGATTTCGATTCCAGTTTCGAAAACCCGTATCACAATCCTGGTCGATTTGGGGAGCACCATGGTCGGGAGGATCGTTATGGAGACCTCGGATTCAGAGTGGATCTGCCCGAGTTTTCTGGTACGTTACAAGCCGAAGGATTCGTCAATTGGTTGAATGCAGTAAAACATATTTTCGAGTATAAGGAAGTCCTAGATCGTGTCAAAGTAAAATTGGTCGCCATCAAACTCAAAGGCAGAGCATCTGCGTGGTGGGAGCAGTTGAAGCACTCACGCGACCGGGAGGGCAAGGCCAAGATCACTGATTGGAAGAGGATGAAGAAGAAGATGAAGGGTCACTTTCTTCCTTTCGGCTACACTCAAACCCTGTTTCAGCGACTTCATTCGTTGAGGCAAGGCACAAGATCAGTTGATGATTACACGGAGGAGTTCTACCAATTGATAGCCCAGAATGATTTATCTGAGACGGAAGAGCAGATGGTGGCAAGGTATTTGGGGGGATTACGACAGCCCCTGCAGGATGTCTTCAGCCTTCACTCGCTGTGGACCGTTTCTGAAGCATACCAGCGTGCACTTGCGGTGGAAAAACAACCGAAGCAGCGATCAAAGCAGGCGGCCAGTTCGCCCTCAAGAATTCCGTCCTACCCAACAACCACCCCAAGGTAACCCTAGCTCAAATATTAGATGTTTTAGATGTGGTGAACAGGGACATAAATCGACTGAGTGCAGGAAGCCTGCTAGTCAGAAGGGCAAAAATCTCCTAATTGAGGACGATGTGGTAGACGAAACTGAGGAGATTGGAGAGCCTGTGTATGACGATGATGAATATGGAGATGTGTTGTATGGAGATGGCCATGAGACTCTGGTCGTTCGTAAGAGTCTACTGACCCCCAAAGGCGATTCAGGGGACGAATGGTTAAGAACCAATATTTTTCACACGATCTGCACAGTTGCAGATAAAATCTGCAAGATGATCATTGACAGTGGTATTTGTAAGAACGTAGCGTCTGAAGAGACTGTCCAAAAATTGCAGTTGAAGACAGATCGTCATCCCAAGTCGTATAAATTGTCGTGGCTGAATAAAGGCAGTGAGGTAACAATAGATAGGCGATGCCTAGTGTCTTTTTCGATTGGTAGGAAATATTTTGATAATGCTTGGTGTGATGTTGTGTTTATGGATGCTTGTCATGTATTGTTGGGCAGACCTTGGCAGTATGATCGCAGTGTTATTCATGATGGGCGAAAAAATACATATTCCCTTAGCATTAAAGGGAAGAAGATTGTGTTGGCACCTCGTCGGGAAGGAACCACTCCTACCCCGGTAGCCAATAATACTAATCTGCTTTCGATGTCCAGGTTTTTAGCTGAGGTTGAGCGTGGAGACGTGGTCCATGCTCTGCTGCCTTGTGGGAATAGTGCAGCAGACATGAATCAAGATTTACTAGCAAAGGTGCAGCAGCTGCTAGCAGAGTTTTCTGACCTGATGCTAGAGGATCTTCCTCCTGGGTTGCCGCCTGATGTCTTTAATGTGAAACACCTGAGTCCTTGTTTTGTGGATTCCGATGAAGCTATTGTGAACTCAAGGACGATTTCTTTCCAACCCGAGGCGACTGATGCAAGAGGATCCGAGTCAGATGATGCAGAGTTGTTAGATAGCACATTGTTGGCACTGAGGTACCTAGAGTTGGCAGATCAGCGCAAAACTGGCAGGTGGACTACCTAGAACGAGCCACGGGCTCAGATCGGGTCCTGGAGACCCTAGTCTGATTGGAAACGGGCTTCCGGGCAAAACTTAAGTTCTAAGCGTCGCCATTTTTAAGCCAAAAAACAACGTTTAGGCCCTCAATTTGACAGTTTTCAGTTTTTAGGAAATTTTTTATTTTATTTGCAATTACTAGTTTTTAGGAAACTTTTTATTTTATTTGCAATTACGTTAAATTCGGCCTTAATTTAATTTTTCTATTTTAGCTTAACCTTATAAATAAGGTTTTAGGGTTTAGTAAACATTATTATTGATTTGCATAATTTTGAATAAAATTCAGAGTTGTTTCTCTGTTTTTTCTAGGGTTTTTCTCTTGTGTTATTTTCTTCCCTGTGAATTATCTGTTGAGAACTAGCCTCCAGAATAATCGCTATTCTTCCCGGCGTCAGGGTGGGAAATGGAGATAAAACTCGACGTTGGCTTGATACTTGGGTGGGGAACACTCCTTTGAAAGACCAATTTTTGGACATATTTAATTTGGTTGAAATAAAGGAGCACTTATTAGCTCTTGTGTTTCTTTCACTAATGATGGACGTGCCCTTTACGCGGAATATGCATGATTGGGAAGTTGAGATGGTCGAGGGGCTTTTAGGGACCTTATATAGCATTAAATTGGAAAGGGATAGGGAAAGGTTTTGCGGTGAAATCTTTTTATGAGTTTCTTCTTAATGGAGATCATATCGCTGACTCATCCAAGTTCCCATGGAAAGTAAGAAAGTTTTTTTTGTTTGTTTGTTTGTTTGGGAGGCTTCTTGGGGGAAAATTCTCATGTTAGATAATTTGCAAAGAAAGGGAAAGTTTTGGTCAATAGATGTTTTATTTGCAAGAGTTGCGCTAAGTCCGTGTTTCATCTTTTGGCGGAGTGTTTGTTGGTTAGAAATTTATGGGAGATGGCTTATAGGATTTTGGGGATTTCTTGGGTGGTAGCGGGCTCCATGAAAGTTAAGGTTTGGGCTTGTAGTGGGTTGAGAGCGCTACAAAAGGTTAAGAAATCTTATCTCTTGATCCCACACTCTATTTTTTGCTAGTGTGGAATGAGAGAAATCATAGAGAGTTTAAGGGTGTTGAAAGACCTATTGATGTTATTAGAGATAGTTAGTTCAACACTCTTAATTTTTGGGTTAAATGGAATTTTTTTTGTAAACAATTTTGATCTTTTGGATTTTGTGAATTTTCTTACTTGTTTAGCCTTTGGCTTTGAGTTGCACCCTCTTGGTGCCTTGTTATTGCAATTTTATTTATAATAATAATAATAACAATAAAAAAAAAGATGTTGACAATGAAGGAGCCAACCAGCGATAATGGCTGCTGCATCTGTTGTATGTATGTTCACTTAAAAGGTAAAAAAAATGTACAAGATTAGTTGTTGTTGGGATTTTCCTTTTTTGGCTAAGGTAAAATTGAGATTTGAGAGAAGGAGAAGAGTGGATGAGACCCGTTAGGTGAATGTTCCAAGCCCACCCGAAGACTCCCAGGAGAGCTTCGATACCTTATGAGCCATCACCCTCACCTCCCCTTAGTCATATGATTGGAATTTTATGCGTAATCTATTGTTCAAAGCTGGCAATGTGATGGAAGTTATTTTTTGGGGGATTTTATTTGGTGTTGGGAACTTTTATGTCTTTAATTTTGGGGCTCTACTTGATTGTTGTTCATAAGAGAGAAAAGTTGCACATAATATGTTATTATGGCATGGTTATGTGGGAGTTGGGATTGGGATTCAAATTTTAGGGGAAATGTTTGACACAGTGAGTTGGAGTCCATTAGTCATTGGTCGACTATGCTCTATGAATTGCAAGATTATGTTGTGGGTAGACTTATAAAAAAAAGAATGTGGGTTGAGGGGGTACAGGTAGGATCTGCTGGATGTTGAGTAAGAATCTGAAATATGCAAATTCATATAAGGCATTCAAGGGGAGTAATGGCAGAATCTTTCCTTGAAAGAATCTCTGGCTCAGTGTTCATACATGAGTATGTCTTATTTGGATGAAAATGAAATCTCTGAGCCTTATTGTCTTAGCGGATAAATTTGACAAAGAGGAACAGGCATTATTAATTGGTGCTTCATGTGTAAAAATAATTTAAGTCATTTCAAGAAAGAAAAAAGTTCCCAACCATGGCTGTTTGCATCCTTTCCGTCAAAAGATTTAGAGATTACTACCACATATATGCTTGAAAATCATTTTGTTTTTCAAATTAGTGGAAGATGAGTAGGAATTGACTTTATATCTATATGTATACATTTATTTCAATGTGTGCATGTGTATTTTTCATGCACTGGGCTCAACAAAACTGTCTTGAATTTGGGATCTTGCTCTCATTTGTGGCCTTTTGGGCCTGTGATGGGCATTCTTCAACCCCCACCTTCTGCCTCTTTTCATTTAGGAAGTGGGCAACACTTCATGCACTGATTTTGGGTTTGAGCAAAGGGGAGACTGTTATATTTGATGAGACATGATATATGTCTAAGGGGTCAGTCTGATAGATGGAAAAAAGTTGCAATAATAAGAATGGAGAATTATGAAAGTTTTGGAAGAGGATAGTATTGCTCAAAGCCTTTTACTGAGCAAGGTCAGCAAGGTTTTTACTTAAGTTAGCACTGGCTCTATGTTGAAAATTCAAATAAATTTCAATTTTCATCTTGGGAAGTCGAAAACTGGATCTGTTGTAAAGCAATTGTTGAGTACCCGAGTGGAATTACGTGCCAATACTACGACATAGTCCTACTAATTACTACTCTTTTGCCTTTCTATGTTAGTCCTATTTTTGCGTTGTGCTTTATTTTCTGTCAGGCAGCTACTTGATATGCTTGTAATCAATAATGTACTTGACTATTTAGAATAGGTGATAGATAAATAAGGTCTGACAATTTAAGGTTTCGTATGTATCTTTCATCTCAGATAGGAGTTTGTCAAAATGGCCATCCTGGATGTTCATTTTTTATTTCTATTACAATTTGTTTGTGCTCAATATCTTGAACAAATTGTATATTTTCAGTTAGGGTCCTGAGTAAGGGAGATGGTCCTGAGTAAGGGACACAATTTGTTTATTTTCAAATATTGTTTTAAAAGAGCAGGTAAATTTCCAAAAGGGAAAGTAGGTTTGGTTGAATGCTTTAATGCTTTGGATGAACCTTTTGGGGTCAATTTCTTTGCAAATGGTAATTGTGTCCGGTGATGCTTTCTGTTTTCTTGTAGTTGGCGTGATAAGAGTGGAATCAACCACAGAACTAGAAAGATGTTCTAGTCCTTATAAAAGTCACTTACATGCATCTCTTTTTGGTTCTTTCATGGATATAAGATTTCCTAATATCTCTAGTCATAACAAGGAGGAAAACTTGCAAGGAAAATGCTTGTTTTCAGTACTAGTCCTGTGATTCTGAGTAATATTTTCCTTGCCAGGTTTAAGGGTTTGTGACAGAGACGATAGTTTGTTGGGATGTATTTGCCGTGGCAAAGATTATCTTGGTTGAAAATGATGAGGTTTCAAGCACCATCTGGTTCTTGTTTGATATTAGTATCTGGGAGCATAACAATTTTTCGGTAGTCGGTAACTTGTGGGAGAAAGCTTATTGGACCAGTACTTTTTTTTTTGGTCAATGGTTTCAACATCGAATTCTTCTGTCTCTCTATGGATATGAAATTCTGGTTTTCCCATCTAAATATTGGTGATAATGATTTTGAAGGTGAACGTTTGAAGGGCTGAGTTTTATGTGGGAAACCCTTTTTGCTGCCTCTTTGCAATGAGTTTTATGTGGGACACCCTTTTTGCTGCCTTTTTGGAAGATCATAAGGTCTTTGGGGTACCAAATAGGTATGCATGGGTTGTTGAAATTTATTGATGTCTAAATCAAGTTATTTGGGTATATTTTCAACATAAATTATAGTAAGATCATAAGAAGTCATTTGTTTCTTCTTCACCGTTCTTCATAGTTAACTCGTCGAACTCATCTAAGTTCAAGAAGTCATTTGTTTCTTGGATAGCTGTCATCTCTGTTCGAAGAATTTTTCACACATTCACTATTAGTGTAGGATTTTCCATGAGATTTTATTGCATTATTAATCTTGTGAGCATTTCGGTTATGGACTCTCATTCTGAAAAGTACATAGTTGTGCACTAACATGCTTAATATGGATTCTTTGACTTGGTTAATTCCATCGTGAATGACTTTTACCTTTTTCCATACTCGGTCCCATTAAAATGGAGTGGTTTGTGACCATTTGTAGATAGCTCCTCACTCGGGAAAGTGCCTTCAAAGTTTTCTATCAATCTTTTCTCTATAGCGGTAAGTTAAAAATTAGAAACGAAGCTTTGATATCAGTTGTATTCAAGCTACTAAGACCGTTTGATTTAGCTTTTAATTTTGTTGTGGAGATTTGAAAGTGATTTTAAAACAGTTTTAAGTAAAAGTGTTGTTGAGTTAAAAGCTATTTAGTGTTTCGTAAAAATTGTGTTAAAAGTATTGTTAAACTAATTGATGTGTTTGGTAAATAAATTATAAAATTGTTTTAGATGTTGAAATTATTGAAAATGGTATATGAATAGTATTTGAAGATCTTTCTTTCATCAAATTGATTTTATTATTTGTAAAATATAAATATATTAATTGTATTCACAATAAAATAATAATTAATTTATTAATAATAATGCTAATTTTATTAAATAAATAAAATGATATTTTTATTAAATAATAATCTTAATGTTTTAATAATAATAGATGCATTATTGTTACATTTAAAATTTGTTTAGGAAGAATGACGGATGATTTATATAGTGGTAATGATGTAAATATTTTTGACACATAAAGAAAATTTAGAAACATAAATGGTGTCAAAACTTATTATCGATTTAAAAGTTACAAAATTCAGTTTCTGCTTTTGGGTCTAAATAAGGGTTTTTTTTTTTTAGTTATTTATAGTTTCTGATTCAAAAAAAAAGGAAATCTTTGTGAAATTAAGGATCTTCTGCCTACAAATGCCATAATTATGGGCACAACCAGAAGTCTTCAGAGTTGTATTGGGCACATTCAAATCTCCTTGGGATCTGTTAGGCTGTTTTTAAAAATGATTGTAATGGCCTAGCAACGTATAGGCTATTTTCCTTTAGGGTGACGCTACGGAAATCTTTGAGGTCAGGTGGTGCCCTTTAGTTATGTTTTTTTTTTTGTCCTCCCATTTCCTTGTATATTTGGATTATTTATTATAAACGGACAGGGGTTTGGCCAAACCCTCTCCATCACAAGGAGGTGTTCTTTTTAGAAAAAAACAAAGATTTTGCTTTTTGACATCATAAGCTGTTTGAGAAGCTCTCTTAAACAGACACTAACCCTATGTTACAATGGAGGGGATTGAGGGGGAGTGAACGAAAAGGGAGGGAGGAAGGTATGATGACTTTGTAAGATATTTTAAGGGGAAAGGGTGAATCCCTTTCAAATTGGGTGTTGAGGGAGGGAAAGGGAGGGGGTTGAAAGTTATAAATTGTGATTTCTCATTTCAATTTTAAACCCGCTTTCTTTCTATCTCACCTTTTTCCTAAACAAGGAGAGTATATGTTATCCTCCTTTTTCTTTTTTATCCTTTATTAAAACATCTAAACAATGGGAAGTAACTGTTCACCTTTCTTCTCTTCACTTCCCCTCCCTTCTATTTTCTTTTTCTATAAACCTTTTCTTTACCCCCTTCTAAATTTTCAGTGTAAAGCAATCCAAAAAATGAGTGAATTGGATTATTATTATTATTATTATTATTTTTTTTTTTTTGAGTAGAAGGTGGGGAGTTTGGAACTTTATTGTTTAGATAAACATTTTGATGTCTTTTATCACTATACCAAAGATAAAGAGACGAAAGTGAATTGGATTATTGACAAATAAGGATTAGAATAAAATATAACTTTTTTTTACTATGAGTCCAGGAGTGAGAGTATATGAACTCCAAATAAATCTTACTGAATGCACAAAATGAACAAACAAGAAAGCACAAAAAGAAATATTATAAACAAGAACCTAAGAAAGTATAATTGTGCATAGAAGTTTTGCCATTATTCACATGTGCTAACTCACATTTACAAGTATTTTTGAGGAAATACCCAACTTCTTACAAATGTTTAACCCAAATCCTTTCAATGAGTTGTAGAAGCTCATACTTCGGGGTTTAACTAATTTTTTACATTAATAGAGATGCAGAGAAACAAAATTTCATAGAAATTATGTGCTTCACATAGGGTAGATCTTGGACTCGATTCTTCATTAAATGCAAATAACTTTAAAAAAATCATGACTACAAAATTTATTTTGAATTTTATTTGGTAAATGCGAAAGAGGCTCAATTTGCATGTACCCGAAAAATTAGTCGTGTAAAAAGTTTGGATACCCTCATCATCCAAAAAGAAATTTCTTAAAAATAAAACCCCTATAAAGTTAGATACACAAATTCAAAGAAAGGTTAAGTACGCACAAACAACTGTTTACCCCTATTTTGTGAAATATGATCGTAAGCTTGCCAATTTGTAATTTATTTGTTTTGTGGATAAGGGTTTTGAAATCAAAACGATTGTGAAAAAGGTTCTTGGCTTAACGCACAGCGTAATGAGTTATTGAATTTTTTGTTTAAACTCTAAAACTAAGAACTTGAAAGTTAATATGCTAAAATATAAAAATGAACAATGTGTGGAAATTAAATATAATTGAAGTGCAAGTGTAGGAATGTAAAGAACATGAATTTAAATTATTAGAGTGTAGGAACGTAAAGAACAAGAATTTAATTGTTGGAATTAAAAATAATTTAATCGCAAATGTATGAAAGTAAAAGCATAAAAGTAAAGATATGAAATTAACGCGTCATAAGGTGCTTGAACTCTTATTGCATGATATTTGTCTCACTCTTCCTAATAATAACCACTAAAAACTTTTAAGAGCAGAAATACATTACACTTGTTCGATGATTCCTAATTATTAGTTTGGTGGTCAATGAGCATTCTGACCTAAGTCCTTATTGCATAACTGAAACTTAAGCACTTGACACATGTCTCACAACTTTTCACCTTTCTTGTTATGTTGAAACTTTTGGATTCTTGCTAGAATCTTACTACAACTTTGAATTCGTGTGAGATCCATAGAATTCTATCAAGAATTCTTCCAACTTTGTTACTCGCTTCTCTCAAACTCGATGTTACATGCTTGCTAGTTGGATGAGTCATAACCCACTCTTTTTTTTTGAAAGGTAAACTTTTTATTTAGTAATCAAAATCCAAATTCAAAACAAAAAATAGAAGGTAACCATACCGGTCTCAATAGTCACACAAAAACCAAATAGAAGCATAAAAACAACATAAAAGCTTGCAGCTTATAACCAAACTGATCATTCCACAAGCTCATCCTTTAATACCAGACCTCCAAACCATCAGTTTTGTATACTCCATTTTTGTAAGTGAGTCTGCCATATTGTTTTTTTCTTTGTATGAACCACCTCCACTTTTGGAAGTGCTTTCAATCAAGATGTCTGTGTTCTGATATCTCCATGGTTTTTCATCTTCGTTAACCTAACAAACTACAATAGATGAATCACTCTCAATCAGATATTTAAATTATTTCTCCAATTCTTCTTCTCAATCAAATTCAACGTCTCCTTGATAGATAACTCACTCTTCTTTGTGAATTTCAGAATTCATTCTCCCTTGCAATTTAGTTTGGAATCGAATTCATTCTCCCTTGCAATTTAGCTTGGAATCCTTAGGATTCCAAACTTATAGGATTTGGGCATCAATACAGGTGTTAAAATAAGAGAGATTGAAAGAAAATTATGTATTATTGTGTATAATATGTATTACATGGACAAACCTATATGTATAGTCTAAGAATATAAAACCCAATAGAAAGAGGAAACCTAGGGTTACAATAAAATAAGAAACTAAACTAATTATGAAACTAATACATATGAAACTAGGAAACTGGTGTGTCTTAATATCCCCTCTCAAACTCAAGGTGGTAATGTAGATGCCAACTTGATTTTGTATACCAAATTGAAGATGCATCGAGAATGACAAGTTTTGATGAAGAACTGTGCAGGTTGATACTTGTAGACACAATTTTCTACTATTAGATAAATGATAATTCGTCTTTTTGGAACTTTGTGAAAACGACTAAGGCGATGGATTACCGCGTGCGATTGACATTCATTACTCGTTGATTTGAAGAGCTTACCATGTCAAGGGTTGATTGATATAAGAGAATAGGATAATTCCTAAGCCACAAAAGATGACTCTGCAAAAAGACTTGTTTTCGCTGTTTTGAGAACCTAACTTTCGAGCTTAGTAAATTTTATCTCAAAAACTTGACAAACTCCCTTATCCATTTCAATAAATTTTTTAGTTATCTTTCCAAATATACATTATGGGTCTTGATCTGATAAGAGAAGAGTGAGAACTTAATTATTTACCGAAACAATGTCAAAACTGACCCGTTTTAGTGTCTGGGCTCCCATTTAAGATCCGTGATGAATTTGAGTATCCCAACACTAATACTTGAAATAAGACTCTTTGGTATTTCTAGAAAGTTAAAGAATTTCCCTAAACTCATTCGTATGAGTGAGAACGACCCATCCAAGAATTTGTCTCTTTTCTTAATTAGTACGGGAATTAGATTTGGAAATTCATTAAACACTTTTCTATTCTCTTTAGGAAGACCAGAGCTTCTTTATAAATTTAATAGGACCTCTATAACCTTATAAATATCCATTTTAGCAGTCCTAAAGAGGATTCCTTCTAGTTCTTTTGATCTCCACAAACTCTAGAGAATTAAAACTCTAATTTTCAGATTTTTGCTTCCTTCTCCACCAAAACACAAACCCTAGTATCCAAATACTCATATAACATCCAAAACACATCCCCAACTCAATACCAAACCAATATCCTTCATCAAAAGAGTCTTATGTTCATGTTTAATCAATTCTTTAACAAGAGTAAGTGATAAATAATGCCCAATTTGTTCATTGATCAAACACAACACAATGATGTCTTCTTGAGAATTATAATGAGACAAACACCCAATTTCAAGGAAGTAGAAGAGTCTTTTACCTTGTAATTTCGCTCAAAGCTACTTAAGGAAGATTCAAGAAAGAAATTTGTTGATCATCGCAAGAGTTTTTCGCGCAATCAAAGTATATATTTGAGTAAACTTCCTTGTATATCTTTATTGTGTTGTTGGTGCATTCTATTTTGTTTAGATCTAATCGCATCCCGCTTTAATTTATATTTAAACTTGTTTTGATGATCTAAATCTATCCACATGTGATTTTTCTTTTAAATTAAAAACTTGTTGAATTGAAAATTGGAAAAAAAAAAAATTTGAAGCAAAAACACAACCTTTTTAGGCCAACACTTAACCGCCACTTCAAAGTGGTGGTTAGACCTTCCCTTTACTTTAAAGTGACGACCAGATATTGTTTCCCTCTTTCATGCTCGCTTCGTTTCTAGTTTGTTTTCTTTGATTTGTTAACATGTTTGCATAACTTTTAACATGTTTTAATGACTCACACGACATCTAGAAATTCCATGATCATATGATCTAGGGCTTATTATGCATTGATATTATTCCTTGATTTAAATCTAAGTCTATGCTTGATTATATGCTCATATATGGTCTCTTTGCTTTGATTGACTCTTATATCATTATCATGTTGTTCTTAGTTTTAGTATGATGATTTAATCATGTTAAAGTTTTTTATTTTTTTATTTTTTATCTTTTATCCATGTTTGTATGCTATTTTGATGATTATGTTTAGCTTAAACTCTCTTTGGTGCTTATATGCCTCCATATGCTTTGAATATTCATAATGTGTTCTTAAATGCTTGATTTTAACTGAGAAAGTTGTTGTTTTTGGATGGTTTATATGCTTATCTTTGTGTGGATGATCAATTTCATGATTAATAATGATTATATGATCTCATATGATTTTATGCTTGCTCTTATATGTCAAATCCTTTTGATATGCTCACATGTGCTTCATATCTTTGAATTGACATGGGTTAGTTGTTGTTTTTCTCATGAATCATATAGCATAATTGTTGCTTGGATGATAATTTACATGTTTATTCACTAGTACAACTCGAGCTATCATGTTCTTGCTTGATTATGTTTTTTTAGTTCATGCTTTGGATGTTGTGCAAATTACCATGTTATTTATCTAATTGAGATGATTTATTGAGATTGAATAGTTATTTCCCTCATGCTTAAAGATTTGTTATTTATTCAATTTAAGTTCATTAAATTGCTCTTTATTTATTTTATCTTTTACTCACTTTATCTGCTTTCTTGTATTTACAAGCTTTCATTTAAGTTCATATTTATTGGTGGGAATGTAATACTGAAGTTAGGAGATTTTTTTTTATCATTTATATAATTTCTTTCATTTATATCTTTCTTTCAATTGTTGAGATGTAAGCTGTGTTTAGACACTTTTCAATTCCGCAATTTTCGATGTAATGACATTTACTTTTCTCGCACTTTTAATTGTTATGGATGGTTTATTATATTATTGATGTATGATCATATTTTGTGTGTGACTCCATACTTCATTTATGTGCATGCTTGATCACTAAATTAATGAAAAATAAATAATTAACCACATAAAAAGAATCCATTTGAGATGCAAGAGTAAGGGCTAAGCCCCTCAAGATCTAGGCATTGGTGGGGTGCTCACTTGTAACCTTCTCACTATGTACCCAATGTTCGGTCCCATGAATCTCAACCCTCAATTGACCAGTGGCCAATGGTTTCTTGATCCTTAAAACTAAGTGGTGACTCCTTGTATGTGATTATCTGCCTACGACCATTTGTAGTTGGCATGTCCCTTGGCACCCTATTTGATATTCTATTGAAGAGAAGCTATTTCCCTTCGAATTTTCCTTTCGATTGTCCCTTCAGTTTGTCCCTTACGATATGTTCATATCACAACTTGAGTGGTGTCCTCGAGGTGCTATCTTATATCTAACAATTGGCGACTCCACTAGGGAGATTAAACCTAAAATTCCATTTAAATGGATCTTTTTTATAATTAATTTATAATTTAATTGCTTTTTACCCCACTTGCACACACTTATCTATCGAGTCCAACTCTAGGAAACCCCCTCGGGAGGATGAAATGGAGCGCAAAGTGTCCATTCGATGCCAAGGCGTAACCTACATAGTCCATTTATCTTGTGAAGGTCTTGAAGTCCATTCGATATCAGGACAAAGTGATTGTCAAGTACTGTTTGATCTTGTTGTAAATACTACCAACTTAGAAGGTATATCGGGAAATGTTGTAAATTTCGTTCTGTTTCAGGTGAAACAACCGAAATGTTTTGGTTTTAACACTAAACCAAAACAAGTCACCCCGATACTTTGTTTTGCCTTTTGTTTCTATCAATTTCGATTGAAACATCATATTTCGGCCTAAATATGACGATACTAATTCTTTTATATTTTTGAAAATTTTAGGGGGGTAATTTGAGAATTTTCACTCTTTCTTTAATTAGGGATTGATCAAATTCGGTTGGATAGTTCCATAAGGAAAAGCAATAACTCCATCTTGGATAGTGTGGGTGATAAATTATCAAATTAGTGTTTCTTGTTTTATTATTTGGATTTTGGATGATGTGAGTGTAGGTGCCGCTCTTTTTCGCTCGAGACCCATGCATCTGACTCATTACCCAATGTCACTCCCCTTAAAGAAGGTGGATATGACGAGGGTGCGGATTATGATGAGAAGGCATATGAAAATGAGTGAGACCTACCAAGTCAAATACAAACCTTTTATAAATAACAAGGAATCTCCCTTGATTGGTTCACTTTTAATGTATTAGACAAGGGATCGTTTGTCATCCATGCACAAAGCAAGGATGACGGGTAAGGAGCCTCCATTTGACCTTGAAGATGGTCAAATCCCTTGTTATTGGTCTACGTGAGAAACACCAAGGCTCAGGAGAATTTGATGCAAAAGAGTGAGGATTTAAAGCTCCCTGTCTCAACTAGATTGAAGTCTAGCCTTTTGTGTTTCAACGAAATTAATTGAAATTTTAACTCAAGTATTATTATCATACACTACTAATAAAACTAAGTACATATTTTGCAATTTTTATTCAAACAAAGTGACACCAAATATTAACTTTTAACGCAATGTGGTAAAAGTAAGCATGTAAAGGAAATAAATTACTTTGACTATGTAGCAAAGGAAATATTAAAACTACTTGCAAAGTATGGATTAAAGATTGAAAGTAAATTAAAATGTACGCATTTAAACTAAGTGGATTAATTATGTAAGCTAAACTAAGTGGATTATGTCTAAGTTATTTTAAACTAGATGAATTAAACTTTAAAATTAAATTAAATGATATAAACTAAGCTACTTTAAACTAAATAGGTTAAACATGAACATTAACTAAATGGATTAAAACTAGACTACTTTAAACTATGTAGTTTAATTAGGTGCATTGAACTAAATGAATTAAGACTAAATTAATTTAAACTAGATGAGTTAAAAATAGAAATTAAGCTAAGTAGATTTAAATTAAACTACCTTAAGTATGAGATTCAAAATAACTAGTAACTAATAACATTTTTAATGGGCCAAACGGGGCTCAAAATTAACACGGACTAAGGGGGCCAAAATTCTTCTTAAATAATTAAAATTCACATGTAATTAATGACAATTTAAAATAAAACATCTAACTTAGAGGACATAAAAATTCTTAAGGTACTAAACTAAAGGAAAGAACTTTAAAAGTGCTCTTTTGGACTTAGTGAAATTGGAAGAATGATTTGATTGAAGAGTAGAGAAACCAAAACAAAAGGGTGGCCAAAAGTGATGAAGAACTCTCATTAGTTCTTCTTTTTTGTTTCACTCTTTGGTCTTTTCTCACTTTTCTTTTATTATATTTCTCTTTTCGATCTTCCTATTCTATCACTTTTTCCCTGCTTTCTCACTTTTTTCTTTCTCTATTTTCTCTCTTTTTTGTATTACTTTGCCTTAGTATTGTGTTGGTGTTTGTGTTAGCAAAAGGGGGTATTTATAGGATGAGTAAGGACTGACCAAGGGATTAAAAAAATCAAAATAATGGATAAAAAGAAGGTTCTTGGCTGGTCATATAGGGAGAGGGAAAAAAAGTTTCAACTTTTGAGGTGAAAATGTGTTTCACTTTTGAGATGTAAAGGTGGGGCTACAGAAGGTGACATGTGGTACACCAAGAGAAAAGTGAGAGTGAAAAGCCTTTTAGGTGGCTGGCCATGGGGAAGAAGGAGGAGTTTCTTTGAGGTGGAAAAAAGTGAAGAATAAGGTTTGCAAAAAAGTGAACAAGAAAGTAAATTTTGGAGTGTTTTTAATAAAGCAAAAGCAAAAAAGGTGAGGAGAAACTCTCCTTAGTTTGGTCGACCATTTTGGGTGAAAAGGTATAAATTTTATTTAGCTTTTGACATGTAATAAAGTAGAAAAGATTAAGGAAAAAATGTGTGCAATTACAAAGCAAAAGAAGGGGGAAAGAAGACTTCACACTCTAGAAACACTATTGTTTTTTAGGTTTTGTTTTTTGGGTAGAAAAATTTGGTATTTTCTTGTAGAAAAAGGTGGAAGCTTAATAAGGTAATATCCAACAAATTAAGCAAAAGGACAAGAAGAGAAACTTGCTCTTTTTGGTACACATAGTTGTTCAAAGAGGGAGAAAATTTTGTTGCTTCTTAAGTATATAGTTACTGTTTTTTAGGTGAAAAATGTCTTATTTTTTGTGGAAAAAATATGGCATTTGGTACAAAGGAAGGTAAAGGAACCTAGTAGGGAGAGGTGAGTTCGACAAGCATAAAGGAGGAGTGAAAATTCCTTCTTATGGCCATCCACATAGGGAGAGAAGAGAGATATTTTTTTTGGTTGTAAAAAAGTAACTTTTACTTTGAGAAAAGTGCACCAATCAAGGGGTGCCAAGTGGAGGGTGAAATCGGAAGTTCACCCTTAAAAATTAGAAGTCTTCTTTAGATTTAAATTTGGGCAAAAAGTGTTTGGGTTTAGGAAAGATCAATGGGCTTTAGTGGGTTTTGGATTGGACCAAAATTTAAATGAAGACTTTGATCTTCGATTATTGAATCAAATAAGGACCAATTGATTTAAATCTAAAGTGAATTAAATTGATTGAATAAAAATGGCTTGCAATTGGTTATACTCCCCAGTTATATCCAAACTTTCTCCTTTACCAAGTCCAAGTGCACTAGGATCAAAGATTCGTAATAGGAACCCTCACATGGTCTGTTAAAAATTTTTGGAGCGAAAATGGGTGTCTAAAGTTTTCACTCCTTTGATTGAGGCTCATTTGAGAGTTTTAATAAAAGGTTTTGAGAGACCACTGTTTCATTTCAAAATTTTGGAACGGTAAATATGCGATACAAGTAAACATGATGTTGGAAAAAATTGGTGTCATAAGATCACCTATGGGAATGATACGCACCTGGAATGATGGAGCTGGCATTCATTTACTTGTGCGATACTTTTGGATCAACTGGTGCCTACCGTGAGGACTTTGGTTTGCAACCTGACAAGGACATTGAGTTTATGATTTTGCCTACTAACGAGGACTTTAATTTGCCTACTGATGAGGACTTTGAGTTTGTGATTTTGCTTGCTAATGAGGACTTAAGCTTGCCCACTGATGAGGACTTTAGTTTACCTGTTGACGAGGACTTTGGTTTGCCTACTAACGAGGATTTCAATTTTCCTAGTGACGAGGACTTTGGTTTGTTATTTTGCCTACTGGGAGGAATTTTGGTCATTTTCCTATTGACGAGGACTTTTTGGTTATTTGCTTACTAACAAAGACTTAGGTTGCCTGCTAATGAGGACTTTTGGGTAATTTTACTTGTTAACGAGGAATTTTGGTGTTTTTTCTTGTTGTGAGGGCTTTTACTTGCTTGTTCTATAGTGTCTTTTCATTCAAATTTGTTCAACCTTAAAATGAACCTAGGTGTGAGCCGAGTCATAGCATTTAGGATTATGCTTTATTCAATTATAAGGTTTTGAAAAGGAAAAAGAACAAAGCTTGCAAGAAAAGTCATTTCATTTTAAAAATTTGATGAAGAGATTATGTGATTGTTTAAGCCTTTTGTTATTTTCAAAAACTTTTAAAGACAAACTTTTATGGAGCCCTAGAAAGTAGCCATTGATTTGAACACCCTAGGTTACTTGGCTTAATCTTTGACCATTCAATTTTATATTGACTCAAAACACGCATTTAATCACAATCTTTGCTCTTATTTGGTACACATTCTCTAGTAGTTCTAAGAATAAAACTTCACAACTCGTCCACAATCTTTCTTCTTTACTTCTTCAAAAGAAATGGCCATGGAAGCTATCTCAGCTTAGTTGATACATTGGGCTGGCAACATGAAAGGCATCGTGCTCCATAATTTCTCTCATTATGGCATCAATGTGATTTTTTTGCTCAAGAGTGTTAAAATCGACTAAGACTTCTTGAAGGTAGTTGCAACCAAGTGGGATCATGACACCCGCATCTTCCGGTTTAGTTTTGATGAACTATGTCCAACGTATGAGAAATTATGCACAATCATCCACCAAAGTCATCCAAAATAATTTTCCTTCCTCAACACACAAATCATCACACTAAACTTGCCATAGATTTATTAGGGATCACCAAGGCCCAAGCCAAGACCCTCTTGTTAGATAATTGCTTTGACGTTGTGCCTTTATCGTCGAAATATACTATTCCTTTGCCTCTTGGTCATATTTTTCATGAAGGGTCACAGTTCGATGGTCCACAAAACACTACTCGATGTGGTCAAACAATACAAAGAAGGATCCTGTCCCATAGGTGCCATATTACCCATCATATTGAATGGCCTTGACGTCTTCTGTCGCTGCGATTCCTCTTATCTCACTGAGAGCTTATTGTTACTCCAAGCAAATACTTCATGCTTTATTGACTCCTTTCAACTTTCAAACAATGTATGACGTTTTCCTTTTCAGATGCGGCTATTTGATAAGTTGTCGATATTGGCTCATCCCAATAATTCTGACACTGAATATGAGCCAAAACATTTTTGGAGATGCAAACTATTGGTTAAGCAAGTTTCACTAGAGGTTGGCTCAACTGGTTCCAAATACCCAATGCTTTGCAAATCCACCAAGTGTACCTTTGGTGGAAGATCATTGTGGCTACCTTGTCAACCTTAAAAAAGGGATGTGTGGTGCTTGCTGGTAACACTCACTTCTCATATTATTCAACAGTGCAGATTCTTAGGCAATATGAGCAACCACAAACCTTTTTGCCACCTGACCAGGGCTATTATACTTGTCCATTGAGCAAATGGTTGACCCAGTGGATTTGAAGTACTTGTCCTAGGCGCACCGTGACTCAAATTCTTCACACCATCTCTAGATCTTGCTTCATTGTCTCTAATGATTATCCGACATAGGTATGGGGTCAAGCAGAAGCATCCCAAAAGAAAGAAAAGAAAAGAAAACACGTTCTTATGGAGCGTCTAGTAAAACTTTGAAATAATGTCATGTACTTGCATTTTCATTATGTAATAAGAAAATCCTTGGAGAATGAAAAAGAAATGGCAGGTCCAAAAACTTAAGTCATTAATGCATTAAATCGATCCAGCCTTTAATTCTTTCATTGGCTTGATAAATGCTTAAATAGTCATAGTTAAGCCCCTTAATTTATACTTGTTAGGCTCTTTATTTATCTATTTCAGTAGATTCTACTCCATTTTCGTGTTTTATGTGTTTTTCACAGGACTTGGACAAAAAGATGATATTTTGGAGCTTTTAGGAGTAAAAGTCAAGTTCTGCCATCCAGCAAGGTGTGCTCGAGCGTACCTCCCTTGTGATCGAGCGCACAAGCACACGAGCGCACTTAAAGAAGGCTTGAGCACACGCTTGCGCTCGAGCGCATCCCGCATACGATCGAGTGCAAACACTCTAGAGACGGCAGAGCCAGATATGGAAAGAAGTCTCCAGACCTCAAATAGGAAATTAGGGTTTCAGGACACCCTGAGAACCCTATAAATAGCCCTGTAAAACACATAAATGATACCTTTCGTTTTAGACTTGAAGTAGCAAGCTTAGGAGAGGAATTGACGACTCATTTCCCGAGTTTTCTTCGGGTTTTATTTTTCTGTTTTTCATTCATTATGGTTATTATGTTTAGTTTAACTAGCATGTGTAACTAAACTCTTATAGGGCTCGATTGAAGCCCTAGTTATGCTTTTCCACATGTTCATTCAATGATTACCTTTGCTATAGCCTTATTAGAATGTTTAACTTGATTAATACCTGTTTATATTTAAATTTCTCATATGTGTGTGCCTGATCAACGTATGCATGTAGTATGGATTAGTTAGTCGAATCAATTTGGATGATCGAGTCCTGGGTTCGACATTAGTAATAAGAGATATCCACTCCGGATTCTCGGGTTAGTCAACATGGGAAACCGGGAGCGAACCAAGCCCTAGGTCCCATGTGGTTACCGATCTCCACAGCCCTGATGCTATCTTAAGGAACTACTCAGTATACACCCATACTGAATCCCTTAAGAAAAAAAGAGTCAGAGTATATACCATGCCTAACTCGTTGCATAGGGAGATCAATAGACTAAGGTGTGGACCAAGGCCTTAGGTTGGCAACCATTAAATATTTATAGTAAGGCTAGAGCAGTGGCACCTTACTTAGTGGGAAAGTATAATTAGTGGTCGATATTGAGTCCTATGTTCTCATTATTATTAACTCACTTTCAACAGTTATTTCTCTTTTTACTT
The DNA here is from genome assembly GCA_023935145.1 of Bretschneidera sinensis. Taxonomy (NCBI): domain Eukaryota; kingdom Viridiplantae; phylum Streptophyta; class Magnoliopsida; order Brassicales; family Akaniaceae; genus Bretschneidera; species Bretschneidera sinensis. Next base: position 80,339,004 of record CM043700.1, on the reverse strand, counting down.
TGAAGAAAGTAATTCTAAATCGAAATTGACCAATCCCTGTGGAAATGATCTCGCATTTGCACACTATGCTACCATTGACCTTGTGCACTTGCAAGTAAAACTAGTACAATTATTTGCATATTTATTTAGGTAGATAATCGTCTCAACAAGTTTTTGGCGCCGTTGCCAGGGATTGCACTTAAATTTCTTTTTAGAATTATTTTAAGCATTGTTATTTCTTTTTTTATACTATTATATTCTTATCTCAAGAAATTTTTAAGTTTATGTCTTTATCTTATTTTTGTTTCATTAAGAAACCTAATCAAATTCTTTCTGTTTTCTGTTTCAGGCATTCCAGGTGAGCTCTCTGTGCCACTTGCGATCGAGCGCAATTGAGGCAGAGAGTTACCCGAGCAGCAGTGTTTGACAGTTGCACTTAAGTGACTGCCACCGATTCATGCACGGGCTTCGATCCAAGCATCCAACGTTCTTCCTCCTTGATACCGAGCTTGAGCGGACTATCCAACAGAGGCTTAGAGACAACTCGAAAGAGGTAGAAGAAGGAATTGAGGAAGAAGTACCCATGGCAGAACAGATTGATAATCAGCAACCACCTGAGCGGAGGCCGATGAAGCAATCCTTCATCCCACAGAACTTCGACCAACCATCGTATATTGCATATCAACCTGAGGCGGAAGGAAACTACTACATATCTCCGCAGATACTCAGTGCACTAACTCACTTTAGGAGTACACCTAGTGAGGATCCACACTTGCACCTTCGAGAGTTCTTCGACCTTTGCAAATTCTAGCACATCCGAGGCTTAGACCAAGAAGGAGTAAGGTTAATTCTATTCCTTTTTTCCTTAAAAGATAATGCTAAACTTTGGTATAATTCTTTGCCTATAGTTTCTATTCACACTTGGGAGGAGTTGGCTAGCAAATTCCTAAGGAAGTTTTTCCCAGCCCAAAAGACGAGGCAAATGAGGAAGGAAATTCAATCTTTCCAACAAAAGGATGGAGATCTATTCTTCGAGGTCTAGGGACACTTCAACGAGCTACTATTCAAATGCCCACACCACAACCTACCCTAAGACGAACTAGTACAAGCTTTCTATAAAGGTTTGAGTGACACTAACAAAAATATTGTGGATTCAGTTTGTGGAGGAGTGCTGATGGAGAAAAGCAGCGAAGAAGCGATGGAACTTTTCGAAACCCTAAGTGAACACACTCAACAGTTCTCCTCTTGAGGTAGACATATAACCAAGAGTAAGGGTATGTATGAGGTAAACTTGAATGGAGGATCATCTCCTCAAATAGCTACTGTAGAGAGGAAACTAGAACTATTGGTTAAAGCTATGGCTGCTCAGAACACCTCATCTAACCCACTAGCTACACCACTCCAGGTATGTGCTATTTGCTCCCAATTTGATCATAATACTGATACATGTCCCTTGTATTCATTTGCAGATCATGAGCAAGCAAACTTTTTGGGATCAAACAGTTATCCACCGAAGAACAACCCTTATGCAAACACATACAACTCTAGATGGCGAAATCACCCGAATTTTTCATGGAGTAAATCAAAATGGTTAAGGGCAGCAAAGAAACTTCCAACCAGCAGCCCAATATGTTCTCGAACCAAAGAAGAACAACCTCAAAATTCTTGTGAGGCAGTTGGCATCTCAGCAGCAACAACTCATGACTTCACACGAATAGTTCATGGAAGAATCAAGACAATTTTGGACTGAGATGCGACAAATCACTGCAAAACATGATCAAGCCATTCAAGGACTAGAGGTACAAATGGGCCAATTGGCCAAGGAACTGAGTACCAGAAAGCAAGGAGAGCTTCCAGCCTAGCCACTACCCAATCTAAGAGGACATCAGCAATTGAATGTCGTGACAACCTTAAGAAGTGATAAAACCATTGGCACCAATGAGCCTAAACAAGCATCTCCAGACCAAGCATCCACATCTAAGGTAAGTAAGATGGAAAAGGTAAATACACCTCCACCTTTCCCTCAAAGGTTAGTACAGTCTAAAAAGGAAACTAAACTGAGTGACATTTTTGAAACCTTGAAAAAGGTGGAAATAAACATTCCTTTATTAGATGCAATAAAACAACTTCCTGCTTTTGCTAAGTTTTTAAAAGATTGTTGCACTAACAAAAGGAAGCTTTAGGAGCATGAGACAGTAGCCTTGACCAAAGAGGTGAGTGCTGTATTATTAAGGAAATTACCACCAAAACTAAAAGATTTGGGTAGTTTTACTATTCCTTGCAGGCTAGGTGACCAGCTTTTCGAGCATGCATTATTGGATCTAGGAAAAAGTGTCAACTTGTTACCATACAGTGTATTCAAGACACTAGGTTGGGGGGAACTCCAACCAACCTCTATTACTTTGCAATTGGCTGACAGAAGCACCAAACGACCAAGAGGTATCCTCAAGGATGTTTTGGTAAGAGTAGGTAAATTTATTTTACCTGCTGATTTTTATTGTGTTAGACATAGAGGAATGCCATATGTCATTACCACTCCTTATCATCTTAGGAAGAGCATTTATGATCACTGCTGACACGAATATTAGTGTAAAAAGGGGCATTGTCACTATGAAAGTAAATGATGAAGAGATGGAATTCAAAATATTTAATACATTAGAATCAACCAAGACTGATAATGAGTGTTATAATGTGAGCTTAATGCAAGGTATTGGTGAGAAAGTTTCTAAGGTCCATCACACTGCTCCATTGGAGACCATCCCCAACCATGTTGACACGAGATTGAACATTGGACCAGAGGATGATGATGTGATTAAAGATATAAATGGAGTTATGCACACCATCAAGAACACACCCAAGCCTTCAAGTAAGTATAATCCTCGAGTTGAAAATCTTGAACTTACTAATACTACTTTTCCCTACTGTATTGACCAGGCACCAAAATTGGAGACGAAGCAGCTGTCAATGGCACTGGAACCACCTGATGGGGGCCCTAAGTGCCTCATTCAAAGAAAGTAGCACGAAAGCTACTATAGAGCGCACTTGAGCAATTTCCACTTGCAAACCATTTAGCTTAAGCGCCTCTATCAAGATTAGTGGTACCGAGGCCACTAAAGTATGGTGAGGTTGTATTATTCTAAAGTTATTTTTTTCAGTCTTGGTAAGTAAAATTATCTATGCATTCTGTCTTGCACTCGAGTACACAATTCATTAACACTGCAATGCGCACGAGCGCACCCCAACAATAAGTTTCTGCCACAAGTTCGATCGAGCGCACTACCCCATACGCTCGAGTGCATTCGGGGTAGAACTCACGGGCTCATTTTAAATACTTAACTTGCCCAATTTTCCCCTTACGCTCAATCGCAAGCTATCTGCTCCTCGTTCGCACTCTCGCCCTCTCCAACTCTAAGGATCATCTCCAGCTCACCACAACCCTCACTGTCACTCCCAAAATCCGTTGCCAACACCACCAGCAACATCCTTGACCACTTACCCCCTGCATCCGGTACCTCTTTGACTGTGCCCACCGATGATCAACAATGAGAGGATACCCCGTCTGGCTGAAGATATAAAACTTAGCGCTCATGGGAGGCACCCCAAAGCATATCCTTTTCATTATAGTACTTTTCTTTTCTTTATGTTTATATTTACATGTTTAGTATACATATTTCTTGTTTCCTGGCAAAACATTTCTTTTTCTTTGTCAGGTACTTAATGCGTGCATCCAATTCAAGTTTGAGGGCATGTTACGAGCAAATCAAGCAACCTAGTTCTCCATCTCCCAGGTCAGATCTTTCCATATAACACACACATTGGGGAGAATGTGTATATTAAGTTTGGGGATAGTGGGAGACACTGTTATGCACACACTTGAAACACATGCACACGCTAGGTCCCAGTTTTTTTTTAGGAAAAGATAAATGCATGTTCATTTGGTAACAAAAATTTTGGTTGAATTAAAAATTTGATAAAACTTCATTAGTAAGCTTAAAATATAGAACACATAGTCTTGTAAAAGGAATTTTACAAAGTTTAGTTACCTACCTCAAGGCACTTAAGAATTCACGAGTTTGATCCAAATTTGCACGAGCACATTAGCACGCATTTGTGTGGGGTATGACATATAATTCCTTTGTTTATGTTTCCACGACCTAACTGTAATCGGATAACTTGTTAAAAGAACACTTTGGCATAAGAAAAATAAAGAAAAATGTCCATCATGCAAAAAGAAAATAAAAAAAAAAGCTTTTAATGATCATTAAAAACTTTCCACTGAGTAACTGGGCCTCTTGCTTCAATAAGCATTGAGTGTTCATGTCAAAAGGTGGGAATTTCACTTAGAAGCATTAAAACCTATTAGTTCCGTAGCCTTTTTGACTCGAGTTAGTAAGTCCTTAGGGGTATCTTTACACCTAATGCCCTAAAACCATATGGTTTGGGAGTCATTGATTAAACACTCGTTACAAGGGTCAATTAGAAAGCTTAATGGAACTCAACATGGCAAATATCGCATAATAGAATAAAAAAAAAGAAGCAAGCATTATGCCACTTTTGTTCTCTTTGATAAGGAATTCGATAAAGGTTTGGGCACTGAAACACTATACACTAAAATTATGTGGAAGCCCCATCTCATATGTGCCAATTCATCACACACAAATCAAACTTGCGATGCCTTAAGCCAACCTTAGGTAAGTAACATGAGCTTTTAAAAATCCTTTTTCAAAAATAAAAATGTGTTTTTATTATAAGCTTACTCATGAACGGTTATCATGGTTTTATGCACAACCCAAAATGTTGATTATCATGAAAATGAATTTATCTTTAATTTTGTTTCAACATAGTCTTTTGTTTTGTATTGCTAAGTGACTAGCAATATGTAAGTTTGGGGGTGTGATAAGTGCTTAAATAGTCATATTTAAGCCCCTTAATTTATGCTTGTTAGGCTATTTATTTATCTATTTTAGTAGATTCTACTTCATTTTCGTGGACAAAAAGATGATATTTGGAGTTTTTTAGGAGTAAAAGTCAAGTTCTGTCATCCAACAAGGTATGCTTGAGTGCACCTCCCTTGTGATCGAGTGCACAAGCACACGAGCGCACTTGAAGAAGGCTCGAGCGCACACTTGTGCTTGAGCGCATCCCGCATACGATCGAGTGCAAACACTCCAGAGGCGGCAGAGCCAGATATAGAAAGAAGTCTCCAGACCACAAATAGGAAATTAGGGTTTCGGGACACCATGAGAACCCTATAAATAGCCCTGTAAAACACATAAATGATACCTTTCATTTTAGACTTGAAGTAGCAAGCTTAGGAGAGGAATTGACAACTCATCTCCCGAGTCTTCTTCAGGTTTTATTTTTTTGTTTTTCATTCATTATGGTTATTATGTTTAGTTTAACTAGCATGTGTAACTAAACTCTTATAGGGCTCGATTGAAGCCCTAGTTATGCTTTTCCACATGTTCATTCAATGATTACCTTTGCTATAGCCTTATTAGAATGTTTAACTTGATTAATACCTGCTAATATTTAAATTCCTCATATGTGTGTGCCTGATCAACGTATGCATGTGGTATAGATTAGTTAGATGAATCAATTTGGATGACCGAGTCTTGGGTTTGATATTAGTAACAAGAGATATCTACACCGGATTCTCGGGTTAGTCAACATAGAAAACTGGGAGCGGACCAAGCCCTAGGTCCCGTGTGGTTACCGATCTCCACAGCCCTGATGCTATCTTAATGAACAACTCAGTATACACCCATAATGAATCCCTTAAGAGAGAAAAGAGTTAGAGTATACACCATGCCTAACTTGTTGCATAGGGAGATCAATAGCCTAAGGTGTGGACTAAGCCCTTAGGTTGGCAACCATTAAATATTCATGATAAGGCTAGAGCAGTGGCACCTTACTTAGTGGGAAAGTATGATTAGTGGTGGATATCATAGTCCTATGTTCTCATTATTATTAACTCACTCTCAACAATTATTTCTCTTTTTACTTTGAAGAAACTAATTCTAAATCGAAATTGACCAATCCCTATGGAAATAATTTCGCACTTTCACACTATGCTACCATTGACCTTGTGCACTTGCAAGTAAAACTAGTATGGTTATTTGCATATTTATTTAGGTAGATAATCGTCCCAATATGGTTCTACATATCTTATTCAAAGCATGAATTTTCTTTTATTATCTGTTGACATTTGTACAAGAGATGTATTTGCAAGAAAATTATAAGTACAAAAAGAGGATGGGGTTTCCAGCAAAAGTATGGTTACACCAAAATGGCTGCCTACGTACCCACAAATGGGATCAAGCTTTCACATTGTTCGAGGTTTAGAGATTTAATTTTTTTTCCTAAACTACCCTTGTGGGTTTTTAGTTGGGCGGAATACTCTAACTTTTGCCTAAGCTGTCCTTTTGGGTTTTCAACTTAGCGAGCTCTTTTTTTTTAAGAAAATGGTAGATAAAGTGGGAAACAAAAAAAGATCACAAGTAGTACTTCTTAAGACGATCTAGATTTATAGGTTTAGCGAATTTGTTACCGTTAATATTTGTGACATGGACGACTCTCTAGGATAGGATCTTCTTCACTAGATACAGTCCTGTTCAATTTGGTATAAACTTGCCCCTTAGATCATGGATTGGTGGCCTGAGTACTTTTACCATATAATCTCCTTCCTTAATGCCCCAATTCTTTAGTTTCTTGTTAAAAATCAATGTAACCCTTTTCTAATACCCTTGGGTGTGATGCAGAACCTTCAGCTGCTTCTTGTCAATCAAATCCAACTCACTATATCGCTCCCGAATCCAATTTTATTCTTCCAATTGACTTTCCACAACTATCCTTAGTGAAAGAATTTCCACCTCGATTGGGAGATCTGCTTCCATACCATAAACCAAGGAGTAAGGAGTAACACTTGTAGAATACTTTATTGAGATCCAATACCCCCACAGTGCAAGTAGTGTCTCATGCCAATCATGATAAGTCTCCACCATTTTAGCCAATATGCTCTGACATTCTTATTGGCTGCTTCTACTGCCCCGTTGGTATGAGGTCGGTAAGGAGATGACTTGTGGTGCTCAATTTTGTATTTATTGAATAAATCCATGATCCTGTTTTGGAAATATATGCTATTGTTTGAGATTAACTCAAAAGATAATCCATAACGACAGATGATGTTATGATTAATGAACCTTGCCACGTGCTTAGCCTTAAAGGTGGAAAATGAGGCGACTTCTACACACTTGGTGAAATAGTTAATTGCCACTAAGATGTACTCATTACCATTAGAAGCCTTGGGAGATATTTCGCCAATCACATCTATCTGAGAAGTATCAAAAGGCCAAGGTATGGTCATGCTGAAGAGTTCATAGGGCGGCAAATGTTGTAAATTTCCATGCAACTGATACTTATGACATTTCTTCACATAATTACAACAATCAATCTCCATGCTAATCCAGTAATAATCCAAACAGAGGATCTTTCTTGCCAACATTCTCCCATTCATATGCGGACCTTTGGTACCTTCATGTACTTCCATCATCATATTTTCAGCAGTGTTTTCATCCATATAGAGTAGCTGGATCCCATCGAATGATCTCCTATATAGTTTCCCCCCATAAATGACAAACTGGGATGCCAATGACTGTATTTCCTGTTTATTCTTTTTTTCACAATTGGTCAAAAATTCTCCCTTTTGAAGGAAATTTTGAATGTTAGTATACCACGGTAAACTATAAGATAATCGAGCTTGGATCTCTCAATAACTAAGCAATATGTCGATTCATCATTTTACTTTACACTAAAGAAATTGCTTCAACCCCTTTAGGCATCTCCAAAATTGAAGGTAGAGTAGCCAATGCATTGATGAACTGATTCTCAACTCGAGGCAAGTAAGTGAAAGACACCCTATCGAAGCATTATACCAAATTTTCAAGATGGTTCTGATAAAGTTTTATCCTCTCGTATTTGAAAATGACTAAAGAGGAATCTCCATATACTGTGACCTCTTTTGCGCTAATAACAACAAGTGCTTCTAAACTAACAATGCAAGCCTCATACTTAGTTATATTATTGGTGGACTTGAAATTCAGGCGAATTGACAGGGTAGTAATGATTCATTCTAGAGAAACTAACATTGCTTCGATCTCGAAAACTTTTTGAGTAACTGCCATATCGAAATACATCTTCCAATCACAGTTTTCGACTTCTAGAATTCCTTCATTCAGAAAGTTAAACTCTTCAGCCTCTTTTTTTGCCTCTTGGGAAATTTTCCAAGAAATCTAAAATTATACCTCCCTTAACTAACTTCTGGCTCATGTATTAAAGATCAAATTAGAAGAGAATGACCATCCACTTGATCATCCTCTCACTTAAGGCTATAGCTTCAAACAGATGCTTTAGAGGGTCGAGGCAAGAGATCAATTTCACAGAGAAGGACCGAAAATAATGCTAGAGTTTCTTGATGGCCCAAATAAGAGAAATAGAGGTATTTTTTGCCCAAGAATAGTTTAACTCATAAGTCACAGGTTTCTTACTGAGATAGTGGATGGCCCTTTCTTTTCTATCTTCATCTTTTTGAGCTAACATGGCCCTCATAGAGATGCTAATGATAGACAAGTACAAAAGAAAGTGTAGCACTATGTTTAGGTGGGATTAACACTATGGGGTTCTTGAGATAGTCTTTAATCTTCTCAAAAGGTTCCTGACACTGTTCATTCCACACCACTGGTTGGTATTTTCTGAGTAGCTTGAAGATGGGCTCACAGGTATAGGTAAGCTTGGCAATAAATCTGTTGATATACTAAAGTCTTCCCAAAAATCCTCTAACATTTTTCTCTATTTTTGGCATTGTCATTTCTAGAATCACTATAACCTTTTTCGGGTCTACCTCAAGCCCTCTTTCACAAACCATGAAACCTAGGAAATTATCAGTGTTGACTCCAAAAGCGCATTTTTTAGGATTCAAATGTAGCTTGTACTTCTGAATTCTATCAAAGAATGTCCAGAGGGCATTCTAGTGTCCTTCTCTGCTTTTAAACTTGACAATCATATCATCCATATATACCTCTACTTCTTTGTGGACCATATCATGCAACAGGGTGGTGGCCATCCTCTGATAAGTCACCCACCATTTTTGAGCTCGAATGGCTTAACTTCCTTTACTGAATATTGAAGGTACTTTTTTCCTTATCTTTAAAAGCTATAAGAATCTAATTATGCCCGAAGTAGACATTCATAAATGACAAAAGAGCATTGCTAGCAGTATTATTTACAAGGGTATCTATGTGAGGTAAAGAGAAGTCATTTTTAGGGTCGGCCCAATTCAGGTTCATGTAATTAACACATACCCTGAATTTTCCATCTTTCTTTGGTACTGCCACCACATTTGCTACCCACTAAGGGTACTAAAAAACCATCAAGAAATTGGCTTGCAACTACTTGAGGATCTTTTCTTTCATCTTAACCACCCAATCGACTCGCATTCTTCTCAACTTCTACTGACTGGCTTAGCATTTAGATTCAAAGGGATCTTATACTATATAATCTTTGGATCGATATTGGGCATATCTTCATATAAGCATGCAAATACATCTTTGTACTTATGCAAAAGTTTTATTAAATTTTTATTTTTATTTTTATTTTTTTCAGATAATTTTTAGCCAACTTGAATTTCTTGTGGATTTTCATTAGTGCATAGATTAATGACTCGAGTTTTTGCCATTTTAGGTTAGGCCATGCTTTCTTTTTCATTTTCAACTTGCTCAACAATCTCCTTTGATAAATAAGAATTTTGGTTCATTTAACTTAGGGTTTTCCCATCATATAAAGAAGACTCAAAGTATTCAAAATCATTCATCATTTCATTCTGTTTTTTGGCAACTACATCACTAGACTTAGAAAGAGGGTTAGGGACATCATTCCTCTACTTACCCTTGACTCTATTACAAGAAAAGAAATAAAATGAGGCTTATTTGGTTTCTTGACTACTACTGGTGCACTAATCAATCGGCCTGATCAACACACTAGGATTAAAGCCACTCGTTTGACCTTCTCTCATCATCAGGATACCTATGGCTTCACCATCTAGGTTCTCAATCCAATCTCTTATCGGTGGTGCTTCTTTGTTCCTTATTGTTTTTTTTTTTTCTCAAAGAACTAGAGGTTAATGAAAATCTTGAATCCTGAATGCCTCTTTTAGGTTTGTTTATTGATCCACGACTCAAAGAATCCCTAGTATGGGAAGTCCTCCCCTTCCTTCATGAAGTGCCTATTCAAAGTCAAGTGAGACTTGCCCATATTCTTCTTGTTGTTGTTACCAAGTTCATAACCTAAGTCTTTCCTCCTAAACTGTTGTTTGAAGTCTAGAAATTCCTTCACTCCTTGCCTATACTTACCCAGATCTACCCCTGAGAAGTAGCTTACCCATACTTACCCAGACTTTCCCCTAGGAAGTAGTTTATCCCTTTAATTATATGAAAAATTGTCGGGTTAATAGAAGGGTCTTCTTTTACAGTGTCAATCACTGAAACTTCATCGAAAGTAAAGCCATGTAGTTCATTTTCTTCTACTTGAATGTCGAATGTTGGGGCAATACCAACTTCATCCCAGCATAAGGTTGTGACTTGGTTCACAGCTCTGCATTTTACCTTGTGATGGAAGGTAGAAGGTACCGCCCCTATGTTGTGGAGCTATGGTGTACCTAGTAGCATTTTGAAGGAGGCAGCGATGTCTATGACATGAAAGTCAATCACTATATCATCCATACCCAACTTTCACCTCAAGCTCACTGTCCTGACTATCATGCACTTTGTATTATCATAGGCCTGGACCATCTTACTACTTTGTTGAAAATCATCTGGTTTAAGCCCCAAGATTCGGGTTGTCAATAGAGGCAAGACATTCAGAGCCGATCTATTATCTACCAACACCATGAGTATCTTTTTCTCCTGACATTCCGCTGTTAGATACATCATATTGTTATGAGTTCTCCTACATAGTGGGATATTGTTGTCACCAAAAGTCATATATGGACTTCCCTTTTTTTGACACATTAACTCTAAAAATTCATCGGGGGAAGTTCTTGCGGGAATGTCCATTTCACCTAAATGATCCAGCACAGCCTTTCAGCGTTTCTTCGAGGACATTAGAAAATCCCAGATGGAGATATTGGTGTACGGTTTTTAAGTTGTCTCAACACCGAGTCTTCTTCCTCATGTTCTCTTTCCCTTTTTCTTTCTCTATTGTCACTCTCTCTTCATCTCTTATTCCTCTTTTTATATTGTCAGCTTCGAGGTGAGATGACTTCAAATTTCGCCCACCTCAAGTTAGGTGAGTTGCCTCTTCTTTATTTTCACTATTGCTATCCCACACAACTTTGCCTCTATATTTCACTACTGTAGCTGTTTTGTCACCATTGCCTTCACTGATCAACCTATTTTTGACCTTGATTGTTGCTTTCACCACTCAATTTTCCCCCCATCGAATCTATCAGTGATTTTCTTGCTTTTGTTCCTACCACTACCCTTTGTTGCCTTCGCTGTTAGTGTCCCAAATCTTGTTGATCGAGGCTCCACTGTATTTGAAATTCCTGAGGTACTCCAAGGTAAAGATAGGTTTATATTTAGGTTAATGTTTAGGATCATGTTTAGGGCTGTGTTTGGTTATTGTAGTGATTAAAGTGGAGGGGAGGGGTTAAAGGCGGTGGATGAATCTTCAATCATATTTAGGAAGTTTGGTGGGGCTACGTTGCGATAATTAGGCATAGGGTTTTTGGTTATTTGGAGTGGCTCCAAACCATTATCAATGAGGTATTGGATTTCATGTTTCAGTCTTTGACACATGTCGGTATCATGGTCGATTAACTGGTGGAAGTGGCAGCATTTGAAAAGATCTCAATGTGGTGGAACCAAGTAGGATAAAGGTTATGCTAGCAATGAGAGAATTTTATCTTTCTTAGTGAGCTTTGGAAGGGTTTAAGACAAACTCGTTCCAAGAGGTGTGAAATCTTCAGGGCCTCTACATTTTCTCTCAAACTGACTTATGTGTTGAGTGGAGTTTTAGAACCAGTTAAGCTTGTTGTAGCCGTGATTATTTTCTTGTTGTGGTCCTGAGGACCTATCTGCCTATACACTTGATTGTACATTGTGTATTTGGGAAAAACTTACTTCACTGTTCTTAGTGCCACTATTGCTGGCAACATTCTTCTCAATCTTCCCCTCGAAGATGGCATCCTCTACTTGAATGCTAGAGGCAATCAATTGTTCGAAATTAGAGATATGCATGACAAACAATCTTTCAATGTACATAGGTTGTGAATTCCTCATCATGATTCTGACCTAGTCTTTCTCCACAGGTCTAGAAGCCATTTTAGCTGCATTTCTTCACCAACAAGAGATGACTTTTGAAAAAGTCTCATTTGGTTTTTGTTTGGTCATTTCTAGGTCCCTGATAGTGATATTTAGCTAGGTATTGTAAGCATATTAGGTCACAAATGCTTGGGCCAATCTTCCTATTCTTTTAGAATACCGAGCTCTTGGGAGTAGTACCACTTCAGTGCGGCACCAATAAGGGAGTTGGGGAAGAGTGCAACTAACTATTTAGTGCTCAAACCTGAGAGCTTTAAAAGGTCAACATATTTCCTTAATAGGTCTTGGGGTCTTCGGACCCATTAAAGTGGTCCATATCAAGTATTTTAAACTTGGGCAGTAGAGTGATCTTGGGATAAGCACACAACCCATCGATGTCAAGCAAATAGCCATATAAGCCTTAAGATTTCCTTAAAGTGCACTGCATTTTTTCAAACTTCTCACTGATGGTCTTCTTAAACCCAACTTTCTTTTTTTCCTTAGCTAAGAGGTATTCCTCCTCATCTTTGAAAAAGTCTTCTTTATTAATTCCAAACTTTAAGACTCTTTTTTAGGCAACTTTTTCCTCTAGGCTATCTAATCTTTTGGCCAGCTCGGTCAATGTGCTATCGATGTTCTTGAGGATCTCATTAGTGTCAACTACTGCTTGCTCTGCTATCACTCTGACTGAGCTCAAACTACTTTCAAGAACCGATCTACTAGTGTGCTCTTTCTACTGTAAGATGAACTGGTATCTAGGGAGGCCTTTTTCTTAGTCTTCCACTTGAGGATCTGTACCACAATGGAGATAAGATGACTTTTGGCCCTCAACATATGATTCTTTTTTTTAAAAAGGAATAAAAAAGACACTTTTAAGTTCTTTATGCCATGAATCCTTTTCACTATGCTCGCTTATCCATAGTGTTATTTTAACTTTATCAATGAGTTTCAGTTTTGCATCCAAAGGCCCACTGAATGAATTAAAGTCCACTTGCACATAAGTTCTCAATTAGCCCAATTAGGTGGACACATAAACATAAAGGAAAATTTCTTCTAATTAAATTACGATTAAATTTTCTTAGTTTTCTCATGGTTAATTGTGGTGTATTTGAAATCAACAAGCTTCCTAAGGGAGCTGAACCCTAATGGTGATTTAGGCTAAACCCAAAAAGCCTAAATGAAAAATGAAAATTTCCCCTTACATGGATCATTCCACTGAATCTTTGGGCCTTCAATCACTTTTATGCTAGATTTCTTGGGTTCAGGCCTAATCACCATTAGTTTCTTCTGATGGGCTTCTCACTGATGACAAATTAACTTAACTATTTTGAAACAAATTGGGCTCAATATCAAGTTTATTTCATTTGGTTATAATTTAATCAAAGGAAATTTTGTCCTATTAAATTCCAGTTAAACTTCCTTTGCATGGGCCCCTTCAATCTTGTATGGGCTTTGTCATTGTTAAGTATTGTGGATTTGACATCACTAAGTCTCCCAAGAGAATTAGAACCTAGTGGTGATTAGGGCTAAATCCAAGAAGCCTAAATGAATGATGAAGTTTGTGTTATACCCGTATTCGTAAAGTAAGGGTAAAGAAGTAATTTAATAAATATAACATGTAATTAAAAAAATAATATATATATGAAAGGTTTATTATTTGAATAAAATAATTCTTTTGAAAAAAAAAACTCATCCAGGACGTGGAGGGATAAGAAGGAAAAAAAAAAAAAAAACCAACACCTGTCTAACATGCAAATACATGTTAGACAACACACGAATTTGTGGCAACCAAATGTGGGGGAGAGGGGGGGGGGGGATTGATGATTGTTAACATATATATATATATATAGTTTTAGTTTATTTTACTTATTTCTTACCAAATACCATTTGGTTTTCTCCCTTTTATAATTCAAACTACTCTATTTCTCTAAAGACTTGTGGATCGAAATAAATGTTGAAAGAGTAAAATTTTGAAGGGGTTTACGGGAGAATTTTATAGAGAGTCATGGGAAGATCTAAGAAAAACATAAGGTAATAATGTGAAGTTTATTTTTTAAATTTAGCATACATAAAATTTCCCATAATTCAAAATGGGAATTTTCAAATGGTGTGAATTATGGAAGAATTGAAGAATAAATTAGAAATTTAATATAAATATTATGTCAGGTGTTGATGATCAACAACTAGGGGAAATTACTAAGAGGGGCAAGAAAGGCAAAGAGCTGATCCACGAGTAGCTTTAAGTGTTACGTGGTGAGTTAGATTTACTTTAAGTAATCAAGATAAATATGTAATATATAGTGATAGTATTTGAATAAATCATTAAATTATGATTTGGTGATAGATGAAAGTTAGTTGATAGGCATGATAGGAATAGTGGATGTGTAGAGAATTATTTTATGAGAAATAATATTATTAGGATAATGAGTCGATTTAATAATAAAGACGATAAGTGAAATTCTTGACGAGCTATGGTTGATGATTTGATATGATTTATGAGGAGAGAAATTTAGTAAAATTTTTCAAATAATAATTTGAGAATAATCAAGATAACTAATTTGAATATTTGAAGGCATGCTTGTTTCTATATTATTGTTCATATGCATATTTCATATCATTATTCATATGCATATGCATGAAATAAAAGAACCAGAAAGGCAGCCGATCAAAATAAAAATAAAAGAATCGGGAAGGCAGCCGGTTTAAATGAAATTAAAAGAACTGGGAGGGCAGTCGGTCTAAATGAAAACCGTGACAGCCTGTATATGCTGAAAATAAAAGAATCGGGAAGGCAGCCGGTCTAAATGAGAATAAAAGAACCGGGAAGGCAGCCGGTCTAAATGAGAATGAAAGAATCGGGAAGGGAGCCGGTCTAAGATAAAAACATGTTGACATGTGGGAAGACGTTCCCAATAATAATAACATTTAAATTCATGCATTGCATTTACTTTAAATATTGATTGTTATTGCTTGAGATAATAAAGTGCTATTCATGATTTTAAATTTATTGATAGATGAATGAGTCTCACAGATAGACAATTTTGCTAAGGAAGAAATATGAAAATATGATGTGATGAGAATTGTTTGAGTTAGTTATTATATGTTGTGAACCTTATAATGAGGTAAATGATAATGTTGAATTGAGAATTTAGAGATGATTAAATATATGATTAAAAGATTGATATGTCTGATGAGTAACTTAAGAAGAGATTGTGTAATAGAGGAATTATTAAACTGAGTAGTGAATACAGAATATTGTTATTGAATTATTTGAGGAAAAAGATGAATGAATATCGGAAGATTTTTTTAGAAGTAATTGAATTATAAGATGTAACTGGGAGTATATAATCAAATACTTCTAGTAAATTTAATTCACTTAGCATGTGAAGCTCACTCCTCATTGTACAATGATTTCAGGTAGCAGACAAGACAGATAGTTTGGTGAGTTGAGATTCAGACGAAGTCATTATCTATAAGCAACATGGTTCACATCCTTAGACTAATGAGAAAATAAAACAAAAATTTGTTTGTAAATATTCATGCATATTACCCTATGTAAAATGTTTAAGTCAAGATCAGAATGATGTATCTCCCCTGTTGAGGGTTGAGGATTGATGTAAAAAAATTTGTTGGAATTATTTTTATTGTTGCATATATGTGTCATGCTAGGATTTTCAAAATGTGACAACACCGTCTCGGGGGTGGCCAACCCAAGATGGGTTGTTATAGTTTGCCACTAACATGGATCTTTCCACCTAATCCTTGGGCCTTTAATCGCATTCATTTTAGATTTCTTGGGTTAAAGCCAAATTACCACTAGTTTCCTTCGTGGACTCCTCAATGAGGTCAAGCTAACAAGACTTAACTAAGAGAAAATCCACTGTTTTGGGCTAACCTTAGCCCAACATTAAGTTTAATATATTTGATTGTGATTTAAGTAAAGGAAACACTAAATTACCAAACATGTTATCAAACAAATTAATTTTATCTTTCTTTAACATGTGAGGTGAAGGCAAACACATGAAAGTAAGCAAAGTGATAGAAATGGTCCCTGTCCTAGATGGGAAGTTTCTAGGGTTTAGTTAAAAAGGTAGGCTCGCCATATGACTTCGGTGGGCTCTGGTACCCTTTGGCTAGAAGGATGATACATGCTCCTCTAGTGGCCTAAAAGGTGTACCACAAGAATAAAAATACGTCTAAAAAACCTTCGTTATATGGACAAGAACCAAAAGGAACTTATCCCACACCAAGGGCTGACGATAAGCAAATAGGGGTGTGTTGTGAAAATATATATACCTAAATTAATAAGCAAATATTTGAACAGTTTTACTTGCAAGTGCACAAGGTCAACAGTAGTATAGTGTGCAAATTCGAGATCATCTCCACAGGGATTGGTGAATTTCGTTTTAGAATCAGTTTCGTAATATAAAATGATAGAAATAAATATTGAGTTTGAATTTGATAATGATAGAAACATAGAGCTTTGATATCCACCACTAATCATACTTTCCCAATAAGTAATATGTCGGTGCTCTAACTATACTATGAATACCTAATGTTTGTCAACCTAATGCCATGGTGTATACTCCTTAAGCTATTGATTTCCCCTAGCCATGAGTCAGGCATGGTGTATACTCTAACTCTTTTCTTTCCTAAACGATTTAGCATGGTGTATACTAAGTTGTTCTTTAAGAGAGCATAAGTTCTGTGAATATCGACAAACACACAAGACCTAGGGCATGTTATATACTCCCGGTTTCCTATGTTGATTAACCTAAGAATCCGGCGTGGATTTCTTTTGTTATTATTGTCAGACCCAGGACTCGGTCATCCAAATTGATCTAACTAATTAATCCATACCACATGCATATGTTGATCAGGTAAACATATATGAGGAATTCAATAAAACAGGTATTAATCAATTAAAGCATCATAACATAGTTATTGCAAAGGCAATAATACTCATATATGGAAAAGCATAATTAGGGCTTCAATCGAGCTCTATTAGTAAGTTAGTTACACATGGTGATGATATTACACATCTTTATAATGTAAACTAAAAAGAGAAGAATAAACCTGAAAAATACTGTGGAGAAAAGTCGTCAATTCGTCTCCAAAGCTTACAACTCAAAAGAAGATTAAAAGTATTGTTACTATGTTTTACAGGCCTATTTATAAGGTTCTAAGGACACCTTGAAACCCTAATTTCCAAAACAAGACCCGAACTATTCTTTCCAAAACTGGCTCTGCCATTTCACTGCACATGTGCACTCGATCCCATGCTTTTGCGCTCGAGCACAAGGTTGCATTCGAGCCTTCTATGTGTGCGCACGAGTGCTTGTGCGCTCGATCACACTTTCCTATACTCGATCGCACTTAGCTGCTTCCAGGTCTTCCAAATATGTTCTTTTGAGTTCCAAAATGCTACATTTTCTCCAAGAACCTTTAAAAACACAAAAGACACATAATGAAGTAAAATATAATAAAATAGGTAAACAAAGGGCCTAACAAATGTAAATTAAGGGGCTTAAATATGAATATTTAAGCACTTATCGCACCCCCAAACTTACATATTGCTAGTCCCTTAGCAATACAAAACGAAAAACTAACTGAAAAACAATAACAAAGATAAATTCATCATTCATGATATCTAAAAATTTGGGTTGCACACAAAACCATGATATTTAGTCATGAGCCGGCTTAAAATATAAACACATCATCTCAATGAATGAGATTTTTAAAATCTAATTAGTTATTCGAGGCTGGTTAAAGCATCACAAGTCTAATTTAGTGTGTGGTGAATTAGTACATAAAAGATGAAGCTTCCAAATAATTCCAATGTGTAGTGTTTCGGTGTCTTAACATTCATCGAATTTCCTATCATAATGAACAATAATGGCATAGTTTTATTTCTTTCTTTTTCTTTTATTATGAGATTTTTGCCATGTTGAGTTCCCTTAAGCTTTCTGATTGACCTATGTTGCAAGTGTTTAGCCAGTGACTCCCAAACCAGATGGTTTTAGAATATTAGGTGTAAAGACACCCCTAAGGACTTACTAACTCGAGTAAAAAAAGGCTATGAAACTAACTAGTCTTAATGCTGCCAAGCAAAATTCCCATCTTTTGACGTGAACAGTCACTACTTACTGAGGCAAGAGGTCCAGTTACTCAGTGGAAACTTTATTTAATGATCATTATAAGCACAATTCCCACCTTTTGAAATGAACACTCACTGCTTACTGAGGCAAGAGGTCCAGTTACTCAGTGGAAAGTTTATTTAATGATCGTTAGGAGCATTTTTTTTTGTGCAATAAATTTTTTTCTTCTATTTTTCTGTGTCAAAGTGTTCTTTTAACAAGTTATCTGATTATAGTTAGGCCATGGAAACATACACATAAAAATTATTTGTTATACCCCACACATTTATGTGCTAATGTGCTCGTGTCAGATTTAGATCAAACTCGTGAATTCTTAAATGCCTTGAAGTAAGTAATTAAACTTTTAAAACTTTATTATTATACCATGTGTTATAGGTTTTAAGCTTATTGATGAAATTTTTATCACAGTATTTGATTAAATCAACCAAAATTTTCAAAACAATACGAACATGCATTTATCTTTTCAATAATAATATAAAAAAATAGGACAGAGTGTGTGAATGTGTCTCCCATACCCCCAAACTTAATTTACACATTGTCCCCAATGTGTAAGTGACATGGAAAGATCTGACCTGGGAGATGGAGAACTAGATGGCTGGCATAGGTCGTAGCTCGCCCTCAAACTTGAACTGATGTACACACATTGTCCCTAAAAAAAGAAAAACAAACGTAATACCGAAAAACAAGAGATACTGTTGGTGTTTTGTCCAAGGATTAAACAAAGTAAGATTCAGCATGTTCAGCATCAGGTTTGGAACTTGGCGCCGCAGCCAGTAGTAACTCTTAGAAAGCTTAGGTCAAGCCGCGGCCCAGCTTGCCCAAGGTGTAGCGCCCAGAGTGTGAGGTAGTTCAGCCCTGTTCCAGGCCATAGCATGCCGTGTTCTAGGCCTCAGCTTGAAGGCACACTGATGCTGATTTTTTTAGCCTTTTGAAAGGTGCATGGATGCGTGATCAAAATGCACAGGATCACTTAGGATTGACGAAGGGCTATGGTTGATTGGTCCTCAATATCTAAGGGTGGAGATTGACTCTCAAGATTGGTCAAGAAGTTGGTGCACTATATAAAGAGTCACCTAGCTTCAATCTCAAAACATAATAACAAGTGAAACATAAGTGATTGTGAAAGTGAGATCAATTGTAAGAGTGCAAAGACACTAACTACAAGAGAGAGTCTTTGTAGAGAGGCTGGAGGTTTAGAAAGAGAGAGTAGTATAGATTGGATACAAGGGCTTATAAGGGGAATTTTCTGAGAAAAATTCCAGGGTTAGTTCTTATCACTTTCTTCTACTACTTTTTCTTTATTCTTCAAGAACTAGTGAGTTTTTGAAGGGGTGTTGTTGATTGTAAAGAACCATTGATTTAGTGCAGAGAGTTCAGAGGAACTCACAGGGACGTAGGCTATTGTCGAACCTCGATAACAAATTGCTTCTGTTCTTTCTTTTCTTTGATTTTTGTTTCTATTCTGATCATTACAAGTCATTATAGACTTAGGTGTTTGGAAGATCACCTTTTGGGCATCTTGAGGGTGGTTTCCCAACAATGGTATCAGAGCTTTGGTGAGCGGGTATTGGAGTTGGAACAGAGTTATCCAAGGCCAAGATTGGTGGGTATCGGAGTAAGACTGCAAGAATTAAAGATCAACTTCTTGGGTGATTCAAGCATAGAGTAAAGATCAAGATCTGATTGTGTTCTTGAGGGTGATTCAAGAACAATATTGAGATCAATCTTCGATCGTGTTTTTGAGATTTAGAAGAAGTTGGAAAGCAATTGTGGGTGCTGCATAAATCTGGAATTTTCTCCCTAAGATGGGTTCGAACTTCATTGTTGAGAAGTTTGATGGAAAGAGAGACTTTGCTCTTTGGAAGTGGAAGATCAAGGCTGTTCTTATGCAACAGAAGGTGGACTTAGCTATTGGAGAAGATGACACTTTTCCAGCAAGTATCACAGAAGTCCAGTGGATTGAGATGAAGAAGATGGTGTATAGAACCATCTTTTTGCACATCTCGGATAGTGTTACAAGGGAGTGCAGAGACTCGGAAGATCCAGCTGTCATATAGAAGAAACTTGATGAGTTGTTTCTTACCAAAACTCTCCCTAATAAAATTTATCTTCTTAAAAGAATCTTTGCTTTTAAAATGGATCCTAATAAAGAGTTGCAAGATAATCTTGATGTGTTTAATAAACTTGTTCAAGATTTGGCTAGTTGTAGTATAACATTCCCAGATGAACAATTAGCTGTTATGTTGTTAAATTCTCTTCCTGATTATTTTGAGAGTTTGATTAATGTTATTGAATATGGAAGAGATACACTAACCAAGGAAATTGTGATCAATGCTATAAGGGCTCATGATCTCAAAGCCAAGATGAAGGAAGCATCAAGTGGAGAAGGGTTGTTTATTAAAAGAAGGCCAGCAACTCGGAATGGCAGCAGCATACATGGCAACTACTGGGAGAAATCAAAGGGTAGAGGGCAGAGCTATGGGAAAGCATATTCCAAACCAAGATTTGGAGGAAAGAGATGCTTCTACTGCAACAAGGAGGGTCACTTCAAGAAAGATTGCAAGAAGAAGATGTGGGATGAGAGAGGAAGAAGCCATACCAATAATAGAGAGGCTTCGGTTGCCAAAGGAGAACAACAAGATGATATTCTTGTTGTGTGCTCAAATGTGAGCAGGGGCAAGGTAGCGAGAAATTGATCTTGGATATCGGGTGCACTTATCACATGTGCCCTAACAAGGATTGGTTCAAGAATTTTAAGGAAATTAATGATAGAAGGGTTTTCTTGGGTAATGACACTTCTTGCCAAGTGAGGGGGATAGGAGACATCCAATTGAGGATGTTTGATAGAGTCACAAGGCTGCTACGGAATGTGAGGTATCTTTCGGATTTAAGAAGAAACTTGATCTCATTGGGGCAGCTAGATTCCATGGGGTACACATACAAAGCAGAGGGAGGAAAGATCAAGGTAACCAATGGATCTTTGATAGTGATCAAAGCAACAATAAAGGATGGTCTCTATGAGATGATCGGAGAGACAGAAATCAATGATCAAGCAGCAAGCTTGATGGCTGAGATGGATAGGGCAGCTCTTTAGCACACTCGCTTGGGACATATGAGAGAAAAGAGCCTGTAAGTTCTTAGCAATGATGGTCTACTTAGTAGTGACAAGATAGAAAAACTTGATTTCTGCGAGTGTTGCATTCTTGGGAAGCAACACCGGGTCAGCTTCAACACCGAAGTGCACAAGTCTAAGAGGATTCTTGACTACATCCATGCGGATCTTTGGGGACCAGCAAGAACACCAACACAGGGAGGTAATCGTTACTTTCTGTCTTTAATTGATGATTATTCAAGAAAGGTTTGGGTTTATTTACTTAGAAATAAATCAGATGCTTTGAATAATTTTGTAGTGTGGAAAAAGTTGCTAGAGACTCAAACAAGCAGGGTAGTTAAGGTGTTAAGAACTGATAATGGCTTAAAATTTTTTAATAATGATTTTGATAAATTCTATGAATTAAATGGCATTCTAAGCCATAGAACGGTTGAAAACCCCTCAACAAAATGGAGTTGCTGAGAGGATGAATAGGACCCTTATAGAAAAGGTTTGGTGCATGTTAATTGGGTCTGGTTTACCAAAATGTTTTTGGAGGGAAGTTGGGTCAATTGCTGCATATTTGGTTAATAGATCACCCTCTAGGCCTTTAGACCTTTAGACTCTCATGAAGATGTGGAGTGGAAAACCCCCTGAGTTAAGTAACCTTAGAAATTTTGGGTGTGATGTGTTTGCACATCAAAAGGATGATAAACTTAGCCCAAGGTCTAGAAAATGTGTGTTTCTAGGGTATGGTGATGGGGTTAAGGGGTATAGGTTGTGGTTCTTAGAACAAAAAGGAATGAAACTCATAATAAATAGGGATGTTATTTTTAATGAATTGTTATTTCCCTACTTGGAGAAAACTAACCCTGCAGGGGATAGTGAGCAAACCAGTCCGAAATTTGTGAAGCATAGCATCAAGGAGAATTCAGTTCAGGTAGAGCAAGGAAGGCAAGAGGGTTCGGACCAGGTAGAGCCCATTGATGAAGGCCAAGCTCAAGACACTTGAGAGGAAGCTGAACTAGAAAGGGATGATGCAACAAGTCAGAATGACTATTAGCTCACAAGGGACCAGGAAAGGAGGGTGGTTAGACCACCTTTGAGATATGGGTTTGCGGATGCTAATATAGCAGCTCCTTATTCAGAAGGAGGGATAGTTGAACCAGGAACTTACATGGATGCCATTGAATGTAAGGATTTGTCAAAGTGGCAGCTAGCTATGGAGGAAGAAATGGCTTATTTGAGGAAGAATAACTCTTGGGAATTGGTGCCCTAACTAGAAAAACAGAGAGTTGTGGATTATAGGTGGATCAACAAGATCAAATAAGGGAACACTCCAAGGGATGAAGTCCGGTATAAAGCTAGGCTGGTGGCGAAGGGGTTTACGTAAAGAGAAGGCATAGATTTCACCGAAATATTCTCACTGGTTATGAAGCACAAGACGATACGGATAGTGTTAGCAATGGTGGTCCAATTTAATTGGGAAATCGAGCAAATGGATGTGAAGACAACGTTCTTACATTGAGAGCTTGATGAGACCATTTACATGAGGCAATCCAAAGGCTATGAGGAAGGAAGGTAGGGAGAGTTAATGTGCCAATTGAAGAAATCTCTTTATGGCCTGAATCAATCACCTTGGCAATGGAACAAGAGGTTTGATTCCTTTATAACTAGTTTGGGTTTCATGAGGAGTTACTATGATTCGTGCTTGTACTACAAAGGGCACAAGGTGGAGGAAGTGGTGATCATCCTCATCTATGTTGATGACATATTGCTGGTTGGGAGCAGCATCGAGAGGATAGGAAAATTGAAGGCTCAACTCAGTGAGAAGTTTGAGATGAAGGATCTTGGCCATGCACAGAAGATCCTTGGGATGTGTCTCTTCCGGGAAAGAAAGAGAAACATATTGAAGATTTATCAGACTTCCTACTTAGAGAAGATGATATCTAAGTTCTCTATGGAAGATAGTAAATCAGTGAAGGTTCCCCTTGCTGGTCATTTCAAGTTCTCTAGCGATCAATGTCCAAGATCGGAGGCAGAGAAGAAGGAAATGGAAAAGGTCCCTTACTCTAGTGCGGTTAGATCAATCATGTTCATGATGGTAAGCACTAGACCTGACATTGCTCATGTAATAAGTGTTCTCAGCAGGTTTATGAGTAATCCCAAAAAAGAGCATTGGCTTGGGATGAAGTGGTTGCTGAGGTACTTGAAAGGAAGCCCAGAAGTGGGGCTGGTTTATAAGAAGAGGGGTAAGTCCATCTGTCTTGAAGGTTATGCGGATTAGGACTATGGAGTAGACCGGGATAAAAGAAGATCGTTTACCTCCTACTTCTTCAACTTGAATGGATGTTGTATAAGTTGGAAGGCTTAGTTGCTACCGGTGGTAGCACTCTCAACAACCGAGGCTGAGTACATAGCAGCAATGGAAGCCATTAAGGAGGCTATGTGGTGCAAAGGGTTGTTGGAGGAGTTGAAGGTCCTGAAAGAGCAGGTGGTGGAGTATTCGGATAGTCAAAGTGCATTGCACTTGTGTAAGAGTCTAGTGTTCCATAAGAGGACAAAGTACATGGATGTTCAGTATCATTTTATTTAGGAAAATGTTATGGAATGATGCATTCATGTGGACAAGGTAGCCACGGAGGAAAATCCTGCAGATTTAGGCACCAAGATTCTACCTCTAAGTAAGTTCAATCATTACTTTGGACTTCTTTGGATTGGAGTCGGTTGAATGATGACTCAAGATGAGTTTGGATCTTGAGTTCTCTGCACAAAGGTTCGGGTTTAATCGCTTAGACAAAGGTAGAGATTGTTGGTGTTTTATCCAATGATTAAACAACGTAAGATTCAGCATGTTCAGCATCAAGTTTGGAGCTGTGCGCCATGGCCCAGCCTTGTGCACCATGGCTAATAGCAACTCCAAGAAGGCTGCCCATCAGGTCAAGCCATGGCCCAGCTTGCCCAAGGTGCGGCGCCCAGAGTGTGAGGTAGTTTAGCCCTATTTTAGGCCACGGCATGTCCTGTTCTAGGCCGCTGCTTGAAGGCACACTGATGCTGATTTTTCCAACCTTTTGAAAGATACATGGATGCATGATCAAAATGTATAGGATCACTTAGGATTGATGAAGGGCTATGGTTGATTGGTCCTCAAGATCTAAGGGTGGAGATTGACTCTCAAGATTGGTCAAGAAGTTGGTGCACTATATAAATGGGTCACCTAGCTTCAATCTCAAAACATAACAACAAGTGAAACATATGTGATTGTGAAAGTGAGATCAATTATAAGAGTGCAAAGACACTGATGAGTCTAAAATATTGCATATTTTAGACCCTTAACTTATATTTGTTATGCTCTTAGTTAGTATTATTTTACTCTATTTTACGTTTTTCTTGTGTTTTGTGTGTTTTTACAGCTTTGTGGAGAAAGTGCAGCATTTCAGGTTGATTTGAAGCTTCTGGAGACATTGCGCTCGATCGCAACAGACATGCGATCGAGCGCACCAGCGCTCGAGCGCACCTGCCTTTGAACGAGCGCAAGGTCAACATCCCACATCGAAATATTTGAAGATCAGTGCATCTGCGATCGATCGCAGAAGACATGCGATCGAGCGCACATGAGATCGTGCGCACAAGACATGCGATCGATCGTACCTGCGATCGATCGCACCACACTGCGATCGAGCGCACACGGGCCTGTATCCCACATCGTTTCTGCAACCTGTTTTACTCCGGGTCTTCCCCTATATAAACACCATTTGGCTTCATAATCCAATGTACAATTCCTAAGCCACTTTGGTGTTTACCGGTGGACTTCCGCCAGCATTCTGGTGGATCCCGAAGGCATTGCTACCACGAGGGGAAGCGCCGCCCGTCAGCGAGTGGAATTTCTCTCATGTAAAGTTGTTTATTTATTTATTTATATTCAGTTGTTTTAGTTTAAATGTTTAGTACTTGTTATTATAGTTTTATAATTATGAGTGGCTAGACTCTTCAGCTAAGGTTGAAGATGAAGCCCCGCCGTTGTTTGGCGTAGTAGTTCAGATTTGCTTGTACAAATCTGACAATTTTTAGTATAAATGTTCTGTCAATTATTTGAGTTAATCTTATAATTGATTGAGTTTAAATTGTCTGTTGGATTTTCTTTGTGTTTCATCTGATGGATACATTGAATGCTTTTCGATTAAATTGGATTCCCTTTGTGATTTGTTAAGAGCGGATACATCGGGTGCTTTTGGTTTAGTTGGGATATTCTTTGTTTTTTGTCTTATAGTTGGATTCATTGAATGTTTTGATAGGCTATATTTTTAGAACATGTATGCTTAACTTTGGTGGGGTGGATTTGGAAACCTTAGTGCCTTTTTTATTAGTTTTTAAATCAATTTAATTTAGTTTTAATTTATTTTGCAATATCATTCTGAAATTTGGAACTAGGTTAAAATAGAGTTAGTTTAGATTAAAAATTATATTTTCACAACGCAATTCCCTGTGGATTCGACCTCGCACTTGCACAACGCTATACTGCAAACGACTCGTGCGCTTGCGAGTAAATTAAAACTCACAACAAGTTTTTGGCGCCGTTGCCGGGGAATTGTTTGGTTTGTGAAAATTTTTGGTCTAAAATGATTTTATTTTTCTACTAGTTAATTTATTTAATTCAAAAAAAAAAAAAAAAAAAAAATCATGTGGATGAATCCAGCGCCGGATTCACAGTCTTTAGAGGACGCCCTCAAGGATTTCATTAAAATGACCGGCCCGTCCCTCAATACTGCCAACACTTTCAATGTTGAAAGTTGTTCCATCTGTGCTAGTCCCATGCATCTAGCACAGAATTGCCCATCAATGCCGGCTTGTGCCGAGTATCCTATGGAACAAATGAATGCTTTCAATGACTGTTGTTGGCAATCAAATGGATCTTGCTCCGAAACATTCAATCCAGGGTGGTGGGACCACTCTAATTTTTCATGGGAGCAGAACCAATCAATGAATCAGGGAGGAGCCCCTTACCATGCTCACAATCAATACACTCCCGAATTTCCTCCACCAATTCCAAGTTACAATCACTCAGCTTATCCAACACCATCACCCGCTTACCAAGCTCCCATTCAAGCGCCAGTGTCGGTTTCACAATCATTGGAGGACGCTCTCAATGATTTCATGAAAACGACTAGCCAATCTATGAGTGAAATGATGAGTGCAACAATAGAAAACACCCAAGCGATTGCCACACTAGAAAGTCAAATTGATCAAATCGCAAGTTACGTGGGTGAAGGAGAGGAAGGAGAGTTCCCCAGTCAAACTGATCCTAACCCAAAGGAACAGTTTGCGGTGGGAAATTCTTCAACTCCAATGCATTGGCAGGATCAAGTGCAATCAACTGTCCCATACTTGTCTGGGAGACAAGTGGACAATCAAGTGGAAGAGAACCCTGCTATGCACCAAGGGCAAGAGAGTGGCAACAATGAGAAGAGAGATGCTGAGCCATCTACAGCCACTCGTATTATTAAGGATCTCTCGGGGTCGTTTTTACCTAAAGCGCCTTACCCTGAGAGACTACAAGCGCCCAAGAAAGAAAGGAAGTCTGAGGATATTATGGAGGCATGCTTTGCTCAGTTTGAAGAGGATTTGGACTTAGACAAGTTACTTGAGCAAGCAAATACTATCGTGGAGTCTGCTCCTCGGGAGAGTAGTAGGACAAAGGAGACTATGGATGAATCCCGTATTGAGGATCCCTTGGAGGCATGCTTTGCTCACTTTGGAGAGGACTTGGGCTTAGATAAGTTACTCGATGAAGTAAATATCATTTTGGAGTCTGATCCTCGAGAAAGCAATGAGAATGAGGAGACCGCCGCACCTGAAACCCCCCAGAAGGAACTTGAGCCTTTACCAGACAATCTTAAGTATAAGTTCCTAGGTCCAGCAGATTCTTTGCCTATAATGATAGCTTTAGATTTGGGTGATGCTCCAGAGGAGAAATTATTGGACATCTTAAGAGAGCATAAGGAAGCTATAGGCTGGACTATTGAGGATGTCAAGGGAATCAACCCCTCGTTGGTAATACACACGATACATATGGAGGAGAATGCCAAGCCATCGAGGGAGACACAAAGAAGGCTCAACCCTGCTTTGCAAGAGGTTGTGAGGGCGGAAGATATTAAGCTGTTAGAGGCAGGGATCATTTATCCCATCTCTGATAGCAAGTGGGTGAGCCAGATTTCAGTCGTGCCCAAACGTGCTGAATTTACGGTAGTAAATAGAGACAACGAGTTGGTTCCAACTCGAGTGCAGTCAAGATGGAGAAAGTGTCTAGACTACCGTAAATTGAATGCTGCCACTAGGCCTGATCATTTTTCATTCCCATTTATTGATCAGATGGTGGAGCACTTAGTTGGGCATGTTTACTAATGTTGGGTCTGGCTGAAGACGTTAAACTTAGCGCTCATGGGAGGCACCCCACAGCTTATCTTTTCTTTTGTTTATTTATTAATTTGCATTTTTATGATTAATGTTGTTTCCAGTATTTTTGTTTTCCAGTTTTTATTTTTCAGGGACAAAGCGTACTTCAGTTCAAGTTTGGGGGTATGCTATGAGCCATACCAGTCCAGATAGTTCTCCATATCTCAGGTCAGCTCTTTCCATATTAGTCACACATTGGGGTCAATGTGTAATTTAAGTTTGGGGGTATGGGAGACACATCACACACTTTGTCCTAATTTGTTGTCTTTTCGTCATAGAGATAAATGCATGCTCACGTTATCGTGAAATTTTAGTTGATCTAAACATTTTCTGTGATGTGATGTCATTGGTGAGCTTAACATTTTGAACACATGATCTGGTGATAAATTTTTAAAATTTAGTTACTTACTTTAGGCATTTTGAGAATTCACATGTTTGATCTAATCTCACACGAGCACATTAGCACAAATTATGTGAGGTATGACACGTGATTTTAATGTGTATTTTTCCTTATCTTAACTAAAACTGGATGACTTGTTGGATGAACTCTTGGGCATAGGAAAATATAAAAAATAAAAAAAAATAAAAAAAAAATTATCAATAAACTTTTCGCTGAGTAACTGGACCTCTTGCCTCAGTAAGCAGTGAGTGTTCACGTCAAAAGGTGAAATTTTGCTTGTTAATATTAAGGTCGGTTTAATTTCGTAGCCTTTTTGACTTGAGTTAGTAAGTCCTTAGGGGTGTCTTTACACCTAATGCCCTAAAACCATCTGGTTTGGGAGTCATTGACTCAACACTCGCTACATGGGTCAATTAGAAAGCTTAAGGGAACTAAACATAGCCGTGCCTTATTAAAAAAAAAAAAAAAAAAAAAAAAAAAGGTGAATAAAATAAAAACTATGCCTTTTTGTTCATTTTTGATGGGAAATTCGGTGAATCTTGAGACATGGAGACCTTACACATTAGAATTACTTGGAAGCTTCATTTTTTATGTACTAATTCACCTTACACTGATTCAAGCTTGTGATGCCTTATCTTGCCTTTTGTAAGTAATTAGATTTTAACATTTCTATTCATTGCGAAGATGTGTTTACCTTTTTAAGCTTGCTTATGAATGAATATCATGATGATGTGTACTCCTTAAATTTTTGGATACCATGAGTGATGACTTTATCTTTATGTTCTTTGTTTTTCATTGAGTCTTTTATTTTGTTTTGCTAAGGGACTAGCAAAATATAAGTTTGGGGGTATTTGATGAGTCTAAAATATTGCATATTTTAGACCCTTAACTTATATTTGTTATGCTCTTAGTTAGTATTATTTTACTCTATTTTACGTTTTTCTTGTGTTTTGTGTGTTTTTACAGCTTTGTGGAGAAAGTGCAGCATTTCAGGTTGATTTGAAGCTTCTGGAGACATTGCGCTCGATCGCAACAGACATGCGATCGAGCGCACCTGCCTTTGAACGAGCGCAAGGTCAACATCCCACATCGAAATATTTGAAGATCAGTGCATCTGCGATCGATCGCAGCAGACATGCGATCGAGCGCACATGAGATCGTGCGCACAAGACATGCGATCGATCGTACCTGCGATCGATCGCACCACACTGCGATCGAGCGCACACGGGCCTGTATCCCACATCGTTTCTGCAACCTGTTTTACTCCGGGTCTTCCCCTATATAAACACCATTTGGCTTCATAATCCAATGTACAATTCCTAAGCCACTTTGGTGTTTACCGGTGGACTTCCGCCAGCATTCTGGTGGATCCCGAAGGCATTGCTACCACGAGGGGAAGCGCCGCCCGTCAGCGAGTGGAATTTCTCTCATGTAAAGTTGTTTATTTATTTATTTATATTCAGTTGTTTTAGTTTAAATGTTTAGTACTTGTTATTATAGTTTTATAATTATGAGTGGCTAGACTCTTCAGCTAAGGTTGAAGATGAAGCCCCGCCGTTGTTTGGCGTAGTAGTTCAGATTTGCTTGTACAAATCTGACAATTTTTAGTATAAATGTTCTGTCAATTATTTGAGTTAATCTTATAATTGATTGAGTTTAAATTGTCTGTTGGATTTTCTTTGTGTTTCATCTGATGGATACATTGAATGCTTTTCGATTAAATTGGATTCCCTTTGTGATTTGTTAAGAGCGGATACATCGGGTGCTTTTGGTTTAGTTGGGATATTCTTTGTTTTTTGTCTTATAGTTGGATTCATTGAATGTTTTGATAGGCTATATTTTTAGAACATGTATGCTTAACTTTGGTGGGGTGGATTTGGAAACCTTAGTGCCTTTTTTATTAGTTTTTAAATCAATTTAATTTAGTTTTAATTTATTTTGCAATATCATTCTGAAATTTGGAACTAGGTTAAAATAGAGTTAGTTTAGATTAAAAATTATATTTTCACAACGCAATTCCCTGTGGATTCGACCTCGCACTTGCACAACGCTATACTGCAAACGACTCGTGCGCTTGCGAGTAAATTAAAACTCACAACAGACACTAACTACAAGAGAGAGTCTTTGTAGAGAGGTTGGAGGTTTAGAAAGAGAGAGTAGTATAGATTGGATACAAGGGCTTGTAAGGGGAATTTTCTGAGAAAAATTCCAAGGTTAGTTCTTATCACTTTCTTCTTCTTTCATTCTTCAAGAACTAGTGAGTTCTTGAAGGGGTGTTATTGATTATAAAGAACCATTGATTTAGTGCAGAGAGTTCAGAGGAACTCACGGGGACGTAGGCTATTGCCGAACCTCGATAACAAATTGCCTGTGTTCTTTCTTTTCTTTGATTTCTGTTTCTGTTCTGATCATTGGAAGTCATTCTAGACTTGGATGTTTGGAAGATCACCTCCTGGGCATCTTGAGAGTGGTTTCCCAACAGATACTAATAATAAACAATTATAAAAGTAAAATCGAACAATAAATGTGAAAAAAAATACTTAAAAATAAAAGGATATGCTGTGGGGTGCCTCCCATGAGAGCTA
Organism: Bretschneidera sinensis; assembly: GCA_023935145.1. NCBI lineage: Eukaryota > Viridiplantae > Streptophyta > Magnoliopsida > Brassicales > Akaniaceae > Bretschneidera > Bretschneidera sinensis. The sequence continues at coordinate 80,307,982 of CM043700.1, read as the reverse complement.
AGTTTTACGTCTTCAGCCAAACAGTGCACCTCTCTCACTGCTGGTCTCCAGGTGGTGCAGTCGATGAGGTGCCAGGAGCGGGAGGTAGTAGAACAAGAATGGCCTGGAGCATCACCTCCTGCCTTGCAAAGCGTGCCTCCAAACCATTAATGCGCTGATGCACGAGCAATGTAGCCCTCTATCCTCCCACCGAATGTCAAAGAGCTCACACCGGAAAGAGGACATCTCATCAAGAATGTGCTGGTACTCAGTGGGTCTCATGTCCAGATGGTCTTCCTCCCAAGTATGGCTCACTGTGAGGTCCTTGGTCTCCATGGGATCACCCTCCACCCTCCCAGCAGCAGGGGCATGCCCTTGGGGTCTGATAAGTGCTTAAATATTCATATTTAAGCCCCTTAATTTACAGTTGTTAGACTCTTCATTTATGTATTTTAGTATATTCTACTTCATTTTTGTGTTCTCTATGTTTCTTATAGGCTTGTGAAGAAAAGAAAGCATTTTGAAGCTTTAAAGGAAGAAAACTGAAGTTTTGGAACCAGCTAGTGCGATCGAGCGCACAAACACTCATGCGCACACTTAGAAGGCTAGAGCGTAACCCTACGCTTGAGGGCAAAAGAGCACGATCAAGTGCACGCACATAGAGAGGCGACAGAGCCAGTTTTGGAAAGATTTCTTCCAGACTTATTTTGGAAATTAGGGTTTCGAGGCACCCTCAGAACCTCATATATTGGCTTGTAAAACACAGAAAACATAACTTTTGATTTAGGCTTTGAAGTTGTAAGCTTTGGAGAGGAATTGACGACTCGTCTCCACAGTATTCTTCGGGTTTTATTTTTCTATTTAGTTTATATTATGATGATGTTTATTATAGAGAGCATGTGTAACTAACTTCTTAATAGGGCTCGATTGAAGCCCTAATTATACTTTTCCATATATATAATTATTGATTGCCTTTGCAAATAGCCATGTTATGATGCTTTAATTGATTAATGCCTGTTTTATTGAATTCCTCATATGTGTGTGTCTGATCAACGTATGCATGTGGTATGGATCAGTTAGTTAGATCAATTTGGATGACTGAGTCCTGGGTCTGACAATAGTAACAAAAGAAATCCACACCAGATTCTTGGGTTAATCAACATGGAAAATCGGGAGTATACAACATGCCTTAGGTCTCATGTAGTTGTCAATTTCTATAGACCTTATGCTCTATTAAGGAACAACTTAGTATATACCATGCTGAATCCCTTAAGAGAGAATAGAGTTAGAGTATACACCATGCCTAACTTATTGCTTAGGGAGATCAATAGCTTAAAGAACGGACCAAGCCCTTAGGATGACAACCATTAGGTATTCATGGTAGGGCTAGAGCATTGGCACATTACTTATTGGGAAAGTATAATTAGTGGTGGATATCAAAGCCCTATGTTATTATCATTATCAATTTAGACTCAACATTTATTTCTATCAATTTTCATATTGTGAAACTGATTCTAAAACGAAATTCACCAATCCCTGTGGAGATGATCTCGCATTTGCACACTATGCTACTGTAGACCTTATGCACTTGCAAGTAAAACAAGTTTGATTATTTGCTTATTAAATTAGGTAGATAAATGCACAACAAGTTTTTGGTGCCGTTGCCGGGGATTACGCTAAATTTCTTTTTAAAATTATTTTTGTTTAATTTAATCATTTTTTAGTTTATTTTATTCTGTTTATTTTATCAAAAATCTAGAAATTTTAAGTTTTTGTTTTCACTTTTATTTTGCTTCATCAAAAACCTAATCTATTTTCTTTTCGTTTCTATTGCAAGCACTATAGCAGAAGCTCTCTATGATACTGCGCTCGAGCACAATACCTTGTGCGATCAAGCGCAATACTCTGCGATCGAGCGCATCACCTTGTGCGATCGAGCGCATTTGAGGCAGAGGCTACCCAAGCAGCAGTACTGAACTGCTGCACTAAAGCGGTTTTCACTGATTCATGCAAGGGCTTCGATCCAGGCATCCAAATTTCTTTCCCCTTGATACAAAGCTTGAGTGGACCATTCGACAAAGGCTTAGAGACAACTCTAAGGAGGTAGAAGAGGAATTAGAGAAAGAAGCATCAATGGCGGAACAGTTAGAAAACCAACAACCACCTTAGCGAAGACCGATGAAGCAATCCTTCATCCCAAAGAACATCGACCAGCCATCATGCATTGTGTATCAACCTGAGGTGGAAGGTAATTATTACATATCTTCGCAGATACTCAATGCATTGACTCACTTTAGAGGTACACCTAATGAGGATCCACACTTGCACCTTCGGGAATTTTTCGATCTCTGCAAGTTCCAGCACATCTAGGGCCTAGACCAAGAAGGAATCAAGTTAATTATTTTCCCTTTTTCCTTAAAAGATAATGCTAAACTGTGGTACAATTCATTGCCTGTAGTTTCTATCCATACTTGGGAAGACTTGGCCAGCAAGTTCCTAAGGAAGTTTTTCCCAGCCCAAAAGACGAGGCAGATGAGGAAGGAGATTCAGTCTTTCCAACAGAAGGATGGAGACTTGTTCTTTGAGGCATGGGGCCATTTCAATGAGCTGCTACTCAAATGTCCACATCACAATCTACCTCAGGATGAACTGGTACAAGCTTTCTATGAAGGTTTAAGTGATACTAATAAAAGTATTATAGATTTAGGTTGTGGTGGAGTGCTGATAGAGAAAAGCAGCGAAGAAGGCATGGAGCTATTCGAGACCTTAAGTGAGCACACCTAGCAGTTCTACTCTCGAGGTAAACATGGATTCAAAAGCAAAGGGATGTATGAGGTAACTCTAAATGGAGGATCCTCTACCCAAATAGCTGCTGTGGAGAGGAAACTAGATTTACATGTTAAAGCTATGACTACTCAGAATGCCTCATCTAATCCACCAGCTACACCACTCCAGGTATGTGCTATATGTTCTTAGTATGATCATAATACTGAGATATGTCCTTTGTATTCATCTGCAGACCCGGAGCAAGCGCACTATGTGGGACCAAGCAACTATCTATCTAAGAACAACTCCTATGCAAACACTTACAATCTTGGATGGCAGAACCACCCAAATTTCTCCTAGAGCAACAACCAGAATGCCCTTAACCATCAAGGGCAGCAAAGGAACTCCGAGCCAGCTGCTCACTCGGCTCCCGAAACAAAGAAAATGACCTCAAAAGTCTTGTGAGGCAACTAGCAACTCAATAACAATAATTAATGACTTCACACTATCAGTTCATGGCAAATGAAAGACAATTTCGGACTGAACTAAGACAAACCACAGCAAAACATGAACAAGTCGTTCAAAGGCTAGAGGTACAAATGGGATAATTGGCTAAAGAACTAAGTGGCAGTAAGGTGAGCTTCTGACTCAAACACTACCTAACCCTGAGGGACACCAGCAACTGAAGGCTGTCACCAACCTCAGAAATGGTAAGGTCATATGAACCGATGAGTCTGCAAAAGCATCTATAGAGAAACCATCGGCATCAAAGGTAAGTGAGATAGAGAAGGTGAATGCACCACCCTTCCCACAAAGGTTAGTTAAACAAAAGAAAGAAAATAAACTGCTTAATATCTTTGAAACCTTACGAAAAGTTGAAATAAACATTCCTTTATTAGATGCAATTCAATAAATGCCTGTTTATGCTAAGTTTTTAAAAGATTGTTGCACTCATAAGAGGAAGTTTCAGGAACATGATACAGTAGCCTTAACTGAAGAGGTAAGTGTTGTGCTATTAAGAAAACTACCACCAAAACTGAAAGATCCGAGTAGTTTCACTATTCCCTGTAAGATAGGTGACCAGCTATTTTAGCGTGCAATACTAGATTTGGGAGCGGGTGTAAATTTGCTACCATACATAGTATTCGAAATCCTAGGTTTGGGGGAGCTACAACCGACTTCCATCACTTTGCAGTTAGCAGATAGAAGCATCAAACGACCTAGAGGTATTCTTGAGGATGTCCTGGTAAAGGTAGATGAGTTCATTTTACCTGCTGATTTCATTGTGTTAGATATGGAGGAATGCCCTATGCCATTGCCTCTGCCCATTATATTAGGAAGACCTTTCATGAGAACTGCCGATACAAAGATTTGTGTAAAAAAGGGTATAGTGAGTATGAAGGTAAATGGTGAGAAAATAAATTTCAAAATATATGATGCATTAAAGCTACCTCAAGATGATATAGAATGCTTTAATGTATGTATGATGCAAACTTTTGTTGAGCAAGCTTTTCAGGTTCATAACATTGATCCATTGGAGACTACCCTTACCCATGACTTCACAAATTTGGATATTGAGCAAGAACCTGAAGATGTTATTGATGACATCATCAAAGCTGTGCACCTCTTTGAGGCTTCTCCAAAACATTTAAGTATGCTCCTCCATTTGAATCTCTTATACCTACTAATACTACTCTTCTCTCTTCTATTGTCCAGGCACCAACCTTTGAATTGAAGTAGCTGCCAGAACATTTAACTTATGCCTATCTGGGAGAGAAGTAGACATTACCTGTGATTGTGGCTGCTAGTTTGAGTATTGGAGAAGAAAAGAAACTATTAAGAGTTCTTAGGGAGCATAGATCTACCATTGGATGGACCATTGCTGACATCAAGGGGATAAGTCCAACTAAGTGCATGCATCATATTACTTTGAGGATGAAGCAAAGCCCACTCGAATGCTCAAAGAAGACTTAATCCACACATGAAAGAGGTAGTAAAGGCCAACGTATTAAAACTATTAGATGTTGGCATTATCTACCCCATCTCAGGCAATAAATGGGTAAGTCCAGTCCAAGTTGTTCCTAAAGAGAGTGGTATCACAGTGGTGAAAAATGAGGATGAGGAGCTCATACCTACGAGAAAAACAACTGGTTTGAGGGTATATATTGATTACCGAAGATTAAACAAGGTGACCAAAAAAGATCACTTCCCCTTGCCATTCATTGATAAGATGTTAGAGAGATTAGCTGGCCATAACTATTATTGCTTCTTGGATGGGTATAGTGGTTACAACCAGATTGCCATAGCACCTGAGGATCAAGAAAATACTACCTTCACATGTCCTTTCAGTACATTTGCTTATCGATGGATGCCATTCGGTTTATACAATGCACCAGCCACCTTTCAAAGATGTATGATGAGCATATTTTTTGACATGGTGGAGAAATTCATTGAGATATTCATGGACGATTTCAGTGTTTTTGGTTCCAATTTTGATGAATGCCTAAATCATCTAGAGAGTGTCCTAAAAAGATGTGAAGAGGACAACTTAGTGCTAAATTGGGAGAAATGTCACTTATGGTTCAACAAGGTATTGTGTTAGGTCATTCTATCTCTGACAAAGGTATTGAGGTAGACAAGGCTAAAATAGACATCATTTCAAAGTTGCCTCCTCCTCTAACAGTCAAGGGAGTCAGAAATTTCCTTGGACATGCTGGATTTTATAGACGATTCATCAAGGATTTCTCCAAAATCTCTAGACCTCTATGTGCATTGTTAGCTAAAGATACAAAGTTTGAATGGACTAATGACTGTTTGAAAGCTTTCAACACATTGAAGGATGTTCTCACCTCCGCACCAATAATGATGGCACCAGATTGGAATCTTCCATTTGAGTTAATGTGCGATGCCAGTGACTTTGCCTTGGGAGCTGTCTTAGGTCACAGAATCAATAAGGTACCTCATGCTATTTACTATGCTTCTAGAACCTTAAATGATGCTCAGCTTAACTATTCTACCACTGAAAAGGAATTGTTAGCTGTTATTTTTGCTTTATAGAAATTTAGATCATATCTGATTGGCTTTAAGGTTATTGTATTTACTGATTATGCTGCTTTGAGATATTTGTTTTCTAAGAAAGATGCAAAGCCTAGGTTAATCAGATGGGTACTCCTATTGCAAGAATTTGATTTGGAGATCAAAGACAAGAAAGGCAGTGAGAATGTGGTTGCAAATCATTTATCAAGGCTACCCTAAGAGAATGACAAAAACGAGCTGCCTTTGAATGAGAATTTCTCTGATGAACAATTGTTCGCACTAGAGGTAACACTTCCATGGTATGCTGATATTGTCAATTATCTAACTATTAAGGTTTTTCCTCCAGGTATGACCAGTCAAGGAAAGAAGTGGCTGATATCTATGTCTAGACACTACCATTGGGATGACTCCGACCTCTTTAAATTCTGTCCCAATCAAATCATCAGAAAGTGTGTCTTGGAAGAGGAGCATTTGAGCTTATTACAACATTGCCATCAGTTTGCTTATAGAGGACATTTTGGAGCCAAGCGAACATCACTTAAGGTATTACAATTCGGTTTTTATTGGCCTAATCTGTTTAAATATGCCTTCTCCTTTTGCGGCTCATGTGATAGATGCCAGTGGATAGGTAACATCTCTTCCTGAAATCAGATGCCCCTACAAAATATTCATATAGTAGAAATTTTTGATGTATGGGGCATCGATTTCATGGGTCCATTCCCTAATTACTTTGGTTACTTGTATATTCTGCTGGGTGTTGATTATGTGTCCAAATGAGTCGAGGTTGTCCCCTCAAGGACTAATGATCATAAAATGTTTGTGAAGTTTCTATAGGATAACATCTTTACTCGGTTTGGGACCCCAATAGCTATCATCAGTGACGGTGGCAGCCACTTTCATCATCATTCTTTTGCCGCACTCATTATAAATTATGGGATCACCCATAAGGTTGGCACTCCATATCACCCTCAGACTAGTGGCCAAGTTGAGATAAGTAACCAAGAAATCAAAAGCATCATGGAGATGACCGTGAATCCTAATTGAAAGGATTGGTCTTTGCAACTAAATGATGCTCTATGGGCATATAGGATAGCTTACAAGACACCATTTGGGATGTCCCCATACCGCTTAGTCTTTGGTAAAGCATGCCATTTACCAGTGGAGCTAGAACATCGAGCATATTGGGCCATTAAATAATTTAATTTTAATATGAAACAAGCGAGTGAGAAGAGGAAGCTGCACTTAAATGAACTAGAAGAATTAAGGTATGATGCGTATGAGAATGCCAAGCTCTACAAAGAAAGGACAAAAGCCTATCATGATAGATAACTAGTACGGAAAGAGTTTCATGTGGTACAAATGGTATTGCTCTACAACTCAAGATTAAGACTGTTCCCAAGCAAACTAAAGTCTCGATAGTCTGGTCCTTATATGGTCACCAAGGTCTTTCCTCATGGTGCTTTAGAGATTCATGGTTCCAATTGCAATCAAACATTCACAGTCAATAGACACAGAGTCAAGTCATACCTTGATCTTAACATGCCTCCTAGAGATGAAGACTTGGCACTTAAATTTGCCCAGTATGCAGCTGATCCAAGGGCACTTGAACCATATAAGGTGGGCTCTAAATGCCCCCTTCAAAGAGAGTAGCACTGAAGCTACCATAGAGAGCGCTTGAATAGTTCAGACGTTGATAACAATATAACTCAAGCGCCTCTATTGAGGTTAGTGGTACTGAGGCCACTGAAGTGCAGTATGGTTGTAACGTTGTTAATTTTTCTCATTGTTTGTTTCATTATTTTAGTCCTTTTATATTTTTATTATTATTATCAGTACTTTCTACCTTGCGCTCGAGTGCACTACACAGTGTGCTCGAGTGCACTCTCTCCTTGCGCTCTATAGCGCTTGAGCGCACCACACCACACACTTGCGCATAAGTACGATCGAGCACACATCACAATGCGCTTGACCACACTCAAGGCAGAGAAGACACGTGATATTTTTAAAACACTTAACTCACATTACCCATCTCCCTCACCTTACGCTCCAGCGCACTCCCTCTCTCTGTCTGTCGCACTCACAATCGTCTTGAACAAAAATCACCTTAAACCCTCACTCTCACCACCAGCACTCTACACCAAACACTACCAATCCCACATTAAAACCACTCCTCACCATCCCCCTCTTCCCATTCCAACTACACATTGCACATATCCATACTCCAGGTATGTCCTTCTATCTTCTTGCATTCATAACCACACACATTTTCTATTCATATTGTTAAACTAAGTGCATATACATGTTTTGTATTGCTTATTTGGTTGTCTTTTCACTTTTACAGGAGGTCGTACACTTTGAGGGGTGTTGCTCATAGCTTGGAGTATTTGGCGCCTACAAACTGTTCTACAGTTTGCCTGACCCAGTGCGCTCGAGTGCAAGGCCCTTGTGATTGAGCACACCCCAGTTGAGATCTAGCGCAAATTGGACAGTAGCTTGCCCAAGATGTCCAAACAAACAGCCTCCACTTCCGAGTCTCCAGCAGTCGTCTCTAATCATCCCGGCCTAGTTTCGAACAACGAGAAATATTGTTCGAGACTACTTTTAACATCGATGCCGACTTCAAGAGCTTGGACACCACTCGATGGGCGGTTCAAGAATTCAAGGCCCAGGGACTAAAGCTATTGTTCAAGCCTGTTTGCTCGACAACCTTCACCCAATTTGTGGTCAGTTTCTATGAGAACCTGTCCTATGACTGCACCAGACCAGAGATTCTATCTTCCTCAATTCAGGGCAAGTTCATCGAGCTGACCACTACTGACATCACCACTGCCCTTAATTGCTACAATGAGTCCCCTCCTGAGGACACCCATACGGAGGAGCAGCCAAATCCGTTTCCCCTGCCTCATATCATCGAGGATATGTGTGCAGGCCAGTACGCTAACCGACACAACAATGCGGGGAGCTGGTCGAAGTTGCCTCCCTGACTATAGCTAGTGGACTCCATCCTCTAGCGCAATGTGTGCCCCTTAGGGCACAAGACTCAGAGGAGGGACCAGTTCATACAAGCCCTATACGCATTTCATCGGGGACACTGACACTCCATTCCATCTATCATATGGAGCCAGATACATAAGTTTTGGGACCACATGCATGGCCGTCAGACCACCATGGCTAATGTATGGGGGCTCCCCTTCCCTTTACTACTCAGCCACATCTTCAAGAAGAAGGGGATCAAGGGCTCCTCTCTAGACGGACTAGTGAGTGACCACCCTTTCTTTAGGAGGAGCCAGTGGAGCTTGAGCCAGTCCCATATGCCTTGAGGACTTCGAGAGCATATTCCTGCTGATGAGCCTATGGTGGATGATCCTATGGACACCAAACACCCCACAGAGAGCCCTACTTAGGAGGAAGACCAGCCAGATATGGGGTCCATAGAGTACCAGCACCTTCTAGAGGAGTTGTCCTCCTTCTACTGTGAGTTCTCTGACATCCGTCGGGAGGACAGGGAGGTGACCCTATTGATCCATCAGTAGATAGATGGTTTGGAGGCACAGTTTGCACGACAGGAGGCAATACTCTAGGCCATCTTCGATCGCCTACCTCCTGTACCCAGTACCTCTTCGACTGCACCACCTAGAGACCAGCAGTGAAAGGATACCCCGTTTGGCTGAAGATGTAAAACTTAGCGCTCATGGGAGGCACCACACTGCATATCCTTTCATTCTAGTATTTTCTTTTATTTATCATTAGTATTTATTTTCATTTAACTGTTTATTATTAATCTTTCTTGTTTTTCGGCAAAACATTTGTTTTTCTTTTTTCAGGAACATGGTGCGTGCATCAATTTCAAGTTTGGGGGCATGCTACGAGCCATGCCAGCCACCTAGTTCTCCATCTCCCAGGTCTGATCTTTTCATGTCACTCACACATTAGGGACAATGAGTATATTAAGTTTGGGGGTAGGGGAGACACATTCACACACTATGTCCCATTTTTTTTTTTTAAATGATAAATGCATGTTCATTTTGTTTTGAAAATTTTGGTTGATTTAAAATAAATATTATGATGAAACTTCATTAGTAAGCCTAAAAATCTAGAACACATACTCTAATGATAAAATTTTAAATGTTTTAATTATTTACATCAAGGCATCTAAGAATTCACTAAGTTTGATCTAAATCTAACAGGAGCACATAATAGTGTGAGGTATGATGTATAATTTCTATGTATATGTTTCCATGACCTAACTGTAATCTGATAACTTGTTAGAATAACACTTTGGCATAGAAAAATAAAGAAGAATGCTATTATGCAAAAAGAGAAAATAAAATGCTCTTAATGGTCATTAAATAAACTTTCCACTGAATAACTGGACCTCTTACCTCAGTAAGTAGTAAGTGTTCACGTCAAAAGGGTGGGAATGATGCATATAATGATCATTAAATAAAGTTCCCACTGAGTAACTGGACCTCTTGCCTCAGTAAGCAGTGAGTGTTCACGTCAAAAGGTGGGGATTTTGCTTGGAAGCATTAAGACCAGTTAGTTTCGTAGCATTTTTTACTCAAGTTAGTAAGTTTTTAGGGGTGTCTATACACCTAATGCCCTAAAACCATATAGTTTGGGAATCATTGGCTAAACACTCGCTACATGGGTCAATTAGAAAACTTAATGGAACTCAACATGGCAAAGAGCTCATAATAAAAGAAAGCGAAAAGAAATAAAACTATGCCATTATTGTTCATTCTGATAAGGAATTCGATGAATGTTAAGACACCGAAACACTATACATGGGAATTATTCGGAAGCTTCATCTTTTATGTGCTAATCCACCACACACTAAGTCAAACTTGTGATGCCTTAAACCAACATTGTGTAAGTAATTAAAATTTAAAACCCTTTTTCATTGCAAAGATGTGTTTATATTTTTAAGCCTACTCATAAACAAACATCATGGTTTTATGTGCAACCCAAATTTTTAGATAACATGAATGATGAATTTATCTTTGATTTTGTTTTTCATTTAGTTTTTCATTTTGTATTGCTAATGGACTAGCAATATGTAAGTCTGGGGGTGTGATAAGTGCTTAAATATTCATATTTAAGCCCCTTAATTTATAGTTGTTAGGCTTTTTGTTAATGTATTTTAGTATATTCTACTTCATTTTTGTGTTCTCTGTGTTTCTTATAGGCTTGTGAAGAAAATAAAGCATTTTGAAGCTTTAACGGAAGAAAACTAAAGTTCTGGAACCAGCTAGTGCGATCAAGCACAACATTGTCACGATCGAGCGCACAAGCACTCGTGCGCACACCTAGAAGGCTCGAGCGCAAAAGAGCGTGATCGATCGCACACACACAGAGAGGCGGCAGAGCCAGTTTTGGAAAGATTTCTTTCGGACTTATTTTGAAAATTAGGGTTTCGAGGCACCCTTAGAACCCTATATATTGGCTTGTAAAACACAAAAAACATAACTTTTGATTTGGGCTTTGAAGTTGTAAGCTTTGGAGAGGAATTGACGACTCGTCTCCACAGTATTCTACGGGTTTTATTTTTCTATTTAGTTTATGTTATGATGATGTTTATTATAGACAGCATGTGTAACTCACTTCTTAATAGGGCTCGATTAAAGCCCTAATTATGCTTTTCCATATATATAATTATTGATTGCCTTTGTAAATAGCCATGTTATGATGCTTTAATTGATTAATGCCTGTTTTATTGAATTCCTCATATGTGTGTGTCTGATCAACGTATGTATGTGGTATGGATCAGTTAGTTAGATCAATTTGGATGACTGAATCTTGGATTTGACAATAGTAACAAAAGAGATTCACGCCAGATTCTTGAGTTAATCAACATGGAAAACCGGGAGTATACAACATGCTCTAGGTCTCATGTGGTTATCGATTTCCACAGACCTTATGCTCTCTTAAGGAACAACTCAGTATACACCATGCTGAATCCCTTAAGAGAGAAAAGAGTTAGAGTATACACCATGACTAACTCGTTGCTTAGGGAGATCAATAGCTTAAGGAGTGGACCAAGCCCTTAGGTTGACAACCATTAGGTATTCATGGTAAGGCTAGAGCATTGGCACATTACTTATTGGGAAAGTATAATTAGTGGTGGATATCAAAGCCCTATGTTCTTATCATTATCAATCTAGACTCAACATTTATTTCTATCAATTTTTATATTATGAAACTGATTCTAAAACGAAATTCACTAATCCCTGTGGAGATGATCTCACATTTGCACACTATGCTACTATAGACCTTGTGCACTTGCAAGTAAAATATGTTCAATTATTTGCTTATTAAATTAGGTAGATAAACGCACAACAGGGTCCTCTGGGCATGTGCGACTGGCTCAGGGTCCACTGACTCTTCCCAAAGAATGGGTGGTCACTCACCGATCCCTCAATGGAGGAGTCCTTAATCTCTTTCTTCTTAAATATGTAACTGAGGAGGAACAGGGATGGGAGCCCCCATACATTCACCGTGGTGACCTGGAATGCATGGATGTGGTCCCAAAACTTATGTAACTGGCTCTAGATGACAGCCGGGATAGAGTACTAGTGGCCTCGGTGGAACGTATACAATGCCTGTAAGAACTAGTTCCTCCTCTAGGTCTTATGCCCCAATGGACACACATTCCGTTGAAGAATAGAATCCACGAGCCAGAGTCATGGAGGCAACTTGGATCGACTCCCCATATTTTTGTGCCGATCCGTGTACTGTCCAACACACATATCCTCAATGATGTAGGGCAGGGGAAAGGGCTCTGACTGCTCCTTCATCTTGGCATCTTCAGGAGGGGACTTATCACAATAATGAAGAGCAACAGTTATATCAGCAGAAGTCACATCGATATACTTGACTTGGACTGATGAGGATAAAACACCCGGCCCGCTGCAGTAGAAAGATATGTTCTCGTAGAACTGGACAATGAACTGGGTGTAGGTAGTAGAATATACCGGCTTAAACAGCCTCTTCAATCCCCGGTGCTTGAATTCTTGGACCGCCTATTGAGTGGCTTCTAAGTTCTTAAAGTCAGTGTCTATGTTGAATGTAGTTTCAAACAAGATCTCTCGTTATTCGAAACTGGGCCGGGATGACTGGACACTACTGCCCGAGGCACGGGAGGTGGAAGTTGTCTGTTTAGGCATGTTGGATGAGGTTTCGTAGGATTTACGCTCGATCACACTCTGCCTTGCGCTTGATCACAGACTCCTTGTGCTCGAGCACACTAGGTTAGGCAATCTATCAAACAGGTTGTGGGCGACAATGGTTTTGAAGCTGTGGGCAGCACCCTACAAAGTCTCAACCTCATGTAAAATGACTAGATACAACCCAAGAGCATAAGAGAGAGAATATATATATATATATATGAATTAAATTGTTTAAAAATAACAAGTAAATCAAAAAATATTCGAAAATGGGATGATATGAGAAATTAAGGGTAAAACGGACATGAGTGATTACCTGGTGTGCACGTGGGTGTGAACGGTGGTGAAGAGGGGGTCTGGATGATGTTGTGGTAGTGATGTGGTGGTGATGAGCAGTCAAATATTGGGTGGTGAGAGTTTGAGTGTTGTGCGAGAGCAGTGAGAGAGTGCGAGAGTGAAAGTGTGAGAGTGAAAATATGAGGATGTAATAGAAACAAATGAATAAAAACTAACACATGACTCTCTACCCCGCGTGCGCTAGAGTGCATTGTGAGGTGCACTCAATCGCACTCGTGCGCAGGTGTGTGCATTGGTATGGTGTGCTCACGCTCCATTGAGCACAAGGCAAGAGTGCGCTCTAGCACACTGTGTAGTGCACTCGATCGCAAGGGCAGAAAGTGCTGACAACTAAATAAACTATAGAAAGGACTAAAAAATTAAAAATAATGAAAACCATTAGCAAAAATAAAACTGTACCGTACTCAGTGGCCTCAGTACTACTGACCTCAATAGAGGCACTTGAGCTATATATTTATCAAAGTTTGAGCTACTCAAGCACTCTCTATAGTAGCTTCAATGCTACTCTCTTGGAAATAGGCACTTAAAGTCCACCTCATGTAGCTCAAGTGCTCTCAGTTCTGCTGCATACTGGACAGATTAAAGTACCAAATCTTCATCTCTAGGTGGTAAGTTGATTTCAAGATATGGCTTAACTCTGTGTCCATTTACCGTGAATATCTGATTTCTGTTGGAACCATGGATCTCCAAAGCACCATGAGGAAAGACCTTGGTGACTATATAAGGACCAGACCATTAGGACTTTAGTTTACCTGGGAACAATCTTAATCTTGAGTTGTAGAGCAACACTTTTTGTCCTACATGAAAGTCTTTCCTAACCAGTTGTTTATCATGATAGGCTTTTGTCCTTTCTTTGTAGAGCTTGGCGTTCTCATATGCATCATACCTTAATTCTTCCAGCTCATTTAAGTGCAGTTTCCTCTTCTCACCTGCTTGTTTCACGTCAAAATTGAACTGCTTTATGGCCTAATATGCTCGATGCTCTAACTCCACCGGTAGATGGCATGCTTTCCCAAAGACTAAGCGGTATGGAGACATGCCAATTGATGTCTTGTAAGCTGTCCTATATGCCCATAAAGTGTCATTCAGGCGCAAAGACCAATCCTTCCTACTAGGATTCACAGTTCTTTCTAGGATGCCTTTGATCTCTCGGTTACTTATTTCGACTTGGCCACTAGTTTGAGGATGATATGGAGTGCCAACTTTATGGGTGATCCTATATTTTCTTATTAGTGCGGCAAAAAAGTGTTGACAAAAATGGTTGCCGCTATCACTGATGATTGCTCTTGGAGTCCCAAACCGGGTAAAGATGTTATCTTGTAGAAACTTCCCAACCACTTTGTGATCATTAGTCTTTGAGGGGACAACCTCGGCCCATTTGGACACATAATCCACACCCACAAGAATATATAAATAACCATAGGAGTTAGGAAATGGACCCATGAAATCAATACCCCATACATCAAAACGTTATACTATATGAATATTTTGTAAGGGCATCTAATTTCGGGATGAGATGTCACCTGTCCGCTGGCATCTATCACATTAGCTGCAAAATGAGAAGGCATCTTTAAACAAATTAGGCCAATAAAAACTAGATTGTAATACCTTAGGAGCTATTCTCTAGGCCCCAAAATATCCTTCGTAAGCAAACTGATGGCAATGTTGTAATAAGCTTAAATGCTCATCATCTGAGACACACCTTGTGATGATTTGATCGGGACAGAACTTGAATAGGTAGGGGTCATCCCAATAGTAGTGTCTAGACATAGATATCAGCCACTTCTTTTCTTGACTGGTTATACCTGGAGGATTAACCTTAGCAGTTATATAATTTACGATATCAGCATACCATGGAAGTGTTACCTCTAGTGCGAACAATTGTTCATCGGGGAAGTTCTCATTCAAAGGCAGCTCATTTTTGTTATCCTCATAAGGTAGCCTAGATAAGTGATCTACAACTACATTCTCACTGCCCTTCTTGTCTTTAATCTCCAAGTCAAACTCTTGCAATAGGAGTACCCATCTGATTAACCTAGGCTTTGCATCTTTCTTAGAAAACAAATATCTTAGAGCAGCATGATCAGTAAACACAATAACCTTAGAGCCAATCAGGTATGATCTAAACTTCTCTAAAGAAAAAATAACAGTTAACAATTCCTTTTCAGTAGTAGAATAGTTTAGTTGTGCATCATTTAAAGTTCTTGAAGCATAGTAAATAGCATGAGGTACCTTATTGACTCTCTGGCCTAAGACAGCTCCCAAGGCGAAGTCACTAGCATCACACATCAAGTCGAATAGAAGACTCCAATCAAGTGCCATCATTATTGGTGTGGAGGTGAGCACGTTCTTCAATGTGTTGAAAGCTTTCATACAATCATCAATCCATTCAAACTTGGTATCTTTAGCTAACAATGCACAAAGAGGTTTAGAGGTCTTGAAGAAATCCTTGATGAATCGTCTGTAGAATCCAGCATGTCTAAGGAAACTTCTGACACCCTTGACTGTTAGAGGATAAGGCAACTTTGAAATGATGTCAATCTTAGCCTTGTCTACCTCAATACCTTTATTGGAAATGGAATTACCCAACACAATGCCTTGTTGAACCATAAAGTGACATTTTTCCCAATTTAGCACTAAGTTGCTTTCTTCACATCTCTTTAGGACACTCTCTAGATGATTTAGGCATTCATCAAAATTTGACCCAAAAACACTAAAATCATCCATAAATACCTCAATGCATTTCTCCACCATGTCGAAAAAAATGCTCATCATACATCTTTGAAAGGTGGCTGGCGCATTGCATAGAACGAATAGCATCCTTTTGTAAGCAAATGTACCGAAAGGGCATGTGAAGGTAGTCTTTTCTTGATCCTCAGGAGCTATGGTAATCTGGTTGTAACCACTATACCCATCCAAAAAGCAATAATAGTTATGGCTAGCTAATCTCTCTAACATTTGATCAATGAGGGGCAATGGGAAATGATCTTTTCTAGTCACTTTGTTTAGCCTTCTGTAATCAATGCATACCCTCCAACCAGTTGTTATTCTTGTAGGTATGAGCTCCTCATCTTCATTCTTCACCATTGTGAGCCCACTCTTTTTCAGAACAACTTGGACCAGACTTACCCATTTACTGTCTGAGATGGGGTAGATAATACCAACATTTAATAGTTCTAATACCTATGCCTTTACTACCTCTTTCATGTGTTGATTAAGTCTTCTTTGAGCATCTCAAGTGGGTTTTGCTTCATTATCAAGGTAGATATGATGCATGCACTTGGTTGGACTTATCCCCTTGATGTCAACAATGGTCTATCCAATAGCATATCTATGCTCCCTAAGAACTCTCAATAGTTTCTCTTCTTCCCTAATACTTAAATTTTCAGCAACAATCACAGGTAAGGTCATATTCTCTCCCAAATAGGCATAAGTTAAATGCTCTGGCAGCTACTTCAATCCCAAGTTTGGTGCCTGGACAATAGAAGGGTTAAGAGTAGTATTAGTAGGTATCAGAGATTCAAATAGAGGGGTATACTTACTTGGATGTTTGGGAGAGGCCTCAAGGAGGTGTACAGCTTTGATGATGTCATCAGTAACATCTTTAGGTTCTTGCTCAATATCCAATCTTGTGAAGCCATGGGTAAGGGTGGTCTCCAATGGATCAATATGATGGACCTGAAAAGCTTACTCAACAAAACTTTGCATCATACATATATTAAAGCATTCCATATCATCTTGAGGTAATCTTAATGCATCAAATATTTTGAACTCTATTTTCTCACCATTTACCTTCATACTTACTATACCCTTTTTGACACAAATCTTTGTATCAGTAGTTCTCATAAAGGGTCTTCCTAAGATGATGGGCAGAGGTAATAACATAGGGCATTCTTCTATATCTAACACAATAAAATCAGCGGGTAAAATAAACTCACCTACCTTTACCAGGACATCCTCAAGAATACCTCTTGGTCTTTTGATGCTTCTGTCTACCAATTGCAAAGTGATGGAGGTTGGTTGAAGCACCCTCAAGCCTAGTGTTTCAAATACTGTGTATGGAAACAAATTTACACCCGCTCCTAAATCTAGTAATGCACACTCAAATAGCTGGTCATCTATCCTGCAAAGAATGGTAAAACTACCTGGATCTTTCAGTTTTGGTGGTAGTTTTCTTAATAGCACAGCACTTACCTCTTCCGTTAAAGCTATTGTCTCATATTCCTAAAACTTCCTCTTATGAGTGCAACAATCTTTCAAAAATTTAGCATAAGCAAGTATTTGTTGAATTGCATCTAATAAAGGAATGTTTATTTCTACTTTCCGCAAAGTTTCAAAAATATTAAGTAGTTTATTTTCTTTATTTTGTTTTACTAACCTTTGCGGGAAGGGTGGTGCATTTACCTTCTCCATTTCACTTACCTTTGATGCAGATGGTTTCTCTAAAGATGCTTGTGTAGACTCATTGGTTCCTATTACCTTACCATTTCTGAGAGTTGTAATAGCCTTCAGTTACTGGTGCCCTCCTGGATTATGTAGTGTTTGAACTAAAAACTCACCTTGCTTTCTGCCACTCAATTCTTTAGCCAATTACCCCATTTGTACCTCTAGTCTTTGAATGGCTTGTTCATGTTTTGCAGTGGTTTGTCTTAGCTCAATCCGAAATTGCCTTTCATCTACCATGAATTGATCTTGTGAAGTCATCAACTGTTGTTGCTGAGTTGCCAATTGCCTCACAAGACTCTCTAAGTCACTTTTTTTTTTATTCAGGAACTGAGTGGGCTGCTGGTTGGGAGTTCCTTTGCTGCCTTGAAGGTTCAGGGCATTCTGATTGTTGCTCTAAGAGAAGTTGGGGTGATTTCGCCATTCAGGATTGTAGGTGTTTGCATATGGATTACTTTTTGGCAGATAGTTGTTTGGTCTCACATAATTCGGTTGCTCTGGATCTGTAGATGAATCTAAAAGGCATGTCTCAGTTTTATGATCAAAATGAGAACATATATCACATACTTGGAGTGGTGTAGATGGTGGACTAGGTGAGGCATTCTGAGCAGTCATGGCTTTAACAAACAGATCTAGTTTCCTCTCCATAACAACTATTTGGGTAGAGGATCCACCATTTAGAGTCACCTTATACATACCTTTGCTCTTGGATCCTTATCTACCTCTAAAGGAGAATTGCTGGGTGCGCTCACTTAATGTCTCGAAAAGCTCCATGGCTTCTTCGCTGCTCTTTTCCATCAGTACACCTCCACAACCTGAATCCACAATATGTTTATTAGTATCACTCAAACCTTCATAGAAAGCTTGTACCGGTTCATCCTGAGGTAGATTGTGATGTGGGAATTTGAGTAGCAGGTCGTTAAAATGTCCCCATGCCTCAAAGAACAAGTCTCCATCCTTCTGTTGGAAAGATTGAATCTCCTTCCTCATTTGTCTTGTCTTTTGAGCTGGGAAAAACTTCCTTAGGAACTTACTGGCCAACTCTTCCCAAGTGTGGATAAAAACTGCAGGAAATGAATTGTACCATAGTTTAGCATTATCTTTTAATGAAAAAGGGAAAAGAATTAACCTGATTCCCTCTTGGTCTAGGCCCCAGATATGCTGGAACTTGCAGAGATCAAAGAATTCCCGAAGGTGCAAGTGTGGATCTTCAGCAGGTATACCCCTAAAATGAGTCAATACACTGAGTATTTACGGAGATATGTAATAATTACCTTCCGCCTCTGGTTGATAAGCAATGCATGATGGCTTATCAAGGTTCCGTGGGATGAAAGATTGCTTCATAGGTCTTCGCTCAGGTGGTTGTTGGTTTTCTAGTTGTTCTGCCATTAGTGCTTCTCCCTCGAATTCTTCTTCTACCTCCTCAACATTGTCTCTAAGCCTTTGTCTAATAGTCCGCTCAAGCTCTGTATCGAGGGGAGAGAAAGTGGGATTCCTGGATCGAAGCCCTTGCATGAATCAACTTAAACACTTTAGTGCAGCAGTTTCAATACTGCTGCTCGGGTAGCCTCTGCCTCAAATGCGCTTGATCGCACCAAGGAGTACACTCGATCGGAGTGCCACAGATTACTCTGTTGTAGTACCTGAAACAAAACAACAGAAAACGAAAAGAAAATAATTGATTAGGTTTTGATGAAACATAATAAAATAAAACAAAAAAATAAACTGAACGAAAAATAATTCTAAAAAGAAATTTAGCGCAATCCCCGACAACAACGCCAAAAACTTGTTGTGCAAATATATATACCAAAATTAATAAGCAAATATTTACAGTTTTACTTGCAAGTGCACAAGGTCAATAGTAGCATAGTGTGCAAATGCGAGATCATCTCCACAGGGATTGGTGAATTTCGTTTTAGAATCAATTTCGCAATATAAAATGATAGAAATAAATATTGAGTTTGAATTTGATAATGATAGAAACATAGGGTTTTGATATCCACCACTAATCATACTTTCCTAATAAGTAATGTGCCAGTACTCTAACTATACGATGAATACCTAATGTTTGTCAACCTAAGGTCATGGTGTATACTCCTTAAGCTATTAATTTCCCTAAGCCATGAGTCTGGCATAGTGTATACTCTAACTCTTTTCTTTCTTAAAAGATTTAGCATGGTGTATACTAAGTTGTTCTTTAAGAGAGCATAAATTCTGTGAAAATCGACAAACACACAAGACCTAGGGCATGTTATATACTCTCGGTTTCCTATGTTGATTAACCCAAGAATCCGGCATGGATTTCTTTTGTTACTATTGTTAGACCTAGGACTCGCTCATCTAAATTGATCTAACTCACTAATCCATACTACATCCGTATGTTGATCAGGCAAACACATATGAGGAATTCAATAAAACATGTATTAATCAATTAAAGCATCATAACATAGTTATTGCAAAGGCAAAAATACTCATATATAGAAAAGCATAATTAGGGCTTCAATCGAGCCCTATTAGTAAGTTAGTTACACATGGTGATGATGTTACACATCTTCATAATGTAAACTAAAAAAGAGAAGAATAAACCCAAAATACTATGGAGAAAAGTCATCAATTCGTCTCCAAAGCTTACAACTCAAAAGAAGATTAAAAGTATTGTTTTTTGTGTTTTACAGGCCTTTTTATAAGGTTCTAAGGACACCTCAAAACCCTAATTTCCAAAACAAGACCCGAACTATTCTTTCCAAAACTGGCTCTGCCGTTTCACTGCACGTGTGTGCTCGATCCCATGCTTTTGCACTTGAGTGTAGGGTTGCCCTCGAGCCTTCTTTGTGTGCGCATGAGTGCTTGTGTGCTCGATCACACTTTCCTGTGCTCGATCGCACTTAGCTGCTTCCAGGTCTTCTAGATATGTTCCTTTGAGTTCCAAAATTCTACCTTTTCTCCAACAACCTATAAAAACACAGAAGACACAAAAATGAAGTAAAATATAATAAAATACATAAACAAATGGCTTAACAAATGTAGATTAAGGGGCTTAAATGTGAATATTTAAGTATTTATCAGGGTGTTATACAAATATCAACCTAAATAATAACTTTCTAAACGTATGTTTTAACTCACAAGTGCACAAGATCAAACAAATAGTATAGCTAGCAAATACAAGATCATTCCCACAAGGATTGGATTAATTGTGTTTAAATATAATTTCCTAAAGCTTCTATCTAAATGAAACAAAAAATAATAGATTTCAATAAACAACAAAGATTGCAGTAGTGAAAGAAAATCGTAAAACAGTTTTCAAACTAGAATTGAAATAATGAGAAAATAAGTTAAGACTTCGATATTCACCACTAATCTTCTTCTTTAAAGCAAATGACTTGCACAATGCTACAAACTAGATTTAGATGCTTAATGTTTACTAACCTAAGGACATAATAACTACTTCTTAAGCTATTGATTTTCTTAAGCAACAAGTTAGGCATTGGTGTCTACTCTAACTCTTTTCATTCTCAAAGTATTTAGCATGGTATCTACTAAGTTGCACTTCAAGAAAGCATAAAACAATGGAAATAAACAAACACACGAAACCTTGAACATGGTATCTATTCTGGTTTTTCATGTTAATTAATCCCAAGAACCCATAATTGATTCCTTCGTCACTTAGTGTTAGCACAAGACTCAGTCATCTAAATTTACCTAAATGACAATCTACATATAACACATGTATATGATGATCAAGCATAACACATAAACCGTATGAAGAATGAAACAAAACTAAGAATTAATCAATTAAGCATCATAAAAAAAATTAATTTGTAACAAAGTAAATCGAAATCCTTAAGAAAACATGACTAGAGCTTCAATCGAGCCCTAACTAAAATATTTAGTTAC
Source organism: Bretschneidera sinensis (assembly GCA_023935145.1). Classification (NCBI taxonomy): domain Eukaryota; kingdom Viridiplantae; phylum Streptophyta; class Magnoliopsida; order Brassicales; family Akaniaceae; genus Bretschneidera; species Bretschneidera sinensis. Next base: position 80,286,341 of record CM043700.1, on the reverse strand, counting down.
ACATAATTCTAATGAAAAATATCATCATCATAAAAAACATAGATAAAAGAAAGAAAAGAAAACTCCTCTATGACGATAATTCTCAGAGAACAAGAGCTCTCATTGATGAAGACGGCCACCATAGAAGAAAATATAGTAAAAAAACCACTCTCCTCTTTTTGGTCTCTTAAATATGTATTTATAGAACCCTAAGCAAAACCCTAGCAATTGAACATGTGCTTATTTTTGTTTTTTTGATTTTCCCTACACTTATTTAGGCACTCAACTTCCTTTTCCAGTCGTGCAAATCCCAAAAAAAAAATCAGAATTTAATAACTACTTCACGTCCGCCATGTTGAAATCATGCACAGCCTAACCTTTGTCTACTAAAACTACCATAACTTTCCCTAGAAAAACTCTATTTATGAGCCATAATATTCTCCAAAAAAATAGACATCCGGATCTTTCCAAATATATATGGCTCATCTCCTGGTTCTTCCTGAATCAATACAGTTTAATCCGCAAAATTGACTAATCTGTACGAGAAATTTTGGCAATTCAGTGAAGCTCCTTTTCACCATTTTCTAGTGACAACATGACTTAACAAAATGCTCAATTTATCTTTAACATTCTAAAAATGATGGGTTTTGTTGCACTCCTCTTAGGAAACCTAAAAGCATGTAAAACACTATAAAATATCAAATTATAACAAGGCTAAAGGATTAATGTATGCAAATTAAAGGGCTTGAATGTGTGACATTTAGCACTTATCACACCTCCAAACTTACATATTGCTAGTCCCTTAGCAATACAAAACTAAATAAATAAAATAATGATCTACTTCTGTCTTTCATGAGGTGTACGATTGCATTTAGCATATGCAATAAGCCTTTTAAACCAGTAGGCAACCCTAGAGGACGAGTGAAGTCTAGTGAGGGTTTAACAAAAATGCTACCCACAAACATTTATGTCACAGTCATGTTATCAAGAAGAATACAAAATCACATCAACAATGTTTTTCATTCATTAGCAAGCTTAATTTAACAAACTCCATTTTCAAGACGTCTAAAAGAATTCAAAGTCCAATCACTCACAGTTGGCTAGCAGAGACTTTACAAGATCAACTAGTGTAAAGTGAATTATCACATATTCCTGGAGTTTTAACTTAATCCTAATATGCATATATCATTATCTCAAAATTCAGTGGAATATTTATCAAATAAATGCCCAAGGCAATATCATAGCAGATAAGATGACTTCATTTCTCTTCTTTTTTTTAAATTAATTAATTTATTTTTTATTTAAATGCAGGTTGTGCAATGCTTAGCTCCCTTAAGCTGTCTAATTGACCCATTTATCGAGTGTTAGGCTAGTGACTCCCAAACCATATGGCTTTAGGGCACTAGGTGTAAAGTACCCTTAAGACTTACTAACTCGAGCCAAAAAGCCTACAAAGCTAAACTAGCTATGTCATTAACCAATCTAAACCGTTCACATTTTGACGCGAATACTCATTGCTTGGTGGCAAGAGGCCCAATTACTCAGCAAACAACTTAGAAAATTCATTGTTCATCATTGTTCATCATGCCATTATTCATTGCCAATAAATCATGCCAAGGTCATTCATCTAATAAAGCATCTGACCGAACTCAAAATTTTGAAAACAGGCATCATTAGTTCTTCATTTCATACCCCACAGATCATGTGCTAATGTGTTCGTGGTGAAATCAAGATGAAACATGTGAAGTTTCCTAAGCCAAAAGTAAGTAACCAGACTCAAATTTTCTATTGAATTGATCATGTGTTCAAAAATTTAAGCTTGCCAATGAAATCAAATCACAGTTTCAATTTAACCAAATTCTTACAGATAACACTAGTTGGGCGATCAAACAGGTGCACAATGCTCACCTAAGGAAATACAATTGTTTTCTTACACCCCCAAACTTAAATCACACATTGTCCCCAGTGTGTAGTAAGAGATACAATACTGAGAGGAGAAAGAAAAGTGGTGAAGGATAAAGCTCCGCAGAAAACACCTATCCTGAAAAATCAAAGCTAAAAAAAACCTAGCATAAATGTGCACAAGATGGCGAGAAACATAAACAAAAATGAAACACAAAAAGAGATTTTTTTTTTTTATTAAGAAGGATGGAGTCTGAAACGAAAACAATCAAGAACACGCAAATTGGGATACCTCCCAAGTAGTGCTAAGTTTATAGTCTTCAGCTAGACCATGTGACTCTCATGCCATGTACTGGACGGATTGGAGAATCACATCCTCATCTCTAGGCTTAAAGTTCATCTCAATGTAAGGCTTCACTCTGTGTCCATTCACCTTGAATGTCTGATTTTTCTCTGTGCTATGAACCTCCAAAGCTACATGAGGGAAGACGTTAGTGACAACATAGGGACCATACCACCTAGACTTGAGCTTACCAATGAAGCATCTTAATTTCGAATTGTAGATCAACATGTTCTATCCCACATGAAACTCCTTCCTAACAAGCTGCTTATCATGATATGCCTTGGTTCTTTCCTTGTATACCTTGGCATTCTCATATGCATCATTCAAGTGCAGATACCAATCCTTCCTACTAGTATTCACTGTCTTTTCTAGGATTCTTTTGATCTCTTTATTGCTTATCTCTACTTGACCACTGGTTTGAGGATGATATGGGGTGCCAACCTTATATGTGATCCTATATTTTTTTTATCAAAGAAGCAAAGGGCTGGTTGTTGAAGTGGCTACCTCCATCACTGGTTATCGCCCTTGGTGTCCCAAACCTAGCAAAGATGTTATCTTGCAAGAACTTCACAACAATTTTGTGATCATTAGTTTTTTAGGGGACAACCTTGACCCATTTAGACATATAATCCACACCCATAAGAATATATAAATAACCAAATGAGTTAGGAAATGGACCCATGAAGTCAATACCCCACACATCAAAGAGCTCTACCACTTGAATGTTTTGTAATGGCATCTGATTTCTTGAGGAAATGTTACCTATCCTCTGGCATCTATCACAAGAACTACAAAAACAAAAAGCATATTTAAACACATTAGGCTAATAAAAACCAAATTGTAATACCTTAAATGTTGTTCTCTTAGCTCCAAAGTGCCATCCACATGCAAGCTGGTGACAATGCTGTAAAATGCTCATGTGCTCCTCCTCTAGAACACACCATTAGATGATCTGATCAAAACAAAATTTGAATAGGAATGGCTCATCCCAATAGTATTTCCTAGACATAGACATCAACCACTTCCTTTCCTGACTAGACATATTTGAAGGAAAAGCCTTAGTAGTTATGTAATTGACAATATCTGCAAACCAAGGAAGTTAGACATTTATTGCAAATAACTACTCATCTGGAAAGTTTTCATTCAAGGGAAGCTCATTTCCCTCTTCATCATAAAGTAAATTGGATAAGTGATCCGCAACCACATTCTCACTATCCTTTTTATCCTTAATCTCAAGATCAAATTCTTATAATAATAGTACCCATCTGATCAATCTAGGCTTAGAACATTTTTTAGCAAACAAATATCTTAAAGCAGCATGGTCAGTGAATACAATAACTTTAGAACCAATCAAGTATGACCTAAACTTTTCTAAAGCAAATATAACAGCTAACAATTCTTTTTCAGTAGTAGAATAATTTAGCAGAGCATCATTTAAAGTTATAGAAGAATAATAGATAATATGAGGTACCTTATTAACTCTCTAACCCATAACAGACCCAAAGAAAAATCACTAGCATTACACATGAGCTTGAATGGAAGTTTCCAATCAGGTGCCATCATAATCTGTGCAGACATAAGTAATTTTTTTAATTTGTTGAAGGCAGTCATGCACTCTTCTGTCCATACAAACTTAACATCCTTAGTCAACAACACACAAAGAGGTCTGGAAATCTTTGAGAAGTCTTTTATGAATCTTCTGTAAAACCATGCATGCCCTAAAAAACTTCTCACACCCTTAACTGATGTAAGAGGAGGTAATTTGGAGATGATATCTATTTTTTCCTTGTCCAGCTCAATCCCGCTACTGAAAATAATATGACCTAAAACAATACTTTGTTGTACCATGAAATGACACTTTTCCCAATTCAACACTAAGTTACAGTCTTCACAACTCTTAAGGACAGCCTGCAAATGGTTAAGACACCCATCAAAGTTAGAACCAAAAACACTGAAATCATCCATAAATACCTCGATGAATCTTTCCACCATGTCTTAGAATATGCTCATCATGCACCTTTGAAATATGGAAGGTGCATTACATAACTCGAATGGTATCCTTATGTATGCAAATGTGTCGAAGAGGCATGTGAAAATGGTCTTCTCCCGATCCTCTAGTGCTATAGCAATTTGGTTATAGCCACTATACCCATCTAGAAAATAGTAATGGCTATGACCTACTAACCTCTCTAACATTTGATGGATAAATGGCAGAGGGAAGTGATCTTTCTTGGTTTCTTTATTGAGCTTCCTATAATCGATGCAGACTCTCCAACCTGTGGTCATCCTAGTAGGAACAAGCTCATTTTCCTTATTCTTCATCACTGTGATTCCACTATTCTTAGGCACCACTTTAACTGTACTTACCCACTTACTATCTGAGATGGGGTAGATGATGCCAACATCCAACAACTTAAGAACCTTTGCTCTGACTACATCTTTTATATGTGGGTTAAGTCTTCTTTATGCATCTCTGGTCGGCCTTGTATTGTCTTCAAAGAGGATCCTATGCATGTATTTAGCTGGACTTATGCCATTGATGTCAGCAATGGTCCACCTTAATGCAGTCTTGTGCTCTCTAAGAACTCTCAATAGCTTTTCCTCTTCCCCCAAACTTAAGTTTCAACAACTATCACTGGTAGTGTCTAGTTCTCTCCCAAGTAAGCATATGTCAGGTGTTCAGGCAACTGTTTCGATTCTAAATATGGTGTCTTGACAGTAAAAGGGATAAGAGTAGTATTAGTAGGCATAAGAGTTTCAAAGGGAGATGTGTACTTACTTGGATAAGGCTTAAGAGCCTTAAGGGAGTGTACGGCCTCAATGATGTCAACATCAACACTTTCACAATCCTGCTCAATGTTAACCATTATGAGACTATGAGTTATGGTAGCCTCTAATGGATCAATGCTATGTACCTGAAAGACTTGCTCAACAACACTTTGAACCATACAGATATTGAAGCAATCATGATTATCATGTGGTAATTTCAATGCATCAAACACCATAAACTCTATCTTTTCACCATTTACTTTCATGCTTATAGTACTCTTTTTTAACACATATTTTTGTATTAGCAGTATTTATAAAGGGTCTACCTAAAATAATTGGCAGAGATGATTGCATAAGTCATTCTTCCATTTCCAAAACAACAAAATTAGCAAGCAAAATAAATTTATTTACCTGAACTAAGACATCCTCTACAATACCTCTAGGTCTCTTAATGCTTCTATCTACCAATTGCAACGTAATTGAGGTTGGTTGAAGTTCCCCCAAATTCAATTTCTTGCAAACCGTATAGGGTGGTAAATCGATACTTGCCCCTAAATCATGCAAAGCACATTCAAAGAGTTGGTCACCAATCCTGCAAAGAATAGTAAAACCACTTGGATCTTTTAATTTAGGTGGTAACTTTCTCAACAAAACCGCGCTTACCTCCTTTGTCAATACAACTTTCTCTTATTCCTGAAACTTTCTTTTGTTAGTACAACAATCCTTAAAGAACTTGGTATAAGATGGGATTTGTTTAATTGCATCAAGTAAAGGAATATTGATTTATACTTTTCTTAAATTTTCAAAAATATCAAGACATTGTTGTTCCTTTTTTAGCTTAACTAACCTTTGATGGAAGGGTGGCAATATCACCTTTTCTTTCTCACTTACCTTTGTGGATGTCGTAGCTCCTATCGGAGGTGCTTCCACTTTCTTATTCATTCCCACATTGTTGTCAATGACTTTACCACTCCTAAGGACTATCACAACTTTGAGCTCTTTTTGACTTTTTGGGTATGGTATGTGATGTGAATTCTCCTCCCTTTCTCTCACTCAGTTCTTTGGTTAATTGCCCTGTAATACCCGTATTTGTAAAGTAAGAGTAAAGAATTACTTTAATAAATATGACATAGAGTTAAAATAATATATATTTAAATGTGAAAAGTCAAATTTTTATTAAATTAAAAAAATAGGGACGTGGACGTCCCAAAAGACCTAAAACTAAAGTAAAAAATCAAGCAAAATGGGCAGCAGGTGGCAACACCTGTTGCCAAGTTAATTGTGGGAGGTTGTATATCTTCAACATAGCCAATACGTGGAGTAAATTTTGGAGAAGTTAAGTGCTGATGGTGCAAGCTTTTTGGGTGAGCTGCCGAGATTTTTGAGCAATAAATTTATATATATATATATATATGTATAATATGTAAATATGAATTAACACTTAACAGATTTCGTTTAGTTTCCTTCAAATCACTCATTTTATTTATACACTTGGGGACCCAAAGAAAGGTTGAAAGAGCAAAATTTTGAAGAGGTTACGAGGGAATTTTATAAAGAGTCACGAGAAGCTCTCAGAAAAATAGAAGGTAATAACGTAGTGTTTATTTGTGAATTTTTAGCATACATGAAATTTCCAGGAATTCAAAGTGGGATTTTTCAATGGTTGTGGTTTATGAAGAATTGAAGAAATAATTAGAAATTTAATACAAATATTATGTCAGGTGTTGACGATCAGCAACCGGGGTAAATTTCTAATAGGAACGAGAAAGGCAAGGAGGTGATCCACGAGTAGCTTTAAGTGCTACATGGTGAGTTAGATTTACTTTAAGTAATCTAAATATAAAAAAAAATGAAATTATCTATTGATAATATTAAATAAATTATTAGCTTATGCTTTGGTGATGGATGGTGATAAATTATTAGCTTATTATCTATTGAAATGCTAATGTGTGGTGTGTTATTGTGAATTTATTTATAGATGGATGAGTCTCACAGAGAGACAATTATGGTGATAAGAACCATCTAAATGGTAGATTTTATGATGTGAACCTTATTACGAGGTAATTTTGAGATAATTAATGGTCTTAAGGTGAACCAATAAATATGAGAAAGAAATTGATAGAGAATGGATCTTGTGACATGTGTAGTGATAGTAAAATGCTAGTATCAAGATGTGTGAGATATAAATTATTAAATATTGAAGGACCATTAATACAAATGATTAATTCTAGTAAATTTAATTCACTGAGCTTGTGAAGCTCACCCCTCATTGTACAATGATTTCAAGTAGCAGGCAAGACAAATAGTTTGGTGAGTTGAGGTTCAGACGAAATCATTTTCTGTAAGCCACGTACATGTCAACATCCTCAGACTAATGAGAAAATAAAATAAATTTATTTGTAAATATTCATGCATTTTACGCTATATATTATGTTTAAGTTAATATCAGATTGATGTATCTCCTCTGTTGAGGGTTGAGGATTAATGTAAAATTTTTTGTTAGTATTATTTTTATGGTTGCATATATGTGTCGTGCTGGGATTTTTAAAATGTGATGACACCGTCTCGGGGGTGGCCAACTCGGGATTGGTCGTTACAATTTTGGTATCAAAGCATTAGGTTTTATGATTTTGTAGACTGCATAAAAAATAGAAAAAAAGTGAAAGATTAAAATAAATTATATTTTAATGAACAATCTGAGGATGACACGTGGACGTGTTAGAGCTAGGGTTAGAGTTGTTGATTTGAGAGGGCTTGGTAGGCCCCCAATATTTTTGACAAGTTGAGGTTGAGTCTGAATATGTGGTTCCTAGAAGGCAACATGTTGATAGTATGATTGATATTAATAATATAATTGATATTAGTAAAGGTATGAGAGAATCTGAAGTTGAAAGAGATGAGCTAAGATAAGCTCTTTCACATGATCTTAAGAAAATGAATGTAACAGATGATAGAGTTAGTAGCCTATAGCACAGACTTGATGAACAGGATAGAGCAGTGCCTGAGGTTGTTAACCCAGTAATGATAGACATTTAAAAAGGGGGAAAAGTGAGATTATGCATGAGATGCAGAGAGATTATTAGGCTGAGTGTCGTGTTGTTTAAAGAATCTATTAATCCTTTTACACTTGAGTTCTGAGAGGAACATGTAAAGAGATTATTTGGTATTCTAGCAATAACTAACAAGCAGATGGTTATTGGAGGATATTTCTTCCCAGGGTAAATGCAGATGTTGATAAACCCTTAACCTGGAATAGATTTAAGGAGGTTTTCCTTGATAAATACTTTCCTTATACCTTTAGAGCCCAACAAGATAGAGATTTTATTTATTTGAGGCAAATGGGTTGACTGTGGCTCAGTATGATAAAAAAATTTGTGGCTTTGTCGAGGTTTGTACTGGAAACGGTAGACCTAGAGGAGAAGAAGTGTAAGAGGTTCATAGATGAACTATATTTTAAGATTTGATCAAAACTATCTTACATGAGGCATATGAATTATGTCAATTTTGTGGATATAACACTTTAGATTAAGAAGGATGTGATGGAAATTAGAGGTAAGAGGAATCAGTGGAAGAAGTATAGATTTCAAGAACCCAGATGTGGCACCAGTTTGAGTGTGCAAGGTGGGAGACCAACCAGAGGAAGTGTTCCTTTTCATAGGGAACTGAAGTACAGAGCCAGAGGCAAGTAGGATCTGTTACTTCTGTAGCTCAAAATACTATTGGTGGGACCCTTAGATTTGGGAGACAAGTTATGGGAACTTGGCGTCATGGCAGAGGTAGTAAGTATGCCACTAAGAGGAAATGGTAATCTGATATATGACCGAGAAAAAGAAGTTTGTTATAGATATATTTCGATAAGATATTTATCTCATAATTGTTCTAATTTAAGGTACTTTATATATAGAGAATGCGGATATATCAATGTTGGTTGATCTTGGTGCAACCCATTCTTTTGCATCCAGTATTCATATGAAGTCTATTAAAGTATGTATTAGTCATTTGATGCAAAATATTTTTGTTGAAGTTCCCACTAGAGATAGAGTGATAATCATAAATGTTTACAAGGGTTGTATGATTCGTATCTAGGATAGAGAATCTGAAGCTGATTTATTATCTTTGAATAAAATTTAATAATAAGAATTGGTTGTCGACGTATTACGCTTGGGTTGATTGTTCCAGAAAAAATGTAGTGTTCAAGATATGGACATGAGCAGTTTAACTTTCAGTGAGAACATAAGATACTCTTGAACTATCTTATTTTGCTCTGACCACTAAGAGATGGTTGAAGAAGGGTTTTGAGGAATATTTGATATACATAATGGATTCTAAAAAGGAAAGTAGGAAGTTAGAATAAATTTTAGTGGTGAAAGATTATTCTAATATAATTCTTGAGGAGTTGCCTAATTGTCTCCCAGTAAAGGGATTAAATTCTCTGTTGATGTAATATCAGGTTCCTCATATATATCTATAGCACCATTCAGAGTGACACCCACTGAATTAAGAGAATTGAAAGTTCAAGAATTTTTTAGATAAATAATTTATCGGACCTAATGTATTTGGGGAGCCCATGTGTTGTTCATGAAGGAGGAAGATTAAACGATGAGATTGTGTATAGACTACAAATAGTTGAATAAGAACAAATATCTTTTACCCAGGATAAATGAATTGTTTAAGCAGTTGCAAGGAGTGAGAATATTTTCTAAGATAAACCTGAGATCAGGTTATCACCAATTGAGGATAAAGAAGGGAGACATGCCTAAGATTACTTTTAGGACACGTTATGGTCATAAGCTTCTTGTGATGTCATTTGGATTGACTAATATTCCAGAAACATTCATAGACTTGATGAATAAAGTGTTTAAACTATATCTTAATAAGTTTATGGTTGTATTTGACTTTCTGATATAATCTAAGAAGGAAGAACAACATGTGAAACATTAGACAATGTGTTGGAGATTCTAAAGAGAGAGAAATTATATGCAAAGTTCTCTAAGTGTGAGTGTTGGTTGAATGAAATAACTTTCTTGGAACATGTAATATCGGGAAATGGTATAACGGTTAATCCACAAAAGGTAGAGGCAATGTTAAGTTGGGAGAGACCAACTAATGTTACTGAGATTAGAATCTTCTTGGGGTTAGCTGGTTATTATAGAAGATTCTTTCAGAATTTTTCTATTACTGTAATACTGTTAAATAGACTTACCAGGAAAGATGTGAGATTTGTATGGTGAGGGAAGTTTGAGAAAAATTTTCCAAGCTCTAAAAGAGAAACTGACTACAACTCCAGTATTGGTGTTCCATTCTGGTGATGAAGGGTTGTGGTGTGTATTGATGTGATAACATAGGAAAGTTGTGGCCTATACTTCTAGGTGCTTAAGAATTCATGATAGAAATTACCCTACTTATGATTTAGAGTTGGCTGCTATAATGTTTATTTTAAAGATTGGAGACATTCTGTCTGAAGCCACTTATAAGATATTCATGGGTTATAAGAGTTGGACATACTTACCTGCCCAGAGAGAGTTGAATTTGAGGAAAAGATGGTGGATGAAGTTGATTAGTAACTATGATTGTATAATTCACCATCATCTAGAAAATGCGAAGGTGATAGCCGATGCATTGAGTAGAAAGTCTATAAGAATTTTAACTACTATTGGGAGTCCTGATGTGAAATTAATAATAGATTTAAGAGAGATAAGAATGAAGTTGAATATCAGTGATAGAGGATCATGGTTGACGAATATGGTTGTACAGTCATCTATAGTAAAATGCTTTAGAGATGCAAGGTAGAGATGAAGAGATAGAAAAGATTAAGCCACAAGTTCTTACTAGAAAGAATATGAGTTCAAAAAATTTGAAATGAGAATATTTTGGTATTGGAACATAGATTTGTGTTCCCAATAATGCGGTGTTGAGAAAGAAGATATTGAGAAAGATACACGATGGTGTAGATCTGATGCAACCAAGTAACAATAAGATGTATAAGGGATGGAGATAGAATTTCTGGTGGTCAGGATTTAAGAAGGATGTAGCTGAAATTGTGAGGTTGTATGGAGCACCATTAAGTATAGTGTCAAACAGAGATGCTAGATTTACATCTTGGTTTTGGAGAGGCTTTCAAAAAGTTATGGGTACACAGTTTTAATTTAATATAATTTTTCATGCTCAGACAGAAAGGATTTTTAGAGAACTAGAAGATATGTTAAAGACAAATGTGATGAATTTCTCAATAAGTTGGGATGCTTACATGTCATCGATTGAAGTTGCTTATAATAATCAGTATCAAATTAGTATTGAGATGGCACCGATTGAGACAGTGTATGGTCGGAGGTGTAGAACTCCTATATGTTGGGAAGAAATGGGAGAGATAAATATATATGGTCCATCAATTATTTAAGTTAACAACTGAGAGGATCAAATTGGTTAGAGAGAACTGTAAAGCAACATAGAGTAGACCGAATAGCTATACTGATACTAAGAGAAGACCTCTGGAATTTCAAGTAGGTGATTGGGTATAATTAAAATATCTCCATGAAAAGGTGTGTTGAGGATCAAAAAGAAAGGAAAATTGAATCCGAGGTATGTGGGACTCTATGAGGTTGTTGAGAAAGTTGGGCTAGTTGTGAGTAGCCTGGGTTTGCCTCAAGAATTAAAACATTTATATAATGTATTTCATGTTTCACTTTTAAGAGAGTGTTTACATGATGAATATTATAATATTTTGAGCTAATCTATAGAAATTCATAAAGATTTAGGCTTGTATACAAGTACTAGTGAAAATTTTAGACAAAAAGAACAAATCTTGTATAATAAAAATAATTTCATTAGTTTAAGTTCTGTGGCAGAATAAGGATGTTGAAGAGATTACGTGAAAGCGTGAAACAATTATGAAGAAATGTTATTCACATTTGTTTCTGGAGTAAAGTAAGGAAATTTTGCGGACGAAATTTTTGAAAGGTGGGTAAAATTGTAAAACCCATATTTGTAAAGTAAGGATAAAAAAGTATTTTAATAAATATGATATAGAGTTAAAATAATATATATATTTAAATGCGAAAAGTTAAATTTTTATAAAAAAACTAGGACATGGAAGTCCTAGAAGACAGAAAAGTAAAAAACGAATCAAGCAAAATGGGCAGCAGGTGGCAGCACCTGCTGCCAAGTTAATTGTGGGAGGCTGCATGTCTTCCACATAGCCAAAACATGGAGTAAATTTTGGAGAAGTTAGGTGCTGATGGTACAAGCTTTTTGGGTGAGCTGCCGAGATTTTTGAACAGCAAATTTATATATATATATATATATAATATGTAAATGTTAATTAACACTTAACAGATTTCGTTTAGTTTCCTTCAAATCACTCATTTTCTTTATACACTTGGGGACATAAAGAAATGTTGAAAGAGCAAAATTTTGAAGGGGTTAGAGGGAAATTTTATAGAGAGTCACGAGAAGTTATCAGAAAAACAGAAGGTAATAACGTAGTGTTTATTTTAGAATTTTTAGCATACATAAAATTTCCCAGATTTCAAAGTGGGAATTTTCAAAGGGTATAGTTTATAAAGAATTGAAGAAATAATTAGAAATTTAATACAAATATTATGTTAGGTGTTGACGATCAACAACCGGGAGAAATTTCTAATAGGAACAGGAAAGGCAAGGAGGTGATCTACAGGTAGCTTTAAGTGCTACGTGATGAGTTAGATTTACTTTAAGTAATCAAAATAAAAAAAATGAAATTATCTAGTGACAATATTAAATAAATTATTAGCTTATGCCTTGGTGATATATCAAAAATTTGATTGATAAGTATGATATGAATTTTGGTCATGTAGAAAATTATTAGGGGAGAAATAATATTTTTTGGAATAATAAGTTGATTTAATAATAAAAGCGATAAGTGAAATTCTTGATGAGCTATGGTTTATGTTTTGATACAAATTATGAGGAGATGAAAATTAGTGGATCTTGACAAGCTAAGATGGATAATTTGATGTGATTTATGATAAGAGGAATTTAGTGGAATTTTTTTAGAATAATTTGAGGAAAGATAGGATAGCTAAATTTAAATATTTGAATTCATGTTTGTATTTTTATGTTATTGTTCAGATGTATATTTCGTATCATTGTTCATATGTATATGCATTAAATAAAAGAAAAGAACCGGGAAGGCAGCCGGTCTAATGAAAATGAAAGAACCGGGAAGGCAATCGGTCTAATGAAAATGAAAGAACCGGGAAGACAGTCAGTCTAATAAGAATAAAATAATCAGGAAGGCAGTCAGTCTAAATGAGAAAGAAAAGAACCGGGAAGGCAGCCGGTCTAACATAAAAAAAAGTCGACAAGTGGGAAGACGTTCCTATAATAATAATTCATGCATTGCATCTGTTTTAATTATTGCTTGCATTATTGAAATGTTGATGTGTGGTGTGTTATTGTGAATTTATTTATAGATGGATGAGTCTCACAGAGAGACAGTTATGGTGATAAGAACCATCTAAATGGTAGATTTAATGATGTGAACCTCATTACGAGGTAATTTTGAGATAATTGATGGTCTTAAGGTAAACCAATAAATACAAGAAAGAGATTGATAAAGAATGGATCTTATGACATGTGTAGTGATAGTAAAATGCTAGTATCAAGTTATATGAGATATAAATGATTAAATATTGAAAGACCATTAATGCAAATGAATACTTCTAGTAAATTTAATTCACTGAGCTTGTGAAGCTCACCCCTTATTGTACAACGATTTCAGGTAACAAGTAGGACAAATAGTTTGGTGAGTTGAGGCTAAGACGAAATCATTTTCTATAAGCCACGTACTTGTCAACATCCTCGGACTAATGAGAAAATAAAATAAAAATTTATTTATAAATATTCATGCATTTTATGTTGTATATTATGTTTAAGTTCATATCAGATTGATGTATCTCCCTTGTTGAGGGTTGAGGATTGATGTAAATTTTTTTGTTAGTGTTATTTTTATGGTTGCATATATGTGTCGTGTTGGGATTTTTAAAATGTGATGACACCGTCTCGGGGGTGGCCAACCTGAGATGGGTCATTACGTGCCCTACTTGTGCCTCCAATCTCTGAATGGTTTGACTAGTCTGAGCATTAGTCTATTGTTGTGCAGTTAAGAACTGGAGTATGGCACCTTCAATATCATTCTTTTTCTGCTCAAGATTCTGTTGCACCACCTGTAGTGGAGTCCGATAATTATTTCCCAGTTGGAAATTCCTCTACAGCCCTTGTGGATTCAGAACGTTCTAATTGTTACTCCAAGAAAGATTGGGGTGATTTTTCCACCTTGCATTGTAAGTATTTGAATAGGGGTTGTTCTTGGGAGGATAGTTGCTTTGTCCCACATAATTTGCATGCTCTTGCTCTATAAAAGAAGACATAGGAGAAGTCTCAGTAGTATGATTAGAGTGAGAGCATATAGCAAATACCTTAACTTTCGTAACTTCTTGAACTTGAGAGATGTTTTGGGTTGACATTGCTCTCACTAGCACATCTAACTTCCTCTCCATTGCCGCCATCTGAGTCTGGATACCACCATTGGTGCTTACTTCATACACACCCTTACTTTTCACTCCTTGCCTCCCTCTTGATGAGAATTGTTAAGAATTTTCACTTAAGGTCTCAAATAGCTCAACAGTTTCCTCACTGTTCTTTTCTATAAGCACACCTCCACAAGTTGAATCAATAAGCTCTGTAATGTGGTACCATAACAAGTAAATGAGGAGATAGATTGAAGTTGCTCTGCACAGTTGGTTAGTAGGCAATGCATGATGGTTTATTAAGGTTTTGTTGAATAAATGAGCTCTTCATTGGCTTTCGAACTGGTGGATTTTTTGCTTGTTCGTCCTCCATTACTTCCTCAGATTATGATCTTTCTTCTTTTTAGATTCTCTTTTTTGCCTTCGACGTCGTCTAAGGTTTCGTTCAATCTCTGGATCGTATACAATGATGGCTAAATTTTGGGACCGATGACCTTGCATAAACGAAATTTCAATCTTATAGTATATCATGTAAGCAATAAATTTATTTTTTGATTTTTTAATATGAAAATTAAACAAAATTTAGCGAAATCCCTAGCAAGGGCACCAAAAACTTGTTAAACAAATATCAACCTAAATAACAAGCTTCTAAATGTATGTTTTAACTCGCAAGTGCACAAGATCATACAAATAGTATAGCTAGCAAATATGAGATCATTCCCACGAGGATTGGATTAATTGTGTTTAAATAAAATTTCCTAAAGCTTCTATCTAAATGAAACAAAAAATAACAGATTTGAATAAACAACAAAGATTGCAATATTGAAAGAGAATCGTAAAACAGTTTTGAAACTAGAATTGAAATAATGAGAAAATAAGTTAAGGCTTCGATATTCACCACTAATCATCTTCTTTAAAGCAAACAAATTACATAATGCTACAAACTAGATTTAGATGCTTAATGTTTACCAACCTAAGGGTATGATATCTACTCCTTAAGCTATTGATTTCCTTAAGCAACAAGTTAGGCATGGTTGTCTACTCAACTCTTTTCATTCTCAAAGTATTTAGCATGGTATCTACTAAGTTGCACTTCAAGAAAGCATAAAACAATAGAAATAAACAAACACATGAAACCTTGAACATGATATCTATTATGGTTTTTCATATTGATTAATCCTAAGAACCCATAATTGGTTCCTTCGTCACTTAGTGTAGGCACAAGACTCGATCATCTAAATTTACCTAGATGACAATATCCATACAACATGTGTATATGATGATCAAGCATAACACCCAAACCGTATTAAAAATGAAATAAAACCAGGAATTGATCAATTAAGCATCACAAAAAAAAAAAAATTAACAAAGCAAATCAAAATCCTTAAGAAAACATGACTACGACTTCAATCGAGCTCCAAATAAAATATTTAGTTACACATAATTCTAAAGAAAAATATCCCCATCATAAAAAAAAAATAGATAAAAGAAAGAAAGACAACTCCTCTATGATGATAATCCTCAGAGATCAAGAGCTCCCATGCATGAAGACAGCCACCATAGAAGAAAATATAGTAAAAAAAAAACTCTCCTCTTTTTGGTCTCTTAAAAATATATTTATAGAACCCTAAGCAAAACCCTAGCGATTAAACGTGTGCCTATTTTTGTTTTTTTTATTTTCCCTAGACTTATTTAGGCACTTAACTTCCTTTTCCAACCATGCAAATCCTCTAAAAAAAAAAGAATTTAATAACTCCTTCACGTCTGCCACGTTGAGATCACGCACAACCTGACCTTTGTCTACTAAAACTAGCATAACTCTCAAGAAAAATTATATTTATGAGCAGTAAAATTCTCCAGAAAAATAGACATCCGAATCTTTTCAAAAATATATGGATTATCTCCTGGTTCTTCTTGAATTAATACAGTTTAATCCACAAAAATAATTGATTTGTACGGGCAATTATGGAAATTTAGTGAACCTCCTTTTCACCCTTTGCTAGTGACAACATGACTTAGAAAAATGCTCAATTTATCTTTAATAGCCTAAAAATGATGTGTTTTGTTGCATTACTCTTGGGAAACCTAAAAGCATGTAAAACACTACAAAAGATCAAATTATAACAAGGCTAAAGGATTAATGTATGCAAATTAAGGGAGTTGAATGTGTGACATTCAACGCTTATCAAGGGGGTAAAACCAGAAACCAAGAGGAAATAGGCACCCCAATTTACTCCGTCGAGAGCAAAGCGTAAGTGCTAGTGTGCAAAGTGAAGTATGAAATGATAACTCAAACTGAAATTTCAAAAGATTCCCAAGAAATGCTTTAAGGTTAAATATGCCCAGTGGAATCGTCAACTGTAGGTACTACTATTTTCTGCATAAGACCCATGCATCTGGCCCATTACCTAAGGTCTCTCCCCTTAGAGAAAATGGATATGACGAGGGTGCGGATTACGATGAGTAAGCATAAAAAAATGAGTGAAACCTATCAAATCTACCCTTTATATGTAGTAAGTAGGCTCCCGTGATGGGTGTGCTTTTCATGTGTTAGACAAGAGTCCACTTGTCATCCAAGCACAAAGCAAGGAAAATGAGTAAGTAGTCGTCATTTGTCCTTAAAAGGGTCAAATCCCTTTTCATTGGTCTATGTGAGAAATTCCAAGACTTAGGAGATTTGGATACAAAAGAGTGAGGCTTTAAAGCTCCTTTTCTTACCTAGACTGAAATCTAACCCTTCATGTTTCAAGGAAATTAATCAAAATTTTAATTCAAGTATTATTATCATGCACTATTAATAAAACCAAGCACACATTTTATCGTTTCTATTCAAATAAAGCGACACCGAATATTAAGTTTTAAAGCAATGCATAAAAGTAAGCATGTACAGGAAAAAAATTACTTTGATTATGTAGCGAAGGAAATATTAAAACTACTTACAAAGTATAGATTAAAGATGAAACGTAAATTAAAATGCACGTATTTAAACTAGGTGGATTAATTATGTAAGCTAAACTAAATGGAGTATGACTAAGTTATTTTAAACTAGATGAATTAAACCTGAAGATTAAATAAAATGAATTAAGCTAAGCTACTTTAAAATAGATAGGTTAAATATGAAGATTAACTAAATGGATTAAAACTAGACTACTTTAAACTAGGTAGATTTATTAGGAGAATTAAACTAAATGAATTAAAACTAAATTACTTTAAACTAGACGAGTTAAAAATAGAAATTAAGCTAAGTAGATTTAAATTAAATTACCTTAAAGATGAGATCCAAAATAAATAGTAACTAGTAACATTTTTAATGGGCCAAAGGGGGGCCCAAAATTAACACAGACCAAGGGGGCCAAAATTCTTCTTAAAGAATTAAATTTCACATCTACTTAATGATAACTTAAAATAAAACATCTAGCTTATAGGACATAAAAATTCTTAAGGTACTAAACTAAAAGAAAGAACTTTAAAACTATTATTAACTCATAATTGCATTTAACGAAGAGAGACTACATTATGACTAGTAGATAGCTAAAGAAATACATATAACTAGTGAAAAATAAAATGCTAAGAAACTAGTAAGTATCTTAAGATGAAAACTTTTAAGTGAACTAAATTATTCTGGTCCATTTTCAAGGTGGTTTAAACACATAAATCATGCTAGCAATTTATTTTGAAAACAAAAAAGGTTTAACTAAAATTTTAGCTAAAGAAAACTCCCATATGCGTGGATTATCCTCGGAGATCCAAGTGCTCTTCTGGACTTAGTGAAATTAGAAGAATGGTTTGACTAAAGAGTAGAGAAACTAAAACAAAAGTGTGGCTGAAAGTGATGAAGAACTCTCACTAGTTCTTCTTTTGTGTTTCACTATTTTCCATTTTCTCATTTTTCTTGAGAACTCTCTTCTCTTTTATAATATTTCTCTCTTTTATCTTCCTATTCTTATCACTTTTTCCTCTTTCCTCAATTCTTTCGTTCTCTATTTTCTCTCGTTTTTGCATTACTTTGCCTTAGTATTGTGTTGGTGTCTTTGTGTGTTAGCAAATGGGATATCTATAAGAGGAGTAAAGGCTGACCAATGGATTAAAAAAATCAAAATAATGGATAAAAAGAAGGTGCATGGTTGGCCATATAGGGAGGGGGAAAAGGAGTTTCAAGTTTTGAGGTGAAAATGTGTTTCACTTTTGAGGTGTAAAGGTTAGGCTATAGAAGGTAAGGTATGGTAAACCAATGTTGCACATTTATCTACCTAAATAAATAAGCAAATAATCGCACTCGTTTTACTTGCAAGTGCACAAGGTCAACAGTAGTATAGTGTGCGAATGCAAAATCATCTCCACAGGGATTGGTGAATTTCGGTTTTAGAATCAGTTTCTTAGTAAAAGAAGTTTGAAAAAACAGTTGAGTGTGATTTAATAATAATAAAGACATAGGGCTTTGATATCCACCACTAATCATACTTTCCTAATGTGTAATGTATCAATGCACTAGCCTTATCATGTATATCTAATGGTCGCCAACCTAAGGGCATGGTATCTACTCCTTAAGCTATTGATTTCTCTAAGCAACGAGTAAGGCATGGTATCTACTCTAACTCTTTTCTTTCTTTAGGGATTCAGCATGGTATCTACTGAGTTGTTCCTAGAGAAAGCATAAGGGCTGTGAAAATCGACAACCACATGAGACCTAGGGCATGGTATCTACTCCCGGTTTTCCATGTTGATTAACCCAAGAATCCGGTATGGATATCTTTTGTTACTATTGTTAGACCCAGGACTCAGTCATCCAAATTGATCTAACTAACCAATCCACACCACATGCATGCGTTGGCCATACATATACATATAAGGAATTTAAATAAACACAGGAATTAATCTAGTTAAGCAACATAATAAAAGCTATTAGCAAAGATAATCAATGAATAAATATATGGGAAAGCATAACTAGGACTTAAATCGAGCCCTATAAAGAGTTAGTTACACATGCTGTCTGAGATAAACATCATATATAAACTAAACATAAAGTGTAGAATAAACCCGAGAGAAGAGGCGTCAATTCTCTCCCAAAGCTTACAACTCCAAGCTAAAGTAAAAAATAAAAGAAGTGATCTCCAAGAAGTCATTTGATCGTTTGTGTGTGCTTTACAGGTGTATTTATAGGGCTTGAGTAATCCTAGCAAGCTCTGGAAACCCTGACTTCCAAAAACACAAAACCTCCTTTATTTCCAAAACTGGTTCTGCTGTTTTACTGTTCACGCCCATACATGTGCGCTCGATCGCATGCATCTTGTGCTCAATCGCAAGTGCTGCACTCGATCCTTCTTGTGTGTGCACGATCGTAGTGTGTGCTTGATCGCATGCCATAGTGCGATCGATCGTACTTTGACCAGAAGCTGCTCCAGGATTTCTAAGTTTCTTCCTTTAGTTGCCAAAAGTGCTTCTTTTTCTCCAAGACCCTATAAAAACATGTAAAACACACAAATGAAGTAAAATGGACTAAATTAACATAACTAAGGACCTAACAAATGTAAATAAGGGGGCTTAAATATGCATATTTAAGCACCTATCAACCAAGTGAAAAGTGAGAGAGAAAATTATTTTAGGTGGATAGCCATGGGGAAGAGGGAAGAATTTCTTTGAGGTGAAAAAAAGTGAAGAAGAATGTTTTCAAAAATGTGAACAAGAAAGTACATTTTGGAGTGCTTTCAATAAAGAAGAAAAAAAGGTGAGGAGAAACTCTCCTTGGTTTGGCTGGCCATTAGGGGTGAGAAGATACAATTTTTATTTGGTTTTTGACATATAATAAAGTGGAAAAGATTAAGGGAAAATGTGTGAAATTTCCAAGCAAAATAAGGGGGAAAGAATGTTTCACACTCCAAAAAAAAACTGTTGTTGTTTAGGTGCTATTTTTTGGGTATAAAATGTGTTTTTTTTTTTTTGGGTAGAAAATGGTGGTATTTGGAATCTAGGAAAGGGTGGAATCTTAATAAGGAAATATCCAATTAACTAATAAAAAGGAAAAGAAGAGAAACTCCATATATTTGGTACACATAGCTGTCCAAAGAGGGAGAAAATTTTGCTACTTCTTAAGTGCATAGTTGTTGTTTTTTAGTTGAAAATGTCTTATTTTGTGTAGAAAAAATGTGGCGTTTGGTACAAAGGAAGGTGAGGGAACCTAGGAAGGTGAGGGAACCTAGGACGGAGACATGAGTTCAAAAATAAAAAAGGAGGAGCGAAAATTCCTTCTTATGGCCAGTCACATAGGGAGAGGAGAGAGACATCTTTTTTGTTGTAAAAAAGTAACTTTTACTTTGAGAAAAGTGAACCAATCAAGGGGTGCCAAGTGGAGGGTGAAATTAGAAGTTCACTCTTAAAATTTAGAAGCCTTCTGAATTTTGAAATTTGGGCTTAGGAAAGATCAATAGACTTTAGTGGGTTTTGGATTGGACCAAAATTTAAATGAAGACTTTGATATTGGATTTGTTGAATCAAATAAGGCCCAATTGATTTAAACTCAAAGTGAATGAAATGAATTAACCCAAAGACGCTTGCAATTGGTCCTACTCCCCAATTAAATCCAAACTTCCTCATTTACCAAGTCTAAGCGCACCAGGATCAAAGATTTGTCATAGAAAGCCGCAATGGTCCATTCAAAAAATTTGAAATGAAAATGGGTGTCTATAGTGAGTGATACATAATCTTTATCATTTGATGTTGGAATGATGACTCTTTTATTATGCTTTATATATATATATATATATATATATATATATATATATATATATATATTGAAAGGTATGTAATTTGATAATAGGGCAAAGTCCCAATTTGGATTTATAAGAAAACAATTATAATTGATTTTAAAGCAAAACTTTGGGTAGGATAAATTTATATATTAGAATGGTGATTGTTTTCTTATGATTTATATTTATAAATATATATAATTTGATTGGTACATATTTGAAAATACCGTCAAATCCAAAATGGTGCACCGAAACAGATCAAAACCAAAACATTCCATTTAAATAGCTAAGCCAAAATGTTGTCCGAAACAAAATTTACAACCTTGACATCAGACATCAAATACCATGTTGTACCAACCCAATTGTTCCTTATCTAGATGTTACCTTCAAGTCAATACAAAATTCCAATGTCCTTGACCTTGATTGCTTACCTTGCTTGAGCATCTTGTGTTAAGATGCATCATTTCATCGTCAATCATGTCGCTCCATTGACCACGTGCTTATGTGTGCCCACACATATCTAGAGATTCATCTTATATGACCTGTAAGTCAGGCAATAGAGTGTGGTCTTTATTCATGCCCGCACATGCTTAGGGTTTCATCTTAAACGAACCAAATAAAAAACATGATTGAGCAAACTAATTAAGTAAATTCTTATACATACTCACGTATGTCTAGGTTTTTTTAATGACCCATCCCGGGTTGGCCACCCCCGAGATTGTGTTGTCACATTTTGAAATCTTAGTAGGACACATATATGCAACAATATAAAAACATCAAGTGAAATTATCTACGTACATAAATCCTCAACCCTCAACAGGGGAGTTACATTATTAAGATCCCAACTAAAACATTATATACAACATATTATGCATGAATATTTACAAATATTTTTTTTCTTTCCATTAGTCTGAGGATGTGGACCACAAGGCTTACAGATAATCACAAAGTCTGAATCACAGCTCAACAATCTATCTGTCCTGCCTACGACCTGAAATTATTTAACAATGAGGAGTGAGCTTCATAAGCTCAGTGAATTAAATTTACTAGAAGCATTCAATTTGTATAATTCCAATCGCAACTTATAATTCAATTATTCAAATAGTCTTCCAATATTCATTCATTTATATCTCATATAATTTGATAATAGCACTCTATTATCACTACTCATATCATAATCCTCATCTTTTATCAATCTCTTCTTAAGTTAATCATCAAATATATCAATCTTTCTTCTCATATATTTAATCATCTTGAGACTATCAATTCAACCTCATTATTTACCTCGTTATGAGGTTCACAACATATAATCAATCACTCAGATAATTCTTATCATCTCATACTTTCATATTTTTTTATCATCATATCTGTCTCTTTGTGAGACTTATTTATCTATCAATAAATTCACAATCAAAAATAACACTTTAGCATCTCAAGCAATAATAATCAATATTTAAAAAAATGCAATGCATAAATTTAAGTTATCTAATCATTTCATATTATCATTTGGGAACGTTTTCTCACATGTCGACATGTTTTAGCTCAGACCAACTGTCTTTCCGGTTCTTTTATTTTTAGCTATACCGGCTGCCACGGTTTTTTTATTTTCATTTAGACCGGCTGCCTTCCTGGTTCTTTTATTTTCAGCTATACCAGCTACCACGGTTCTTTTGTTTTCATTTAAACCAACTGCCTTCCTGGTTATTTTATTTTCATTTAGACCAGCAGCCTTTTTGGTTCTTTTATTTCATGCATATGAACAATAATATGAAATATAATATGAGCAATAAATAAAACAATTATACATTCAAGCATTCGATTTAGTTATCCAGCTCTTTCTCAAAATTATTATTTTTATCATATTCATTAAATTCCCTCCTCATATATCATAACAAATTATCAATCATAGCTTGTCGAGAATTTCATTTACCCTTTCTTTATATATTTCGTCAACTCATTATTTCATTAATATTACTTCTCATATAATAAATTTTGAACATATCAATTATTCATATAATATCAATCAATCAACTTTCATATATCATCCAATCATTGTAGTTCAATAATTAATTCAAATATCATCACTTTATATTTCATATTTATCTTGATTATTAAAAGTAAATCTAACTCACCACGTAGCACTTAAAGCTACTCGTGGATCACCTCCTTGCCTTTCCTGCTCTTTTCAGCAATTTCACCCAATTATTGATCGTCAATACCTGACATAATATTTTTTATTAAAATTTCTAATTTATTCTTCATTTCTTCCATAATTCATACCCTTTAAATTTTTATATCAAAATCGGGCTAATTTCGTGTATGCATAATTTCAAAAAATAAAATTCACATTATTACCTTTCGTTTTTCTTAAAACTTCCCTTAAATCTCTTTAAAATTCTCCCGTAAACCTCTTCAAAATTTCATTCTTTCAACCTTTCTTTGAGTCCCCAGGTGTTTAAAGAAAGAGAGTAATTTAAATTGAAGAAAGAAGAAAACCAAACAGAATTTGGTAGGAAATATTAAAACAAAACAATAAAAAAAAAGTGTTTTTATATTAACTCAAACTGTTGCCACCATTTTGGTAAAATTTGGTGGCTAACATGCAAGAATTGCATTTTACCTTGACAACACCTAGACTCTAGGTGTTGTCCACCATTTTTTTCCCTTCTTCTTACCCATGCCTAGACACTTATGTTTTTTTTTCAAATAATTATTTTATTCAATATTAAATCTTTCATATATATTATTTTAATTCCATGTCATATTTATCACATTACTTCTTTACCCTTACTTTAAGAACACGAGTATTACAATTCTACCCACCTTATAAAAATTTCATTCCCGAAATTTCCTTACCTAATTCATGAAAAAGTTGGGGGTAATCTTTCCTCATTTTTGCCTCATGCTCCCGAGAAATTTCTTCAACATCTTTGTTCTGCCATAATACTTTAATCAAAGGAATAACTTTATTACGCAAAACTTGTTCCATTCTGTCCAGAATTCTAACTGGTACTTGTATAAAGGTCGAATCTTCATGAAGTTCTATAACCTGATTCAAAATACTATGGGATTCATCATGTAAACATTTTCTCAAAAGTGAAACATGAAACACATTATGTAATTGCTTTAACTCTGATGGCATATCCAATCTATATGCTACTGGTCAAACTCTCTCAATCAACTCATATAGCCCCACAAATCTCGGATTCAACTTTCCCTTCTTTTTAAACCTTAATACACCCTTCACAGAGATATTTTAAAAAATACCTAATCGCCAACCTGAAACTCAAGAGGTTGTCTTATATTATCAGGATATCCCTTCTGTTTGTTATGTGATGCTCTAAGGTTCTTTCTAACTAGTTTGATCCTTTCAGTAGTCAAATCTATCATTTCTGAACCAAATACCTTTCTTTCTCCAACTTCCTTTCTTTCTCCAACTTCTTCCCAACATACTGGAGTTCTGCACCTTCTACCATATAAAGCCTTAAATGGTGCCATCCCAATACTAGTTTGATACTAATTATTGTATGCAAACTCAGTCAAAGGTAAATTAGCATCCCAGCTCACTGAGAAACTCAATACACTTGCCCTCAGCATATCTTCTGGTATTCTGATGATTCTCTCTGTCTGCCTATCAGTTTGTGGATAAAAGGCTGTACTAAACTGCAATTGTCTACCTATAGCTTCTTGAAAACCCCTCCAAAATCTAGAAGTAAATCTAAAATCTGTATCTAATACAATGCTTAAAGGTACTCCATGTAATCTCACAATCTCCTCTACATATAATTCAACCAACTTTTCAAGACTTAAGGTAGTTTTAATAGGAAAGAAATGTGAAGATATAGAAAGTCTATCCACTATAACCCATACAACATCATGACCTCTCTAGGTACGGGAAAAACCAGAAACAAAATCCATGCTCACATTCTTTCATAGCCATTTAGGTACTTCAAGAGGTTGTAATAAACCTGCTGGATTTCTATTCTTATACTTCACCTGTTGACAAGTCAAACATCTAGAAATATATTCTGCTACATCCTTCTTCATCTTTGACCACCAATTATTATATCTCAACCCCCTGTACATCTTATTATTACTTGGGTGCATGGAATACACAGAATCATGAGCCTCTCTTAGTATCTCATTTCTCATCTCTACATCATTGGGAAAACAAACTCTATCTCTTAATACCACCATACCATCTTCTGTAATTCTAAACTCAATCGGCTTCCCATTCAGTACTTCTTTTTTGATCTTCTCTATCCCTTCATCTCTACTCTGCATCTGTAACAAGCGATCAATAATAAAAGATTGTACCACCATATTTGCCATCAATACTCCTGTATCACTGATACTCAACTGCATTCTCATTTCTCTCAATTCTACCATCAAGCTAATATCATGACTCCCAATAGCAGCAAATCTTCCGGTAGATTTTCTACTCAATACATCAGTTACTACATTAGCATTCCCTGGACGATAATGAAGTATATAGTCATAATCACTAATCAACTCCATCCACCTCATCTGCCTCAAATTCAACTCTTTCTGGGAAGGTAAATGTGTCAAACTTTTATGATCAGTAAAAATTTCACAAGTGGCTCTATACAGATCATGTCTCCAAATCTTTAAACCAAAAACTATGACAGCCAATTTTAAATCATGGGTCGGGTGATTTCTCTCATGGTTCTTTAATTGCCTAGAAGCATAAGCTATAAGTCTCCCATGTTGCATCAACACACATCCCACCCTTGATGTGACACATCACTATATACCACAAATCTTTTATCACCAGAAGGAAGCACTAATACCGGAGCAGTAGTCAATTTCTATTTTAACAACTAAAAACTCCTCTCACATTCTTCTGACCACCTAAACTTCACTTCCTTCTTGATTAATCTAGTCAATGGTACAGCAATCATAGAAAAATTATGGATAAACCTCTTATAGTAACCAGCCAACCCCAAAAAGCTTCTAATTTCAGTTACACTAGTGGATCTTTCTTAATTCAACACTGCCTTTATTTTTTGTGGGTCAACTTCTATACCATCTCCTGACACAACATGCCCTAAGAAAGATATTTCACTCAACCAAAACTCACACTTTGATAACTTTGCATACAATTTCTCTCCTCAGAATTTCTAATACTATCTCTAAATGTTGCATATGCTCTTTTTCATCCTTGGAATATACCAAAGTATCATTAATAAATACAATCACAAATCTATCCAAGAATGGTTTAAACACTCGATTCATTAGATCCATAAATGTTGCAGGAGCATTAATCAACCCAAATGGCATCATAGGGAACTCATGATGGCTATAACGTGTCTTAAAAGCAGTCTTAGGCATGTCCCCTCTCCTTTATCCTCAACTGATAATAACCCAACCTCAGGTCTATCTTAGAAAACACCCTAGCCCTTTGTAACTGCTCGAATAAATCATCTATCTTGGGAAAAGGATATTTATTCTTGATGGTGATCTTATTCAACTGTCTATAATCAATACACAGCCTCATTGTCCCATCCTTCTTCTTGACAAACAACACAGGGGCTCCCCAAGGCGACATATTAGGTCGAATAAACTATTTATCTAGCAACTCCTGAAGCTGAACTTTCAACTCCCTCAACTTAACTAGTGTTATTCTATAAGGTGCTATAGATATGGGTTATGATTCCGAAATCACCTCAATAGAAAACTCAATCTCCCTGTTGGGAGGCAAACTAGGTAACTCCTCAAGGAACACATCAGAAAAATATTTCACTACCAAGATTTCTTCAACTTCCTAATCTCCTATCTAGAATCCATCACATATACACCAAATACCCATCACAACCCTTCTTCAACCATTTACTAGCAGTCATGGCAGAAATATGACAGTTGGCAAGTATCTTACATTCTCCCTGAAAATTAAACTCCTTTTATCCTAGTATCTTGAACACCACATTCTTCCTAAATCGATCTATCCAAGCATGATATGCAGATAACCAATTCATTCCCAGAATTAATTCAAAATTTGTCATATCTAAAGGCAAAAAATCAACTTCAAATTCTCTATCAGCCATACTAATCACACAACCCTGATAAATTGTCCTGATAATAACCCTATCCCCAGTAGGAACCTCAATAATAACAGCATGCATTAAAGGACTTACACTAGCATCAATAAATTTCATATAAGTACTAGATGCAAAAGAATAGGCTGCACCAGGATCAATCAATAATCTAGCAGTTCTATCAAGAATAGATACCATACCCATAACAACATCAGGAGTGGCTTGTTGATCCTGTTGGGTCAACACATAGACTCTGCTGTCTCTGGGCTGTAATTGACCATCGCATCCTCTCTCAGCTACTGATCCTCTACCCCTGCCCTGTATACTCCCTGATCCACCACCTATTTTCTCCCAACACTTCCAACACCTATGTCAACAGATTTCCCCACTAGACAATCTACACTAACATGTTCTCCCTCACCACATATAAAGCATATCTGAGTAGGACAATTTCGAGACAGTTGTCCCTTTTGATTACATCTAAAGCAAACCCTTAACTCTCGATCATACATCAGATTACTACTTCCCCTTGGTGGCATACTTACTCCTTTACCATAACTCCAAGTTCTCATAGCATGTCTACCAAATCTAAGGGTCCCACCGATATTACTCTAAGCTATGAAGTAACAGATTCTGCTTGCCTCTAACTCTATACTACAGTTGCTTGTGACAAGGAACACCCCATCTGCGATGCTCTCCCACCCTGCACACTCATACTGCTACCACTTTTAGGTCCCTTAAATCTGGACATTTTCAGCCAATCCCTCCTACCTCTAAACTCCATCAAATCCTTCTCAATATGTAATGCTTTATCCACCAGTATAGCATAATTCTCAATACTCATATAAGAGAGTTTAGTCCGAATTTCATAGTGTAACCCGTCTAAAAATCTTTTACATTTCCTATCCTTCGTATTCACTAACTCAGGTAAACACCTCAACAGGGCTATAAATCTACTATCATACTCAGCCATAAAGAAAGTATTCTACCTTAAATGAATAAAATCTCTCTCTTGTTGTGCTCGAAATGTATCTGGAAAATACTTTGCAAAGAATACATCTTTAAACTTATGCCAAGTTAAGGGTTATTCTACTTGTGTACTCAATCTAGGCAGAATATCCTTCCACCATTGAGAAGGCTCACTTTCCAGTATAAATGAAGTAAAAGCAACCTTCTATCTATCTGTCATTGGTAAGACTTCAAAATATTTCTCAACATGTTTAATCCACTGCTCAGCTTCCACAGGATTTACAGATCCTCTAAAAGATAAGGGTTTAAACTTACGAAATCTCACAAAACAATCCTCTTACATCTCTTGTGCAAACACACCATCTCCCTCATGAGCCTCTTGTCTTACCACCTCAGGTTCTATTATACCCATTTTCCTCTAATATTCTCTGTAAATTATCACCCATTTCTTCTACTACATTCATTCTCTCTATAACACGATCAAGAACTTCTGTCAACTCATCCCTCATAATATCAGATTCTCTCCCACCTCTTCTAGTACCAGCTACACTAGCAACCTGTTCCCTTACATGAACCACATACTCAACCTCCCCTTCAGCTTCAACTCTTCTAAATATTGGGAGTCTACCACGTCCCCTCTGATTCAAAACTCTACTTCTAGCTCTAGCACGTTCACGTGTCATTCTAAGACTCTCCATTAAAATATAGTTTATTTAAATCTTCCGTTTCTTTAAAATTTTATGCAGTCTACAGAATCATAAAACCTAATACTATGATACAAAAATTTTAACGACCCATCCCGAGTTGGTCACCCCCGAGACAGTGTCATTACATTTTAAAATCCCAACAAGACACATATATGCAACAACATAAAAACGTCAATTGAAATTATCTACATACATAAATCCTCAACCCTCAACAGGGGAGTTACATTATTAAGATCCCAACTGAAATATTATATACAACATATTATGCATAAATATTTACAAATATTTTTTTCTTCTTTCCATTTGTCTGAGGATGTGGACCACGAGGCTCACAGATAATCACTCAGTTTGAATCACAGCTCAACAATCTATCTGTCCTGTCTGCTACCTGAAATTATTTAACAATGAGGAGTGAGCTTCACAAGCTTAGTGAATTAAATTTACTAGAAGTATTCAATTTGTATAATTCCAGTCACATCTTATAATTCAAATTTTCAAATAGTCTTTCAATATTCACTTATCTATATCTCATATAATTTGATAATAGCATTATATTATCACTACTTACATCATAATCCTCATCATTTATCAATCTCTTCTTAAGTTAATCATCAAATATATCAATCTTTCTTCTCATATATTTAATCATCTTGAGACTATCAATTCAACCTGATTATTTACCTCGCTATAAGGTTCATAGCATATAATCAATCACTTAGATAATTCTTATGATATCGCACTTTCATATTTCTTTCTCATTATATATGTCTCTCTATGAGACTCATTTATCTATCAATATATTCATAATCAAGAATGGCACTTTATCATCTCAGCAATAATAATCAATATCTAAAACAAATGTAAAGCATGTGTTTAAATTATCAGATCATTTAATATTATCATTTGGGAATGTCTTCCCACATGTCAAAATGTTTTAGCTTAGACCGACTGTTTTCCTGGTTCTTTTATTTTCATTTAGACTGGCTACCTTCCCAGTTCTTTTATTTTCAGCTATACCAGCTGCTACAGTTCTTTTATTTCATTTAGACCAGCTACCTTCTCGATTCTTTTATTTTCAGCTATACCAGCTGCCACGGTTCTTTTATTTTTATTTAGACCGGATGCCTTCTCGGTTCTTTTATTTTCAACTATACCAGCTGTCACAGTTCTTTTATTTTCATTTAGACCAACTGCCTTCCCGGTTATTTTATTTTCATTTAGACTGACTGCTTTTCTGGTTCTTTTATTTCATGCATATGAACAATAATATGAAATATGCATATGAGCAATAAATAAAACAAGCATACATTCAAGCTTTCAATTTAGCTATCCAGCTCTTTCTCAATTATTATTTTTATCATATTCATTAAATTATCTCCTCATATATCATATCAAATTATCAATCATTGCTTGTCGAGAATTTCATTTATCATTTCATTATATATTTCATCAACTCATTATTTCATTAATATTACTTCTC
Source organism: Bretschneidera sinensis (assembly GCA_023935145.1). Classification (NCBI taxonomy): domain Eukaryota; kingdom Viridiplantae; phylum Streptophyta; class Magnoliopsida; order Brassicales; family Akaniaceae; genus Bretschneidera; species Bretschneidera sinensis. The sequence goes on along the minus strand of CM043700.1, from coordinate 80,255,887 downwards.
ATATAATAAATTTTGAACATATCAATTATTCATATAATATCATCAATCAACTTTCATATATCATCCAATCATTGTAGTTCAATAATTAATTCAAATATCATCACTTTATATTTCATATTTATCTCGATTACTAAAAGTAAATCTAACTCACCACGTAGCACTTAAAGCTACATGTGGATCACCTCCTTGCCTTTCTTACTCCTTTCAGCAATTTCACCCAATTGCTGATCGTCAACGCCTAACATAATATTTATATTAAAATTTCTAATTTATTCTTCAATTATTCCATAATTCATACCCTTTAAATTTCTATATCAAATTCGAGGTAATTTTGTGTATGCATAATTTCAAAAAATAAAATTCACATTATTATCTTTTGTTTTTCTTAAAGCTTCCCTCGAATCTCTTTAAAATTCTCCCATAAACATTTTCAACATTTCAATATTTCAACCTTTCTTTAAGTCCCTAGGTATTTAAAGAAAGAGAGTAATTTGAATTGAAGAAAGAAGAAAAACCAAACAGGATTTGGTAGGAAATAATAAAACAAAACAATAAAAAAGTGTTTTTATATTAATTTAAACCACTGCCACCGTTTTGGTAAAATTTGGTGGCTAACATGCAAGAAATACATGTTACCTTGACAACACCTGGATTCCAAGTGTTGTCCATCGTTTTTTTGCCCTTCTTCTTACCCATGCCTGGACATTTTTGGTTTTTTTTCAAAGGATTATTTTATTCAATAATGAATCTTTCATATATATATATATATATATATATATATATATATATTATTTTAATTCCATGTCATATTTATCAAATTAATTCTTTATTCTTACTTTAAGAACATAGATATTACAGTTTTTCCCCTTATAAACCTTATGTTCACTTTACATGCTCATGTGTATTTTGCATTTAATACATATATGACCTCTTCTTGAGTGAATTTGTCTTATGCTTGATCTAGGAAAATAAAATAGGTGTGCTTGACTTGAATATGCTACTTTAACATTACATGCAAGATATTGGACACCCTTTATGCTTGCATGCATGCAGTGAACCTAAGGGTAAAACTTATCTCTTTGCATTCATCTTGCAATAAGACTAGGACTTTTAGTCACTTCATCTAAGTGAATCATTATCTCATACATAAGAAAGAGTCTTATAAGAATCAAAGTAAAACACTAATACGGTTAAATGCATGAATCACCATGGAAAATTTTCACCTCATGTTTAAATGCATGTTTTGGATGTTTCCTTTATGAAAAGTTTGAATTTAATGAATGCATGATAATCTCAAGATGAACTAACCATGGAAGTATGTATAAATTGTGAATGAACAAGAGAAAATCAATGCATGAAAGCATGTTTGGAGTGAATATTGTCATCCATTTGTTTGCATAAATCATGAACACAAGTGCTTAATTTTCTAGGATTGCATAGAGAGATAAAAACAAGATGATTTGATTGTGTGAAAGTTGCATGTGCAAACTTGTGTGACAGATGAGCTTAGTTGTGTTTCTTAGGTTGTGTGAAAATCTTAGGTGTTCAATTTTAATATCCTTCTCTTATGCATGAATGAAAGAATATGTTTGAATAGTTTTGATGATGCAATAAAATTTTAACCTTGATCCCATGACTTTTTCAAAGGCTCAAGCTTTCAAAAATCGAAAAACATTTTTCTTTTGTGGGTCAACAAAGATTTTAATTTGGTGAAATCAAAATTGAAATTATGTTATCCTTTGTACTTTGATTGAAATTTCACTTAATCCTAATCATTTTGTGCATGAACATGGTAGGGTACAACTTTCTTCTTGGCCTTATTACTATGTGCTGGCCTTAATTTCCTCAAAATAAAAAATTGTTTCCTTCATGGAGCCAATAAAGATTTCTTCCACAATAAAATCCAATGGGATTAACAATTAAAGTTCAACTCTACATGTTTGGCTTGAGAATCATGTTGTTTATTCACTCGTGCATGAATCAAACTTCTGTGTTGCTCTATATATGCTTGGAGTGAGTTTCATTTTACCTGTCTTGTGCATGTCTTGAAATGATTTATCTTAAATGTTGCACATATCCTTGTTGATTGTGTTAGAATGAGTATGTTCTTGCATTCTAGATAGAGAGCACTTCATCTATCTTTGGGTTCATATTTGTTTGGCATATTTTCGAGTCTTGAGCTTATCTATGTTGAAGTTGTATGATAGTAGTGTTTCAAACTTATAGTTCTCTCTAGGTTACCTGTAGTATAATTTGATCTAGCATGTAAAGCACTTTATGCCTTAAAAAATCAAAATTCGAATGTCATTGTTTTCAAATTATCAGTGTCTTGTATTTGTGAGTGAGCATCTTGAATCATTAAAATAAAATTTAAAAAAACCTTATCAATCTCTTGTATTTCATTGTTATATCTTGCATTGTCCTAAATTTAGGAAAAAGAATTTCATACATTGTTTGTGAAGTTTTCATCACTTACATCCTTTTCATAATAATGTAAAACAAAATTATTGGTGTCTTACATTTCGCATATCTTGTGTGCATTAATGTATTTGTGTGTATGGATTCATTGTCAAAATTCATGTGATACTCATTGCTTCCATCTCTATCATCATCTTCCTAACTTGAGGGGAAAAAATGTGTTGATCTCTTGCATTTGCATGTCCAATTATTTACATGATATTTATCTTTTGCATTGATGCCATTGAAAAAAAAATCATTATCTCACACTTTTGTATGCTTCATTTGTCGCATAGTGTTTTTCATTTGCATCATTTCCATAAAAAAAATTTAATCTCTTGCATTTGTGTTTTCCTCATTAGCATGTTGTTTATCTTTTGCATCATTGCTATAAAAAAAACTACAACAGAAAAAAAGTGTTTGTTCTAACATTTTGTATGTCTTGATTGCATGGTGTTTTTGTCTTGGATTTTTGTCAAGAAAATCATTTGGTATTGGTATTTTGCATTTTAACATTCGTCCACTTCTTTAACATATATTTGAATTTTCCTTGCATAAAAAGATATTCGTCAAGAAAAAAAAATATGAAATCCATGTTTTTATCAAACATTTTAGGTGCTATAGGTTGTTTGTTAAATGACTTTGGGTTTAGATTTTTTTGACAAGTTACTCTATTTTTTTGAAATCCACATTAATCCCTACTCTTTGGTGAATTTTATCAAAAGGTAACTACAACCCCATGGAAAGTGAAAGTATGAGTGCCATGATTTGCAAACAATCAAATCCACTTGAGAACTTGAAGGAAATGTTGATGTTTGTGATGAGACAACAAAGTGACTTGATGAAGTAGCAACAAAAATTGGCGAAGCGACAAAATGACACGATGAAAATGATAAAAATTTAGGGATGGCGCAAAGGGACAAGCTAATAATAAAAAAAGGTTTGACCTTGGTATCGACAAATTTTGCAGCGATGATGTTGAGAAAGCTCAAATAATGTCACCATAATTATCCCAAGTTGTAATTACTGAAGAGATAGCTTCCCAATTTATCAAACACAACATCTTTCATGATTAGTTTGATATAACTTTTCATGACCTCGAAACCACCAAGTGAAAGCCTAATGAGACATTTTCTAAATTCATTAGTCGTTGAAATAACACCATTGCCAAGATGACCAAACCTCCTAATGAAAAAGACCAAATCCACATCATTCTAAAAAACCTCCAATCTGCCTACTCTCAAATCCTATTTTTCATAACTTTCGCCACTTTTCCTTGATCGTATGATTTGGGTCTTCAAGTTGAAGATGAAATAAATGGTAGGATTATTCCCAATGGTGATGTTCCAAAGTTTCGATGGAGCTTGAGTGAAAACCATGTGATTGTCAAATCCAATGTAAATGTCAATGCAAAAAACAAAAATACGAGTATTTTTTTTTATCTGTAAATAAACTTGTATTAAGTGATCAAAATGTACAAAAATATTCACTGGGCATTCCCAGGAGATTTACAAATGAGGCATATACAAAATAAACATGGGCTTAAACAAAGCCAATGACTGAAGAAACATGGGAACATTAAGGAAGCCTGTTAGACCTTAATAGGCAGCAAATACAAAAACAACAAACCACAAAAGCTTACAAAGGATCTGGGCATACCCAGGGAATAACCAGGCAAGCAAGGCAGCAAAGTACAGCTGAAGCAATACAAAACAAACCAGGGCATTCCCTGGAAAATACAAAGGGAGGCATTACTATGAAAGCACTATGAAAGCACACAGCCACACAACACAAAAAAAAAACTAATCTGAATAGAACCCTACAGCAGCAGCCTATACTCAGGGCAGGCAGCATAGACAGTTCTATAAATACCAATCTGGATTTTCTTCACAAAGCTGGCAGGCAGGACAAGGGCTTCATCAAAAAGCTTGGCATTTCTGGCCAGCCAAATATTATAGACTGTGCTTGCAAGGGCAGACTTTCTGGTCACTGCAGGGGGGCCTGTACCTTTTACTTTGAAAGTCCATCTAATGGCACTCTCAATATATATCATTTGTCTCATGCACCCCAGCCATTTGTTGATGGATACCCAGACTTCCTTGCTGACTCTACAAGAGAAGAAGAGGTGCTCCTTGTTCTCTTCCTGGTCAGAGCATAAAGGGCACAGCTTGTCATTCCCTTCAAGATAGAGCTTATCTTTTGTGAGAAGTCTGTTCTTTATTGCCAGCCAAAGAATGAAGGATTGTTTAGGGGGGCAGTGACTATTCCAGACCAGGGAAGCCCATCTGACTTCATTGCTTTTCTGTCTCATTGCATTATACACCTTCTTTATGCTCAACTCATCATTCAGCCTCCATTCCATAAACTTGTTGGTAGCTTGTAGAACATTAGGAGGCTGCCCAACCATTTCATCTCTAATTTCTAGGATCCTCTTCCAAAAAGGGAATCATCCTTGCATACCTTAACCTCCCATATGGATTTGTTCAAAAGATAGTAGTGCTAAACCCATTGGATCCAAAGGGAGTCTTTCTTCATATGAATGTTCCACAAGACTCTTGAAAGGAGAGCCTTGTTCCAAGTTTTAAGCTCCACCAGCCCAAGACCTCCCTCAAGCTTAGGTTTACAAATGTCAGCCTAAGCAACAAGAGCTTTTCTCATGCCCCCATTCTTACCATTCCACAGAAATGTTCTACAAAGTCTGACAGTCTTTTCAAGGATGTTGCCAGGGATGGGGAAGATTGCAAGCCAAAAGCATTCCATTCCTTGGAGTACTAATTTGATAAGCTCAGTTCTCCCAGCATATGATAAAGAGGAACCAGCCCACACATTAATGTAACCAGAAATTTTTTCAATAAGGGGAGCATAGTGAGTAGCATTCAGCCTTTCAAAGGCAAGAGAGACCCCTAAATATTTGAAAGGAAGGCTGCCATCCTCCATTCCAGTACATCTTCTGATCTCTATAAGCTCTTCTGGTTTCACCCGAGCATGGAGAATGTGAGACCTAGCAAGGCTAGCCTTTAGCCCAGAACACTCACTGAAGGTGTTAACATAATTCATAAGCAATCCCACTGATTTAGCCTCACCTCTAGCAAACAGTATAAGATCATCTGCAAAGACTAAGTGAGTAATCTTGAGCTTGTCACACTTGGGGTGATATCTGAAGCCATCTTTCTCATTCAATCTCCTAAGCAGCCTAGACAAGTACTCCATTATCAACACAAAGAGGTAAGGGGATAAAGGATCTCCTTGTCTGATTCCTCTTTTGCCTTTAAAGAATCCATGCAAGCTACCATTGATGGAGAGAGAATATGATGTTGTTGATACACATTCCATGGTCCATGCCCTAAACTTTTTAGGGAACCCAAGCCCCTCTAAGAGGCTGTTCAAGAACTCCCATTCCACAGTGTCATAAGTTTTCCTTAGATCAATCTTAATCATGCATCTAGGAGGGATCCTCTTCCTACAATATTTCCTAAGCAACTCCTGAACCAAGTAGATATTTTCAGCCATACTCCTAGCCTTAATGAAAGCAGCCTGAGTAGGGCTGACAATTTGATTTAAGCAAGGAGCCAATCTTGCAGCCATAATCTTGGAGATAACCTTGTAGATCACATTGCAGCAAACAATGGGCCTGAAATCCTCAACTCTAGAAGCTTGTTTACTTTTGGGGATCAGAGCTAAGGTAGAATGGTTGAGTTATTTAAGAAGCTTACCACTCAGGAAGAATTCTTGCACAGCCTCAATGATCTCTTTGTGTGTAACCTCTCATGCTTTCTTGAAGAATTTTGAAGAGTATCCATCAGGTCCAGGGGATTTATCCTCCACAATACTCCATAAGGCAGCCTTGATCTCTTCCTCAGTTACTTCCTTAATCAACTCTTCAGCATGGGTCTCATGAAGAACAGGCCCCTCTCTAATAACCTCTATCTCAATAGGATTGCAGCTGCCAGAAGAGCCCAGGAGCTCCTTGTAGAATCTGGTGAACTCCATAACCACTTCAGCTTCATAGGTTGATTGACATCCATTGGCTAGCCTTATAGAAGCTATATGGTTTTTGATAGTCTTCCTCTTGACCAGGGCATGAAATAGTTTGGTCCCCCTATCACTGTTGAGTAAGTACTTGCATTTGGCCTGTTGAGATAGGAAGCTTCTCTCAGCCTCAGCAAGCTGAAATGCTTTGAGCTTTGCATTAGCCACCCTCACTTGGAGATCAGTATCATTAGGATTATCATGTAGCTCTTGGTGCATGCTGGTTAACTTGGTTGCAGCCTCAGAGGCTCTCTTGGTTATATGGCTAAAGTGCTTCTCATTGAGATTCTTGAGATGGGGTTTGAGGCCTTTCAAGAGGTTGCATAATATGAACTGTTTGGTGCCTCTTCTAGGACAGTCCTAATGGGTTCTTGTCAAGTCTAGGAACTTATCATGGTCAGCCCACATGTTAAAAAACTTGAAAGATCTCCTACCCCCACAAACCTCATCCATCAAGCTAACAATACATGGAGAGTGGTCAGAGATGCAACCAGCAGGAAGGAAGGAAACTTGGGCTCTCATCCCCTTTTGGAACCACACATTGTTAACCATTGCTCTCTCCAGCTTGCACCAAACTTTGTTGTTGGACCAAGTGAAGAAGCAGCCATTTGCATTGATATCAGATAGGCCAGTTTCCCTACAACAATAAGAGGGGTCCCTAATCTCATAGTCTGTTACAGGCAGCCTATTAGTTTTCTCATCAATAGCAAAGACATTATTAAAATCACCCAAGACAAGCTAAGGGGAATACAAGTCAAAACCAAAATTACAAAGGTTATCCCATAAGGGCCTCCTTGATACAATGGAGTTAAAACCATACACAAAACTGATTACAAAATTATAAGAAGAGATTAAACATGACACATTACAATGGATAACTTGGGGGGGAGAATCAATAATAGATAAACTAACCTTTGAGGGGTTCCAAAGTAACAAAATTCTGCCTGATGAATGAGTAGAGAAGTTATTTACCTGGCTCCACCCATTGAATTTGTTTCCCATGATCTTTAGTAACTTTGTCTCATTAAGCTTACATTCCAAAATCCCCATTACATCAATCTTATGTACCTTCATGAGGTTTAGCACCCCATTATGTTTCAGGGGCTTATGAAAGCCCCTGATATTCCAGCATGCAACTATCATTTGTGAGGTAGGTAGGCTGTCCCTCCCTTCTTAGTTGTATGTGTTTCTTTTAGGCCTATTCTTCCTTTCTTATTCTTGACTATTTGAAATCCACTTTCCGACACATTAGGGCCAACCTGTCCCTTGTCTCTCTCACCATTTTCCTGCTCATGAGTAGACTTTTTCTTATGCTCTTTTCCCCTAGTCTCAGGGTGATGGGGAGATTTTAAAACTGTCGCCACATGGGTAGGAGGGAGAGGAGTTTCCTGAACCTCCTCCACCCTTGCAACATTAATACAGGGTTCTTCTCTAGCTTGATCATTCTCTACTTAGACTGATTCTCTTTGCTCTTGGTTAGGACTACCCCTAGTTGGAGAGTCTAAACTAGTTACAGCCCCTCCAGTCTTCTCATTTAGATTGTTCACTCCTTTAGTCTGATCATTGGGGAGATTTGGCTCTTCTTGTCTAGCAGGCTCTTTCCCTTTTCCCTTTGGCTTGCTCCCCTTAACAGAATTGGTATTGAGGCTGCAGGAGTGAAGGTCATGCCCAACTATTTTGCATTTTGAACAGAATCTCGGAAGGTTCTCATATGATATCTTCTGTTCAAATGTATCTCTATTTAGCAAAGTCAATGGAACAGTGAATTGAATGTCTTTAGCTACATCAATTTCCATAAGTAGTCTAGCATAGGAGATTCTTTCTTTACTCTTAGTAAATTGGTCAGCATAGAGGGGCTTTCCAATCAAAGTACCTATCTCACTAAGGCAGCTTGCTGACCACAGCTCAAGAGGTAAACCTTTTAGTTGAATCCATACAAGGATGGTGGTGATTTTCTCATTACCAAACTTGAAAAGTTTAGGCATTGATTTCATAAGCAAAGGCCTACCATAAACTTGGTAAGGGCCTTCTTGCAACACATTCAAGCTAGATTTTTCATTATCAAATCTAAACACTATCCATCCATTTTCATGGAACTGAGTAGAGACTCTTACCTTCCAGGAATCTGTAAGCTTTTTCAGGGCTGCCCTCCCCAGAAATCTTCCAGCAAAGTATCCCACCAAGCAGAAAGACTGATCTTCAAACACTTCCAGCATGTCTTCCTGGGTGACTCTGACTATTCCTCCCTCACTGGCTATGGAGGAGAGCTGGAGGCCCTTACTTTGCATTCTATTCTCTGCAAGGAGGCTGACCTAAGGAGTTTTCTTGGCCTCCTCATTAGAAGCAGACCTCTTGCCTATGGATTTGGAGGTTTTCTAATTTCCTTTAGGACCTGGAGCAGGGGAAGCTACATTGTCCCTTCAGTTAGACTGAAGGCTCCCATTCTTCAAGGGGGAGTGAGGTCTGGACTCAATGCTTGCCTCTTCCCTTCCTTGCCCTGCAGCAGGCTTCCCATGAATAGTACCATGAACAGTTGTTTGACAACTTATGTCATCTCCGTTTGGTTTGAGCCCTCTCCACTCTCCTCAGAGGAGCTTGAGTTCTCATCCTCAATGGTATGGGACTCTTCTTGCATAGCCTGGCTAGCTGCATTGCCCTTCATTTGAACTTTGGTACTGTTCACCATTGAAGCTCTACCAGAGCTTCCATTCTTGCCCGAGACAGAAGCTTCCACTTGAGTCCCTAAGGATTGAGAAACCTTCTCTCCCAAGGAGTAGGAAGAGGATGCTGACCCTTTAGATGGCTCCTTGGCCCTATCCTTGCTTGAACTGATTGAATCTTCTTCTCGCGACAAAGCTACTGTAGCAGCTTTGTTCTTGAAATGATTCTGGACATATTCCAGATCATTTTGCTCCTGGATTGTTAGAGGAGGCTTCCTTGGTGGTTTCTTCTTCCCCATGCTGAAGATGGCAGAAAGAATGGCACAGAAAGAGGTGGAGGAGGAGGAGAGATGATCAGGAGACCATGGGCAGCACTGTTCATAGTTGAGAGCTTCTCTCTCTAGCTGCTCGTTTTTGACTGACTAAAATATATATATGAGTATTTTGGTTACCAAGAAGACTTGTCAAGTATTTGATAATTTAGGCTGCCCAAGGTCCAAGGTTATGGAAATGATGATCAAGAAAGATCTTTTGGTACTTGTGGACTAGTGAACCTTAACAAAGATAGCTAATGAATATTGTGAATTTCTTTAATAATATAGTCATCACACTAATCGTTATGCTGTCTTTGTCACAAGATCCAAGGCTTGATTAATAGTAAGGTCATGCTCAAACTTATGGTCCCTAATCTTCGTTGAAGCATCATCGAACATGAGTACAATTAGTGAGTGATAGATTAAGAATTCTGGGTGTGAGGAGAAGAAACATGGGCTAGTTCAATCAACCATGGAAGATGTCAATCTCTCTGTTTTCGTTTAAAGTAGCTTCAAGTTCGAAATTTGAGCTTTTCTTTCCCTCCTAAAGTTTACAATGAGTCATTTCAATTTATTGTGTCGTTGAGTCAAGTCCTTCATGGATGGTGTCAAGTACTTTAAGTTTCATTTCAAATCCATGAATGTACTTATTTCATTCGTTCTTAATAAAATTTGTTTTGCTTTTGGCATTTCATTGTGTTACTTCAATGAAAAATTGGTCTCATGTGCGTTCTGCATGCATCCAATGAAATATGCTGCCATTTTAACGGACGAGCCCCTTCTCGCTAATGGCACTAACCATAAGGGGCAAAAATTCACAAAAAAACTTTAAGGACTGAAATGCCACTTGGTGAAATCACAAGAGTGCAACCTATATTTTCTACTTAAAAATTTGACCATTATGATTATAGTATCAACACGAGAAATTATTAGATATTTTTTACCTCATGCTATCGTACCCGTGTGTCATAGTAAAATCAGAGACCTCGTGTGGTAATTCCAGAGAGCTCGAGTGGTAATGCGACAACTATAGCAACTTGGAACCTTTGCATTATCACTCAAGCTCCCCAATTTTACTAATTAGGCACATTGATACTGCGCTATAGGGTTTGGAACACCTAATAATTTCTCTATCAACACAATTCAGCTTCACATAGACGTTAACTTCTTATTTTAGCATTATGTAAGTTTCTATCATATTGTGTCAGTTCCATCTCATTTGATTTCGATACTAATTTCTTTTCTTCGCTTAAATTCTTTCAAACTTTGCCTAATTTTTTTTTCAACTTCTAACCAACATGTTAAATACTTTAAATTTGTTCTATTATTATCAAAATTAAGTTCACCAAGCCTTGAGGTGAATAGAGGAAATTCATAAAAAAAGAAAAGAAGATGTGTGTATATATATATATATATATAAAACATGTCTACATGTTTATGCTAATTGACATGCTGAAAATCATTGTATCACACTTAAGCCCACTTGCTTATCCTATGTATGGAAATGGTGATATATAGTTTTTTTTTTTTTCATTTCTATCCATTTAGTGATTGTAGGCATGATATCTTTAATGCATGATGGTGATATATAGTTTTTAATACATGATAACTTTTGAAATGAGCATGGGATGACTTCTTGATAATTGGTACTAGCATGTTTTACATCCCGTTTGTAATCAAAAGAAAATATATTTTTAAATATTTTGAAAACAAAATTTATTTAGAAATAAATCTTGGAAAAATTACATTTATATTTGTTGGAAATCACCTTGACAAGATGCCTAGGTGGTGATCTTCCAAACACCAAAGTCTAGAATGACTTGTAAAAAGAAATACAGCAATCGAAAGCAAGAAATAAAAGAAGACAAGTAATTTGTTATCGAGGTTCGGCAATGTGCCTACGTCTGCATGAGTTCCTCCGAACTTTCTGCACTAAATCAATGATTCTTTACAATTACAGCAACCCTCTTCAAGAAACCTCAAGTTCTTAAAGAAACCAAGAAGAGAAGAAAGGAACAAGATAAGAACTAACAATGCTCTCTATCTAATCTAAACTCCTCTCTCTTTACAATCAGCCTCACTACAATGAGTCCCTCTTATGTTTGTGTCTTTGCACTCTCACACAATTCTCTCTTGTATATCACTCTTTACAATTGATCTCAAACAATGTCACAATGTAATAATGATGAGAATGAAGGTAGGTGACCCTTTATATAGTGCACCAACTTCTTGTCCATTCTTGAGAGTCAATCCTCACCCTTAGATCTTGATGACCACTTAACCATGGCCCTCCATCAAACCTAAGTGGTGTTGTGCATTTTAACCTTGCATCCATGCACCTAAGAGGAGGTTCAAGCAAGCTGTCCATGTGTGCTTCAGCTTTGCCTAGCACTTAGGCGTTGAACAGGGGTCGGTGCGACGCTGGGCAGAGCACCGTTGCACCATGTTCTGGAAGGCGTGGTGCTGCCTTGCTTCCAGCACCTCCCTTGCTAGAAGGCACGATGCTGGTGGAGGAGAGGTGCAATGCTCACTAATGCTGCCCTTCACACAGTAGTGCGCACAACTTTGCTTTGTTGATTAGGGGTGTGCACACACACCCAAATGGATGCACACACATGTGTGCACTCCTTTAACATGCTGTATTTTAATCTTCCAACCTTGGTTTAGACTTTAACCATCTTTGAACCATGTTTGGACATGTTTAAAACTTAGACAAATACTAACAAACTCTACCTTTGTCTAAGTGTTTAAACCCGAACCATTATGCAGAGAGCTTCGGGATCCAAACTCATCTTGAGTCATCAATTAACCAACTTTAATCCTAAGAAGTCCAAGGCAATGATTGAACTTACTTAGAGGTAGAACTTTAGTACCCAAATCCGTAGGATTTTCTTCCATGGCTACCTTGTCCACATGGATGCATCATTTCGTAACAATTTCCCGAATGAAATGTTACCGAACATCCATTTGCTTTGTCCTCTCATGGAACACCGGGTTCTTACACAAGTGCAATGCACTTTAACTACCCGAAAACACCACAACTTGCTCCTTTAGGATCTCCCACTCGTCCAACAACCCTTTGTACCTCATAGCCTCCTCTATGGCTTCCGTAACCGCTATGCATTATGCCCCGGTTGTTTCGAGTACTACCACCGGCTTCCACTGAGCCTTCAAATATCTCAGCAACCACTTCATCTGAAGCCAATGCTTCTTTCCAGGACTACTCACAAATCTGCTGAGAACACCCATTGCCCAAGAAACCCTTAAGCAGTTTCTCTCATTTTCTTGGATTATACACAACCCAAGGATCTTTTGTGTAAGGTGGAGATCCTTCCTCTTGAACTCCTCACTAAGTTGAGATGTAAACCTTTTCATCCTCTCCCTACTGTTATGAACCAACAACACATCAATGAAATAGAGGAGGATACTCACCATCTTCTCCACCTTGTGTCCAGGTGAGAAAGTTTCTGTGAAGCCTATATCTTCTCTTCTCATGAACCCTTCACCACCAGCCTAGCTTTATACCAAACTTCATCTCCTGGAGGGTACCCTTCTTTGATCTTGTAAGTCCACTTGTAATCTACAACTCTCTGATTTCCTGGAATGTGCACCAATTCCCAGAAGTTGTTCTTCCTCAAAGAATCTATTTCTTCCTCTATAGCTAGCTTCCGTATTGATGAATCCTTACAGTCCATGGCATCTGTGTAAGTTTCTGGTTCAACCATCTCTCCTTCTGTCCAAGGAGCTGCTGCATCTGCAGTAACCGCAAACCCATATCTTGAAGGTGGTCCGACCAGCCTTCTTTCCCAGTCTCTTGTGAGCAGATAGTCCTTCTGACTTGCTGCATCATCCTCTTTCAGTTCAGCCTCCTCATGAGTGTCCTGAGCTTGGCATTCATCAATGGGCTCTACCTGGTCTAAATCCTCTTGCCTTCCTTGCTCTACCTGAACCGAATTCTCCTTGATGCTATGCTCCACAAATACCGAACTGGTTTGCTCACTAGCCACTGTAGGGTTAGTTTTCTCTAAATAGGGAAATAACAATTCATTAAAAATAATATCCCTATTTATTATGAGTTTCAATCCTTCTAAGGACCACAACTTATACCCCTTAGCCCTTTCCCCATATCCTAGAAACATATATTTTCTAGATCCTGGGCTAAGCTCATCATCCTTTTGTTGCACATATGCAGCACACCCAAAAGTTCTAAGGTTGTCCAACTCAGGGGGCTTTCCACTCCACATCTCTTCGAGAGTCTTGAACTCTAAAGCTCTAGAGGGTGATCTATTAACAAATATGCAGCAGTAGATACAGCTTCCCCCTAAAAACATTTGGGTAATCCAGATCCATCTAATATGCACCTAACCTTTTCCATAAGGGTCTTATTCATCCACTCAGCAACTCCACTTTGCTGAGGGGTTTCCACAACTATCTTATGTCTTAGAATCTCATTTAACCTATAGAATTGATCAAGGTCTTGGTTAAAAATTTCTAAGCCATTATCGGTTCTTATCCCCTTAACTACCCTACTCATTTGAGTCTCTACCAGCCCTTTCCACACTACTAATTTATTCAAAGCATCTGATTTATTTCTAACCAAATAAACCGAAAACTTTTTTAATAATCATCAATTAAAGACAGAAAGTAAAAGTTACCTCCCTATGATGGTGTCCTTATTGGTCCCCAAAGGTCCACATGAATGTAGTCAAGAAAGCCCTTAGACTTGTGCACTCTGGTATTGAAGCTGACCCGGTGTTGCTTCTCAAGAACACAACACTCGCAAAAATCAAGTTCATCTACTTTGTTTCCACCAAGTAGGCCATCCTTGCTGAGAACTTGCAGGCCCTCTTCGCTTATATGTCCCAAGCGAGTGTGCCAAAGGGCTGCCTTATCCATCTCAGCCATCAAGCTTGCTGCTTGATCCTTGATCTCTATGTCTCCGATCATCTCATAGAGTCCATCCTTCATTGTTGCTTTGATCACTACCAAAGATCACTATCTTGCTGTTTTGTTTTGGCAACTGAAGCCTCTCCATTCTTGGTATGACTTCCTCCTCTATCCCTTGTCATCTTCTTGCAATCTTGACATAACCCTCCTTATGGCAGTAGTAGCAACTCTTCCTTCCAAATCTCAGTTTGGAATGCATTCTCACATAGCTTTCTCCTCTACCTCTATCCCGGTAGTAGCCATGCATACTGCTGTGCACTCTCCCATGGCTCTCTCCTCTACCCCTGTCCCGGTAATAGCCATGCATGTTGTTGTGCACTCTCCTATGGCTCTCTCATCTACCTCTGTCTTGGTAGTAGCCATGCATGGTTGTTGTGCACTCTCCCATGGCTCTCTCCTCTACCTCTGTCCCGGTAATAGCCATGGTTGCTGCCATACCGAGTTGCTGGCCTTCTTTTAAAGAACAACCTTCTTTCACTTGATGCACTCCTCATCTTGGCATCAAGATTATCTTGCAACTCTTTATTAGGATCAAATTTAAAAGCAAAGATTCATTTACAAAGATACCTCTTATCCGGGAGAGTCTTGGCAAGAAATAACTCATCTAGTTTCTTCCATATTGCAGCTGGATCTTTCGAGTCTCCGCACTCCTATGTGACATTATCTGACATATGCAAGAAGATGGTGTTGTAAGCCATCTTCTTCATCTCGGTCCACTGGTCCTCCGCGATACTTGCTGGAAAAGCATCATCTTCTCCAATAGCCAAGTCCACTTTCTGTTGCATTAGAACCGCCTTGATTTTTCGCTTCCAAAGGGCAAAGTCTCCCTTTCCATCAAACTTCTCAACACAGAAATTTGAAGCCATCTTTGCGGACATGATCCCTGATTTATGCACTACCCACAAATGCTTTCTTCTAAACCTCAAGAACACATATCGAAGATGGATCTTAACATCGTTCTTGAATCACCCTTAAGAACACGATCTGATCTTGATCTTTACTCCGTTCTTGAATCACCCAAGAAGTTGATCTTTGATTCTTGGAGTCTTGGCTCCGTCACCTTCTTATTCTTGCTCCGATACCCAGCTGTGCAAGCTCTGATACCACTGTCCAAAGCTCTGATACCACTGTTGGAAATCACCTTGACAAGATGACCCAGTGGTGATCTTCCAAACACCCAAATCTAGAATGACTTGTAAAAAGAAATACAGCAATTGAAAACAAGAAAGAAAAGAAGACAAGCAATTTGTTATCGAGGTTCGGCAATGTGCCTATGTCCCCATGAGTTCCTCCGAACTCTCTGCACTAAACCAATGGTTCTTTACAATTACAGCAACCCTCTTCAAGAAACCTCAAGTTCTTGAAGAAATCAAGAAGAGAAGAAAGGAAGAAGATAAGAACTAACAATGCTCTCTATCTAATCTAAACTCCTCTCTCTTTACAACCAGCCTCACTACAATGAGTCCCTCTTGTGTTTGTGTCTTTGCACTCTCACACAATTCTCTCTTGTATGTCACTCTTTACAATTGATCTCAAACAATGTCACAATGTAATAATGATGAGAATGAACCTAGGTGACCCTTTATATAGTGCACCAACTTCTTGTCCATTCTTGAGAGTCAATCCTCACCCTTAGATCTTGATGACCACTTAACCATGGCCATCCATCAATCCTAAGTGGTGTTGTGCATTTAACCTTGCATCCACACACCTAAGAGGAGGTTCAAGCAAGCTGTCCATGTGTGCTTCAGCTTTGCCTAGCGCCTAGGCGTTGAACAAGGGCCGGTGCGACGCTGGGCAGAGCACCTTTGCACCATGTTCTGGAAGGCGCGGCGCTGGTGGAGGAGAGGAGTGGTGTTGCCTTGCTTCCAGCACCTCCCTTGCTGGAAGGCGCAGCGCTCACTGATGCTGCCCTTCACACAGCAGTGCGCACAACTTTGCTTTGTTGATTAGGGGTCTGCACACACACCCAAATGGATGCACACATATGTGTGCACTCCTTTATCATGCTGTATTTTAATCTTCCAACCTTGGTTTAGACTTTAACCATCTTTGAACCATGTTTAGACATGTTTAAACCTTAGACAAATACCAACAATATTATTGAGGTTTAGCAAAATTACATTTGTCTCACCATATTTTCAAAACCTAGAGATACCTCATTTGGTCAACTTTGACTATCAATCACTAACAAAAAAAATTACTAAACTACCCATGTATAAATAAAAAATTTTCTCTCTAATTTACTCTCTGTTATCATGCCTTTTTATTAAAATCATAACAATTGACCGACAGAATGTTAACAACAATGGGGTTTTTGTAACAAAAAATCAAACATCAATGGGGTATCTGTAGGTTTTGAAAACACAGTGAGGCGAGTGTAGATTTTGCTAAACCTCAATGATGTAAATATAATTTTCTTATAAATTTTTATGTTTGGCTTTCTTATGTTAATTCAAAGAATTCAATTGAATTCTTATGTTTGAAATATTTGGAATAAATGAAGAATTCAAGAAGATGGGCAAGAGAAGGAGAATAAGGGAAGGAGAGAGGGAAAAAGAAAGTATTTTGGTCAAGATAACATTTTACTCTTCATTTTGTGGAATTTACTTGTAAATTTCTACCAATTTTAATATAATTTGCAACAAGTTAAATCAATTCTATCATAAATTAATTTTGAAATGATTTTTTTTTTTGGTTTTTTTTTCTAAACATAACAAGTTTAAAACTACATATGAATTCCATAAAACTTATTAATTCAACGTTTGGTTGTCTGAATTGAAATTGAAGTGAAATCATATTTTTTTTCAATGAAACCATTAAGTGAAATTCATAGACAAGTAAATATGATTGAAGATTCAAGAGAAAATTGAGATACTTCAATTGCTTACCATCATCCTTTTGCAGAAAGAATTATTAGTCAAGAATTTTCATTTATAAAAATGTATATATGTTCTATTCGATTCATGATTGCTATATTACTTAGCTATGACATGTTGTTTTTATAATTATTTAATACTTTTATTTGAAAATTTAAAATCTATAATGTATTTAGTATAGTGAATTTTAAATAAAAATTGATAATAGATATATGGATTAAAAATAATCCATTTATGAAGATTAGTTTCATGCAAACTTGACAAATATCACACTTAGATTTTATTACAATTTTAAAAAATAGAGTTAACAGAACAAATAATAAATAAATAACAGCTTGTAAAAACCTCAAAAATATTTTTAAAAAAAAAACAAGCTATTTAAACAAATTTTCACTATTTTTTGTTCTTAATATTTTGTTTCTACTTACCGCTGGTCAAACATGTTTTCAGCTAAAGAAACAAGGAAAAAAAACTTTTTTCCTCTTATTTAAAAAATATATATTTTTAAAACAGAAAAATAAAACAACTTTTTTTCCTAGGTTCCTAGAGGTTCAGCATACTAGGCCGAATGCTGGAATGGATTTTTAAGTTCTCACCGTCAGTTCTGCAACCAGATAGCGAAAAAGTTTCTGTAATACAAGATGTCTATTTCAACTCAAGATGTTTCAGAGAAATCTCTGTTTGATCCTTAAGAGATTTTCATGCATCGTTATACCACCTAAGTCCATCCATACAAGTTGCAAACATATAGCAAAGCCTCTTATGCTGTCACAAAACAATGAGAAATCTCTAGCAAGCCGACTAACATTAGTCTTGCAAGCTTGTGCTGATTTTTCTTTCCTTCAACAAGGCAGGCAAGTTCATGCCCAGTTCATTGTCAACGGAATTAGTAGCGATGGTCTTTTGGGTGCAAAGATTTTGGGTATGTATATTCTTTGTGGTAGTATTGAGATTTTACCCATAAAATCTACTTATTCAAATTTTAGACAATAAACAAACAAATATCAAGTAGAAAATTATTTAACGTGGTTCAACAACCTCTTTGCTTACGCCACCAATAAACTCAAAATTTTATTAATTCTTAACAACTACTTTAAGAAAAAACAAAAATTATTACCCTCACAACCAAAAATCTCCAATACACCCAAAGCTCTCCACATAGCTCTAGTTATAATATTGGAATTATGAGTTTGTGTCAAACCTTCTCTAGGACCCCCTTTATATAGAAGATATTTTCCTAATACTATTAAGGAAAAAACAACAATATAATAATAGACTACTACTACTTGTAAAATGAACAATCTAATAGGAAATTAATACTACTCCTACTAGAAAAACCAACTATAAAATAGGAAATTACTTTTCACAAACCAATTAGAATTCTTCTTTGTGAGGATTTGAGTCAAAATCCTAACAAGTCTCTACTTTGGCTCAAATTCTACACACCTCATCAAAAAATCTAACATTCTTCTTGGTAGGTGCAATCCTTCCTTTTGGTCCTTCCATATCCCTTCCACCTAATTTTCCAAGCAAAACATTCCTATCCAGCACATACAAGCCCTTCTTGTTCATAATAAGCTTTAACACTACATTTTATCCATTAAGAACTTTCAGCTCTCCATTGCCCGTAGTCCATGTGTATTCCATCTTATCAAACTCTCCCAAAGAGATGATATTTATAGTGAGAGAGGAAGAAAACTTTACCTTCTGAAGTGTCTTCACGCTTCCATTATGGAGCTTCAACCTTAAGCCTCCTTCACTATCAATTACTTTGTGTTTTCCACATGCGGTAGCAACTGTGACATTAGTAGGTTCCTTCATACAATCAAAGCACTTCTTTTTATTGAATATGTGAATGGAAGATGCCGAATCAAGTAGCACCATATTACTTTCATCAACTTTTTCTTCATTGTGCTCAATAGCTAGCACATCTTCATGCCTTCCCTTGGTGATATTAGCACTTTCACTACTCTTTCCACCATCACTCTTTTTCTCAATCATCCTTCTCAACTTTAAATCATCCTTCATGGCCTTATAATAATATCGTATATGTCATGCCGCTCCACAATACAAGCATTCCTTATCATTGTCATCTCTAGGCCTAGATTTGGATCTCCACCTTAAGCCACTGTTTGCTCTCCATTGGCTTCTCCCTCAATTAGAACTCTCCACAATAAGCACTTGACTACCACTAGACAATTTTTCATTTCCCAAAAACCTCTCATTCTCATGCAGGAGCACGGTCACATCATCTAAGCTCAATGTCAACTTGCTAACCGATAATGTTTGCACCAATGGTTTGTAAGATTTTGATAAAGATGATAACAAGAGCAATGCTTTCTCTTTATCCTTCAATATTTCTTCTGTATTCAACAATTGAGACACTAACTTGTTAAATTCATTCAAGTGATCATGAAGACTTGTACCTTCTTCCATCTTTAGAGAGTAACGGTCTATCTTGAGAAATAATTTGTTGGTAAAAAAATTTGATGTATAGATGCTCTTGAGCTTATACCATAAACCTTTAGGTGTAGTGATAACTCTAAATAAATCTTGTTATTATGCTGCTTTTAGGCACGTTTTTGGTGTTGATCTTAAGCATTAGAATTATGTTGCATGTATTTTTAGCAAATTGAGTTTAGTTTTTCTTATTCTACTAATAATTTGTTTTAATTGATTTATCAATGCTAAGTCATGGAAATTTATTGTGCAGACACTTGCTAGAGTGCTGGAGAGCACTGGAAGGCCAAAATACACAAAGAAGACAGAAACTCAAGGTCGCAGCGTCGGGATGTTGGCGCTGGTAGCTGGCTAAAAGAGACTAATTTGGACAGAAAGTTGGCGCTGCAGCGCCAGAAAGTTGGAGCTGCAGCGCCAGATTAGGGTTAGAAAGACTTCTTGAAGCTGCAGCGCCGGGAAGTTGGAGCTGCAGCACCAGCCCGCAGATTCTGAAAAGTTATAAAAAGAAAACCCTAGCTGAACAAGAGGAGGACGGTCGAGAGAAGGAAGAAAACATAATTTGGAGGAGAGAAGACGAGAGAGGAGAGTTGGAGACACTTCGGGAGGCTACGCATCAAGCTTTTAAATCATTCTTCTCCGGTTTTGTATTATTCTTATCTATCTATGTTGATGTTTTATAATATGAGCATAAGTTATTTGAATATTATTATGGAGTAGATATTTTTGTGTTAAGGATAGATGGATCCTAAACCTTTATCTTGAGTTGTTGTTTGGACAAGTGGAATTTAATGTGTTTTTCAAAGAGTGTGTTTTATTGCTCTTAATGCTTTTTATTATTTTGATTCCTTCTTTGGGCATGGTGATGTGTCGAATAGAGAAGTCATGCTTTTATGAATGGTTGAACTAATAAATATGATATTGGATTGTTATCTATGCAAAGGCCAGGGTAAAACATGCCATGAATGGAATAGGAGTAACCGAATAGGGATTCTAGGAAGTTCATGTGGTCCACTTAAATCATAACCGAATAGGGAGATTTAACTGAAAAGAATCCATAAACACTTAATGCTTCTTAATTTGAATTAATCTATAATAAACCTGGAATACGGATATTTGAAGTTAATGATTCTTGAGATTGTGGTTAGACCTGGAATATGGATAACCAATTTATTAGGGATTCTACCATCTTGAAAAACATAGTAAGTGAAACTTGTCAATTCAAAACTCTTGTCAATTATGGTTTAGGTGAAGTTGAGTCCTTAGCACGTTAGTTCATAAGAGTCTTCATTCCAAAGTTTGCAAATCTTCCGATAATTATTATTGCTTCTGTTTTTCTCTTTAGTTAATTGCTAGTAAACTTTTCTCCTACA
The DNA here is from genome assembly GCA_023935145.1 of Bretschneidera sinensis. Classification (NCBI taxonomy): domain Eukaryota; kingdom Viridiplantae; phylum Streptophyta; class Magnoliopsida; order Brassicales; family Akaniaceae; genus Bretschneidera; species Bretschneidera sinensis. The sequence goes on along the minus strand of CM043700.1, from coordinate 80,234,771 downwards.
AATATTTGTTTGCTCAAATAATAGCAAGAGTTTAGTCATAATTTCTGTAGTATTTGCTCAGTCCTCGTTGGGAACGATATTTACTCATCATTTTATTACTTGAACGATTAGTGCACTTGCTAGCGTAAATTTCATCGCATCAAGTTTTTGGCGCCGTTACCGGGGACTGAAATAAAATATTACATTTATTATGATTCTACTAGTTGATTTGAGAGTTTATTAATTTTGTTTTTAAGTCTATTTTTGCATGGTTTTCGTTTCTAGTGCATGACACGTACTAGTGGGAGAATACTTGCAGAACTTAATCCAGAGATTGAGCGCACTTTTCACGCTTTGAGAAGAGCAGCACCAGTAACAGTTGACACAATGGCAGAAGGAAACAATGCAGAGGTGCAACGTGCACTGTGGGATTATGCCATGCCAAAGATGGATGGTGTTGAATCTAGCATTCGGCGACCACCTATACAAGCGAACAATTTTGAAATTAAGCCCGCCATTATTCAGATGATTCAGCATTCAGTACAATTTGGGGGCCTATCACAAGAGGATCCAAATCTGCACTTGACTAATTTCCTGGAAATTTGTGACACATTCAAGCATAACGGAGTATCGGAGGATGCAATTCGCTTAAGGCTTTTCCCATTCTCATTGAGGGATAAAGCAAAAAGCTGGTTGACTTCTCTGCCTGCCGGATCCATAACAACATGGGCAGAGTTGACACATAAATTTTTAAGGAAATACTTCCCTCCTGCAAAAACTGCAAAGTTACGTAATGAAATTACTATGTTTTTGCAGGTCGATCGAGAGTCACTCTATGAGGCATGGGAACGTTTTAAAGACCTTTTGAGAAGATGTCCTCATCATGAGTTGCCCACTTGGATGCAGGTACAAACTTTTTATAACGGTTTAACCAGTGCAACCCGAAATATGATTGATGCAGCTGCAGGTGGCACGATCATGAGAAAAACTCCAGAAGAGGCTCTTGAATTGCTAGAAGAGATGGCCACAAATTCTTATCAATGGCCAGTTGAGAGGTTACCTGTGAACAAAACCTCAAGATTGCATAATATAGATACTGTTACAGCTTTAACAACACAAATGGAGGTTCTCACCAAGAAGATAGATGGACTTTATCCTACTACACATGTTATATGTGAATTGTGTGGTGGTAGTGGCCACCATAGTAGTAACTGTCAAGCAGGTAATCAGTTTGCGTATAATTCATCTGCTGAACAAGCTAATTTTGTTTCAAATTTTCACAGGCAGAACAATCCATACAGCAACACATATAATCCGGGATGGAGGAATCATCCAAACTTCTCGTGGAATCAAAGCAATGCAAAGCAACCTCATCCTGAATATACCCCTCAAGAAAAGAAGTCCAACTTGGAGGATATGATGGCTAAATTTTTAAGTATAGCAGAAACAAGATTCCAAAATCAAGAAGCATCCATAAAAAATCTGGAAGTTCAAGTCGGTCAACCAGCGAACATAATTTCTGGACGTGCACAAGGTTCCCTCCCGAGCAACACAGAAAAGAATCCTAAGGAGGATGTCATGGCCATAACACTAAGGAGCGACATACAATTGGAAGAGCCATAACCTAAAGAAATCACTCATTAAGAAGGTGAGAAAGAAGAGACTGAGTAAGAGGAGAAACGTGTTTCAGCAAAGAAATGTACTGGTAAAGGTTTGATCAATTCTAACCCTGAAACTAAATATATGCCACCTCTTCCTTATCCTCATAAATTTATGAAAGAAAAATTAGATAAGCAATTTTCAAAATTTTTAGAGATTTTCAAGAAATTGCATATTAACATTCCATTTGCAGAGGCATTAGCACAGATGCCTAGTTACACTAAATTTTTAAAGGAAATTTTGTCTAATAAACGGAAGCTCGAGGAACACGAAACGGTAATGTTAACTGAAGAGTGCAGCGCTATACTGCAAAACAAGCTACCTCCAAAATTAAAAGATCCAGGGAGTTTTACTATACCTTGCACTTTAGGAAATTCATTTTTTGATAAAGATTTATGTGACCTTGGTGCAAGTATCAATCTTATGCCTCTTTCAACTTTCAGGAAACTTGGATTAGAAGAAATCAAAACAACAACAGTGTCATTGCAATTAGCTGATCGATCTATTAAGAGACCACGGGGAATTATAGAAGATGTACTGGTAAAAGTTGATAAATTTATATTCCTTGTAGACTTCATTATTCTCGACATGGAAGAGGATCGTGAGGTATCTCTTATACTTGGACGTCCATTCCTTGCTACAGGGAGAGCCCTAATTGATGTACAACAAGGGAAATTGAATTTAAGAGTCAATGATGAGCAAGTAGTTTTTGATATGTATAAAATTATGAAATACCCTTCTGGCTTTTCTACTTCTTCTTGTTTTCAAGTGGATATTTTTTATAACCTCATTGAGGAGTTTCAGGAGAAAACATTAAATGAAGATACTTTGGAGGGATGCATCATGGAATCGGGAACTAATACCACTGAAAAACTCATCATTGAAGAAGAAGCAAGGAACATAGAGTCTGAAATGGGAAAAGAAGTGCCAGAAGAACAAATAATAATAACTGAATTGAAAACTTTACTTGCTCATCAAATAATAATGATCAAGATCTTGAATTGTACTCTTCCACAATGTAAATTATTTATTCCATTAAATAAAGGAATCTCAAATTCAGATATACCTGTCGACATCGTGACGCAGATGCAACAAATAGCAATAGTCAACTTCTTCAAATAGACGACTAGCTCTGATACTACTTGTTGGGATTTTACCCCTAAAATCCACTTACTCAAAGCAAAAATATTTAACGTGGCTCAACAATCTCTTTGTCTACGCCACCAACAAACTCATAGCTTTATTAATTCTTAACAACAACTTTAAGAAAATACAAAATTATTACCCTCACAACCCAAAATCCCCAATACACCCAAAGCTCTCCACCTAGCTATAGTTATAGTATTTGAATTATAAGTATGTATCAAATCTTCTATAGGACCCCTTTATATAGAGGATATTTTCCTAATATTATTAGGAAAAGAACAACAACATCATAATAGACTACTACTACTTGTAAAAGGAACAATCTAATAGGAAATTAATATTACTCCTACTAGAACAACCAATTATAAAATAAGAAATTACTTTCCCAAACTAAATAGAATTCTTTTTTTGGTGAAAATTTGAGACAAAATCCTAACAGGTAGCTTTATAGATGTCCTAAAATTATTTTATAAGCTTGAATTATGGTGTATCATGCCTTGGAATTGGATGATTAGAGGGTTTGTTAAAATGGGCTGGTTTGATTTTGCTCTATTGTTCTACTTTAAGATGTTGGGCTGTGGAGTTTGCCCTGATAAGTATAGTTTTCCTTTTATAATTAGAGCTTGTGGTAGTTTGAATAATATAAGATTGCTAAAGTTAGTTAATGATACGATTTGGTCGATGGAGCTTGAGATTGTCGTGTTTATGGCTAGTTCTTTGATTAAGTTGTATGCAGAGAATGGTTGCATTGATAATCCATGTATTTTTTTTTATAAAATATCTAAAAAAGATTATGTTTTGTGGAGCGTGATGCTTAATGGTTATGTGAAATGTGGGGATTTAGATAATGCTATAAAAGTTTTTATGAAAATGAGGAATAGCGAGACTAAGCCCAATTCGGTGATATTTGCTTGTATTTTGTCTGTTTGTGCCTTATAAGCAATGATTGATCTTGGTACTCAGCTCTATGGCCTAGTTGTTAGTTTTGGATTGGAGTTCGGTCTTCTGGTGCCAAACACACTTTTAACCATGTATTCAAAGTGTGGGAAGTTGTTTGATGCATGTAAATTGTTTAATACAAAGTCTCTAATTGATTTGGTGACTTGGAATAGGATGATCAGTGGTTATGTCCAAAATAGATTCATGGAAAAGGCTTCACATTTGTTTCGTGAGATGATATCTGCCGGTAAATCCATACTCAATTATGTTTTCAAGTTTCTTTCCATCAGTTACAAAGTAAGCAAACCTAAAATAAGGTAAGGAAATTCATGATTATATAGTGAGACATGGTGTGCCTTTAGATTTGTTCTTGAAAGGTGCACTTATTGATATATACTTTAAGTGCAGGGATGTGGAGATAGCATGAAATATTTTTAACCAATGCACCACAATTGATGTTGTAGTATGCACGGTTATGATTTCAATGTATGTGCTTAATGATTTGGATGTCAATGCTTTAAAAATTTTCAGGTGGCTACTTCAAGAGAAAATCAGTCCAAATGCTGTAACCTTGGCAAGTGTTTTGCCAGCTTGTGCTGGTTTGATTGCCTTGAAATTGGGGAAGGAACTTCATGCTAACATCCAGAAGAGAAGGCTTGATGGGAAGTATATGGGAAGTGTTATTATGGATATGTATGCAAAATGTGGAAGATTGGATCTTGCTCATCAAATTTTTGGAAGAATGTCTAAAAGGGACACTATTTGTTGGAACTCAATTGATCTTTTTCGTCAAATGGGGATGTCAGGGACCAAGTTTAACTGTGTGAGCATATTAACTACTCTTTCTGCCTGTGCAAACTTACCTGTAAAACATTATGGAAGATCCATGGTTTCATGATCAAAGGTGCACTCAGCTCTGATGTGTTTGTTTAGAGTTCACTGATAGACATGTATGCTAAATGTGAAAACTTGGATGTTGCTAGACGTATATTTGACATGATGCAAGAGAAGAATGAAGTTTCATGGAATAACATTATTGCTACTTATGGGAACCATAACTACCTTAATGAGTCCCTTTTCTCTATTCCATAGAATGTTAGAAAATGGAATTAAGCATGATCATGTCACCTTTCTTGCAATAATGTCTGCTTGCAGCCATGCTGGACAAGTCGATGATGGAATTCGCTACTTTCACTCCATGATTGAGGAATATGGAATCCCAGCACAAATGGAGCATTATGCATCCATTTTAGATTTGTTTGGACGAGCTAGCCATTTGAATGAAGCATTTGAAACCATAAAGAGTGTGCCATTTTTAACTGATGTAGTAGTCTGGGGGACATTACTTGGAGCCTGTTGGGTTCATGGCAATGTTGAGTATGCTGAAGTGGCTTCAAGAAATCTTTTTGACTTGGACCCAAAAAATTATGGTTATTATGTGTTGCTTTCAAATATACATGCTGATGCCGGACAGTGGGGGAGTGTGCGTAAAATAAGAAGTTTGATGAAAGAAAGAGGAGTTCAAAAAGTACCTGGGTATAACTGGATTGTGGTCAACAACTCCACCCACTTATTTGTTACAGCTGATGGAAGTCACCCACAGTCTACTCAAATCTATTCGTTGCTAAAGATGCTTCTTTTAGAGCTGAAAAGAGAGGGTTATGTTCCCCAACATTACCTTTCACCGATAAACTTTGGGGGTGTGACTACTATATAAATAAAATAATGATTTTTCATTATCCCAGAACATAGTGAAAGTGGTGGCCTGTGAACCATGGTAAGTCCACATTGCAATTTCCAAAAGTATGCTCTTTCCCCCTTATTTTTTAATTGATAGACACATCTTGAATCCACTACAATTTATTGAAGAAACAAGTAAGAGAAAAAAAAATCATTTCTTTTTATTTTTTCCACTAGGTCAGTCAAAAGACATGTTTAAGGCAACAAAAGAACACATTCATAATATTTCTTAGAACTCTTAACAAGTGGAATCACATTTTAATGTAATATTACGGGAAAAGAATTTTACTATTTGTGTATTCAAATTTGAAGAAAGTTATATAGTAATCTGAGAAGAACATCAAGCTTTCCATTATCTTATAAAATATTTTGCTTTCTCTTATATGCACTTATTATTGAATTCTAATATATTGCTTATATTCAGTGGCTTGATAAATTGCTGCAAGTTTTAAGATATGTATAGACTTTGGTCTCTTAAGAATGTGGAGACATCATGTAAAAGTTTAAGAGGACCTTGAACTGTTGAAAATAACAATTGAAAAGAAATTCTCTATCTTATTGATTGAATGAAAATAATACAATTGACTCAATATATAGACTTACAAATACTTGGTCTAATAGGACTAGGACACAACGATAAAATAAGATAAATATGACCTAGGCCTACTAGGACACACATTAGGAATCTTTTTAGGATTTTCAACACTCCCTCTCAAGTTGGAGCATAAATATCATATGTATCAAACTTGCTGCAAATAAATTTAACTCGAGAACCATCCAATAGTTTAGTAAATAAATTTGCTAACTTGTTTGTCGACTTCACATGTCTGGTACTAATCACATTTTGTAGAAGCTTTTCTTGAACAACATGACAATCAAATTCAATATATAGTTTTATCATGAAACACTAGATTATTTTCAATATAAATAGTTGCTTGATTGTCACACACCAAGCTCACAGGACTTGACTGGTTAACCCCAAGTTCTGCTAACAATTGCTTTAGCCAAACCATCTCACAAGTAGTTTATGCCATTGCTCTATATTCGGGTTCAACACTTGACCTAGCAACCATGGTTTGCTTCTTACTTTTCCATGATACTAAATTATCGCCAACAAATACACAATAGCTAGTAGTGTACCTTCTATCAGACAGAAAGCCGACCTAATCTGCATCAGTATAACCTTCAGTTTGAGCATGACTGTGATTTTGATAAAGTAAACCACAACCAAGAGCACTCTTAAGATATCTCAAAATTTGAATAACAACATCCCAATGACTAATTCGTGGAGCATTGAGAAATTGAATAACCACACTAGTTGCAAATTAAATATCAAGCCTAGTAATAGTTAAATAATTCGATTTCTCAATCAAACACCTATATATTGCCCTAGATCAGATAATAAATCACCTTGATCAACTATAAGTTTTGTGTTGGGATCCATAGGACTATCTATAGGCTTATACCCTAACATTCCAGTATCAGTCAACAAATCAAGAACATATTTACGCTGAGATAAAGAAACACTATAACGAGATCTAATAACCTCAATACCCAAGAAGTATCTCAATTTCCCTAAATCCTTTGTTTAAAATTTAGTACTCAAGAACTGTTTTAGTGCTAGAATTCCTTCTTTGTCATCTCTTGTGATCACAATAGCATCCATATATACAATCAACAATATCCTACCTGCCTTACTGTGTTTATAAAATACATAATGATCTACACCACATCTACTGAAGCCAAAATTAATTACTACTTCACTTAACCGACCAAATCATGCTCAAGGAGATTGTTTCAAGCCATATAGAAATTTCTTTAATCGACATACTAACCTAGACTCCACCTGAGCAAAAAATCAGGGTAGTTGCTCCATGTATACTTCTTATTGCAAATCACCATTTAGAAACGCATTTTTCACATCTAATTGATGTAGAGGCCAATTAAAAGTAACTACTAGAGAGATAAACACATGACTAGACGTAATCTTCGCTACTAGAGAGAATGTCTCAACATAGTCAATACCATACATGTGTATACTATTTTGCTACTAAGCAAGCTTTTAATCTGTCAATACCACCATCAGGATGAACCTTTATAGTATATACCTAGCAATAACCAAAAACAAATTTCCAAGACGGAAGAGGAACCAAGTCCCATGTATCATGAGTATTCAAGGCATGTATCTCTTCATCCATAGTTGCTTTCCACCTAGAATGAGACAAAGCTTATGTAATAGACTTAAGAATAGAGATAGAAGAGATCAAAGTAACAAATGAAGCATATGAAGGAGATAAATGATCATAAGACACAAAATTAGCAATCAGATGAGTAGTACATATACATTTACCTTTATGGAGAGAAATAGAACGATCATCCTCAGATGATGAAGGAGGATCGGGATCTATCAACAAAGGAGTAGTTGGTTGAGCAACAAAGGCGAAAGGTTGCGGATGACGGTAGTAAACTTGCAATGGAGGAGCAGATGACTAAGAGACTAATACAGAAGGATTTAACTGTGTAAAAGGCTTGAGAACAGGTAATAGACAAATAAATGAATCAGCCAGATCTGAGATAGAATGAGGCTTGGAGTAATATGGAGTTGACTCAAACAATGTAACATCGACACAAATAAGTGCCTTTGTAGTCGGGGACTATAGCACCGATAACCTTTCTGTGCACGATAATAGCCTAAGAAAATACACTTTATAGAGTGAGGATCGAGTTTGTCAACTCCTGGACAGAGCTAATGAACAAAATAAATAGATCTAAAGACATGAAGAGGTAAGTGAAATGTAACATATCTAGAAAAGAACACGAAGTAGGGGTATGTCATCACATACGATTGATTAAGTAACATGTAGTCATAGTGGCCTCACTCCAAAACAATTTGGGGACTTAGGGGGAAAAATTATAAAAAAAAAATAGAAAACTAAATGAACCCAAGAGATAATGAACTCTAAAATGGAAATACATTTATGGCAAATTTATAACATGAAATAATCCAATAAGCATGGAAAAATCTGGTAGATACCTGATGTTATTTTTTCCCCTAATTTTTCTGTCTAAAGTCCAAAGTTATGCACATGCAAAGGTACAAAAGAGAATTTTCTATATTGTTAGGATAAAAACAAGAGGATAATGTCATCACTCAATTACACTGTGAGTCATTTGACACCAAGAACCCTATGAGTTGCAGACATGGACACGACTATCATGTTTCAACAATAAAAATGGTTGTTGTCATTGTTACTTCCAAAATTTTAAATACAGGAACACAAGCTTGTTTATGCATGTTTAGGATTTATAATATTGAAAAAATAAATTTAGCATGATTTGAGTTTTTATTTTCTTGTAAAAATATCCTAACTACTAAAAAAATTACGTAAACAAACACTTTTTGTACATATTTCTTTAAAAAAAAAAAAGCATAGCACTTTTTTACAAGGTGATATGAAAATTAGTTATAAATATTGCTAATCAGTATAGTATCAAAGGCTAGGGTTTACAATAATAGGATCATAATTATTCATAATTATGACCGTGTCAGTAGGAATGTCCATGGCCTAGGAAGCATTGTTCTTGCACCTATGGTGCTAGCCTAATTTAAAGCCACTCTCTGACGCTGTTCTCTTCCACAACTTGTTGGCATTATTCTTGATTCAATCATTTCTTAAATTGATGTTGCTTGAGGTCATGCCTATCATCAGTGAGTATATTGCTAATTTGCTATAACACTGCTCTCTCCTTTTTTTTTGGCTCGTCTTTTTTGAACACTGAATCGTTCTTCCATCTTTTTTTTAACTGCATGCCTATTCTGATGACAATATAGCCAGTGATGTTAATCGATTAGTTCTCTATGTTTCCATTTTCTTGAATAACAAGAGTTAAGAGATTTTAAACTTTTTATGCTGTGATATTGTTTATCAAAACAAACTTGTTATGTTTTATCACACGGGTGACGGGGTAGAAAATCTATGTTTGCTTCTCTATCTTTTGATTCTTAGATTTGCATTTAATATTTCTAGCCATTTGGTTTTTCAGCATTCTATGCTCATTTTTTTTAGGGTTTGTGCATCAAATTTTCATGATGCTTACTTCTTCTTTAGGTCTTTATTCATTTTGCCTTGAATATGGAGAGCCAATTGTCAATGTTATCTATAGGATTTAACAAATCAATTTGCTGAGAGAATTTTCGATATTTTTCATTTCTCAATTGTGTGCAGAGTATATGAATTTATAATGCAGCTATGAGTAACTGACGCCTAGTAAAGCGATATACAAAATTTAAAAACAGAATCTGGAAACGTGAATCAAGGCATATATCATAACCAAAAATAAAGGTCTAGGATTGTTGCTATGTCTTCTCCAGATTTTTAGGTCCATGATTGTTGCTATGTCTTCTCTTGATTTTTAGTTGTTGTATAATCTTCTACCTGATCATCGCATCTTCAAAAAACAGAATCTGGAAACTTGAATCAAGGCATATATCATAACCGAAAATAAAGGTCCAGGATTGTTGTTATGTCTTATCCGGATTTTTAGTTGCTACATAATCTTCTACGGGATCATCGGATCTTAATTCAATACACCCCCTTAATCGAATGAGCAGCTCCTGCACATGAAGGTTGGCTCTTAGATGATTAAACCGTGCGGTAGCTAGAGGTTTAGTCAACAAATCTGCGAGCTGATCACATGTAGACAAGAAAGAGACTTGAAGTTTCTGCTGCACAACTTGATCTCGTACGAAACGAAAGTCAATTTCAATATGTTTTGTACGAGCATGAAACATTAGATTAGAGGAGAGATAGGTTGCTCTAATATTATCGAACCATAGAGTTGGATAACGTTGGAGAGGCATGTTGAGTTCTTTCAATAGCGATTGAAGCCACTGTAACTCGGCGGCGGTGTTGGCCAGTGACTTATACTCTGATTCAGTGCTGCTGCGTGCCACGGTTTGTTGTTGTTTGCAGCTCCAGCTAATTAAATTAGAACCATGAAAAATACAATATGCCACTACACTTTGTCTATCATCATTGTCACCGGCCCAATCGGCGTCACTAAAGCCTTGTAAAGTATGAGCAGACTGATGAATAATATGTAAACCATAGTTTACGGTGTGTTTGAGATAACGAAGTATTCGTTCACTACCTGCCAGTGAACATCTTTGGGCTGATGCATGAACTTGCTCACCTTATGAACTGCAAACGTAATATCAGGTCGTGTAAAACTAAGATAGTGTAAGGCATCGACGGTACTTCGATATAAATAGGGGTCGTCGAAATCAACACCCTCAAATTTGGACAGTTTGCAGCTTGTGAACATTAGCATGCTGCAAGGTTTCACCTTATCTAACTTAAGTCTACGTAACAAGTCAATGAAATATTTTTGCTGAGTCAAAAAAAGAGTGCCACCATCGCGCAGAGTCTCAACACCGAGAAAGTAGGATAACGTACCCAAGTCTTTGATAGGAAAGGCACGTCCAAGATAAGAAATTAATTTGGTGACTTCCGCAAAGTGAGAGCCTGTGACGATTATATCGTCAACATAGATAAGTATGAGCAGCTGGAAATTTTCAGTCTGTAGAATGTAAAGAGAAAGATCTTATTTTGAGCCAACAAAACCATATTGAAGCAAGTGGTCTATCAATAGAGAGAACCAAGAACTGGGAGCCTGGCTAAAGCCATACAGACTTTTCTTTAAGTGGCATATATGCGTGGGAAAATCTGGATGAACTTACCTTTGAGGTTGACACATATAGACCTCATCATCCAACAGCCTATGAAAAAAGGCATTCTGGAAGTCCAGTTACCGAATACACCAACTCTTTGAGAGAGCAATAGACAGTACCAACCGAATGGTTCCTTGTTTGACAACGGGGCTAAAGGTTTCCAGAAAATCAACACCATATTGTTGATGATAACCTTTAGCGACCAGTCACACCTTGTACTGCTCCACAGTTCCATTAGCGTGAGTCTTGATACGGTAAACCCATTTATTTCCAACGAGATTGACATTGGATTTAGCTTGTACAAGATCCCAAGTATTATTTCGTAAGAGAGCATTAAATTCTATGTTCATTGCTTCCCTCCACTTTTGGTCATTTGAAGCTTCAATAAAAGAGGTTGGTTCAACCAGTGCGTGGCAGGATTGCGCAATAAGTGCTTAAGGCAATGGGTATTTGATGAACCCAACATATGGTTGCTTCGGTTTGAGAGAGTGCATCTGAGATCTGGTAGTCATCTTTCTTGATATGGTGGATGGAGCAGGTGCATCAACAACAGAGGGATGAACTGCATACATTGCTGGAGGTAGCACCTCATTTGAAATAATGGTTGTAGGAACAGCAGCTGGCATTAGATCAGATGCATGTGGAAAGACGTGATTGGCACTAGTAACATCACCTGCATGTAGAGTGAGAGAATTCAAGACACTTGGACGTAAATTGGATGGTAAAGTGATAGTGTCTGACTCGGGAACTAAGGATGTAGAGGTGTGAGATTTGTAAGGAAAAAAAGCTTTATCAAATATGACATGTCAGGACACAAAGATTTTGCCAGTAGATAAATCGAGACACTTATACCCCTGATGTGAGAGACTGTAGCCAATAAAAATACATGTTTTCGATCTGTAATCAAATTTATGTTTGTTATAAGGACGTAAGTTTGGCCAACAAGCACAGCCAAAAACACACATAAAGTTATAATTTGGTTTTTGATTGTAAGCTTTTTCAAAGGGAGAGCAATGATTCAAAATTTTACTGGGAAGACGATTAATTATATATATAGACGTTAGAAACGCATCCTTCCAATATGGTTTTGGCAGATTAGCATAGGCTAATAAAGCTAGACCCATTTCAACAATTTGGCGATGTCATCTTTTAACGGATCCTATTTGCTCATGCGTGTACTGGTAAGCCAGACGATGTTGAATACCACATTTGGAAAAATATGTATTTAGTCTACGATACTCAACCCCCCCCCCCCCCCAAATCAGTTTGAATAGCCATAATTTTGGTGTTAAAATGGCTTTCAACATATGTTTGAAAGTGTAAGAAAATATTTTCAACATCAGATTTTTGCTTAAAAGGAAATAACTAAATAAATTTTGTAAAAGCATCCAAGAAACAAATATAATAACGAGAGCCATAGCTCGAAATCACGGAACTAGATCCTCATACATCTAAATAAATGAGTTCTAGGGGCTTCGTAACATGAGGTACAAAAACTGAAAAATGGTAAGTTATGGCTTTTCGCCATCTCATATTCAGGGCATATTCGGTGCCTTTTATTGGAAATAAATGAAAGTCGATTTGTGCGGATAACATGATTGATAGTGTTGTAAGATGTGTGACCAAGACGATAAGGCCAATCTGAGACTGAGACACAGACACCAATAAGAGCTTTGGGATATAAATGCTGAAGAGGCTGTGAAAAACAGTACAGACTATCTTTGACGATACCTTTATACAGGGTGTTCCCCGAGTAATCCTTGATCAAGAAAAAAGAAGCATGAAACTTAAAATAGCCAGGATTATCTTCAGTGAATTTTTTTTATGGAAATCAGATTTTTGGTAATTTGAGGGACAACTAATATTTGATCAAGAACAAATGAGTGAGAGTGTGTGGATAAAGATTCCTTGCCTAGGTGAGTTATGTGCAAACCTGTGCCATCTCTAACCTGAATCTGATCATTTCCAGCATACTATTCACCACGAACATTAAGATTATTGAAGTTGTTAGTCAAATGGTGCGTAGCTCCAGTTTCGACATGCCATTCTTGCTCCATTGAGTGCTGACTGAGCTGGTTGGATGCAATGTTGGCTTAAGGATTTGGTCGAGGAGGTTGTGGAAGAAACTGACAATCAAATCTCTTGAAGCACCTAGCCGCAGTATTGCCAAGTTTATCACATAGCTGACACCAAAGATTATTATTGTTATTATTTGGACGAGAAACAGTTTGGAAATTACCTCTACCACGGGAGAAGAATTGGCCATGGCCTCTGCCTCGAAAGGTGGAATTGTTGTTGCAGCTATGGGATCCAAAAAAAGATTGTTGCTTGGTAGTAACATTAGCTGACGGTGTGGCAAACAAGAGAGCTTGTTGATGATGCTGCACATGTGCCTCACAAGTGAGCAGCATAGAGTACACCTCTTCTAGGGTGACATTGTCTTTAATAGAAATTGTAGTAACAAGAAAATCATACTCGGGTCCTAGACCAATGAGTAGTTATATTATGATCTCATCATTTTTTAGGGCCTGACCTGCCATAGCAAGGTCATCAGATAGTTTTTTCACATACATGAAATAGTCTGTGATAGAGTGAGTAGTTTTCCGAGCAGTAGCAAGCTGCGAACAGACTTAGATGGCCTTGGTTTTTTATTGTGTAGCAAAATTAGTGTGGAGAGATGTCTAGACTACGTGAGAAGTAGTGCATTGCGCTACCTGCATGAGTACATCATCAGTAAGAGAGGCATTAATACAGCTGAGTAGAAGATTATCTTGAGTTTCCCAGATATCAAAGGTTGGGTTGGATTGCATGGTGCCATTACTTTGAGGAATTTCCTGCGCATGCATTTTAATAGTGCCATCAACATAGCCAAACACTTTATAACCCTTAAGATAGGGAAGCATGGTTGCTTTCCAATTTGGAAAGTTGGTGCGGGTAAGTTTAGTGATATTGATGCTTGAGGAAGGATTGAAGATAGGAAGAGTGTTAGTAGTGTTATCGGAAGTAGATGAAGAATTGGGGGAGGCGGCCATGGTGGCTACAGAGGGGAATGGGAAAGAAGTTTAGAAAGAAGAGATGAGAGGCGTGAGCATAGAGGAAGAATTTTAGGAAAGGATTCTGGCTGATATCATATAGAATTTAACAAATCGATTTGCTGAGAGAATTTTCAATATTTTTCATTTCTCAATTATGTACAAAGTATATGAATTTATAATGTAGCTATGAGTAACTGACGCCTAGTAAAGCGATATACAAAATTCAAAAACAGATTCTGGAAACGTGAATCAAGGCATATATCATAACCGAAAATAAAGGTCCAGGATTGTTGCTATGTCTTCTCTGGATTTTTAGGCCCAGGATTGTTGCTATGTCTTCTCCTGATCTTTAGTTGCTGTATAATCTTCTACCTGATCATCGGATCTTCAAAAAACAGAATCTGGAAACGTGAATCAAGGCATATATCATAACCGAAAGTAAAAGTCCAGGATTGTTGCTATGTCTTCTCCGGATTTTTAGTTGCTGCATAATCTTCTACGGGATCATCGAATCTTAATTCAATACTACCTGATGCCCCTCACTGAAGCAAAAAAAAAAAAAAAAGTGCTATTTTCTGATGCCAGTTTGTTGGTAATTTTGTTATCCCTATCTTTTGGCCTGATATTGGCTACATTCTTATGGGTTTAGTGTAATTACTTTGACCATTATATTGTTTTCATGCCAAGTATTTCTTACCCAGTTCATTGCTACAATTTTGTTATGAAGTTCTTAATTGGGCAAGTAAGGTCGAGAAATTTTTCAATACACAAGTGTGTTGTTCTTTCCTCTTACATTCATATGGGTCCATACAAAAAATTATTGAATGGACTCCACAGCTTTTGTAGAGATAAAATGTAGAAAGAAGGGGTCACTGATAGGTGTGGAATAAACCACAGAACTAGAAAAATGTTTTGGTCCTTCACTCCTTATCAAAGTTACTTACATGCATCTCTGTTTTGGTTCTTTCATGGATATAGGATCTCCTAATATTACTAGTCACTATAAGGATATTTACATGCAAGGAAAATACTGGTTTTGGTACTAGTCCTATGATGATTTTGACTAACATTTTCCTTGCCAGGTTTAAGGGTTTGCGATGGAGATGATAGTTTATGAGGATGTTTTTGCTGTGGCAAAGATTATCTTGGTTGAAAATGATGAGGTTTTAAGCATCATATGGTAATCGTAACAATAATTCGGTAGTCGATGACTTGTCAGAGAAAGCTTATTGGACCAATACCTTTGGTACTGGCTCTTTTTTGGACTTTGTAGTGTAATTAAACCTTGTAGTTGTTTTCTTATGGTTGCCCAAAGGTTTGAATGTGATTATGCTTGCGATCCTCACGTGGTGAATATGGAGGTGAGGTTTTTTGGCCAATGTTTTCAACATCGATTCTACTATCTCTCTAGCAATGTTAAATTTTGGTTTTCCCATCTAAATGTCAATGACAATGAATTTGAAGGGCTATGAGTTTTATATGGGAAACCCTTTTTCCTGCCTCTTTGGAAGATCATAAGATCTTTGGGGAACCAAATAGGTTTGTTGAAATTTATTTATGTCTAGATGAATGCACTTAGGTCTACTTTTAACATAAATTAGAGAAATCTAGCACCGACTCTTTTTCATTGCATTCTCGTTGATTCTGGCTCATCTTTGGAGAGTGAAAGTCCCTTTGAAGGTTCAACTTTTCTTGTGGAAAATTCTGAGGCAGCCTACTTGTAAGGGCTGTCTTGAGACAGAGACATTTGAGTTCCCTCTGAATGTCCCTGTTGTCATGTGGATGAGACTATTGATCACTTGTTTCTTGAGTGCTCTTTGGTTCGGCTCCTTCCTATCTATCAGGATTGGGCAGCTGTCTTCTGTCTCAATTCATCAATGGCTGATATATATATATATATATATATATATATATATATATATATATATATGTATAAGCTTTATGATGCTTCTTTAGGGATCAATGATTCTTTTCTGATTCCGTTTGCTTCATATGTTGTGGGCCATTTGGGTTGTTTAGAAATAGATGTTGCTTTCCAAGATTTGCATCCCTTGGGCCTGACTATTATAATGAATCTCTTTTTTGAATACTCTTAACAGATGGAAGGAAGCTTTACAAAGGAATTCTGGGCGAGGCATGCATACTTGAAAGTCTCAAGCCAATACAAGTGAGGACTGAGGAGGTCTGTTTAGGGGTTCATATATCTCTCGGGTCTTCTCTGATCCAGTTTTGTGGTCAGCCCCCACCCCTTGTTGGTTCTTTTGATCCCCCATGCCATGCTGCCTCTTCTCCCATCCCAGTTGCACACCTTTTCTGGGGCTCCAAATCTGGTGTTCATGGAATTGGAATTGGTTTTTCTATTTACAATTCCCTTGGAAGATGTCAAGCTAGAGGGTCCACATGGGAGTCATTTAAAGCCAAGTCAACTGTGACATTTATCACCTTCAAGTTCAGCTTTTGTTTAGTACAGATTTATAAAAAAATATATGACATAAAGGTATTTCCATCATCGAATGGCACAAAAAGTGAGAACAAAGAGGGATTTTTTCTTCTCATAGTGAAAAAAGTTTTGTGCCATGTATCTTTCATGGATTGGTTGATGCTAGATAAAATTTTTTCCACCATCCTACTTCTTAAATCCCATATGTTTTAAAGTTCAATCGCTTTGCCTTCCTTCACTTGTGGAGGAAGACTCCCTTTCTTGAGTGGTGGCTTTTTGGCTTGGCTGCTGACTGGAGATTCAATCAAACCTAGAATTTGGGTTAATCTGACTTCTTTCAGTCTAGTGGTTGGAAATTCATAATTTTAATTTTGGGACTTGCTTTATTAGTCTTTTTTTTGGTTATTTATGTCTGTTCTTATTTTGTTTTGGACCATAGTTGGGTTCTTTTTGTCTCTATCTATATTATTAATAAAATAAAAAAAAACTTTTTTAATGTTCTCTTCCGTAAAAAGACAAAAAAACCATTGCATAATTATTTTTATATGATATAATGTTTGAAATTGTAATTTTCACTCTCTAAAAATATGAAAATACTAGTGTTTTGAATAGCGAATCCGAGACACGTCGAGAGGTGTTTTCGAACAAAAACATTCAGAGCTTGAAACCTAAGACGAAAGCATCATGAAACGTTCGTTTTTTGAACCTGACGTTGACCTGGAGTGTACGCCCAATGATATATATATATATATTTTGGCTCCTGACCTCAAAACACGACGTCGTATTGCAAAGCCCTTAGCATTACTCCGCTGAGGCGAAGTCGCGTCTCTGACTCAGAAAACACTCGGCCTCTCTGCGCTCTGTATGTGAAGCTCTCTTCGTCTCCCTCTTCCTTACCCCAACAAGCTCTCTTCGTCTCTCTCTCTCTCTCACTTGTCTATCCATAGTCCATACTCTTAGGTAAGTCATTTATAGCTTTCAAGTTACACTTTATGTGAATTCAGGTATTTTAGGTTTAAATTATCTCAATTTAGGGTTTTTTTTTCAAAATGTCAAAGCTTTACTTTTTAATTCTTGTTGAATGGTAACTCTCAAATCTCTTCTTTAGAATCTTTTAAGCATTTTGACTTATTTTCTGTTGAACGGCGCCAGGTTGTAGAGAATTAAGTTTAGGTCATGTATAATGGGGCATATGTTGGCTTATTTTCTGTTGCTTGTAAGTTATCTAGTTTGTTAACAATTATGTAGACAATTATGTTTACAGAAATCAGTTAATATATCAAAAAAGAGAGTTAGAATTTATTTTTGGAAATTACTGATGTGTGCTCCACTTATCTGAATGTGGAAACCATACTAAAAAACTCTCACTGCAGATCATGATGCATAACCCCACTGAAATGCAGTGGCATGAAGGTGAAAGTATGAGTATTTTTGACAGAAGAATTGCAACATATGTTTCATACTAATTATTTTTTCATCAATTTGAATAGATCTTGCAAACAAAATGGTCTACTAAAATAAGAGTTGGGCTTTGGTGTTAATACAGGCACATAACTAAGTAAATGAAATATAAACAGTGAGACACTAAGATTTTCATTTGTCCTCCCATTAGCTGGACCAGAAATCTGCATTGTGGTGTGACCATAATACCTCCAGTACAATTAAGCTTAGAGTCAAAGTTTTAAGTTTTGCAAGTTCTTTAGAAAACTAGAAACTGAATTAACAGGTGATAACTAGAAAGAATAAAATGTTCTTTTGTGCTTGCAAGTGTTTCCTGTTATCATCTTACAATGTACTTACCTTCCATTTTTCCTTGATGTGCTTATTCAAAAAATCTTATAAATTTTAGATCTAAGAGCATCATAAAAACAAAGATTTGCGGGGCTTCTTTCAAGCCCTTGGCTTCTTGTCATGACTTTAGTGTGCTTCATAAAATTTCAGTCATAAGACCCCTTTTTTTATTTTTTTTTATAAGATGATAAGTTTCAGTCATAAGATCCTGACTGGAGAAAAGGAGGAGAATAACTGTTTTACATACAAGAGCAGCACATAAAACTTATGAACTGGTTCTGTTTTATAGAAGACTTAAGTCCTCTAGCGAAAGGAGTTTTCAATGATTTATACAATCTCATGTATTGATACAGAATCAGACTGGTGATTTACCAGAATTACTTGATTGTGTTCGTTAATATAGTCAGTACTACTGATTGACGGTAATTTCTATTTCCATTTGTATTGTTTCTAGTTTTCTACTAGCATTTTCTACTTATTTTTCCTACTTTCAGTGGGGCAATTTAGAAACTGATAAGAGAGAATCATTTCATCATCTTACAAGCTTCCTTTTTCAGGCTGCTACACAGGCAGCACCTCATTGTACAAAATAAAGTTTTTTGATTATTTATTTATTTATATTATTTATTAATTTGTTGTGTTATCTGGTATAAAATTGAAATTTCACTCTCACACACCTCACCCACCACGATCTCTCAACCCTGTTCCAAAACAGCTCTCCCTCTTCACAATCTCTACCCATACCTCACATCTCCACTAACTCAGTCTCAACTTCCACACCCACGTTCTCTTTGCTTCCCTCTTCACAATCTCTACTCACACTTCAACTCCCACACCCACGCTCTCTTTAGTTTCATTTATAATGAAGAATCAAATTCAAACACCCCCGGTAACTAATCCAACTCGATTTGAAACACTACTCCTAATCGGACACTTCATCTCTCCTATCTATATAATCCTCTAACCGATTTATTCCTCCCAACGTGTTTTTGTTTCGGATCTCCTTTGGATCTGCTTCAAAAGCAATAGGTAAGCTCATCTTACAATTATTTGTCTTATTTTTTTTATGCATGTGTGTATAGGAAGAACATCTCCTAGAATTCATCCAAGAACACCTCCCTGGCTTCTTCGATTCCTTTGTATCATCTATTATTTTTTTTTCCCTTTTCTTTTAAGCTTATGTTTCTTGATTTCTTTTTTTTTTTTTTTTAATGCATGCGTGTATAGGAAGAATAGCTCCTACAAAGAACAGCTCCCTTTTCCTGTTTTCTAATTTCTTTTTCTTTTTGAGAATTTCATGTTTTGAGAAATGGCTATTTTGTTTTTTTATTTGAGAATATCACGTTTTGAGAATAGGAAATAATTATCGAGTTATTTTGGGAATTTTATGTTGGTTGTAATTTGTTCTGAGAATTTATTCCCCTTCTAGAATATCATGTTTTGAGAATTTCATCGAAGAACAGCTCCCTGGCTTCTTCGATTCTATCATCTATGCTTCTTTTTCCCCTTTTCTTTTCGCATTACTTCTGGATGATACAATTTCAGGGAGAGAAGGTTTTTGATCTGCTTCAAAAGCAAAAGGTAAGCTTTCTAGCTTTTTCTACTCCAATTCTAGTGTTTTCTTGTTTTCTAATTCTTTTTTTCTCTTTGAGAATTTCATGTTTTGAAAATAGGCTGTAAACGATTTTTTTATTTATTTTTATTTGAGAATTTCATGTTTTGAGAATAGGATCTAAACGATTTCTTTTTTTTTTTTAATATTCACTACAATAAAAATAAGTATAACAAACCGACAAAATCCGTTGGTGATACTCTATTTTCTGTTGGTGATGAACCGTCGGTGATATACCACTTTTCTCCAGCTTAAAAATCCGTTGGAGAAACAAGTATCAACAACAAATATCACCGACTGACTATCGGTAGATGATGCTTCTTCAAAAAAAAATTAATTTTGGTCGTTTTTAATAAAAACTAACTTATCACGGACATCGATCGGTGATTCTACTTCAAAAAAATCCTCTTGGTGATTTTTTAATAAATTTTTTGCTTATCAGAAAATATCTATTCATGTGTAACACACATATAACAATTGCTAATTTCTTCAAAAAGGAAAAAAATTAGCATGTCATATGATTTGAATCGATTTCAAGCAATTGAGTTTTTTCTTGCAGGATCTCGGATGAAAACCAATTTCATCTGATTTTTTTAACCAAACGGGTTGAAGGAGAGGAGTAGCAGCAGCTGGTCCAAAGCGCTTAGTCTTCTTTTGATCATATAATTTCCAAGGTGTTTCAACTATCATGGAAAAAACAAGTTTTTTTGAAACTTTTTAATTGTTTAATGTTTTCTCTTCTTCATTACCATTTCTTTATAGTATAAATCAAAACTTATGCATAATTTTTCTTAGAAGATAAAACCTTGGTTTCAGATCTTCAAAAGGAAAGCAAAAGAATGAACAAGGATGAGGACACGTGGCCAATCATTCATATCACTGACAAGGCACCGGTTTTGCCAAACCAACAGCCCACTGGTCAGTTTATCAAAGTCCAATCCTCTCTTTCATCTAAATTCAGTTTAAATATTTTTCTTGTTTAATTTTGATTTATTCCCTTTTGATTGTACACAGTGAGTGTCTATGCTTCCTTGATTGAGCCAAAACTTGCCAACACTCTTGTGAGGTTGGATTTTCCTTCCTTTTCTTCTTCCCCCCTTTTTTGCTCCTTTTTTTATATTTTAACTTTTGCTATAGTTAGCAATGGTCTATTTCTTTGACTCGAGTTTGTATATTGATGTAAATATGCATGTATACATTGATTTAATAAATTTTGTGAATTTTTTATAGGCGTCTAAATCAAATAGCGCCATTAGAAGATCTACACCATGTGAAGAGGGTACAGAAGAAAAATACTGAAGGTAAGTCATTTTTCCCTCAATTATGCTAGTAAGACCCTAACCACTAACTATATGGAGATGTTGGCAAATTACAGTTGGTATTTATGTTTTATATTTGATTTCTTCTGTGTATCTATTCTGTATAGAAATAGTCAAGGTTGTATAGCATGCATTCTAGTGTTTGGGATATCGCTGGTGTTACATGGTGGTGACAGTTGGCTTTCAACAGGAAAAACTCAGTTAACCGTGATCTTATGTCTAGCATGTCAAAATGAAAGTCAGTTGAACGATGTGCCACGGGATGTACAAGAGCTTATTGATTCCTACCAGTTGAGTCCTTTTATTGCAAAAGTGGGTTATCCTTTTCTCTCATAAAATTAATATATAAGTCATTTCCTTATGCATTGTGATGTGCAATAACATTATTTGCTGAAGGTCTATATATGATTTTCAAAAATTTATGAGTAATTTAGTTGCAGCATTAATTTATATCATGGTTAAAATTTTCCTATACTTATTTATATACCTCGAATTTATTTTTAAAATATCAATTTAGTTTATATGAAATTGCATGACTTTAGGTTTGCAGATATGCTGCATCATCAAAAGAAGAGTGGGAAGAACAATGCAAGCTGTGGCCAACATCATATCATCCGCCAACCTAGTAAGCTCTACATCATTGATTCACATTTTCTTGGCTGTTTCATTTATGTTTGTTTCCCTTCCTGGTTATCTCTTCAAAAGAGATGCTTGGTTGAGAGCCCAAACTATAGAGTATTTATTTGCCATTTTATTTGGACGTCATGTGGAGTCAGGAGGTGTTGCTATTTTTTTTGTTTTTTTTGTTTATAGGATTGGGTTTTATCATAATTGGATTCTTGTTTCATTTCTTGGCTTTCTTTTGTTCTTTTTACATTTCGTTACGATTCTTAAATTTTTTTGTCAAAATAATATATGTTTGCCATGTTGATTTTTTTTCTTTTCAATTTTTCTTCCAATAACAGCAATATTGATGGCCTTACCGGGTTTAGCACTGAGGACTCAAAATCAATTTGCAGCTTCATGAAATTTGCTGTTGAGATGGCGAAATCTGGTTATGGTCCGGTAACTATTTTTAGTTCTTTCTGTGAACTAACTTGATGTCTGTGGGGGGATCACCATTGGTTAGTTATTCACTTAAACTTCAAGCCCATTCCTAGTATTAGTATAATACCTGTTTCACTTCCCGATGTTGTAGTGTATTCTGACTCAGGCTCAAGTTCTTTTTATTTTTATTCGTCTTCCTTTCCATCTTTTGTGCTTTTCCTTAATATTCCATCCTCATAGAATGTAGTGGATCCTGCTTTAACTTCTGCTGTTATGATTCTCAAACCAGTGCCAACTAATGAGCATCACTAACATAGCACTCTAATGGCATCAGATTTTCTGCTTGTGTTTCTGATATATTATGAATGACACCAAATTGGGTTATCTTTCTCAGTTTTGTACTATATATATATATATATATATATATATATATATATATATATATATATATATATATATATATATATTCTGCATTTTTTCCCTTGTAGCCAAACCTTTGTTTTGCTTATAGAAGCATCTATGGCAGTTCTAGTATGGATAAATCCTCAAGAAATTTTGGTTTCATGCACTTGGGTTGTGGCTTAGTAATGGATGGTCTTGTATTCATTTCAACTATGCTGTAATCACACTAAGTGGATCTAGCTGTGTGATTATGTGTTTCCATACGATTTCTATGTGATGACCATGTTTATATATATTATTATATTCCGGTAGATGACATAGTTTTCAAATTAGAGTGACAGATCATAGTAATCAAGTTGATCTTTAATCGTGGAACTTTTTGGTTTCATGTTTTAGTTTCAATTAACATTTTGAAATCAAGCATTAGTTGGTTTATTGAACCTTCTCTTCTTTTTCTTGGATGCCGTTTATCTTTCTTCTCTTCACTACCCTCCTTTATTAGATATTCGAACAAAAAAAATTGTTCTCTTTTCTCCATTTCGTTTTCCTTCTTTCCACTACTCTCAATATAAACAGTCTCTAAATAACTTCTTACTTTTTATTATGCTAAGGTTATGATGTCTCTGTTCTGCAGGTAGTAAATGCTGCAGTTATAGTGGATCCTTCAGTTAGGCATGTAATTGCAAGTGCAAGTGATCAGATCTACTCTTGGCATACTCCTGCAAACAAGAACAGCACTCAAACCAGCTGTTTCAAACAATCAGGGACATCTATTTCCCATCCAGATACCAATGGAGCGGCAAGTGATGCAATTGTGTGTCCAAATGGTTCACCTGTCCAACCTAAACGGTTATATACTACTCTTTCTTGTTTAAACCCTTGGCATTGGGCTGAGCAACAAAGGCATACTGAAATTTCCTGCTATTGGCATCCTTTACAACATGCTGCTATTGTTGCTATTGAATCCTCTGCTGCCAGGGACAGACACCTATTCCCTGATTTGGCCCATAATGGAGATAAGTCATACGAAGTGGATCATATACAGTCTTCTTCCATAGGCTCTCCAATGAAAAGACAGAAGGCCAACCTTACTAGTGTAAGTGGATTTCCTATTGGTTGTACTTAACCTTGTATTGCATGGGGAAGCAATTGAACAGGGCTGGTGGGTACAAAAGCCTATCAAAATAGTCCATTGAGAGATATTCATTCTCTTTTGTGCTCGCACGCTAGGAACTATGGTTTTTGAATTCCTTTAGAGTTTACCTTTGTGTTCAAAATAAATAATTTCTGCATTTTCAATCACGGTTTTTGGCTCGTAATTTGATCTTTGTAGTTTTCTTAACAGCCTCTGATGAGAAGATGCACATTCTTGCAATATCTTTGTCTGGCCTAGTATTTGCCTAAGCTGCATGTGTCAGAGGTGCAGCTCAGTTCACTTTGGATTAAATCAGATTTGAACCAAGTGTTTCATTCTAAAGTTTTCAACCTAGAAGCAAGACCAAACAAACCCATATGACATTTAGTTTGCTTTAGGTTAGCTCACTTCTTGGAAGGTTCCTTAATAATTCTTTTTCAATACGCTTGAGAAAAGGGAAAAAGAAGAGTTCTTTTCGAGGTTGAAATTTAAATGTACCTATGTCATTCATGAATAAAGGTTTCTTACCAGAAAAACTCGGAGTTGGCTTAACTGACACTTAAATCCACAACTGAGTTATACTAGTCCGACATTCAAGACTAAAAAACGAACCCAAAAGAATCTAATAACCGAACCAAAATGAGACAAAGAAGTCTGGTTTGTTCTATTGTTCAACTGGCCTTGTAATTGCCAGTTTTTCTTCCACAGCTATGGCAAGCACTCAACAATGAAACTTTGGATGCAACAACTGTCAAAAAATTTATTTGAAGTTTCTCTTGGTGGCTGGTGGTGTTGGAACTTATATCAGTAACATATTGTTCTCTTGCAGGTCAAGAATAATGATGGAAAGGATGCTCATATTGAAGGTTTTGATTCCATGTCAGCCCGACCTTATTTATGTACTGGTTATGACATCTATCTTGTTTGGGAGCCTTGTATAATGTAAGTCCGTCAAACCAAACATATCTTTCTTTTCATTGATATTCTTTCTTTCTGTAAAACCTTTCAATTCCCTGGAAATAGTGTAGGTTTTATAAGTCAACTACTATTCTTATAAAAAAATGTCAACTATTCGCCCTTATCTATTTTAGAGAATTAGGGTATGTTTTTGATCTGCCTATGTTTTTTGGTGTTGATTTGTTAAGTATGACCTGTTTGGTTAGATATATGCATAGTGCAAAATGTTACCTACCTGAAAAATGACTCTTATACTCCGTATAACACTGGTTCATCTCAATGAAATTCTGTATGCTGCTGTAGTAAATAGTTTAAATTAGTTGATATCTTGTGGGATATTTTACATATCCAATATTCCTTTAAGGCTGTCCTATAGTTTCTCCAGATATTGTTTTGATTGTGCTTGATTCTGTTTCCCCTTCACTTATTGGTTTTCTTCCTCTTTCCTCTGTGTTTTTTTTCCAAAAAAGGAAGAATATTGGATATCTTAATAGATTTTTGCGTGTAGAGTTTTAGGTGAAGCAGCTGACCCACCAGGGCCCTACATTATGTTAAACAAAAACTATTAAGAACATATGGAGCATTACAGAACTGGTAATATGCTTTAGTTGATGCTGCTGTTGAAGCCAAAAGGTCTGCAATCCCTTTGCCTTCTCTGTACCCAAAACAAAACCAAATGTTGTGGAAATTATTAGTGAGACTGAGGCAGTCCCTGAGGACGTGGGGATGCTGGTGATGAGGGACCTGCCTCTTGCAAAAGGAATCACGGTGGCTGAGAAGTCAGTCTCCAAGTGTATATGTGATAAGTTCATTTGTTTAGCCATAAGTAGAGCCTCCCTCACTGCCAATAGCTTAGCTAAACAATTCGCAATATGCCACCGATCCCAGCATAACCTGGGTTACCCATAGAAGCACAAAATCAGGCCAAAGAGGTGGTTGCCATCTTATGAGGATTACTTGGTTTTGTGGCTTGTGCACTAAGAGGATAGGATTTTATTATTTTGTAAAGGATTGCAAGTGTTTGTGATTTGATGGGTGAAAAGGTTAATAGGGGCATCTGAGAATCTAGCATTATTTCTTTTCTTTGAGATGTATCAAAGAAGAGGAAGCATTAGATGGAAAATCTGTAGATTCAGAACCAATGAAGAGAGTGGGTTCAGAATGACAACATATAAGTTGAAGAGTATAATGCAGAGTAGAAGGTTGACAGAGTGTATTTTGTTGCTGTAGGAGAGTGAAGAATGCGGTACAAAATGAATATATATATATATATATATATATATTTTTTTTTGTATAATCAGTAGTTTGATATAGTATTTTGTTGCTGTAGGAGAGTGAAGAATGCGGTACGAAAAGAAAAAATATTATTTTGTATAATCAGTAGCTAGGTATGGATAAGGGGGCATGGAATACATATGGTGGGCTACAACAATGGTTAAAGAGCCTAACATAGCTAGGTTAAGAGATAATTGAGTATGCCATGATAAGTAGGAGTGTAGGACGAAGAAAATATATGATCTAAAGTCTCATCAGCTTGCTTACAGTACTGACATAAAGCAGAAGGTGGCTGATTCTAGCGTGCAAAATTGCAGATGTAGGCAATCTGTTGATATTCCAGAAACCAACAAAAAATATTTGTTCTTGGAGGTACCTTTAACCACCATATTTCCTTCCATGTCAGTCCATGTCTCATACTTTTTGATTCCCTTCTCTATCTTTTGGTTTGTTTGAAATCAAAGGATAGGAGGGCTTTTGATAGTGAAAAAAGGTCTATAGAAGTTTTTTTTTTTTTGATAAGTGAAAAGTGATGCAGAACAGTAGCCAACAAAACAGTAATGCATGGAAGTGATCACAAAATAATTGATCCAAATCACATGAATCAATCCCAAACAGCTGCCTGCCCAAATCACATGGACAAGCAAACACTCAATTAAGCTGCTGAAAATAACGTAGAGACATCTCTTATATGGAGATCTTAAAACTCTAGTCCTAGACTGATAAGGAAACTTAAATAAGAATACTAATTAACTAAACTTAAATAAACTCTTAAGTACCCCTAATATTTTCAATTACATAATTATCCCCATAATTAAAATACCCCCGGTATTTATATTAAAATACCTAATTCTAATCTTCATCGTGTACTCCGTCAAAAGGTCTATAGAAGTTATTAAAGATAGATGGTTCAATACATTCAGTTTTTGGTTCAAAGATTTTTTATTTTTTTGTAAATGAGGAAAACCTCAAAGATTTTGTGGGCTTACTATCTTGTAGATAGTTTTTTGTAAATGGGTTGCACCGCTTTGTTGCTTTATATAAATTTATATTTGTAAAAAAAGACGAGAGCATTCTGGAAAGGACTTTTAAGCTTAGAGGGAATAGGTTGTAATCTTTAGTGATTAAAGCTTATATAACTTATAAATCGTGTTTTATAAACTTAATGGTCTGAAAAGCTGAATTTTATAAGGATTTTCTGTTTTAGGAATAAAGATTTAGTAGATCTCATTTGATCTTTTGATCATACATCCACTGTTTAAAAAAATTACCATGGCATTATGGAGGGTAATTGTTAGGTGGGTAGCCCTTACAATTTGGCTGTATGACCACCCAGTAATGATTGTTCATGTGGATTATTTATCTTTATGGTTGTACGAATTGCAATGCACTCCCTGCGCCAAATAGATGGGGGATAGCAGTTGTGTGGACAGCCATTATTGGTTGGTCGCATGAATGATGTTATAGGAGCTCTTTACTTGACAATTTTTCCATTATCGATTGAATGTCTTACCAATGCCATTATTCTCTAACTTAACGAAAAATAAAAGCCAGTATTCTCTAAAGATGTTTGAGGTCAGCATAGTCCTGGGGCTTCATCAGAAGCCATAGACCAGATAATGATCTTAATATCTTGTGGTGTATCAGGTTTATTGAGAAACTCTCTTGAAGCTTAGGATATTAGTTAAGAAATGCAAAGGAAAGTCTCTTTCATTGGAAGATGAATACAATTTAGTATACAAATTATGAAATTTATTAATAATTTTCTTAGTGCTGTCAATCCAACCAAGGTTGTCATATAAAGGAAAATTTATCCTATTAGTTCTTTGTATATTTTTAGAATGATATACTTTGGTGTGCTTGGTATGAGGAAAAGAGGGAGGGAAAGCAAAAGGAAATGAAGAAAAGAAAATATTGATATTTCTTCCCATGTGTTGGTAAAGTGGATAAAAAACTATAAGGAAAGAAGAAAAAGACAAAAATTAAATAAATAAGTATGACATCTCATTTTAGTTCCCTCTCCAATCCTCCCAATTCGGGGTGATTTGTTTATAACCTTAATCTTCTCAATTTTCTTTCCTCTCACCTTTCTCCCTTACCAAGGAGTTCCTTTGTACTCTCTTCTCATTGCCCCCAACCCCCCCTCCCCACTTCTTTTGTCTCAATTTTCTCCCAAACAAAGCAAATCCTTTGTGTTGAGGGTCTCCTTTCTTAATCCATTTGTAGTGGGTTTGTTGAGTCCAGTAGATTTCTTCTTGCTTTAGGAATAAATTAGGAGAGTTGAACAATCTTTTTCTCGTCCCCTATAATTGCATGTCCTCTTTCCTCTGGTTGGTACAATAAAAATCACCAATTCCAGTAACGTGTCTAATTCTTCGTACAATATTAAGGGATAAACTTGTTCCGTAAATGATGCTGCCCTCAATTGTAGTGGTGCAAACAATATCTAATCATTTTCTCGAGAGATTTTCTGCTATTTGATACCAAACTTTTTTGCGATTGGAAAGATTACAAGTGAAAATATAACATTTAAGTATGATGTGTAGTCAGAAATGGTAACCAGTGCGCCAAAAAGAGCATTAAAATTACCTTTTAGTTTCTTTTTTTTTCTTTTGTAAATTACCTTTTTATTTCTTCTTTTTTTCTTTTGTTCACCTTTGCAAAGTTTAATTTACTTGATATTTCTGATATGTTTTCTATTCATAAGGTGTGCAATGGCGCTTGTTCACCAAAGAATTAGGCGTATATTTTATGCTTTTCCAAACCCTAGTGCTGGTGCGTTGGGCAGTGTTCACAGACTACAGGGGGAGAAAAGCTTAAATCATCATTATGCGGTTTTCAGGGTGATCATGCCTGAGAAAGTCCTTGATTATGAGTTAAACTCTGCTAGCAAGAACTACTGAGAATGAGATAAATGGAAAATATTAGTATTTGTCAGCCATTTTCCTAATGTGGCTTATGAACATTTTAACATCCGAGGGAAATACATCTCTGTCAACAGGCTCATCAGACTAAAAAGAAAAGGCTTGCATTTCTTGAAATGACTTTGAAGCATTTACGTTCTCTCTTAGATCGTGGTACTTTATATCGTTCAGTGCTACAAACAAGAGAGAAGTTGATATATTTGAGTGAGATTTGTTATGTATTGGTTTTTGCAGTAATGAACTTTATGTTTAATATTTTAGGCTGTGGTCTAAGTTTTGATCTGAAGTGGGAAAACCGCACACAATCTAGCCACAAATTTGCACTCAATTCTATATGTGATTTGCTAATTATCAAGAGAGATTTTGCGTCATACTTGCAAAGATTTAAGTAGATGTCATGATCAGAACTTTTAGGTGAGAATCGTATGTGCAACTGGAAGCATTGATTTGTTCACCCATTTCTAGCCTGAAAATGAAGTTGGTGATGCATATTGAATAACAAAAATGAAAATTTATGTAAGGAGAATATGTTGGCGATCATGGAATAGTCCGAGGGATACAAGGGTAAGGGATGACAACGATCTCTAGTCAACCAATCCATGTTTGAAAGATATCACGGGGGGCCCGTTATGACACAAGTGAACTTGATTTGGTTAGGTTTTCAATAATATATGATATAATATTATTCGGGTGTGTTTGGATTGAAGAGAAGTGAACGGATATGGGTATTTCTTTATTAAAAAAAGAAATCAAGGAAGAGATTTCTTTCTTTTCTCTCTATTCTTTTCAATCCAAACACATTTAAATTTATTACATCTTCTACAATAAGCAGAAACAATATGTATTATAGATGAATGGATCAAAAGCAAATCATCAATTATTTGTGGCTGTTTTTTATGCTTTGTTAAAAATTATGCCTTCTAACTGCAATTACCTAATAGGTTGTTACAATTTGATCACAATACATAAATCCAATAAATTGCACAAATAACTCATTTTGTATTGAGAGAAATAATCAATAAATTGGATTATCGAATCGGTTGTTACAATTTGATCACAATACCTAAATCTAATAAATTGCACAAGTAACCCAAACTGTATTGGGAGAAATAATCAATAAATTGGATTACTCATCAATAAGTCAAATTTGGTATCTTATGGTTTTAGGACTTAGTCTCGATTTTTTTTCACCGAATGAATGAAGGCCTCTTTGTTGGGATGAAAGTCTCAATTGTTCATACTACAAATATTGCTTGCCAAGACTTTGCCCAAATGCTCATGTGTTTGCCAGTATATATTAATTTTGATTATGTGATTGATAGAGTTGACTACTATCAGGCTAATAGTACAATGTCAAGTATAACTAACAAATTGTCTTAAATATTCAAGATGTATGTCAACTCAAATATATAATCATTTTAATTAACAAAAAGAATTAGCTTTTATCTCGTTTTCTTCTCTCTCTTTCCTTTATCATGCCCTTGTATTCTGTTTCCTCCTCTGTTTCTATTCTCCCAACTCAAATATATAATCATGTTAATTAACAAATCCATGGGATTCTATTTGTTTATGGTATTATGATATGCACAGGCGAGAGCTAATGGAGCCAATAGATCCAATAAGTGTGCACACTATATTCACAGAAATTTCAGAAATAATTGATATGTTATTGGATGAAGCTTCGAAATCTCAGTGATCTCTCTCAAACTTTGACTCCCGCAATTTCGAACTTACAAACAAAGGAGGCGAAAGGGATGGATTTGTCATTCTGATGAGCGAGAGAGATCGGTGATGAGAGGATGAAGACGAGAGATTAAATAAACAGACCTTGGTTTCCTCAAATAGAACAAGACTTTTCCTCTTAACATCCTGAACCACCTGCAAACTCAGATTACGTACATGCGTGCTTTTATTAAGTACTGTCCCCTTGCACATTGACCACAGTTGCTTAATGGCATTCTAATAACTATCTTCTTCAAAACAAAAGGAAATTTCTTGCAGGGCATACAACAACACATATATCTTGTTTCAAAACTGAAGTGCCTACGGTTTCAATGAAAGGCTACATCAAGGATACCTCAGCAGAAAGTCTTCTGTTTTCTAATTTATACTACCAAGAAAACGAATTGAAGAGTTGCAGAACTCTAAGATTGGAAATCGATCTTCCTATCTTCACCAGTGAGTATCCCCCTTGATCAGAATTGGCAATTTCATAATAGATCTTAACCATCCTGTGTCCTGCAATTTATGATGCACTACATAAACCAGGAGCATGAGAAACCACAATTCTTTGAATGCACCCCAGCCAACACCTACACTAAAAATTGTTACCATATAGCTGTTTCCATTAACACCTTTATGTAGAACCATAAGACCACGACCAACTAAACTGTAAGAACTTGTATCAACCAGAGATCATGCTCTTAGAAGAGTAAATGAGTTTCAATTCCGTTGGGAAAAAAAAAAGAGACTTAGATTGTAGAAATGTGTAGAAAAATGTAGTATTTGATTGACTAAATTGAATAAAAAATTAAATTTGTGAGATGGATCATGAAACTGCAATTACAAGGTTATAATAAAAGCTAAGCTGCTGGTTATAATTATTTTATCGGCTGTTGTTTCGGCATATATGCTCAGAGAAATAATGATACTGTATTTTTCAGAAAAGAAAAACGGCGGCGTATAACCAGAGACGGTTTTGTGAAATCAACCCTCTCAACAGAAATTCAGCCCATTTTTTTTTACATTTGGGCTTAACCCACATGAAGATATATAAAACAAAACAAAGAGGAAAAGTACCAAGAACCCACACGCAACACCTGTTACAACCAGAACCCAAATGAATAATATAAAAAGAAAAATAGTTATATTATTAAGTTGCCGGTTATCCCAAAGCTTAAGCTTATGGTAAAATAGATATTAAATGAAACACATAACAGATCACTATGGCTATCTTCTACTTGCTTTGGGGATGTTCTTTTTCTGCTGCCACAGAAATAACTAATAAAAATATTGTCCTTTTCGGAAGACTACAAGCTACGAGCAGTCTTGCAGGCAACCATAGATACCCAGGAACAGCTTAGCAAAAATAAAGGAAATATCTAATAGGCAAAAACATAAACTAGCCAGCATATTTGACTGCACAAAGAAATGACTCAGACTGGTAACAAGCTGCACCATATAAATCAGCAAGAAACCACAGACAGCACAACACACAACCCTTCTCCTTTTAACCTACCAAGCATGATATTTATTACTTCAAAGCGTATACAAAGCAACGTCAATCCTCAAAACAACCTCCGCAGATAAACCACAAACACCAAATGCCCACATAATGCTCATTTGCATTAACAAGTAGCTAAAGAGTATAGAGAGATTGTGGGCAGTCAGGTTCTCCATCGTGCTCCTGGGTTAGAAATCTATGGGTTTTGTTGGATATTTGCATCAGAATCAGTTGTACCACTACTCCATGTTTGCTGTGTTACTACCATGTTCTCTGTCCTTACTACCCCATGTGTGCAGCTGTATCACTACTCCATGTTTGCTGTGTTACTACCATGTTACTACCCCATGTGTGCTGTACCATGTGTTATTTGTTTTTGTTTACTTTTTTTGCCACTTTACTTTTCAGTTTGTTATATAATGTAAGCTTGATGCATTATGATAATTGAATTCAGTGAGTTTGAGTTCTAGTTCATCTTCCTCCTATTTCTCTCCTTGTCCTAAGTAAACTCTTGTTCTTTCATTCTTTAAAACTAACAATTGGTATCAGAGCTATATTCTTGAGGGATATGTGAGTTCATTTGAGTATTCTAATGGAAGGAGAATCCGGTTTTTCATCAATGACTCCACCAGTTTTTGATGGAGACAACTATCAGATTTGGGCTGTGAGAATGGAGACCTATCTAGATGCAATGGATCTTTGGGAAGCTGTAGAAGAGGATTACGAAGTTCCTCCTCTGCCAAACAAACCCACAATGGCTTAGATCAAGAATCACAAGGACAAAAAAACGAGGAAGTCAAAAGCAAAAGCTTGTTGGTGTCTCATCGACTATCTTCACTCAAGTCATGTCACTCAAATCAGCAAAAGTATCTGGGATTATCTCAAAAAAGAGTATGAAGGAAATGAGAGGATCAGAGGGATGCAAGTGCTGAATTTGATAAGAGATTTTGAACTGCAGAAAATTAAGGAATCAGAAACCATTAAAGAGTATTCTGACAAACTTCTAAGCATTGCCAATAAGGTAAGACTGCTTGGTTCTAATCTACCCGACTCGAGGATTGTTGAAAAAATCCTAGTAACGGTGCCTGAAAAATTTGAGGCAACCATTACAACCTTGGAGAACACCAAGGATCTGTCCAAGATTACCTTGGCAGAGCTCGTAAATGCTTTACAGGCAGAAGAGCAAAGAAGGGTCATGAGGCAAGAAGGAGTCGTTGAAGGAGCACTGCCAGTCAAGCATCAAGAAGGCTGGAAAATGAGGAAGAAGAACAAGAAGATTTTTGCTGGAAGTGGCGATGCTACAACAAACAACAATAAGAACAAGACTGGAGGTACGAAGGGAAATCATCCTCCATGCCAACACTGTGGCAGAAAGGGTCATCCTCCTTTCAAATGCTGGAGGAGACCTGATGCAAAATGCAGCAGGTGTAACCAACTTGGTCATGAAGCTGTGATTTGCAAAAGCAAAAATCAGTAGCAAGTAGTAGATGCTCAAGTTGCTGATTAAGAGGAGGAGGATCAGCTCTTTGTTGCTACCTGCTTCTCAGGCAATGATTCAAGTGAGAGCTGGTTAATTGATAGTGGTTACACTAACCATATGACACATGATAAGGATCTGTTCAAGGAATTAAGGAGCACAGAGACTTCAAAAGTCAGAATTGGCAATGGACAACATATAGCAGTCAAGGGAAAAGGCACCATTGCAATTGCAAGTTGTTCAGGTATAAAACTTATCTCTGGTGTTCTCTATGTTTCAGAAATTGACCAAAATCTGTTAAGTGTTGGTCAGTTGATAGAAAAAGGCTTCAATGTACATTTTGAAGACAATTACTGCCTAATAAAAGATGCATCTGGTCAAGAGATATTCAACATCAAGATGAGAGGAAAGACCTTCACACTTAACCCACTTAAGGAGGAGTCAGACAGTGACCAAGAAAGGGCCAGAAACATGGAATAAGCAGATATCCTAGAGCTATACGAACTCAGTTACTCAGATCTCATGCTCTTATCATCTTCAGATGGATCATCATATTCACCAGAGGAGGAAGAAAGGCTGAAGAAGGCAGCAGATGTGCATGGTGCATTTGCAGATGAGAAAGTCTTAGATGCAAGAGATTCAACCCATGTCATGGCAGATGAACTTGTTCATGTGGGTGAAGACTTGATGAAGGCAGCAAAAGATGTGAATGGTGCATTTGCAGAGGAGAAAGGATCTAGTGATGTTCCAGTGGAGGTCTCAGATCATGTTGCTCCTGCAATGCTCCAAGAGATGGACTTTCTGCAGCTGCAAGGAATTCAAGTTAAAGTTATCACAGGTATTACCACTGCTTCAGGGATAGCAGCAGATCTGGGGATTCCATTAACTCATCGAGGCATTGCAAGTAGTGTTAGTTTCTCACGGGGCACTCAAGAGAGGAACAGATCCTCTGTTTGTAGTAGAGAATGCAACTGCCCGTGATTCAATCCTAGTGGTTTATATGGGATTGTCAACTCTTCCTTCTCTGGCACAAAAATTGATGCACCATGGTCTGCCACCAGATACTTCAGTTGCTGTGGTTGAGCGAGGAACCACACCTCAACAGCGTACGGTCTTTGCAGAACTGAAGGATCTTGCCAACAAGATTGCTTTGGCAGAGTTAGCATCACCAACATTGATTGTCATAGGGAAGGTTGTTGCGCTTTCACCATTCTGGCCACATTCTTTGAAAGAAGCTGTGAGAAGAAATGGATCTGCTAAAAGAATGACCAATAACAAAGGAGACTAGGAACACTCCTTAAGGAGTGAGCAAAACCCATCAAAAGGCCATAACTTGGATGCAAATGGTTTTGAAGTTAGATCATGTGGAATTCATTCCAACCTATGGCAGCAGTGGCGTTATGACTACGGTATAACGAAAATTTTCACAAAACCTTTACCAGCAAACAAATTTGAGCTTCTTAGGCAGAGACTTGGAGTTTGCAGCTCCTAATGCAAAGAGGAGTGTTAGATATTTGCATCAGAATCACCTGTACCACTACTCCATGTTTGCTATGTTACTACCATGTTCTCTGTCCTTACTACCCCATGTGTGCAGCTGTACCACTACTCCATGTTTGCTGTGTTACTACCATGTTACTACCCCATGTGTGCTGTACCATGTGTTATTTATTTTTGTTTACTTTTTCTATCACTTTACTTTTCAGTTTGTTATATAATGTAAGCTTGATGCATTATGATAATTGAATTCAGTGAGTTTGAGTTACAGTTCATCTTCCTTCTATTTCTCTCATTGTCCTAAGTAAACTCTTGTTATTTCATTCTTTAAAACTAACAGGTTTTAAAGTTAGAAATACATAGCTCGAAAGAAAATTTGAATTACATGTGATCGGACATCTTAAGTTCACCGTGTATTTCAATGAAACACATATAAATTCTCTTTAAGATGAATCCAAGCAATGTCTTTGAATTTGGACCTCCAAATTCAAATTAAAATTCAAAATCTAAATTCACGTTGCCAAATGGAGCATCACAGTTTATACAATTGCATGCTACTGCACGGGGTTTCTTAAAGCCTACTTATTTGCAATGCAACTACATGTCAGTGGTGAAAAATTAATCTTCCCCACAAAGGGTTAGGGCATATACCTGTTCTTTTAATCCCTACACTAAACACTATTATTTTATACCGATAGCATAATATTTAGCAAGATTAATATCCTTCCTGACTATAAGGATGCCATGCAATCGGATTTCCTGCCAGCAACTTTAGCTCTGTTTCTTTCAGACAATCGCTCAAGTGTTGGCTTTGAACCAGACCAGCAAAAGCATTAGTTTAAGATACAAGACCCAAGAAAAGAGGTTTTTGAACTTGATCATGCATTCCCGACAGAGTTGCTTTTATTCACACCTTGTAGCTCCATAGCAGAATTTGTGATGCTACCAACAGAGCCAAATGTCTGAGAGCTCAACTACGGGCTAGCTGGACAAGCCTCTGGATTACCAGCACTCATGGCATGGATTGCCCCTGAGCGTATCTGTGGGCTCATTGGAGTTCTTTGGCTCATTTGCTGAGGGCTAGGCTGTTTCTGCGGTTGGTTTAATTGTGGAATTCCCATCATCGATGGTGAGCCTACCTGGAGAGGCAAAACTACAGACTGCAGCGGTGAGTTTGTATCTTGCTGCTGTTGCTGCTGCTGTTGTACTTGCTGCTGCTGCTACGGTTGCTGTTGCTGTTGTTGCTGGTTCATGTAAAGATTCATCCCTGGCATCAACTTCGGTGTACCCATATGCCCCATTACAGACCGCTTCATTTGACTAATGTTAGATCGATTAAGAGAATTCTGACCCAGCAGGAACTGGGTGCATCTGTCTGGCTCCTGACATCCCAGCTATGCCTGACTGGGGCCCCGTAACATGCTCTCGGTTTTGCATTGACCTAAGTTTTGATAATACCATAACAGCTTGTGCAGGAGTTAATGTTCCAGAGCGAAACTGCTGGCTTATTGTGTTGATATTTGAAGCCTGGCTCAGATTCATTGGGTTCTGACTCATATTATCAATGCCAGAAATAGGTGCCATCGACACAGAAATTCTAGTTCCTCCAATTCCCCTTGCACCTCCAATGCCCATAGCACTGCCCAGGCCCCCAAGCCCTCCCATGTTATTGCCCATGTTTCCCATACCCACAGCTGTTCCTTGTCCCATCAATATTTTCCTCTGCATTTGCGTCTGCTGCTGTGGTTGTTGTTGCTGCTGCTGCTGTAACTTCTGCAGTTTGGGAGGAGAAGGCTTGTTTACCATCTGATTAGCCAACTGCATATTGGAGTTCTGCCCCATAGCATTCATGTGCAGCAATGGGTTTGTTGCAAGCATCATTGATGGTCTCTGGACTGTGGATGCTGCCGTTGAATAAAGGAGTGTTGATTTTGCTGCTGCTGTTGCAGCGCCTGAAGTGATGGCTGTGGGTCTGGCTGTTGTGGCTTTGGAGTCATTGAAACTCCAGACAACAGTCCTTGAGACATTTGTAAGGCCTGAGAGTTTGCAGGAGGCAGCATCCTTGTGTTTGCTAGAATATTCTGGGATGAGTTTACAGACGCATTAGCAATATTAGTTCGCTTTGCAACTTTTCCAGATGCCTGACCTGAAACTGCTTCTGCATACGGCTGTATCTCGACTGCTGAATTATTAGGAAACACACCAGCGGCATTTGGTTGACTGCTTGAGTCATTATTCATGAGGGTCGGTTTTGCTTGAAGATGATCTTCCATAAGATATCCTTCTCGTATCATCTGCATAAGCAGATAAGAATAAATTAAACTAACATGCAAAGAATAAATGCAACTTGATATCTTAAAAAGGTTTGGTATGTTAGTGTCATTTGAGCAAACTTTGAGGTAGTGCAATGTAATTTACCCAAAATTCAATGTAAAAATCTCACCCCAACTCAACCTAACTCGATCCATGAATCCATCTAATCTCAATATAACTCAATTTATTTAAAATTAGTTTGGATAATTGATTTAATATTTTTTTAACTTAAAAATTAATTTAAATATATTACATAAGAAAAAATATTCTACTACTATTATCCATCACTCATTAGATCCAAAATCAACTTAACTCAATCTATGAATATATCCAATCTCAACCTAACCCAATTTATTTATATTGGTTTGAGTCATTGGTTTAATATTTTTTTAACTTAAAAATTAATTCAAATATATTATATAAGAAAAAATATTCTACTATTATAATTCATCACTCATTGGATCCAAAATCAAAACTATATAAGAATTCTTTAAATTTTACAAATCCATCTGTTACAAAGTATTTTAAATTACTTAATATAAAGTTTAAACACAACCTTAATTTAAATAATAACTAGATTTAATTGATCAATTCTTCAAAACTTATCATCAACATAGACTTGGTCCTAGAATAATCGAGTTCTTACATAATACCAAATATGTTCATCAAACCAAAAACATAAATTAAACGAACATAAAATAAGGATGTCAATTCAGCAAACTTTTGAAAACCATATAAAAAGTCTGAAAGAAGTACTTTCACGAGAACAAACGGTCATTTCTACTAAAAAGTATTAAAAAAAGTATGACCCTAATGTATTTAAATCCTAAATTGGTTAATGGTTAATGTGACAATGCCTTTAATCATAGAAAAACTACATAACACTAGTCTATTTTTCCTTTTTTCTATATTTCTATGGAGGGAAAATGAACCAAAATAAATAAATAAAGAGAAGATTGTTGAGATGGTTTTATATAGCATAGCTTTTTGACCCCTCTAATTTGAGTTTGAGATGCTTTTTCATTGAGTTCATAAACTCATAAGATATGGTTTTATAGGTACCTTATAATCCACTGTTTGATTAGAATAAAAATAGAGAAAACTAAAATTAGTCTTTTTGATGAAACTATAATTTTTTGTTAGATGTTTTCTAAGAAGAAAGAAAGAAAATAAATGAGTAGAGAAATATATATACACGATATATTGCAATCCAAATTAGCTTGACAAAATATGAATGTAATCCATCAATTCTTAACATAAGCATATTTTAAATATATATAATGATTGGGTTACCAGTTTGGGTCAGGTTGAAAAATTTTGAACCCGTGACCCAACCCAATCCACTAGATTAATTAATTTCTCAAACCAAACACAACTCAACTTTTAAAAAAACTAATCCAATTCAACCCATTGTACCAAGTGAGGTCGGGTTCTCGAGTCTACCGATTTTCATGTTCACCTCTAGAAATGATTCACCTCTTTATAAGTAGGGCACAATTGTTTGGCAAAATTTAAACGAAGTTGTTACTTTCAAAATATAATACTTTGAAAAGTAAAATTTGACATCTATTTAGATTTTAGAGTACAATTTAAAAATAAAATTCATGTTGTTGACCCTAATTATATAAAAATTTAATAAAAAATTTAATAAAAAATTATAATGTTTTAACCAATATAATTTATCAAATTTTGTTTTTCCGTACACGTTCTCTCATTATTATTTGGATTGAACACTAAACCAATTTAAAACACGAAATAATTGATTTATAGAGTTAATTAATCCGTCAATAATTGAACCGTTGGCTAAAAAAAAAATAATGAAAGAAAAGCATCAATTTTCAAAACAAAGAAAAAAAAAGAAGTACAGTGGATAGACCTCTGCTCTACCAGATGCTATTATCTGAAAAGTGAACTCTGGATGGCCCGTGTTGGCCACAACTAATTGAGACGTCGACAGTCAATTGAGTAAGTCTTCAACGGTGGTTGGCGTTAGACGAGAGCTGACAGAGGGAAAACCAAAAATGTTTTGCGCAAAAATCGTAGTGCAAGGGTTTCATACAGATTACAATAATACCCTTCAATTTTTCAAGGTAAAAGGGTAGAATTTTGGTTAAAAATAGAATTCACAAAAATTTGAAAAGATGGAAAACAACACTATTTTATTTTTTAATAATTAATATAATTTGGAAAACAATACTATTTTGTTTTTCCGTATTGAAAAGTATGAAAAACGAAAAAAATATATATTTTCCAAATTATGTTAAAAAGATAGATTTTTTTTTTTTGCAAAATGCACCCTCAATTTTGTAGTTTTTTTTCTTTTTCTTTTCTTTCTTACCAATCGAAATAAAAGTGTTTTCTACCTGCTTTTCTTAACTCTTCATTATTTTTCTTCCTTATCAATGATAGCCATAAGAGTGAAATTATTTTAAAGCTATTCATGTATAACTAAACAATTCATAATCATTATTGGGTTGTAGATAAAATAATCTTTTGCATGTACAAGATGAAATAACAAACTCCCACTAGAAAACTCTCGAGAAGGGGGGGCTTGAAATATCATGATAACACACTTAGAGAAAAAAAAAAACTCATAAGATAATAAGAGATTATTTATGGGTGAATCACAAATTCGTCTTTGAGTTTTACTCCTAATTACAACTAGGGATAGCAATGGGTAGGGTATTTGATAATTTTGCCTATCCATATCCCTACTCGTTGAGTAAATCACTACATGTACCCTACACATTACCCATTTATTTATTACTTTCTATACCCATACCTATTTATGACAAACTTTTCACAACTCGCTATAACCCGTTACCTGCTAGCATAGGGACACAAATATGGGTAATGGCAAGTACCTTGCCTGCATCTAAGCTATAAATTTATTTTTTCCTATTCCAAAGAAAAATTCACAATGATAATACATTTTTCAATCTTAAATCAACAACAATAATTCATAATCAATATTCAAAATACAACACAGGTTCCATAATCAAACCATAACAACATAACAAATAAGTTTATAATCTACAAAAGTATATTTAAAAATAATATATAATCGGGTTTAACGGGTATCCGAGGATTTTTAGCCATGCCTTAATCTAATTCGTCGATTATTAAAAAATAATACCCATACTCGTCTCAAATCCATTAACAACTATGTATAGCCCACTCAAATGGGTTCGAGTAGGTCGAATACCTGCTACAACTCGACCTGATGTCATCTC
Source organism: Bretschneidera sinensis (assembly GCA_023935145.1). Taxonomy (NCBI): domain Eukaryota; kingdom Viridiplantae; phylum Streptophyta; class Magnoliopsida; order Brassicales; family Akaniaceae; genus Bretschneidera; species Bretschneidera sinensis. The sequence goes on along the minus strand of CM043700.1, from coordinate 80,193,897 downwards.
TAATTACAACACACTCTTTTAGCCTCAAAAGCGGATAATGCACTCCAAATTTTTGATGAGTACTTTTCAAATTAGTCCACTTCGTTAACTTTCCATAAGAATTTTGATGGGAAAACTATCAAAATGGTTAAATACCTTTAAATGTTTAGAAATAATTGTAAAATGACAAGAATACCACTAAAAATCATGTGAATGATACATGATGATCTAACATAGGTAAAGGGTAAGGGATCTTCTGGACGTAGGCTATAACTTACAGGGAAACAAACATGAGGCACTCCATTAATTGAGGTTGAAAATGGAGGAGTTGAAATAAACTGATGGACTTGTCCCCACCCTCTCTTTCCCTCTTTTATAGTTAAGGGATGACTAGAAGTATGGTGTACCCTTGTTTTATTTGGGTTTTTTTTTAATGAATTTCCCATTAACAAAAAAAAAGGCAATGAACTAGTGACTGGATTCAAGTAGATAATTGGTAATAGATTCTTCAAGATTACTTCATGACTATTTTTGGCCAGATGGAGAGCCATCATGAAGGCAAATACAAAATGATGTCTAAGATGGCCTAATTCTTAATTCCTGATGGATCGATGGATCTTATAAGTGTGGGCACACTATATTTCTATAGACTAAGATGCATAGGATCAGATCCAAAGGTTCAAGAGATGTGACCCTTCACATAGTGCCTGTTGGAAAAATAACTTTTTGGAAGAGATACAACTTTTTGAAGGGTTGTCTCTTGACTCATTGAAGGGACAAGTGCTCATATATGGAAAGG